>OX638369.1:62765923-63965923 GCA_951812925.1 Calliopum simillimum | reverse complement strand
AGTAGTAACCAAATGTCAGTGGTGTTCGATTAAAGAATTCGATTTCGGGTATTGGTCACTGTACTGTGCATTTAAAGCACCCATTTCAAGCGACCATCCAATAGCTACAAATAACTAACATAACCTTATTGGATTTTGTTTATTTCCCTAGATTAAATGTGTCCTTGAACTAATTTTTTGAAATGAAAAACTTTTTTTATGTTATCAACATACTATTAATATATTTGATGAAAGCTTTCCACTTGGATTGATTTGCCTGGTCCAATATATACTTTTTTTTACATATTGCTTACGTCACTGTGATTCATTTTCTGTCTCGACGGCAAACATTAATTTTAGACGACCACCTTTATGCTTATACAATATATATTTTTAATATTTTTTATTTTTCCAAGGATATCGATTTTAACTATTTCAATCGGTTGCGCCATTGGTACATTTATATTGGCCGGTTATCTTTTTCATCATCGCAAAGTGAAAGTGTTCAAAGTGGCCAGTCCAATATTTTTGCTAATCACTCTTATAGGATGCGCAATTATGTACTTAGAGGTAAGTTTACTTAAGCAGGGGATATTAAGGTAATCAAGCTGTGAGGTCAGCAAATATTTTATAATTTTACAGCTAGGTGGTGAATACAACTAAATTAAATTGTATTTATAATTCTAACTTTTTGAAAAGAATGGTAATATTGGTGCCAAGTAATCAATTACATATATTAAAATTCGATTAAATTAAAAGTGATTACATAATTGAAAAACCTGTCATATAAGGGGCCGTCCATAAAGAACGTTACGGTTATTCAGAGGATTCTTGACCCCCTGCAATAAAAATTTCTTTCAAATCTCTTGCCACGAATTTTTAAAACATATATCTGCCGAATTAATCGGAATAGATTCTCCGCTGTACTCGTTTGCCTTGGAATACCCGCTAAGCCAGTCAAATCTAAATCGTCCTCCAATCCACTTGATCGTCGGTTAGGATGGCCATCCATTCTCTTTGACGCTTTGATGCTACTCTGATGGGCCGAATTTTCGGCAATAGGGGAACTGATGCTATTGTGGCATAGTTTTTCAATATGGTATAGTAGCATATCTCCGATTTGGGTAAGAACCTGCGAACGACACTGCTTTTATCCTGTCAGAAAACATGAAAAACCAGGGATGTGTTGCTGTCATGCACCAAACAAAATTTTTCCGATGTCAGTTGAACGAAATGTAAGTCGCGTGTGGCACATTTTTTTTTGTTCCGCATTTTTTGTAAAAAAATTTTGTTAAGAAAAAGTTGCTTTTTGGTGAAGTTTTATTTATATTCAATAAAGGCAAGTGCTAAGTATTGCGAAATAAGTGTTTAACTGTGTAAATTCACAAAGTTTCCCATTTTATTTTTAGAATTTTGTAATTTCTAAAAATTGGCCAGTGTGGAATAGTCGGGATTCGCTAATGTGGTATATGCATATTTCTTGTTATTCTTAACATTATTTGATTGCTGTTTTTTTTTTTATAAAAACTATGAGTTTGAGAACCAATGTAAATGTTATTATGAACTTATTTCATACCTTTCAAATTTTATATTTGGTTAAATGGTATAATTATACCACACTACCCTACTTATATGTACCACATTACCCGCCCGCTTTATAAGTACTGATCAGTATATATATACCACATTGCCTTACCATACATACCACATTACCTGCCAAATTTTTGAAAACAGCTTTTTTGACTTTTTTCAGATTTTGTTCAATAACTTTTTTTAATGAAGTTGCACACATTTTATTGAAAAATATTCTTTAGCTAATGACTGATCAGCATAAAAATTTGGCTGAATTTGGTCTAACGGTACTCTTGCAAATTACAAAAACAGATTACCTATACCACAATAGCATCAGTTCCCCTAAATCACTCGAATTCTTGTTCGTCTTGTGCAAAACTTTTTGTTTCTGGAGCATTACTTTTGAAGCGAAATATGTGTGCCATGATTGATAAATTCTTGACTCCAGATCTGTTTTGTCTGAAGATTAAAATGAATCGTATGGAAGAGGAAAGTTTTCGGCTGGAAAGTTACTCAGCTGGACTTATTAATCCGGACGTCACATTTTCAAAAACTCTTCTCCCCTCCCTGTCACCAATGGTCACATTTTGCAGAAATTACTACCCTCATCGGCTTTCCTGATGAAATATTTTTTTTATGCAATAAAATAAATACTCCAAAAGTTGCATTTTGAATATATTTTTTGTATGGGCAGTAGGCGTGCCGATTGACCGATTTCGCCCTTTTTCAATCCCCCGAGTTAACTTTAACGACGGAGGCTGTGCACCAAATTTCATTCAATTATCTTGCATAGTTTTCCCAAAAAATGTGTTTCCACACACAGCCAGCCAGATAGACGGACATGGCTATATCAACTCAGGAGGTGACGCTGATCAAGAATATATATACTTTTCTATAACTGCCACTCCTCCTTCCTTGCGTTACAAACGGAAGGACAAAGTGAATATACCCTGGGTGTAGGAGTATTTTTCACGGTAATGCAGCCAAAATACACATAAATACTACGAATTGTAAGCGCAAGCTCTGAGCAAAAACTGGGTGAATTCGAACAAGAGGGCGTGGCACCTCTCATATAAACAAAAGCTTCAAAACGCTATACTGAAAGCGTTTTTTGAGATAATCAAACTAAATTTTACTCAGACACTAAGAATTATAAATGCAAGCTTTAAGCAAAAACTGGATAAAATCGGTCAAGAGGGCGTGGCACCTCCCATATAAACAAAAAGTTCAAAACTTTGAAAACATTTTTCGAGATAATCCAACCAAATTTCACTCAAATACTAAGAACTATAAATTCAAACTCTGAGAAAAAACTGGGTGAATTCGGACAAGAGGGCGTGGCACCTCCCATATAAGCAAAATTTTCAAAATACTGCTGTGTAGGGTTTTTAATGATTGGCCAGGCCAAAGGTAACATCCTTACTAGTTTCAACTTGAGTTGCAGTACTATGTCATAGGGTTGCAATAAATTTCTTCTTCGAGGATTGCGCGGCAGGAATTCGAAGGGATGTTAATTTTTTTATATAATTTATTTATAATTTCTTAAACAGATGTGTTTTATTGCGACTCGAACATGTTTTCTTTTTGCACTCCATTGCATAATTATACATACTAATATGAAATTGTGTTTTAAACTCGTACACAACAACAGTTTGCTAAAATAAATTGTTAATTTTCACACTTTAACAAGCATTAAGTTGTGTAATATGCTCCAAAAATGAAGAAATAAAAATGTTTTTCATTTGTGCGTAATACAGGGTACATACTTAATAGGATAATTTTCACTAATGGTTCACTCTTTACACATTTTATGCATTAGTTAACATGTTAATCCTTTTATTAAAATAAAAGTACTTATGTAATAGGCACCATGTTATATTATTGTACATTCTTCTGTAAATTTTGCGCAAAAAATTTGTATGAATGAATTAAATTTTGTTCCAATATTAGGTAACCCAGAAAAATTTCAAAAGTTCATCCTGCATATGAAATTGAATTGGTCATTTGAAAAACTTCGCAAGTCATACAATTAGAATTTTACAGGAATCAATAAAAACTGTTTTACTGAACCTTTTGATCTGAATATAGAGCTAGAGTTCTAAAAAATAGTGTTTTTGCTGATATGGTTTTGCTGATGCTGATACTGATATCAGCTGATGATGATGCGGATGCTAATATTTTATGGAACAAAATGGAAATAATTTTTTTAGAGAATAAACTTACATTATTCTTTATTTAATTACATTAAAAATTAATAACTCATTTCAAAAGATATTGCTCATATCTTAGTAACAAAAATTAATTAATATCGGAAATAACACATTACAAAATATATACTCGTATGTAAAAAAAAAACATTGAAAGTGGTAAGGATGGCGGCAATAATGCCATGCATAGACCACAAAGGTCCATAGTGATAAATAATAACACATTAAAACCAAAGAAAAACAAACGGTTTTTATAAAACACAGTCTTACAATGGTTTTCCACATTCCGGTATTTTAAAGCCAAATATGATGCTGTGATTTCTTACTTACGAATCTGCACTTGTTTTTATTACCTTTCATGTCAGGATTCTCAGATTTCTTGCTTCAAAGTAGAATAATCGCTATTTCGAAGCATTTTTTAAACTACATTTATAATACTAAGTAACAGTAAATGGTGTAATTGTTATGTGCCAATGGCATCTGATAAGCATCATTTTACTTACTAAACTTTACTTTTCAACTTTTTCAATTGGATGTTTATTTTGCGAATTAAGTATCCTCCACAGAAATTAAGATTTTCAACTACATACATACAAAGGACTAAATTATATTTCTATGGCTCTGAGATAAGTACATGTACTCTAATGAATGACAACTCACAAAGTAAGTAACCAACAATTGGAAAAGTAAACAAGTTAAAGTTTTATATAGCAAGCAAATAAGACCTTATCCTGGAAGTGCACCATATAACTAAATACAGCGCCTTCCGCAATTTGAAATAAGGTTGCTCAGAATTCTAACGTGGCAATCGGCTACAAAGTTTGAGAACTGAAAAGCAGCAGTAAATTTGTGCAATAAGTCAATGATTGGTAAAAAATATTCAAATCTATATATATAAAAATGACTGTGTGTCTGAAGCATTATCACTCAGAAACCATTCGTCCAATTGAGCTGAAAATTTGGAAATAAGTATATTGTTACGAAATTTCCTGTCTCTATGACGATAATTTATATCTCTTACTGTTTTCTGAGTTCGATCACTGGATCACACTTTATTTAGTTATAAAATGGTTTATTTAAATCACAAATGTTTATTTCACTCGGTACAATTGTTTAAGTATTTCACTATTTATTACATTCAAAATCTAATATTACAATTAGCAACCTTTTCGCTTTATTGCTTAAAACCAACTGTGTTCAGCTCTCATGAACAGCTCCTTTTATACCCAAATGAACGTTCTAGAATTGCATTAGCGAAACATCTGGCAACATCTCGTTGATTCCCTTTATTGACATCTCGAAATGTCAAGTACTATCGTGACGTCACTGGTTTTATTGACATCTCGAAATGTCAAGCATTTTCGTGAAGTTTATTTCCATGTGTTCTTATTTTTCGTCACAATATATTAGGTATGTGAATGTTTTTATGCTATACACGAAGGTTTCCGAAGACCACCCGAAGGCTTAATAGTCAAAACAAAGACTATCTAGGTACACTAGAGGGAAAATATTTATGACAAGCTTTCAACAAGTTTTAACTGATAGTTTTTTGGAATACCCGAAGATTGCCGAAGGTCACCCGAGGGCTTCATAGTCAAAACGAAGAATGTCTAGGTATATGAGAAGGAAAAAAAAAAACGGCGGACTATCAACAAGCTTTAAGTGATAGTTTTTTGTGACACCCGAAGGTGTTCGAAGGTCACCCGAAGGCTTCATAGTCAAAAAGAAGAGTATTTAGGTATACGAGCGGGAAAAAATCTATGGTGAACCATTAATAAACTTCAACTGATAGTTTTTTGGAACACCCAATGGTTCCCGAAGGTCACGCGAAGTCTTCATAATCAAAACGAAGAATATCTTGGTACACGAGAGGGAAAAAATCTATGGTGAACTATCAACAAACTTTAACTGATAGTTTTTTGGAATACCCGATGCTTCCCGAAGGCTTCATAGTCAAAACGAAGAATATCTAGATGCACTACAGGAAAAACATCTAAGGCAAACTATCAACAAGCCTTAATTGATGGTTTCCTGGGACACTCCAGCTATGCCATTGTCAATTTTTAAGATGGTTTGAAATGAAATTAACTTTCTCAAAATACCTAAATTTTTATTGGTGACGTGGCAGTGGCGTTTATCAAAATTTTTTCCCTGTATACCTTCTAAGCTATTGGGAATCAGAAAACAAAACAAACATGCCTAGCGAAGCGGGCAAAGAAGGCTATTAATAAATAAAAGCCTTGATGGTTTTTGCTGATTTTATCAGTAATGTAGTTCATAAGGGAGATTACAAGTTGATGTGCTTGGGTTCACATTGCTCAACCTGTACAAATCGCACAGGGAATTTTTTTTTTGTGATCCTGTGCACAGGCCAAAAAAAAAAGTACCCTGTGCGAATGATCAGACCACCGGAACTTTATGTTCTCGGGGTAGCTGAACCCGAATATAGTGTCAAATTAGCGAAGTTGGTTCGCGTTTTTCCAGAAACCAGGAAAAATCTCTAATTTTCAGCATTATTGTTGATTTCTGAAAAAACGCGAACTAACTTCGCTATTCTGGCACCATATTCGGATTCAGCGACCCTAAAAACATGAAGTTCAGGTGGTCTGATGTTGTGTTATTTAAATAGATTTTTTTATTTGAACTTCCATGCAGCGCAATATTCAAAACTTAATTTCGATACTAAATCGAATATTTTCTTTTACAGATGGTTGCCATTTTTCCAATACTTGACACTTACTGGTGCATCGTTACAAAATGGACAAGACATATGGGATTTTGCATAACTTATACATCGTTGTTAATGAAAACATGGAGGTAAATTTGCGCCTGAAACTGCCATGTTAAAAAACAATGCCATATTAAGTATACGAATTTATCCTATAGAGTATCGTTAACGTATCGTGTAAAATCAGCACATAAAGTCAAGCTCACCGATCAACAACTGCTACAATGGATGGTTCCAATATTGCTAGTTATGCTGATATATTTAGGTACATGGACAATATCAGCTACGCCCTATGCAGAAAATGTAAGTATACGAGTATCGGGTAAATTAAGCGCACAAATGTATTAAGTAAGTGCATCATACTTGATTTTTTCATGAAATCTATACTGAAAACATTCTGAATCTAATAAAAATTGCGAATTCAATTCTCTT
This sequence comes from Calliopum simillimum, assembly GCA_951812925.1. Classification (NCBI taxonomy): domain Eukaryota; kingdom Metazoa; phylum Arthropoda; class Insecta; order Diptera; family Lauxaniidae; genus Calliopum; species Calliopum simillimum. The sequence continues at coordinate 63,959,005 of OX638369.1, read as the reverse complement.
AAATATGCTAATCTTATCTTGCACCCACAACATTTGTGAGTTAAACCGACAAAATGTGTATACGGATATACATTAGGCCAGGTTGCTGAAAAATATTTTTAAGAAAAACCGCCCCTATTCGAAAGTTTACCTTGAGCACGGTGGTTTTTAAAAAATTTTAACTTTTTGAAATACCACCCGCGATTTTTTTCAGGGATAATGTTGGGGGACCCTTCTAGTATCTAAATCCGCAATCTGCGAAATCGAACGTCCAGCCGTTTTTTTTTTTTCGACCATTAAGTTTTTTTAACGATTTTTGAGTATATCTCGGTGTGTATAAACATATTATGTACACATATATATGTATATACGTACATATATATACTTGTATATGTATGTATGTGTAATATATATATATGGATATATATATACATACATACATACATGCATATGAAAGGTATCGTTTCCGCACCATTTATTTTTTAAAAAAATCGGTTTTTTCGTATTTAAGAAAAACACAAACAAAAACCGGAAACGAAAGTAGTCATTCCAGATGTGATTTTTGATTCTTAATCCGATTCCGGTATTAGAATTGCTCTATTATGTCTGGACTTTGAGATATCCTTACATATATGTTTAAAGAACACCATTTTTTTCCGATTTTTGAAGTTATATAACAAGATAAGATAATGTTATGCCGTAAAATCTGGTATGACAGTTAATAGTCCTAGTTTTTTCCTTGAAAACTCAATCAAACCGATAACGATATCTTTTTTTTTGTCGGAGATATCTTTGCCTAAAAAGTTGAAAAAGTGCAAAAACACGATTTTTGGCTATATTGGATGTTATATGCAGGACACACAAAATTTTTTTGGGAATTTCTATTACCAGAAACATTTAGTACTTTCTTTTGGCTTCAAATTGAGCTATCAAATGTTTATCTGCAATATTTTTCTGCAGAGTTATGTTAACTTTAAAATCACACCATGAAACTTAAAGCGAAAAATCTCGGTTTTCGGCTATATTTGAGGTTATATACAGTACGGACGAAATTCGTCTGCTCTTTTTTACCAACCGAAGCATTTAAAACTATTCTTTATCTTTAAAATGAGCTAACAAGTGGTCTCTTGTAATTGTTTTCTAAAAAGTTATGACTATTTTAAGACAACATGTTGCAGTAATATAAGGAATACTCGTACACTGTGAGTTTGCACTCCATAGTGTAATTTTTAAATGGTCATAACTTTGTGGAAAACAATCACAAGAGACCTCTTGATAACTTATTTTGAAGATAAAGAATGGTTTTAAATGCTTTGGTTAGTAAAAAAGAGCAGACGAATTTCGTCCGTACTGTATATAACCTCAAATATAGCCGAAAACCGAGATTTTTCGCTTTAAGTTTCATGGTGTGATTTTAAAGTTAACATAACTTTGCAGAAAAATATTGCAGATAAACATTTGATAGCTCAATTTGAAGCCAAAAGAAAGTACTAAATGTTTCTGGTAATACAAATTCCCAAAAAAATGTTGTGTGTCCTGCATATAACATCCAATATAGCCAAAAATCGTGTTTTTGCACTTTTTCAACTTTTTAGGCAAAGATATCTCCGACAAAAAAAAAGATATCGTTATCGGTTTGATTGAGTTTTCAAGGAAAAAACTAGGACTATTAGCTGTCATACCAGATTTTACGGCATAATATTATCTTATCTTGTTATATAACTTCAAAAATCGGAAAAAAATGGTGTTCTTTAAACATATATGTAAGGATATCTCAAATTCCAGACATAATAGAGCAATTCTAATACCGGAATCGGATTAAGAATCAAAAATCACATCTGAAATGACTACTTTCGTTTCCGGTTTCTGTTTGTGTTTTTCTTAAATACGAAAAAACCGATTTTTTTTAAAAATAAATGGTGCGGAAACGATACCTTTCATATGCATGTATGTATGTATGTATATATATATCCATTAGGCCGGGTCAATTTGTTCGGGAGGCAAAAAATTGGCAAAGAGTATAGCAACAAAAAAATCTATGGAAAATTCTAAAAAACTTTGCCAAAAAACCATGGGTCTAAAATCAATATCGAGCCGCCGTAAATTGCGTTGAAGTTTTGTATGTAGTACTTTAAAATACAATAAGAAAAATAAAAAATTCAAATTTTTTTTTACTTGTTTCATATAAAATTATTCAAAGTATTTGAATTTTTTGATTTTTTTTATTAAATTTTAAAGTACTACAACGCAATTTACGGCGGCTCGATATTGATTTTAGACCCGTGGTTTCCTGGGCAAAGTTTCTTGGAATTTTTCGTAGATTGTTTTGTTGCTATACTCTTTGCCGCAAAATAATTTGACCCGGCCTAATATCCATATATATATATTACACATACATACATATACAAGTATATATATGTACGTATATACATATATATGTGTACATAATATGTTTATACACACCGAGATATACTCAAAAATCGTTAAAAAAACTTAAAGGTCGAAAAAAAAAAACGGCTGGACGTTCGATTTCGCGGATTGCGGATTTAGATACTAGAAGGGTCCCCCAACATTATCCCTGAAAAAAATCGCGGGTGGTATTTCAAAAAGTTAAAATTTTTTAAAAACCACCGTGTGAGAGTATATAGAAAACAAAAAAAAAATGTTTTTGGACCACTTTAAAATAAATAAATTTGAATCAGAATTTTTGGATGTAAAACAGTGATTATGCGAATTTGATGTCAAAATACTTATTGCACGGCAAAATTTGTTGATTGCTTGCATTCTTATCAGCAGAAAAAGAATACAAAGCAACTTTCGATACATTCAAAACAATTCCGACTTTTGTAGTAAAGGCTTAAGAATGCTACCTTGTGGGGCTCCTGAGTACGACCTAGCTTTTCTGATTCGTATCCCCTTAAATGCCAATTTTTATTTATAAAATTAAAGTCTTTAAAAATATATTTACATTTTACCCAAAAAGTGCTAATTAAGGCCTCATTAAGTCCTTTGCATCGATACATTATCTCTAAACATTGTAAATCATCTGGCGATGTTATGGAATAAATACCATTTGCGTGTTTTAAGAGTAGTCGAAAAAAATTTTTTTTTATGTTTTCTAGATACAGATTAGATTTCAAATAAGATGCGGTTTTTCCAATTTTTTTTTTGTATGGAGACCGACCCTTTAAATATTATATCAAAGTAATGATTTTAATTTTATCATAACAGATACACGATCAAGATGGGATGAAGTTTAAGCAATGCTCATACAATTGGTGGGATCATAGTCTTGCTATTGGTGAGGTGCTATTTCTTGCTTGGGGTATACGCGTCTGCTACAATGTACGCAATGCTGAATCATTGTATAATGAGGCGCGCCTGATATCATATGCTATTTACAACATCGCTATTGTCAACATTACAATGGTGGCCTTTCAGTAAGTATAACAAACATAGCCCGAAAAAAGAAAAGATAAATCCAAAAATGTCAAATTACACATTGCTACAAAATCCCAAAAATTTCATACACTTTTAAAGAGACCTAGTAGATATTGTAGGTTTTCCTATACTTCAAAATTTCAATACACCCTCAAAATCTTAAGTTAAACTGCTTTTGGGTGACTTTTTGCGCTTAAAAATCTGTGGCTCACTTATTCCTTAACCGATTTTGCAAAGAAAAATTCATGGTTATTCTAAAAATATATACTGTAGCTTTAGTCAAGTAGAAATTTGTAGAGATAATTTAGAGGAAAGTTAGAATTTATAAAAAAAATTTTCCTTTTTTAGAGCATTAGGCCTTTTTAAGCAACATATTCAGTAAGGCAAAAACATACAATTTTGAATAAAATCAATCATCATTTATCAAAATTGGTTGAAAATTGTAGATTTCACTATTTTTTTAAACATCTCACTTTATTTGAAAATATAATTTTTAAATAACAAAAAATGCTTACCTAATCTTTCCCGTTTAAAAGGACTGATTTAATGAAAACGAGTTTAAGTGATCCTTAGTATAGTTTTGTGTACAATATTTTATGAATGGTTATAATGGGTTAAAATTGTTCGACGAAAATATTCCACGGAAAATTTCACTAGGGGTTACAAAAAATCATTTTCTTTACATCAGTCTTCTTATTATCATTAAAATGGAAAATATTCGACAAACATTTTTTATTACTTAAAAAATTATAGTTTCGAATAAAGTGAGATGTATAAAAAATTAGTTACAACTACTATTTTGAACCAATTTCGATGAGTGAGGATTGGTTTTATTTAAAATTGTATGCACTTTATGAATAAACTAAAATTTCTTTGCCTTACTGTGCAAAATATTGTTTAAAAAAGACATCAAACTGCAAAAAAGTGAATTTTTTTTCCAAATTATTACTTTCATCAAAATTTTCCTCAAATATTTCCATTGAACTGAAACTATAGTATATATTTTTAAAATTACCATTAATCTTCCTTTTCAAATTAGTGAAAAAATGCACAATCGATTATGAAATAACTGAGCTACAAATTTTTAAGCACACAAAGTTACCCAAAAACAGTTTTTTAAAAGTAACTTAAGATTTTGAGGGTTTGTTTGCTTATTGGCTGTTCACTTGGAATTTGGATGTAAGTCGTGTAACCTTCCTGCTCTGAGGCTTTGGCTGCCTGTTCAACATTTGAACCTGACATGAAACCAACCTTTCGAAATCGTGGGTCAAGCAAGGTTGAGATCCTAGCAACTATACGTGTTTCGTAGTGAAAAAACCTCTTTGGTAAACGCTGACTTGAGAACGTTAAAGCACAAATTCCTTGGGCCGATTTTAATTTGCCTTACATGTCATTTAATTTTGTATGCAGCTCGCAATTATGTGGAATGATGAGCGAAATTTTTACTTCTTGTCGGCGGAAACTGAAAGAGTTGCGTCTTGGAACAGTGACTGTATACTAGTGAGATCCTTCAGAATATCGATTTCATCAGTGGAAAACTGCCAGCCACCACCACCAATCGAAAACTATAAATATGAAACAAAATAATTATAAATAATAGTACAGTCATTTGGTAGTTTTACCTGGAAAGTTTTGCGGGATTTTTGCAAATGAGTTATTTTATAGATTTCGATGTGCTCTTTCAGAATTTCAACTTTGCTACCTCGAATCGTGTTCGCTCGCGCCAACATATTGGAAAAATGGCGTCAAAAATCAGTTTTTTACAAATATCTCTTTAACGGTTATACCTATTTAGAGAAAAATATTGTGCTGCAATATTGTAGCTTATAAAATTTTCTATAAAAATGACCTTTAAACTGTTTTCGTACGACTTATAACTCAGGAGATATCCTAATTCAAAATTTGAAAAAAATTAGTAAATTGTGCATGCCGCTTATGAGCAGGCATAGTGATGTGTTGAGCTTAAAATTACGATAACTCATGAACGGTAAGTCACACGTTTAAAGTAAAAATACCCATTTATAGGGAATTACTGGCACTAATACTTGCACTATCCTTTTTATTCGTATAGCCTATAATTTAGGAGATATTTTTTAACAAACTTGAAATTTAAAAAAAAAACGTTTTTTTAAAATATTTCCAGGTAACATAATTTTATTCTCCCAAATGATTGTACTGTAATAGCAAATAAAAAAAAAATCTTCCACTTACAAATTTTCCTTTCGCTTTGCTCGGCACGCAGAACTTAAAAAAAAAAAACCATCGATAGTTTTGGAAAAAACATCGATAGTAAAGGGTGTTTTTTTTAGAGGTTTGTTTTTTGAATAGAGATAAAACTGGCATTTTGTGGTCAAATCTGGCAACTCTAATGTCATTTATGTTCAGTTTGGTTTGCCATTTCATCATGAACAGGTTGACAAAAGAACAACGCTTGCAAATCGTGCAAATTTATTTCGAAAATAATGGTTCAGTTCGCGAAGTTTACCGCAAGCTCCGTCCATTTTATGGTCGACATAATCGTCCATCAGAGCAATTAATTCGGTTAACCATGGATCGTTTTCGCACTACGTTTACTCTATGTGATAATACGCATCCGCAGAGACGTCGAACAGTGCGCTCCGAAGAAACAATTGCCGCTGTAGAGCAAAATGTTGAAGAGGACCCGAATGAATCGATTCGCCACCGTGCACAGCAATTGGAGCTTTGTCCATCAACTTTATGGAAGATTTTGCGCAAAGATCTTGGCTTGCGACCTTACAAGATCCAGCTTGTGCAAGAATTAAAGCCGCGAGACCATGCAATGCGTCGTGATTTTGGTATATGGGCCGAAAATGAGATTGATCTCGATGCTGATTTTCATCGCAAAATTTTGTTCAGTGATGAGGCTCATTTTTGGTTGAATGGCTACGTCAACAAGCAAAATTGCCGCATTTGGAGTGAAGAGAATCCACATGAGACCCTTGAGACGCCATTACATCCACAAAAACTGACTGTTTGGTGTGCTCTATGGGCTGGTGGAGTCATTGGGCCATACTTCTTCCGAAATAATGCTGGAGAGTCAGTTACCGTTAATGGAGACCGGTATAGAGCCATGATAACCGATTATTTTGTTCCCGAATTGGATGGCATGAATGTGGATGGGTTGTGGTTCCAACAAGACGGCGCTACATGCCACACAGCGCACGTCACAATCGATTTATTGAAGGAAACATTCGATGAGCGCATAATTTCGCGGAATGGACCTGTCAATTGGCCACCAAGATCGTGTGATTTGACACCATTGGATTATTTTCCTTGGGGATATGTGAAGTCGCTCGTCTACGCCAACAAACCAGAAACGTTAGGGGACTTGCAAGCCAACATTCGTGGCGTTATTGCCGACATACGGCCCCATATGCTCGAAAAAGTGGTTGAAAATTGGACCTGTAGAATTAGCTTTATTCGAGCCAGCCGCGGTAGCCACATGCCCGAAATCATATTTAAACATTAATGGCATAAAATTATCCTTCCAATAAAGCCAAATTGATGGACAATAAAACGATTTTCTTGTGTTTTATTTCAATTCGAAGTTCTATACCTCTAAAAAAAACACCCTTTAGATAAAATTGAAAAACATCGATAATATCGATTTTTTCAAGCTCTACCTAATCTTCACTGAAAAATTTTAGCAGTAAATATAGCTAAAAATAAGAGATTTTACCGGTTTTCAGTTTAAAGTGAAATGTTTACAAATAATTTGAGGTCGATTTTCAAATTACAGATATTAATAAAAACGGTCTTATGAAACCCTTTGGGGAAAAAATTGACAAACTTTGAACTTCGATATCAACAAACCAGAGTTTTTCATTTTACGATTTCTAAACGCCATAACACAGTCAATTTTTTGAATTTTCCGGTGATCGAGATGTCATTTTATTCAAAATAATATGAACTTTTAATAAATGTAAAAAAAAACTTTTTTTGATTTTGTGAAGATAAAGTTCCTTTTCCTCTGGATGATCACATTTATTAAAGAATTTTATGTGAAGCAATACCATTAGACTTATTATTTTTCCTAAGCTTCAAAAATAAACAAACCGATTTTTTATAAATCCATATCTTTCAAATTACGTGGAAGGAATAGACAAATATTGTCATGTAGCGAATAGTATCAAAAACGTCGAAATAGTAACTTAAAATATTAAGTGAAGTCGAAAAGTTTGAATAAATAGCAACTTTGTTGTGTTTATACAGAAAAAAAAACTCGGAAGACATTAGGAAATCAAAAAAATCAAAGAAATCTTCAGAAGTTGAAAAGTATATGTCAGCATCCAAAAGTATCGATAAGGACAATATATTGAGAAAGCTACTACATTACAAAATTTTTTTTAGAGCTGAGTATGTGAATAGTTCTAAAAACAAAAGAAAAAGATAAAATTTGTTATATGTATCTTATATGTACTACATACATACTTATTTCTCTTTTTCCAGCCTCTTTATTTTCCCTCAAGCTGGCCCGGATATCAAATATCTCCTCGGCTTTATACGTAATCAGTTCTCCACTACTACTACGATCGCTCTCGTCTTCGGTCCCAAAGTCTCACGTGTATTTAAAGGACAAGGTGATAAATGGGATCAAAAGGCTAAAGTACGGAGCATTACGGCATCGTTTTCACTCAATGGAGTTGGACTTGTACCAGAAGAATCACCTGATTTGTATCAAGAAAATGAAGAACTAAAAGTAAGTTAAAATAAAATTGTTTTTTTACAAGAAATTCTTATCAAGCTTTTTATATAGGAGCAAATTCAAAAACTCGCTCATCAAATTGAATTCATGAAGACTGTACACATGCAAATGAATAATCGTCATTTGAAACCGAAACCTGGAGGTTATTTCACAATAACATCAACATCATTTCAAGCGCCTTTTGGCAAAAACGCCATGTCCTCAACACAAACTCAAACAGCAAAGGGCACTGGTGGCGGTAGCGGTATCAGCGATGATCCTCACAGTGGTACAAATTCGATTGGGTAAGTTTTATCAAGGGACTTGAAATCATAATTATAAAAGCTACGCCCTAAAAAATAACATCACAACTAAATTTTTTTCACTTTAGTTTCCCCACCAATTTAACACCAACAAAACCCAAATCGAATAAGGAAAGAGTTTGACGAGGTCAACGAAGTGATGATGTTTGCTCAAGAGACTTTTATTTTAAAATGAATGACCATGACGTTAGTGAACAAGAAACGCATTCAGAAAACCCAAACAAACGAGAAGATGACAATGAAGACGATGATCTATTTAAATATATGCAGGAAATGTTATCTCCAGATGTAAATATCAATGTCTATTACACGCTTAATTCTGAGACAGATGATGACGATGAAGTTGGGATAATACAAATCGAACAAACCGTAACTGAACTTCAACAATGTTCAACACCAACATCCAGCTCCTCCTCAGCTTCACGATCGGAAACTGCAACCACAACCATCTCACCAACTGATATGCTCGATAAAAGATCATCGACACAAATTTCAACACCAAGTTCTACATCAGATTCAATGGAAATGGCATCATCGCCCACATCAACTTCATCAACTTCATCAATGTTTGCAATACGTTCACCATCGCTATTACCTTCACCGCTACCATTGTCATCACAAGTTGATGATATTAGTAATAGCGACAGAATCACCTTGACACAAATAGTCGAAGTACATGCCGTACCTTGGCATATCGACGTCAGTGGAATCGAAAACATTTTAATTAACAATAATGATGACGACAAGAATGACGAGTTAACGGCAAATGCTGATGACAATGCTCATGATGGTACTAATCAAAATAATAACAATACATCATGTTCGTTGTCATCAACACTAACCGATAGCAAAACAATTGATGTGCGCACACCAATTATTGTTTAAGGAGTCTAACTTTTGTTTATTTATTTTTTTCAGCTGAGTTTATGTATAATAAATGATTTTCTTTTCGGAGCCGTATAAATAACTTGAGTTATAGTAAATTTTGTCTTAAAAAAACGATACTTATAGTTTGTATCAAAATCACAAGATGAGCAGTATTAGATAGGGCCACTGATTTGAAAATTGATTCAAGGTAGTGATGAGCAAATCAAGACCAAGAGCATAGCAGTCTTGATATTGGTGTTGGACATTGATTTCTGGTTTTAGTATTGAGTCTTGGCCTTGGGCATTAAATATTGGTCTCGGTCATAGTTTTCAAAAAATTTCTAGTGATTGTTGCGCATTCAAAATTTCCAAACCTTATTTTTCCAAAACAGTTGGGTTTTTCAAATTCCTAATTTCGAATTGAGAGATGATTTATACCTTGAAGGAGGCATGACACACCTATTAACTATAAGTTAGCAGGTTTTGATGATATTGACCAATACCAAAGCAGTCTTGGTCTTAGTCGTTTTGTTTTTATTAAAAAAAAAAGCTAACACTTTAGAGGATAAACATTTGACACTTGGTGAGTAGCTTCAAAAGGAGAAACAGTACAATAGGAATAAAGTCAAACTATTATGGCATTACAATGACATTGATAGGGGTCTGAAGCAAGTGTCATGCCTTTGAACTTTATAGCACTTCAATAATCTTGTTTTAAGCACAAACTGCGTTTTTTCTTTCCACAGCTGGAAAGCACAATATGGCGCTAATTTGGATATAGTTTGTTAAAACCTCCAGAAAATTATGGAGAAGATAAGAAAATAAGTAGGAACAAAGAAAAATCAGAAAATAGGAAAAGTGTTTTACCATGCCCGAACCGGAAATCAAACCCGGGACCTCTGGGTTGTAAGCACTACTCTTGCGCCACAAGGCCGGTCTTGGTAGTTTTTCGGGAGCAAGACAAATTTTGCTCATCACTAAATAAAAGGTTTACGTAATTTTTTCCTCTCACCCTTATTAAAAATACCTTAATAAACTAAAAGGATTTGATTTACGAAGTTACACTTAAAAAACATTAAATTGACGACAATGTATCATAATCTGCATTTGGTTTGTATTCAACTTAAGATACTAGGTACTGGAGAATTATTTAGTAAATTCTGAATGCAAGAAATATTCTTATCAAACTAATTTCAATATACAAACGTATACGAGTATACATAATATTAGTATTAATACATAAAATATGATAATTTCAACAAACATTTAACTTAGACTATACAATTTAGATGTTTAATCAGTGTTGCTATATGTTTGCGAATCATGCCCACTCATGTGCGACAAACTAGCCCTAATCTCCCAAAAAGACTAGGAGTAACTCACTACTTTAAATTTGTCCATCTTAGAGGTTATTTGATCGTTCATATATATATAATTGTTTAAAAACATTACTATGACACTTGATACTAAATTTGTACGGCTCAAAAACTCTAATATTAAGAACACTAACCTAGAAAACTAGCTTGTGATTTCAGTATGTATTACTTAGTTTATTTACGGTATGAATCAGTGATAGGTTTTTTTATAATACACTAGGATTCCGAAACATAATTTTTTAAAATGAAGAAAATGCTGCTTTCAAGCATATTTGAAGTTATCTCACACTTATCACAAATTGTTTCGGTTTATTTTGACTACTATTTTCCAATAGAATGCTTTATTTCCAAGTAGTCGCTTTTAATTCATACAGTAATTTACTTTGAATGGATTCCAAAAGCATATATCGATCATTTACTACAAGAACGGCACAAGTCAAAAAACTCGATTTTGCAGAAAATACGTTTGAAGTTTTCAGATGAAAAAGTTATTTCGTTCTCAAACGGTGACCGTGAAAAATAAAATTATGTAATTTTCATAAAACATGAAGCATGATATAACAAATAATTCTGCATCATTGACTCAAAACTGGCGTTTTTTGAGCTGTGCCGTTCTTGTAGTAAATTAACGATATGTATTTCAATGGATGATATAACCAAAAGGAAGAAACACGGTACAACAAAACTTAGCTAAAAAGCAAAGGGGTTTAAAAAGCGTGTTTTGAGAACCTCAATACGAATACGCTTTCCGTTTTGCTGCATCAGGTCAGATTTTCTGTGAACCCGATTTAGAAGTTATTAGAAAACCGGTGAAATTACTTGTAATGTAATCTAAGCACCTAAAAATAAACAAATGTTCTGACTAAAAAAGCACTAAATAGTTGATGTTAAGTTAGAGATTCTATTTTTTTAATTACCTTGAATCAAGACGAAAAATTTGAGATATGTATCTGACGACTCATTCCGAGAATTTTTGAGGTCGTAATAAAATAAAAACCGTATTAAGCCAAAATTTTGCTTAGTCCCATTTACCCTGCCAAACTTGGGGGCGTATTAAGGGAAGGGGCGGCGCTAGGGTTGCCAATCCTACTACATATTATAGTATCCTACTATATTAAAAACTCAATTATTTTTAAAAATAAAAAATATAGTAGAAACATAATTTATTACGAGCTGCAAAATTATTCTTTCCACAGCAAAATCACAGCAAAAAAGCTGCAAATTCCAAGCCTACTCCCGACTTGATCCGATAAAGTTGCCCCGCTAACTTGACGTCAAGTTAGCGGGGCAGGGGGTTTTTTAAAGAAATAGTAAAGCTGCAAAATCATTCTCTTCACAGCAAAAAAGCTGCAAATTCTAAGCTAAAAATTTTTTCATTTTTACACTGAAAAAAAATTAAAAATTATCGAAACACCCTAAAATTTTCGAGCTGCAAAATTATTCTTTCCACAGCAAAATTACAGCAAAAAAGCTGCAAATTCCAAGCCCGCTCCCGACTCGATCCGATAAAGTTGCCCCGCTAACTTGTTGTCGAGCTTTCATTTCATTTATTTAATCAACCGCATATAATGTGCTGTAAAACATATGATCAATAAATCAGTCACTTTTTATTCTTAATTTAAAGAAAAACGAGAGCTACTTAACTTCTGTTTTCACAGAACAATCATAAAAAAAAGCTGCAAATTCCAAGCTAAAAATTTTTTCATTTTTACACTGAAAAAAATTAAAAATTATCGAAACACCCTAAAATTTTCGAGCTGCAAAATCATTCTCTTCACAGCAAAATCACAGCAAAAAAGCTGCAAATTCCAAGCCTACTCCCGACTCGATCCGATAAAGTTGCCCCGCTAACTTGACGTCAAGTTAGCGGGGCAGGGGGTTTTTTAAAGAAATAGTAAAGCTGCAAAATCATTCTCTTCACAGCAAAATCACAGCAAAAAAGCTGCAAATTCCAAGTCTACTCCCAACTCGATCTGATAAAGTTGCCCCACTAACTTGACACACATGCTCAATTTTTGACATAACTTTTGCTGTAAAAAATTTGCGCTCCACAATTAAGTGTTTAGAAAATATATTTATCGGAACAAGTTTACTTTAGAGACACCTGCTCATCTGTTGGCTATATCTCGGAAACTATATCTGAGCGACATTTTATGAATAAATATTCTTTCTTAGAATTAAAAATATTAGGTTTTTTTAAAGTAAATTTAAGCCTATTAGCTAATCTAGACATCAGGTTTTTTCCAATGCAATTTGTCTTTATTATACCCTACACCCAGGGTATATTCACTTTGTCCTTCCGTTTGTAACGCAGATAAGGAGGCGTGGCAGGTATAGAAAAGTATATATATTCTTGATCAGCGTCACCTCCTGAGTCGATATAGCCATGTCCGTCTGTCTGGCTGGCTGGCTGGCTGGGTGGCTGGCTGGCTGGCTGTGTGTTGAAATACACTTTTTGGGAAAACTGAGCAAGATAATTCAATGAAATTTGGTACACTGCCTCCGTCGTCAAAGTTAGCTCGGGGGATTGAAAATGAGCAAAATCGGTCAACGGACACGCCTACCGCCCATACAAAGATTATATTCAAAATGCAATTTTAGAAGTATTTTTCACGACAATGCAACCACAATACATATAAGTACTACGAATTGTAAGCGCAAGCTCTGATAAAAAACTGAGCGAATTCGGACAAGAGGGCGTGGCACCTCCCATATAAGCAAAAGCTTAAAAACGCTATACTGAAAGCGTTTTTTGAGATATTCGAACCAACTTTGACTCAGACACTAAGAGTCATAAATGAAAGCTCTCAGCAAAAATTGGTTGAAATCGTACAAGGGGGCGTGGCACCTCCCATATAAGCAAAAATTTCAAAATGATATACTGAAAAAGTTTTTTGAGATAATCCAACTAAATTTCACTCTGACACTAAAAACTATGAATGCAAGCTCTGAAAAAAAACTGGGTGTACTCGCACAAGAGGGCGTGGCACCTCCCATATAAGCAAAGCTTCAAAACGCTTTACTGAAAGCGTTTTTTGAGATATTCGAACCAAATTTGATTCAGACACTAAAAATTATAAATGAAAGCTCTCAGCAAAAATTGGGTGAAATCAGACAAGGGGGCGTGGCACCTCCCATATAAGCAAAAGATTCAAAATGCTATACTGAAAGAGTTTTTTGAGATAATCCAACAAAATTTCACTCTGACACTAAAAACTATAAATGCAAGCTCTGAACAAAAACTGGGTGTACTCGGACAAGAGGGAGTGGCACCTCCCATGTAAGCAAAATTTTCAAAATACTGCAGTGTAGGGTATTTATTTTTTGGCCAGGCCAAAATTTACACCCTTACTAGTTTTTTTTTTCAACGTGTGGTGTATCGAGTAAGCCAAGTATTTGTGAGGACAAAATGGGACCTGCAGTACGGATTGACAAAATTGAATGATTCGCACTTTGTCTGATCACTTTATGGAGGAGAATGTAACTTCTGTACTTTCCTTAGGCAAAACAACATAAGAAGACTTAGAAATAACGTTTTCTCTTTTAAAAGGTTTTTGGGTGGTTATTCTCCCACAAATTCGTGCAGTAGTAATTCTAAACTTGATGAGGATAGTGTCCTTTTGCTTTTACAGAGCTAAAATTTTATTTAGTGAAAACAAAATTGAGCGGTAAGCGAAATAATGCCAGTATTAATTTCATAAGAACTGAATTAATTGTCTTTTGCAATTACATGCAAGGACTGGTCCAGAAAAATTTGATACTTTTGTTTCTTAAGATTATGATTTACCTAATGATCGTGAAGGTAGAAATATGGGTGCTAGATTTTCTATATAATATCACAATTAAAAAAATATATAACACTTGCTGATAGCGCTTTAAACCAGAAAGAAGTCTAGCAATCAATAAAAAGTTCGAAAACTGATTTTGTCCACTTTCTTGAAAAACTGGATTTAAAATTTTTAGTTATGGCTTCAAAAAAACAGGTACATTAAAAAGCACTGTCCAAAGAGTTATTTTGAATCACAGAAAGGGTCTACTTATCGTACGAAAAATTTTCTCAAGAAGAAAGTCTAGCTTAGACGCACAGTTGGTCAAAGAAGCGAAGCAACTCTTTGAGCAGAGTTCCGACACTTCAATGCGAGATATTGTTGTAATTGCAGGTACCTCGAAATTTACTATGCAAAAACTAAAGAAACATAAGCTGAAGACCTACAGATTTCAAAAAGCACCAGATCGGACCGATAAAAAGCAGCTGGAGTCTTAAAAGCAAGTCCGAAAGTTATATAAAGTTTTCCTGACTAAATTTGATGCAGAGCAAAATTAGAAAAAAAAAAAAATCACAAAATTTCCCAAGCATTATATGGTCTGCCAGGCCACATCCACCCACATTCTGAGAAGCAGTTTTTTTTTTAACACCATGCACAAGGAATTAAAAAATTTTAATTGGCGAGTGTCTTGAAAAACGTTTTTTGATATTTATTCGTGGACACAAAGGCACTGTAATATTCTATCCTGATTTAGCCACCACTCATTACTCTTAAGCCACCATAGAGAAAAAAGAGGAGAAGGTCGTACGGTACTCGCGACGAAACAATTGGGCAAATCTTAATAAAGGGCCTTAAGAAAAAAGTACAATATATTACAGAAAAAAAATATTTGTTAATAGTTCTAAGGTTATTTATATTGGTTATACAACTCATTAACAAAAATAAAAAAAAAATTCATTGGGTATTTTTTTCATTGGGTATTTTTTTATTGATAAAATACAAAGTATCAAATTTTTCTGGGCTAATCCTTAGATTGCAGTGCCAAAAATTTGTTAATAAAAGTTTAAAGTAGCAAAAATGTTTATCTAAAACATTCCTACTAAATTTTTTGTTAATTTTTTCGCCATCATCTGCATACTTTTTTTCAAATAAAACCTCATAATTATTATATACATACACAGCTGGACAAAATAATAGGTGTGAGAATATTTTTTTTTTTTCAAAAAAAGGTTGGCTTTCATATACTTAGTTTTTTAATTTTCCTCAAAGAATAAGTTAGTTTCCAACATAAGCATATTTCAACGTCAAAACAAACAAGAAAAGTCTTTACCAACTTTAAAAAAATAACTTAACTTTCGGTTAATTCATAAAATATAAACAATTTCGGTAGGTCAGAATAACAACAAACTTGGTAGTAAATAAATAATCAGGCCTATCATTGAATCCATCGTAGATACGAATTTCGTGAGATCTACGAAAGTGCTATCATTGAATTCGAATTGCTACGACGTGAATTCAAAATTCGTAGATTGGGATTACTTACTCCATCCGAAACTGAAATTTTCTTTTAATTTTCGACGACTAGATATGACTACCGAAGAAATATCATAATTTTATTTCAGAAATACTTCAAACTCCATGAATTTCGAAGTTACGTTCGTAATTTGTTGAAATCAATAATAGCATTTTCGTAAATCTCACGAAACTCGTATCTACGATGGATTCAATGATAGGCCTGATTGAAATTTGGTTAGTCCCATATTTTACTGAATTGCTTAGAATTCATTTAATATCTTGAAAATCCGCTATTATTGATAATGAATTTTTCGTTTTATCGCGCAAAGGCGATACCAACTTACGACAATAGTCTTGATGACTTTCTATTTCCCGGGCATAGACAATGTCAACTTCCGCCGATTTCCAGCTTGCCAGATCAATGGGAGGGTTTGATAATTTCCTGTACTCTGTAATACCTTTCTAACAAGCCAGCGATCATTAAAATTGGAACACTATTTTTATTTCAAGATGCTTATACATTACACTCGTAAGTAATGTTACCAGTTTTTAATAACTTCAAAAACCGGATTTACAGAAAACCTAACCTGATATACCAAAACGGATAGCATATTCGTGTTTATGAGATCAAAATTCACTAAAAACACTCTTCAAACCTCTTGGGGTTTTTCGTCTGTTGTGTCATCGGATAACTGCAACAAAATTTTCTCGTACTATGTACACTTTTAGGATATTCCAAAATTCTCAATTGATTCAGACAAAAACAAATGTATTATAAACTAGATACTTCTTCAGTACCTTAGTACTTTCTGTTATTTCTACATGCTACGTTTTCAAAGAGGAAATTAAAAATGTTTGCAAACCTGCTGAATTTATATTATATTTTTGTTTAATTTGTGGTATTGAAACGCTCAAAAAAGAAAAAAAAGAAAACATTTTATGTTTCTATTTATTTGGATAAAGCTTTTCGAAAGCGAATAAATAAATTCTATTTTTCGGGAATTTTTTTTTAAATTTAAGCATTTATAAATATTTTAATCATATAAATTATTTCTAGATCAGTTACAACTTTTGTTTTCTTCAGCTTTTTTAATAAAATTAATTTACTTTAAAGAGTCAATCCTGGGCAACTTTTTCACATCGTTGCTAATATTTAAAATTTTTCAATAAATAAAACCCAAATTAAAATTTTAATCAATTACATAACATACATAGTATAATATAATACGAGATATAAAGTAGCAAGTGCTTTTAAAATCTAGAAAAGAGTAAGGTTAGAATCTCTATAGAATGTGTAATATAGAATATATACTATAGATTTTATCATATCAAAATTTAAAATTTTTTTAGAGCACTTTAAAAATTTCTTAAATCCGGCACTATAAATGATTAACTTCTTCTTATCTTTTCATAACACATAACATAGATTTTTACAATTTATTATAAACATTTTAATTTAATTTATTGCTTATGTTCCTTAGGAATATATTCTAGATTGGAGAAGAAAACCGAACGTACATAAGTATGTTTAATTATATTTTATAGAAATTGTTTTCAGTATTGTAAATGGTACAAAAATGTTTCAAAAACAAAAATGTTAACATAATGTCAAGGTGAAATTCATAATACTACAAGTGGAATGAACTTAAAAGGTAACAAATTATAGATATTTAATAGTTAAATAAATATAATAAATGTTTATTAAAAAAAGATAAAAGAAAAATAAAAATTCTTGAATCGTTGAATGTCTAATTAAAATGTTAATTAACAGGAAAAAAACTGAAGCAAATGTTAACAGAAATAAATAATAAATAAAATAATGTATAAAACCAAATTGTATCGCGGACTGAGTCATTTATGTAAATTGTGGTTGCAGTTATAAAACATAAGTTTCCAAGTATGCTCTTTCTAAATGTCTTATCCACCTATCTCTTTCAAGTTTTGAGTTATCCAGTATGACTTTTTCCGCATACCCACTAAATAAAGCAGGACGTGTCAACAAATTGGATGCACAGTAGATAGTATCGACGACTCTCATACAAAAAAAAAAAGTTCGAATGACCGCCCCCAGTTTGAAATGTATTATTGAAAGAATTTTAAGGAAAAAAAAAATTTTTTTTTCGGCCTCTAAATTCGACGCGATTTTGTTTTTTTCTTATACGTATATCTCCGAAATTTGACGTCCGATCAACAAGTGTAGTATATCGTTGTAAATGTCTCAACATGGACTACATTTCATTCATAGAAGTCATTTATCCCAGATTTTTTTTTTCGACTATTGTACTCATTATCTCAGTTTCTACCACCCTAAGTTGCCAAGGACACCCTATAGAATTGAAGCCCACAAAAAATCATAAAATTGATCTTTGCGAAGTTTCCTCATGGTGTATTATCTAAAAACCTTGCTTTCAATTGTATCCTGTCATGTGACCGCGCCCACCCTAGAGAGACTGAGAAACTGACAGTTTGAAAAACACTGTTTTACAGAATTAACCCTCAGTGTATGATATTCTTGTTAGGCACCTACCTACCGATGTTCTCTAAAGTAGTTTGAAAGAAAGAATTGAAATCAATCGTTAAAAAGTAAGCACAACACTTTTCTGATTAGTGTACTTACCAAATTTCATTAACATAGCTTGTATAGTTTACGAGATATAACGAGATGTAATGAAACCTAAAGCGAAAAAAGTTTCATTGCT
Organism: Calliopum simillimum; assembly: GCA_951812925.1. Classification (NCBI taxonomy): domain Eukaryota; kingdom Metazoa; phylum Arthropoda; class Insecta; order Diptera; family Lauxaniidae; genus Calliopum; species Calliopum simillimum. The sequence continues at coordinate 63,940,333 of OX638369.1, read as the reverse complement.
TGGAATACAAGAAATAATATTATATTAAATTTAGGTGATTAACATTTTTCAATAAACAGAAATTTTTAACAACATGTACATATACACCAAAGCACAATCAAGCGGCGAGATCCTTGTTCTGCCAATTGTACTTGTTAATATCAGTGTATGTATGAATTGAAACTGAGCCATCCTGTTTCAATTTGGTTGCCCAGTGTTTATTTAGCCACGCATTTGCTTTGTATTTGCAGACTGCATGATGTGGATTTTTCTGCAAAAATTACATTTTAATTTATTAGATACATACTTTAAAAACAGAAAACATGACGATATAATAAAAAAAATCTCTGATAAGCAATGCAAAAAAAAAAAAAAATAGGAAACTCCTTTTTCAAAGATTAAGGCTTTAAAAAATTTGGTTGTTTTTGAGATAAGTTCGAGAAAATGTTGAAAAAGTCTGATTTTTGTCGCTTGTCATGTCGCAAGTTAGCCATCTTTTCGGGAGTTTTAATCCAAACCAAATGTGCAGTCTTTTTTATTAGGCCTGCTGCTAATATAACCTTTACTGCAACCTTTGATTTTCACAAATGTTCTGCACCCTATTGTAGATAAATCTCACTTACCCAGTTTTCGTAAGTCTCTATCGGCTGATTGTCACTGGTCCAACATAGAATTTTAAGAAAATACTTAAAAAAGCCATTGATTTCCTTCTTCACTTTTAAATTTTCAGATCCATTTAATTTAGAACATCTTTTTATCAGAATGTCGCATATTTTAAGATCTAAAATTAAAAACAGTTAATAAATTTAAAATTTCAAAACAATTTATGTAACTGGGAACTTTTTGGCCCACAGATTTGATCGACTTGGATCTTTATAAGAAATTTGATAAGATCACAATATGTAACTGAAATTAGGTAGAAAAATGTATCATTTATTGTTAGTCCTTTAATAGCCGTTTTTATACTTTATATTCGTTTTGTCCTTCCATTTGTAATGCAGAAAAGGAAGCGTGGCAGGCATGGAAAAGTATATATATTCTTGATCAGTATCACCTCCTGAGTCGACACAGCTATGTCCGTCTGGCTAGCTGTCTGTGGAAATATATTTCACGGAAAAACTAAGCAAGATAATCCGATGAAATTTTGGGGTACATTCGGCAGAACAAAATTCTACCAAACATTTTCTTTCTCTTATTAGCTTAATATGAATAAAACTAAGACCCATTGAAATCCGAAAAATATCATAGCAGATGTTTTGCGCGGCACACAGTAGTATTTTTGGGAAAAAAAATAGAAGGAGCGCTCCACCAACAATGAAATTTCGCATGCTCAATCATATAAGAAATATTCCAAAAATAGCGTGATACGTCACAGACTCGCCTACCTTCCATAGAAAACTTACTAAAATTTCTTAAAAAGAAATCAAATCAGACTCAAAATTGCTCCATCACATATGGTTTTCGAGATATACTTATCTGAAATTTAAAGAAACACAGGTTATATAACAAGAACTCCACAAATTTATTTTGCTATTTGCTAAATTAAATTATTGTATATAGAACTATTCTTCGTCTTGAAAACAAGTTATGAATTAGCCTTGTATGATTTTTTTTTAAAAAGTTAAGATCATTTTAAAATGACATCACAAAAGTTAAAAATCGTAGATGGATTTTGATTTTTAACTTTCATGATGTCATTTTACAATTATCATAACTTTTAAAAAAAAATCATACAAGAACCATTCACAGCATATTTTTGAGACAAAAAATAGTACTAAACGATGCATTTAGTAGAAAAGGCCAACAAAATTTCGTGTGTCCTTTATGTAACGTCAAAAATCATGTTTTTTGAAATTATAGATTGATGTATCTCAAAAACCATATGTCACAGAGCAATTCTGAGTCTGCATTTGAATTAAGCACTGAGAAAATACATCGAAAAATTACTATTATTTTTTTATTTCTTGTAATATTTTTTTAATAAAAAATCGTTTTTCTACCTCTTTTTAAAACCGCATAAGTCTAAGGTATTGATTTTTTTTCTCAATTTATTTTACGAACAAAATGAGCCGCGTCCGATCGAAATCGGTGCATGTTCAACAAAATTAGGTATTTTCACCTATTTTGCAAACTCGCAATGAAAATCACATGAACTTTTTTTAGAAAATAGATGAATTCAGTAAATCACATATAAATTTTCTAACTTTTTATACCCTACACCCAGGGTATATTCACTTTGTCCTTCCGTTTGTAACGCAGAGAAGGGGGCGTGGCAGGTATGGAAAAGTATATATATTCTTGATCAGGTTCACCTCCTGAGTCGATATAGCCATGCCAGTTTGTCTGGCTGGGTGTGTGTGGAAATACATTTTTTTGGAAAACTGAGCAACGTAATTCAATGAAATTTGGTATTCTGCCTCCGTCGTAAAAGTTAGCTCGGGGGATTGAAAATGAGCGAAATCGGTGGACGGACACGCCTACCGCCCATACAAAAAATATATTCAAAATGCACAAATAAACGCATTATTTGCAATAACAGAAGCAAAATACACATAAATACTAGGGAAAGTATAAGCTCTGAGCAAAAACTAGGCGAATTGGAATTAATTGTAAACTCTGAGCTTAAAGTAGGCGAAGTAGGATTAGAGGGCGTGAAAGTTTCAAAATGCTATACTGAAAGATTTTTTTAAGAAAACCTAACCGAATTTTACTCAAACACTCAGAACAGTAAATGCAAGCTCTGCGCAAAATCAATGTGAGCTCGGAGGCGAGGGCGTGGCACTTCCCATATAAGCAATTTGTTCTTATACTCTCCTAATAATATACTTGAAATGCAGTGTAGGGTATTTAAAGATGGTCGAAATTTCTTTTGCAAGTATTTCTTGGTGTAGATTTCACTATTGATTGTGCATGTTGTCAGGAAATTTTGGGCTTCTTTTACCACAGCTACAAAATGAGTGCCACACAATCAGGCCTATCATTGAATCCATCGTAGATACGAATTTTGTGAGATCTACGAAAATGCTATTATTGATTTCAACAAATTACGAACGTAACTTCGAAATTCATAGAGTTTGAAGTTGTTCTTAAATAAAATTATTATATTTCTTCGGTAGTCATATCTAGTCATCAAAAATTAAAAATAAATTTGAGTTTCGGATGGAGTAAGTGATCCCAATCTACGAAGTTTGCATTCACGTCGTAGCAGTTCGAATTCAATGATAGCACTTTCGTAGATCTTACAAAATTCGAATCCACGATGGATTCAGGGATAGGCCAGTTTTTTTTATGGAAATTTTGTTCTTTTTTATGTCTTAAATTTTTCCAGGACATTTCCTCTAGCATTGACAACATCGTTTTAAAACTTAATTCATATATGTAAGTACATAGTATATCAAATACCTTGCAAAAGTGGGGGGAATTTTGCGAGGGGACGTTTGCTTCCATAAATGCTTTATCTTTGCACCCATGAAAGCGACTATTTCAAAACTTGGAACATTATATTGTCCATCTTCTGTCTAGACAGAAAAAAAATCGCATAGATTTAACAGTTAGTGTATGCAAACAAAAAGTATGAAGCTGAATCCATCACGACATAACTCTTGAGAAGGAGCTACAGACGTCGCTTTATCGTGTTATGGCTTTCTAAGCGTCTAGTTTTGAAAGTTACATGCCGCTTTTTCTAAGTTTAATAAGCTTGACAAGAGAAAGCGTAGAAAATGTTAAAAGTTCCTTATTTTTTCGCATTACATGCTTTTTGAGATTCAACGCTTTGTGATTTGTAGCTTACTCCATTCGAATGCAGGGTCTCAAATTCTTCTGACAGAAGCGTGTGTTTTGCGATAAACTGACGACCCGTGGTCTGTACCTCCTCTTTTAAGGCTGGCAATGGTGACATCGAAAACATTGATAGTTTCCCTTATCTAAGCAGCATTATCTCCATGGATGGTGGGGTAAAAAAGGAAAACAACTCAAGAATCTCAAAAGCGAAAGACTCGTTGGCTGAAGTGAACATAGTATGTGATGTGTCGCGAGAAAAGAGACCTTATCTTGACAGAGTAAAGTTTTCAGTACAGCACAAAATATGAATTGAGATCAAAATTATGGATTTTGGGTTTTTCGCACCAAACGCTACCTACATACCCACCTAAATAGCTCAACTAACAAGTAAAAAAAATTTTAAAGTAAAGCCACTAGATGCCATATATGTATTTATCCAGATATTCTGGATATTCTTCCTTTTGACTATAAATCCTTCGATTGGTCTATGGGAATCTTCCGGTGTCTCAAAAATAATAAACCAGTTTAAGCTTGTTGATATTCCGCCATATAGGTTTTTTCCTCTGGTAAAACCAGATATTCTTCCTTTTGACTATAAAGTCTTGCCCATCTAGTATATCTAGATCTTCTTCGCTTTGGCTCTAAAGCCTTTGGGTGATCTTCGGGAACCTTCGGCAGTCTCCGAAAAATCAATTAAAGCTTGATGATATTCCGCCACAAATGTTGTCCCTCTAGTGTATCTTGATATTTTTCGTTTTGACTATAAAGCCTTCGGGTGATCTTCTGGAACTTTCGGGTGTCTCAGAAAAACAAGCCAATTTAAGCTTGTTGATATTCCGCTATGTATGTTTTTCCTCTAGTATATCTAGACATTCTTCGTTTTGACTATAAAGCCTTCGGGTGATCTTCGGGTGTCCAAGGAAAAATAAGTCAATTAAAGATTGTTGATATTCCGCCATAGATGTTCTCCCTTTGGTGTATCTAGATATTATTGACTATGAACCCTTCGGGTGAACTTCGGAAACCTTCGGGCTTTTTTGTGTTTATTCAAGTGTTAGGTGGTGTGGGAGGTTAAATAAAATCAAATGTGTGCACATGAAAAATATAGGCAATATAATATGTTTGTGATAACACAAAGATCCAATATTTTCGGTGGGATTTGGGGGGAAGGGATCATATTAATTTTTAAAAATTTTTGGGATTGGGGGGTAGCGAAATTGAAAGGAAGTTTAAAATTCATGAACTTAACCCAAAACAACGCTCTAGCAGTGTATTAGTGCCATAAAAAAGTCAAAAATATTGTCAAACTTTTGTCTCAAAACTATCTATTGTATTTTGACCTGTAAAATTCAAAACGCCATAGCTTTGCCAATTTAAGACATTTTTGAACGATTGTTTCTGCATACTTTTCAGAATTTTATCTTTTATCCAATGGTATAAAAAAATTCAAATTTGACTTTTCTCGGGACAAGACACATATGGGAAATGCGAAATTGGAACAAGTTTCAAATATTAGTCAAAATGTGCTTATGGTTTATGCTAAAGGTCTGATTGATCTAAAATGCAACCAGGGGTCCATATAAAATGAAATCAAACTTCGGAAATGAGGATGGATAGGAAAACATGCTATACAGCCCAGCTTACTGTTGAACCCGTGAGTAGAAACCACACGGCAGGCAATTGAGGTCGTAGTAGACATGGAAAAGGACATCGAAGAAAAAATCCACAAAGCGGGAAGTCATGGAAAGAGATAAAACGTTCACGAAGTAGCATGAGTTGAATAAGTTTTATTTTGACCACATGATCCGCCTAAGAGTTAAAGAATTATACTAATATTTTACATACATAAAAAAATAAATAAATTATGGTACAAACCAAACCAATTTTGAACAAAACATTTTTCATTTAAATTTCAACACCGATCTAAAATTCCAGACCTTGTGGCATTAGGTATGCTGTCTTTGTGGTTTGGTCCGTGTTCGTAAGAAATCTATGAACAAACCTTTTTGTCTTATTAAAGTTTTCATTAAGGATCTCGCTACTCTCTTGTAGCATTGAAATTCTTCATTTAGCAGTTCAGACGCAAGCTTCAGTTGCTTCGACAAGTCCTTGGAATTTTCGTATTCCACTCCAGTGAAACGAAGTGGAAGAGTTGTACAATTGTAACATCCTGAGGGCATCTTTAATACACAAAGAATTTAGTTTCCACATAAAATGATGAACAAAAAATAGTTTTTGTTTTACTCGAATTTAATTGAAGTCTCATAAACGAAATGACAGTGAAAAAAATATGATAACAAATTCAGATTTATAAAATTAGGGGCTGTGATTGTATGGCCTCAGGTACAAGAACAATGTTTAAGGAAACAAATTGAATGCCATAAGGCTTTGAAAAATATTACAGGCATATAAACCTTGAAGGGTAAAGAAAAAATAAAACAAATAAAAATGGGGTTCAAATCGCAATAATTCGGGGAATGCTGTAAATTGGTACGTGCATGAGGAAAACTTATTGAAAATCTTATACAATGAAAGTCGCTTATAACGACGGTCAAGGGACTGCGCAAAGCCGGTCGCTTTAACCGGCGCACAGTGGGAGGGTTTGTATGGAACGGCGGTCATAAATAGTAATAATAGACCTAAGCTTCTGAAATTTGGTACATATGTTTCTTAGACTAAGACACTAAAAATCTGCGAATATAAACAAAATCCGCCGACGGAAACGCCTACCTCACATACAAAGTTAGGGCGTGGTCAGAATTTTCTTCCAAAACGGGTATCAATTCCCATTAATTTCATCACGCGGATTTCAAAAATTTTAAAAATTCTGAGCTTTACTTTATAGTTTTCAAGTTATGAGAAAATAAAGAAAATCCACTTTATGAAAACTAGATTTTGTTTGTTTGTGTATTTGTTCCTTTTTGACTCGGAAACTAATTTAACATTTTCAAAGAAGTTAATACATTGTGTTAGTACCAAAACAGACCAAGTTATGGGCTAAAAAGTGGGCGGTGCTACGCCCCCCAAAAAATGAAATAATCATATCTCCGAAACTTTTTGACGCAGATAAATGATTTTTGCTAAATATTTATATAAAAATCATCAAGACAAATAATGTTCACCGGAAAAATGGGCGGTCCCACATAGTTAAGATTTGTTACATATGCTAAGACAATTACAAAAATAATTCTCACTATAAAATTTGGCGGTACCACACCCCTCTGAATGCTGATTCATCATATCTCAAAGACTGCTTGACGTAGATAGACAAAATCTGATACATATGCAAAGGACATTTGGAAAAATAATTTTCAATGAAAAAATGGGCGGTGAAAATAAAATTTGTCATACTACTGACACTACTTGACGCAAATTATAAGATTTAGTAAAATTCTTCGCTTGGTATGTCCAAATAAAGAGAGGGTGATTTCCAAGGGGGCTTAAAAGGAAGGAATATACCCCTTACCATCTTCCGAACTCAAATAGACTACCAGCTTAAAATTGATAAATCTATTGTAAAACGTTGCAGAATGTAAAAAAAAAATAAAAATAATATGTTTTCTCAAAAACTGCAACAGGAAAAAATTCATAGAAAAAAAGTTCTCAAAATAGGCAGCAGGAACTTTGGATTTCAATTGAGCATGCTTTGCGCCCTATGGATTTTCTTAATTTTTTTTGAATATGTTTAGAAAAGTAACCCGAATAAGAAAATTCAAAAATTTTCAGAGTAATGCAACTTGAGGGTTAAAAAATGTTTTGACCACCCGTGATATAGTATGTAGATGATTAATTGTAGTTTTAACCCTACGATATTAGTTATAGTTAGCCAACAAAATCTTTGCAAAACTCAAAAAAAAAAATCTATTTATTGAATTTAAATCCAAATAAAAACGAAAAAATGCAGTTTTAAAGTTTTTTGTAGAGTTTCTGTGCCATTAAACTATCGTATGTCATGCAAAAAATAAGAATATTTTCCAAAAAGAACAGCAAAAAATTAAAAGCAACGCTTCAAATACTGTCAATAAATACTGTGCAATTTAATTAATGGTTTTAAAGAAAAGTGTAAAGCAGCTTTTCTATTTCAATTAAGTACTTTGTATGCCTTCCTTCAGCTCTAATAACGGCTTGCAACCTATTCTACATAGACCATATAAGCTTTTTTATGTCGTATCCTTTTGGAATCTTCACCGATTCTTGATTCTTATATTTTATCAGATCTTTCTTAGTAGTAGGACTTCTCTTGCTCACTTGCTTTTTTAAATACGTGCACAAATTTTCAATAGTGTTAATATCCGGGCTTTGTGCAGGAGCGTCTATGGCTTTGGTGCAGTTGTATAGCAATCAACTCATGCACAAATGTGATTTGTGTTTCGGATCATTATCTTAAACTTCAATTTATTTGGATTGTTTGGGTCAACAAAGCCGAATTTTTGCACACTTCTTTTTAGGTTGTTTTTTAAAATGTCCAGGTTTAAAACTTTGTCCATCTTTTCTTCGATAACTCGTATTTCTCCTACTCCTTTACTAGAAATACATCCTTACACCATAATTGAAAGTTTACCAAACCTTACTGTGGGAATAATATTTTTGTTTTTGAGGGCTGCAAGAGTCTTTCTCCAAGCTTTATTTGGACCTTCGTGGTAATATAGCATTATTTTAATTTCGCCACAAAAAACAACATCGTCCTAGAATTCTTTCGGTAGAGGAATGTGCGTGTAGTAAAAGGTAATCTTTTGAAAATATTTTGATTGGAAAGTAACGGCTTTGTTCTGGCAACTCTGGACGGGTACTTATTTTTTAAAAGCACTTTTTTAATGGTTTCATGAGAAACTTCAACACTACAATTTTTTTTTCACATCTGCAGCTAACATTCTGGTACTGGTAAATGGATTTTCATTGACATCTCACATGCTAAGCATTTGAGGCCTACTTGTAGGTTGGTTGCTCCAACTCGAGTCTTCCTGTTTAATATTTTATCCGGTTCTTAGTTTTAATGAAAATATTTCCGCCAATTCTTTGGCAGATTTAGCTTTGTGGTAATTGTAGACTACAATTTGTAGTACACAAGCTGTACTACGTTTTCGCTTACGTAACACGTTTACCAGAAATTCTTAAAGATGTATTTTTTTGCAATAAAATTTCAAATGTTTCGATAAATTTTGATGGAAATTGGAATACTAATCTGTATGAAAAATTAATAGCTTGAAAAAACTGACTTTGAGTGAAATATTTCTGTCAGTTTTTAAATTTCCTTCAAAGATTCCCAGTTTTGCAAAAAAATTATTTGACAGTATACAAAGCCTTCTTGTTTTGTTTTTTGTTGTCTTTTATTGTTGATCTTCGAAAACACTGTTGTTTTTACATTTCATTGTTGAACAATGTTAAAACACTTGCAATACAAAAAAAAAAAACAAATTATTGTTAATTTTATTTATTTGGATTTTATTTGTTTTTAAATTCAATACATAAAGATTTCTAGGTTTTGCAAAGATTTTCTTGACTAACTACAGCCGTGTTTACGATCCGGAACACTTAAACTTGTAAAGTAACAAAATAGCAATAATTTCCACTTGATTGTGAGCAATATTAAAAGTATAAACATTGCAACTTGCAAGCTACGAAAAAATTTATTTCTCTGAGAAAATCGTATGGGCAAAGACAACGAGAGCATAAACAAAAAATTTTTATTTGAAAAATGACATGATATTTTGATGCTATAGGTTTTTAGTATAGAAAATGTAAATGCAAATGTAAATTCAATTCTATATATTTTGTTGTTGTATAGCAAAATTTTTCAACACTTATTTACAAATGCTATGATGCAAGACCTTTTTTTTGCACCGGATCGTGAACATGGCTTATAGTCCAAGAGCCAGCGCTTAAAAACAACTTTGCGTTTCTAAAAGCTGAATTTTTTACAGTTGGTTATAGTAATTGTGTACATCAATAATCTGTCGGTCGGTCAAGCGAACTGTAGAACAGGCGGCTGCTATATGGCCTCAAACATGTAAAATTTCGATTTTTCTGCAATCAATTTCTAAAAGCTGAAACTTCTTATACACGTTATATAATGCATACAAATAACATTTTTGTCGGTCAGTCAGTTGAACGTTAGAACGGGGCTAGTCAGCACGCCCCAATATATGTGCAATAAATGAATCAAATCAAAATTATTTCTAAAAGCTGAAATTTTTTTTAGGGGTACTTTATTATATATTAACCACAAATAAAGCAGTCAGTCAGCTATATTGTAGAACAATCTCCTTGGAAGCTCAACAAAGCAAAAAAAATGGTTACTAAAAGCTGAAAATTTTTTTAGGGCTAAAAAAAAAAAATGGTTTCTAAAAGCTGAAATTTTTATTAGGGGTACTTTATTGTATATTAACCACAAATAAATCAGTCAGTCAACTATATTGTAGAACAATCTTTGTCAGCAAGCTCAACAAAACAAAAAAAAATGGTTTTTAAAAGTTGAAATTTTTTTTAGGGGTACTTGATTGTATATTAACCACAAATAAATCAGTCAGTCAACTATAATGTAGAACAATCTCCGTCAGCAAGCTCAACAAAACAAAAAACAATGGTTTTTAAAAGCTGAAAATTTTTTTAGGGGTACTTGATTGTATATTTACCACAAATAAATCAGTCAGTCAACAATCTTTGTCAGCAAGCTCAACAAAACAAAAAAAAATGGTTTTTAAAAGCTGAAATTGTTTTTTGCTTTGTTGAGCTTGCTAACGGAGATTGTTCTACATTATAATTGACTGACTGAATTATTTGTGGTTAATATACAATCAAGTACCCCTAAAAAAATGTTCAGCTTTCAAAAACCATCTTTGTCAGCAAGCTCAACAAAACAAAAAACAATTTCAGCTTTTAAAAACCATTGTTTTTAGTTTTGTTGAGCTTGCTGACGGAGATTGTTCTACATTATAGTTGACTGACTGAATTATTTGTGGTTAATATACAATCAAGTACCCCTAAAAAAAATTTCAGTTTTTAAAAACCATTGTTTTTTTGTTTTGTTGAGCTTGCTGACAAAGATTGTTCTACAATATAGTTGACTGACTGATTTATTTGTGGTTAATATACAATAAAGTACCCCTAATAAAAATTTCAGCTTTTAGAAACCATTTTTTTTTTTTAACCCTAAAAAAATTTTCAGCTTTTAGTAACCATTTTTTTTGTTTTGTTGAGCTTGCTGACGGAGATTGTTCTACAATATAGCTGACTGACTGCTTTATTTGTGGTTAATATACAATAAAGTACCCCTTAAAAAAAATTTCAGCTTTTAGAAATAATTTTGACTTGATTCATTTATTGCGCATATATTGGGGCGTGCTGACTAGCCCCGTTCTAACGTTCAACTGACTGACCGACAAAAATGTTATTTGTATGCATTATATAACGTGTATAAGAAGTTTCAGCTTTTAGAAATTGATTGCAGAAAAATCGAAATTTTACATGTTTGAGGCCATATAGCAGCCGCCTGTTCTACAGTTCGCTTGACTGACCGACAGATTATTGATGTACACAATTACTATAACCAACTGTAAAAAATTCAGCTTTTAGAAACGCAAAGTTGTTTTTAGGCGCTGGCTCTCCGGCTATTATGTATGTATTGAAAAAATACAAATTCAAAAATGTATATTTTTTTTAATGGCCAAGTTATCGAAATTTATCGATTTTGGCCATAATTCAGGTATTATAAATAGAAACTCACACAAATGTTTTTTTAAATGCTAGGTGCTTGTACTATTTGAAAATATGCTATTTTGACATATTTCGACGCAAACGAAATAAAAATAGCGTTCCAAAAAAGTTAATTTATTTTGTCCCATCAAAAACAACAATATAAAAAAAATTCATAAAAAAAAATTCTCAAAAAAGGCAGCACGAACTTTGCATTTACCTGGAAAGTTTTGCGGGATTCTTGCAAATGAGTTATTTTATAGATTTCGATGTGCTCTTTCAGAATTTCAACTTTTCTACCTCGAGTCGTGTTCGCTCGCGCCGCCATATTGGAAAAATGGCGTCCAAAATCAGTTTTTTACAAATACCTCTTTAACGGTTACATTGTTTTCGTAGGAGATATCCTAATTCGAAATTTTCTAGGACAAACTGTTACGCAGGGCTTATATGTAAAACTTTTTGGATATTTTATTAAAATTCGGCCAAGTTCCGGTAAACGTCCCGGCTAAGGTTCAATTTGCTTTTCCCCGTATTTCCCTTGCGCAATCATAAAAAAAAATCGAATTTACGAAAATCACATTTTAAACACCATGCTCATTTACTGTTGCTTACCTTCCTGCATCCAGCCCCAAATCTTCCCCGACATTCCCCAAAAAAAAAATCTAACACTTCATTTTGATTTTACTATCAATTTAGTGACACAAACGATTTATTGGGCTTTGCCCTTTTTTTTTTGCATGGTTTTGTGTTTCCTTTTTTCGTATGTCCTTATACTATTACAATTCAATTGAAAAGTTAAACAAAATAAAAAAACTTATAGAACTAATTTTGATTGGTGCGCACCCTTAAGATTAATTGTAATTTGAATTCTTGTATTTGAAGATTTTCGAATTTGCAAAATGAATTAAAGCTTATTAGATGAAAGGCCGATCTTACAATTACTCATTTTATTCTTTTGTCTAAACTAACTGAGAAAATTTTAAATTATTGAGAAAATCTTAAATTATTGAGAAAATATTAAATTTTTGAGAAAATCTTACAATATACTGCGATATGCCGGTTACAAAAGAAAAACTTTTTGCAAAAAAAAAGTAAAATATTGATACGATGCTAATAAAGAAATAAATTTATTTTGTATAGCTACGTCTTTCGGCTTTTCTTGGTATATGTCGCTGCTCCAAAAAGTCGATCGATGATTGTTTGCTGCAGTGGATCTGGTTGATTGTTGGGCGGTGGTGGAACTCGTTAACGTTGCTTTAACATTCTGCATTTCTGGGGCTCATAACTTCAGAGCCAACAATTTGTATATTTACAAAAGTCTTGTCAAGCGAAAGGGAAATTTTTGTGTATCACCCTTTTTTTTTTTGTTGATGTGATCCGCTTCTTTTGACAATTCTTTATTTAGCACTTTTCGTCGATGTCAATTATATTTTTTTTTTCTTTTGGCACGTGATGCTGTCTCTTTTCTTTTTTTCTGGGCTTGTTTAGCAGCGAGTTCGTCGTGGGAACGCTAGGGCTCCAACAATTTTGTTTTTTATTTCTTAGGTTAGGGTAGCAAACAGCACCTTGTTATTTTAAGTACACGTATTGTTTTTTTTTTTTTTTCTTGTTCTCTTTTTTTATCAAATCTTTAGATGTTCTGTTGTTTATATTGTTTTAAATTATATTTTTAAGGCTGCTAAAAAAAAAGAAACACAAAGGTCTGAGCACTAATTTAACTCTTAATTTGTTCTCTTTGTGGCTGAGTTTATTTTTGCATTTTACCCATTAACTTTGACCGATTTTTTGTACTTTTTTTTTCTTTTAAATTTTTGCTTTCTTTTTTTTTTTATTTTTACTCGACACGCGTAGAAAAAAAACCCTAGACGACTTGACACCAAAAACCAACTTTTTCTTTTTTTGGTTGCACGAAGATCGCGAATTTTAAAGTGAATTTCTTCTATTAACGCGTTCGCAAAATTTACTTTTTAAATTCGGTGTAATTACTTAAATTGTCTTTTCGATTTCAAAAGAAATGTTCTTTCGCGATTTCAAAAGAAATGTTTTTCTCGCCCAACGCCACGAAAAATAAAACAACTGCCACGCAAAGACCAACCGAAAAACTGATTTACTTCGTTCAAAGGCACTGACTGCATGTCACGCTAGCGGAAAAATTTACATGCGCTGTTACCGTTTCTTTGTTCGATGCTGATCGCATGTTCTGCTAGCAAAAAAAATTTACATGCGCAGTGGCAGTTTCTTTGTTCTTTTTAGAATGCCGTTTGCGATTGGCCCAAATATCCTGTTTCTTTTCATATGCAAAACAAGTTTATTTGAAAGTCATTTATGTATTTGCATAAAGCGTTTCGATTTGTGCCAAAGCTGAATACTTTTTTGCCGGTAGATGGCCGACGGTTAATTTTAAATTTACAATCAAATCGAAAAGCGTTAGCATAACTAACAAATAGGTAAAATAAATTTACAAATGAAATCCATCCGCAACAAATCCGTTTTGGAGCTATTTTGAAAAAACGGTTTTTTTCTAAATTTTAGGTTTGTTGAAAAAATATCTCGTAAACTATAGGTCATGTGAAAAAAAAAGTAAAGTGTAGCTTATAGTGGAAGTAATTCCCTATAAATAAGTGTTTTGCTTTGAACGTGAGACTCATCGTTCATGAGTTATTGTAATTTTAAGCTCAACACATCACTGTGCCTTCTCATAAGCGGCATACGAAAACAATGTAACCGTTAAAGAGGTATTTGTAAAAAACTGATTTTGGACACCATTTTTCCAATATGGCGGCGCGAGCGAACACGACTCGAGGTAGCAAAGTTAAAATTCGGAAAGAGCTCATCAAAATCTATAAAATAACTCATTTGCAAAAATCCCGCAAAACGTTCCAGGTAACATCATTTAATTCTCCCAAATGATTGTACTAATAGTACAGTCAAATTGTACGATGACCTAGAAATAATTGCGCACTGCAATTTTTTTTGCTTAGTGTTTTTAGGACCACTAAAAAAGCTTAACGTCAAAAACGCCATCTTGAAATATGTTTGATTCAATTTAACTCGTTTCCTGTTGGTCGGACAGAAAAAATTCTGAACAAAAACTACGGGCAATAAAATTCTACGTTTTTTTGATCTCGGACGCGATATCCATAAGTTGATATTTTGAGCGGTAGAGGCTTTTTTAGAGGTTTTTTTCCATTTGCACCCACTGGGTGTTGATTTATAAAAAAGTTGTGATAACATAACACTGTGTGTAATTTTTTAAGTCATGGCAAAATAACAATATACGGACACCACTACGTGATAAAAGACTAAAAAAAAAAAAGACCCGTGTCTCCCAATTTTTCCCAAAGTCCTCCACTTTTTTTTTATGGGCCGCCAAAGATTTGGGGCCTCGGTATCATTTTCGTAAAAATGTGATCATTTTCTCAGGCTCATATCTTGCAAACCGTTCAGAATTTCGATTTACTCTCTGAGACAAAGTTGTAGCTCTTGTCATAAAGAACAAAAATTGCGAACATATAAAATCAAAAACACTTCACCTTCCAGATCAAAATCGCAAAAAACTTTAAAAAATTCGATTTTTTTTACCTTTTTTCCCGTGTTCAGGTCCATAGGTAGCAAACCGTTCAAAATTCAAGGAAACAATCAACTACAAAAATTTACCTAAGATCTCAATAAACAAATTTCTAGAACATATAAACTTCCTAGAGATGATTCTTAACACTGTTTAGGTAGCACCCAAAAGTGAAAAATTTGCCGAAAATTTTTTAATTTCATTTTTTTTACCTTTTTCTCCTGTTCAGGTCCATAGGTAGCAAACCGTTCAAAATTCAAGGAAACAATCAACTACAAAAATTTACCTAAGATCTCAATAAACAAATTTCTAGAACATATAAACTTCCTGGGAATTATTATTAACACCGTTTTTTAATTTCATGTGTTTTTTATTTACTTCAACATTGAGATGCTATGCTATCTATTACAAAAATATTAAAAAAAAGTATTCGTATTATGTTTATAATGTTGATGGCCCTGGACTTGCAAATCGCGCTCTCTTAAGTTGTGGATCCAAATCGTCGTCCGAATCTGACTCTGATTCAGAACTTATGGTGTCCACAGGCATGTTGCTTCCAGACTGCCCTCCATCATCAGCTCTTTCTTCTTCAAATACTTCATTAACATCATACAGGGTGATCTTGTGACTCCACCAACATACCTCTGCAAGCAATGCGTCGAGGTTTTTGCCTTTGTACCGTTTTTCCATGGGCATTGTGGTTTGGTGAAACCGTTCTCCTTGCTCATCGGATTCGGTAGGGAGTTGTTTGATAAAATCGTCAAAATGAAAATGAAGAAAATGCAGCTTTAATGTCATCGATGCGCCGATTATCTCAAAATAATGCAGCATTTCTTTCACCCATTCTCTTGCTTCCGGTTCCGCGTCTCGATCCCCTCCCAAGACTCTGGTGCATACACGCTGAAGGCAAATCCATGCCATTGAATGATTTTCATCAAGCGATGAATCAAAGTTGCTCTTGAATAGCTTTCTAATGTCAGGGCCATTAAGTACGCCTGTTAAATGAAAACAAAATATAAAGACAGAAAAGAAAACATTAACATAGTGTAAATAGTACAATTAGGTGAACAAAAATTCGTTTTAAATTTACTACAATACCTTTTTTAATTTTGTCATCGCTACGCTTTGGGAAAACGCTTTTCAAATAGTCGAATGCGTTTGGACAATTTACAACGGCCACTTCGATGAATTTTTTAACAATTCCCAATTTTATGTGGAGCGGTGGCAGCAAGATGTCTTGAGTATTGTCAATTAAAGGTGCATTCTTCAGTCTATGTTGTTGTATTTGTTCATCCACACTTCCTCTTGGCCTCCACGAATTACATTGGAATTGATTCAGAGGTGAGCGTGAATCCCAATTACAAAGAAAACAAAAGAATTTTGGGAAGCCGCCCTTATCGATGATCCCTTGCAAAATGTTGATGACCTTCAAATCACAGCAAATCTTCCATTTATTTTCGTAATATTTGATTTTTTCCATTATATCTTTCAATGTTTCATAGCTTTCTTTCATGTTGATACCCATTGCTAGCGGAATGGAAGGTTTTCGGTTCGACACATGCAACAACACTGCTTTCAAGCTTGAAACAGAACCATCAATAAATAATCTCCACTCACTAGCGATGTAGTTCATTCCCATTTTTACCACCAAAGCTTTTATATCGTTGCAGTAAGCGAACGAATTGTCATCATTTGCGGTACGCCGTAGAGTTAACATTAGCATGTGTGAGTTTTCTTTGCTTTAAAAAAGCTGTCAAAAATATTGCAAGTCGCTGCGATAATCCCAATATGGCCACAATGAAATCCATTTCCATTTGTGTTATTAGTTGTGGTCCATCTCTTCCCTGTTGGGGCTCATAATCGGTATCAAATGGATCTTCATAAGTAACACCACTTGCTCTAGTCATTCCTGTACATTCTGTACTACGATCTGGAGTTGGCGGCCTTGGTGATACAAAATTTTCAGGTACAAGCACTGGTAGTGTGGCTGTTGCAGTTGCTTTATAAATTTTGATCTTCTCAGCATGTCGATTTAGACCACATGTGTAATTTACGCATGCATAGCAACTGGTTGCATCATGATCACCTGGGCGATTAATCCAGTTTACCGGCTTACAATACTTCATAGTACCTCTGCCTCCACTCAACCATGCCATGAGATTGTTATAACATTGGCGACACACTGTATTAGGTGTGTAATTTTCACCGGTCAAGTCCACTTCGTCGAAAAACAATGTATATGCTCTTTTGAATTTACTAGTTAAAAGATTCTTTTCCTTCTGAAATCTTGTAGATGTTTTTTTTCTGGTTTGATGACCGCAAACGTAGCAAAATAAATCAATTTTTTCACACTGCATATTGAAATTGTCAGTTGCCAATGTTGTGTGCGAATTATGCAATAACACTTTCACTTTTTTTACTTTCACTGTCACTTTATAACTTTCACCGCTGAGCTCTCGTTGACGTCGCGCTGTGTAATGCCTTGATGTGAGCGTCGTGTCGCTTTTATATTGTGTGCTGCTGCTGTCGGTGCGTGATACCTAAGCGCTACCTAAACGGTCAATGCAGATGTTTGCTTACAGGTAGTTTTTTGATAGAAGTTTTTTGATTTTATATGTTCACAATTTCATCTTTATGACAATGTGTTTCCAGGTATTTTTATATTTTGGCTTGTTTTTATGTGAATTCAATGCAGATGTTTGCTTCCAGGTAGTTGTTTAATAGTTTGGAAACGGGAACTCACCCACCAGCTTGAGAATTTTTATTAGAATGCACTTACTATCATTGAAGGTACAGTGCACTCACACACTCGGCCTCCTCACTGACAATTATTTACAATCAACATTTTTGTTGAAAGTACTTTTGTTAGAAAAACCTCACTATCTCCGGTCTTAGAAGTGTAAATGCGGAGTATTATACCTTAAAAAAAAGCTTGAAGTGTTGTCTTTTACGGAGTCTAGGAATAAATAAGTTTACTAGGGCTGTTTTTTGAGAAAACCAGATTTTTATTAAAAAGTGAGATTAAAAAATTTTCGGCAAATTTTTCACTTTTGGGTGCTACCTAAACAGTGTTAAGAATCATCTCTAGGAAGTTTATATGTTCTAGAAATTTGTTTATTGAGATCTTAGGTAAATTTTTGTAGTTGATTGTTTCCTTGAATTTTGAACGGTTTGCTACCTATGGACCTGAACACGGGAAAAAAGGTAAAAAAAAATCGAATTTTTTAAAGTTTTTTGCGATTTTGATCTGGAAGGTGAAGTTTTTTTGATTTTATATGTTCGCAATTTTTGTTCTTTATGACAAGAGCTACAACTTTGTCTCAGAGAGTAAATCGAAATTCTGAACGGTTTGCAAGATATGAGCCTGAGAAAATGATCACATTTTTACGAAAATGATACCGAGGCCCCAAATCTTTGGCGGCCCATAAAAAAAAAGTGGAGGACTTTGGGAAAAATTGGGAGACACGGGTCTTTTTTTTTTTAGTCTTTTATCACGTAGTGGTGTCCGTATATGGTTTTTTTTTTTCGTGTTGCACTGTGTAATTTGTAGCTCTTGCAAAAACAATCAAAATAATTTTTAAATGAAGTGATTATTTCAATTGGTTCTCGAGTAATTATGCACTATATGATATGTTCAGATAAAAAACATAAACAATAAATTTTTTACACGCATTTTATTTTAAACTTGTAATAACTCGAGAACCAATTGAGATAATCATTTTATTCAAAAACTATTTTGCTTGTTTTACAAGCGCTAAAAATTTTGTGGTCCCAACATTTTGAAAAATTAACACCCAGTGGGTCAAAATGGAAAAACCGATTTTTTGTAACCGCCTCTACCGCTCAAAATATCAACTTATGGATATCGCGTCCGAGATCAAAAAAACGTAGAATTTTATTGCCCGTAATTTTTATTCAAAATTTTTTCTGTCCGACCAACAGGAAACGTGATAAATTGAATCAAACATATTTCAAGATGGCGGCTAATGCGCAAGGGTGGGGAGGTCACCTTTTTAGACGTTAAGCTTTTTTAGTCGTCTTAAAAACATTAAGCAAAAAAAATTGCAGTGCGCAATTATTTCTAGGTCTTTATACGTTTTTTGACAACTTAACTGTACTAAAAATAAATATTATTTATTTTAATGTCAAAGTTTGCAAGTTTTCTATTTTTACCATTTTTTTTTTAACATTTGAAAAATCACTATAATTCATATGATGATATGAATACGATGAAGGAAGCTGAATCAGCAAACGATGCTATTGTGGAGTTCATTTTTAGTGAAGGAAGCCTGACTCAATGGGTTGGTATATACAAAGTGTCCCAAAAGAAAGTTTTGATGGTTGTTATTGCGTGGCTGGTAATGTCCTTTTCTAAGTTCTGCCAGATCAGAATCTCTTGTCCGCAAACCTAATGATAGCGTGCACTGTTTTGTATCTTCATAACCTAGGCTCCCAGCCGAAGTGTAGTTGGTAGAACATTTTTTTATCAAAAAATTATGAAGTACGCAACACACCATAACAACACTTTCTATATTTGTAAGCTTCATATTGATGCTGGTACGAAACATTCGGAATCTAGATACTAAATGCATCTAGTATTATTTCTAAGCTCTTTTTGGTTAAATGGCTTCAGAAAGTCCGGAGTTAAGGCAAATGCTTCGTACTCTACGAAAACATAATTAAGTACTCTAATTACTTTTATCTATTGATCTGCGTCATAAATGCATACATTTTTCTGTTTTAATTTTGTATGGAATGTTGTGAGCTGAGTCACACCTCCATCGGATATTGACACCAAATTCACAAGCTATAAACTCATAGTTTGCATTGACGACTGCCATGAGAACCATGCTATGAAACTCTTTGCAGTTGTAGAAATAGAACCACTGTCGGACGGTGGTACAATTCGTACATGTTTACCATCTACAGCTCCTAAGCAATGTGGGATATTCCATTTTTGTTTTTTTTTCAAATTGCTCTGCTATTTCTTTCCATTCATTCATGAACATGGTATCTAAAATAAAAATTTACTTATTTCAGCATGAAAATAGTACTGATTTTTGAACTTGAAAGGAACTATTCCAACTCAAGAAGAAGAAAGTCCTATTGCACGTATTATTGAAAGTCCACCTAAAAGTAGAAGAACTAAATCTAAATAACGTGAGTCAAAAATGGACAATTTAATTGCTTTTGTCGGTAAACGTATTTGCGTAGCTAGGTCAGAAGACGAACATGACATTGTTGGATATAATGTATCAAACAAGTATAGGAAGCTACCAAAACATCAGCGGATTTATTGCGAAAAAATTATAAACGACGCCATATTTGAAGCAGAAATGGGAAATCTGTCCAGAGACTCCCACATAAGTAAGTACTTGTAATCATGAAGGGACGTATCATTCCGAATCTATTAATACCGTTTATTTAAGTGATCAGTCTGGATAATGTACCATACACTAATAGTTATTAAAAATTTAAAATAAAGAGATATGAATTAGTTTCTTGAAAGTGGAATAAGTCTTTAAAAGCAAAAGTAATGTCATAATACGAATTGGTCACAATTTTGTTAGAGATTAATAAAATTTGGATTGGTTTTCACGGGAAGTTTACTTGATGTTACTTGAATTAATGGCATAAACTTGAAAAAATAATATCGGTCAAATAACTGATTATTAGGCACATAATTTGTATGACATTACTTTGCAGGTGTAGAAAATTATGTATAGTCGTTATCCGTCTGTCCGTATGGCTGGCAGTACGTTGAAATCATTTTGATCTTTTTTGGAAGCAAGATAATTATGAAATTTTGTTGTCGAAGATAGCTCGTGGGATTCAAAATGAGCGAAATCGTTCAATAGACACGCGGTACTGACCATACAAAAAAAAAAACATTTAAAACTGAATTTTATGAGCATTAATTACAATATCGCAACCAAAATACACATAAATACTAGAGACGGCAGGTGCAAGCTCTAAGCAAAAACCAGGTGAATTCGGACAAGAGGGCATGGTACGTCCCTTATAAGCAAAAAATTTTTTTCACTAAGAAATATTTTTTTATAAAAAGAGCACTTCAAAATGAATGGGACCAGTAACTTAGATTTATCAATTTACAAACTTTAGCATAAGATATAAATTTTTGAAAAAACACCCTTTTCATGAAAATTACTGAAAACGCCAACTTCAACACCTTGTATTTTAACAACAAATGGTACTAGGACCAAATCCTTCCGGATTGTTGTTCTTGCACACCGGATCTACCATATTGCCAAATTTGAGCGAAATTTTGAGCTGGTACACTTGGCATGGATTGCTGCATATATATGAGTCACATCATCGCCAAATGAAAGCAAATTCAAGCAGTTAAATTTGTTGGTGCAATAGATGGAACACACATAAGAATAAAATTTCCGGTGGAAAAAAATGATGAGTATATCAACCACAAAAAATTTTGCTCTATACAAGCGCTAGCTGTGGTTGACAGTAAGTAGCTATCAGTTTACGGATGTGTTTGTTGGGTTCCCGGGCTCTGTCAACGATACGCGAGTTCTTTTTAAACGAAAATTACCCACCAGGTGGTTATTATTTGCTCAGCGATAACGGTTACCCTTGCCAAATTAACCCTGTGTCAATAATTACGCATTTTAAAGAACCACTTTTACTTGACCAAGCTTGGTTCAACTCTGCTAATAGCAAAACCGGAACCGTTGTTAAATCAGCATTTGGGATACTTAAGAATAGATGGTGGAATATAAATATGCATGTAGGGATTTGAAATTAAATCTGAAAAATTGCACAAAAACAATTTTTAGTGTATATGTTTTGCATAATATTTGTGTGATGCAAGATGATTTTGACCGTTCAGCAGCTTCAACGAACCAGCTACCCCAAGTTCTTGATTCTGAAGAAGGGATAAGGGAGCGAAACCAAATTCTGCAAGACCACTTTCTGGAAAGACAAGAACTGGAGTAGAAGTTCTTCAGCGACATCTGTATCAGTGTACGAGTTCCTGGGAGGATCTAGAGCAGTTCGAAATTTGTATAAATATTCAGTCGTCGTTGAGGCCTTATATTGAAAAGATGTAAATTTATTGTGCTGCGTAAATAAATGTGGTTTTTTGGACAAGGTTCCTTTTTCCACGATAATTGATGAGCTTTTATTTAGTGAAGGGGTGGTGAGTGTCAATACCTTTCAATGGACCAAAAATGGGAGGGGTGAAAATCGGCACGCCCAATTTTTAACAATTTTATGCATGAAAGTGGCGTCACACCTATTAACTACGAATTCCCAAGATGGAAAAACAGACTAAAAGAACGTTCGCATGCTACCTGAGTGAAAGAAACTGTTAAAACATACTTAAAAGCAACGTCTAATGACGGATAAGCTCCAGTAAGAAAATTATAGTGCCTAAGGATTCTGCAACAACAGGCCGTACAGTTTTTATTTGTTTTTTATTTTGTATTTTTATTTAATTGAAAACAATTTAAGCATTAGTTTAGTAAAATCAGGTGATATTTTAAAAAGTTATTAAGGTTTTACCATTTCGATTCTTTACCGAAAAAATTAAGAGGTACAAAAACATATTTTTTGCTCATTACTTTTTTTTCATCAGCCAAAGTTGCTAAAAAAAATAAAGACTATGTTCTTCCAGAAATTTCGATATTTGCATATATTAGTCGAGAATCACAGCAAAGAAAATTTGTAAAAAACCACTATAAAAATGAACTTTACGCTGCTATAACTTAGGCAAATTTAATCAAATCTTAATTATTGGTACATTTGTTGGTACTCTTGTAAATTTTTCTTTAAAACAGTGTAAAAACAAATTCGATCAGAATTGGGTTTCCCGAAATTCTTTAAAATGGAGGTATAACCCCAAAAATCTAAATTTTCGATTATTTCAAGAACAGCCCCTAGGAAAAAAGATAAATGTGATTGTCGCTCACTTCTGCAACGGTCTTATTGACATTTTTTTTTATATCCAGTTTATTACATGTTTCTGAAGATCAACCTCAAATACACCTTCACCCAAAAAATTTGAATGGTAACACAAAAAATACTAACTTTATTAGGTGATATTAAAAAGCTCTAAATGCATTCAACCTTTTTTTTATACATCAAAATGCATTTAGGCATTTTCTTGCGAAGTAAATTTCAATTTGAACAAATTTAAATTACAATAGATAGCGTAGCAGCTAGCCTTTGAATTTCTAGAGGAAGTTCCAATTTTAAAAAGTAACAATTATTGCATATCTTATATCGGAACGAGTATGTAGTCTTCGTTTTAATTTTTCGCTATGAGTGTTACCGGAAATATTTTGTGTGAGATCAATGCCTCTGATTCAATCCGAAACAACTAAAACGTGATCGGATTCTAAATATAAGGAGTTCAATAAAGGAGTTTCAATTGAAAACGGTACGTGTCGAAGGGCCGAAAGACAGCTTTGACCACCTTTTACGTCAAAATATTGCTAGCAAAGACGAAACCGGTACTATTGGAAAATGACATGGGCGCAAAAAAAGGTGCATGTAATAGGCCTTGTTGATCCGGTAAACAGAAAACGAATTTCGTCCAAAAACTCAGCGCGTACTCAGTCTCTAGAATATTTCTTAAAACACAATTCCCAACGTTTGCAAGTATCCTAAATTTGAAGATTACTTTTTGGTTTCGGTTTCTTCCGTTCCTCAATATGCCTGCGGTCGCAGGTGATCCTTATTAATGATTTAGTGTCCTATAATCCATTTTCCGTCCTTGCGGGTTCGTACCACGGCGGTATTTCTTTTGTTGACTGGTCCCACCTAATAAGTAAGTATGTACTATGAGGAAGTACTTGGTGAAGCAGATAGAACAGCTCACACCATATGAATACTATAAGGAAGTATTCGATGTGGCGAGTAGCACTGGTTGCCCAGGTACCTATTCAAACACTATAAGGATGTGTTTCGTTTTCACCTAACTGCTCACACCTTATGAGTACTGTAAGAAAGTATGTACTCGGTGAGGCAGGTAATGTCAGCAAACACCGTGTGAATACTACAAGGAAGTATTTTTTTATTTTATTATATTTACTTATATTAAGGGGATTCCTTTAAACTCGTAAAAGCCTCAAAAAGCACGTAAACCTCGAAAACTTTTGAGTCTCGCACACAAAATTTAAAAATTTGTATGAAAAAAAAGTTTACCAGGCCTCAAAAACTTTCGAGGCAAATTCGATGCGTATCTAGCCTCGAAAAAGTAGGAGAGCGATTGTTGTCAAATAAATGTATTGAAAAAATATTTTTTGTTTGAAAATTGAATTTGAATTGAATATTTTTCAAATTACGTTGCTTACGTTTTTAGAAATGTGTGTTCCTGAAAACAAGCTCGTAAACTTTCGAGTTTTTCATGGTTTACGAGTTCGAAGGCACACCCTTATTATTTAAAAAAAAAAACTACATTAAATAAAATAGTACAATATTTCTTAAATTTTGTTGTAAATGAATTACATTTTTAGTTTTCAAAGTAACTACAAAAAGCCCTAAATGCACATTCGCATACAAAAAAATTATGTCAAAAAGCCCTAATTGAAATAAAATTAATATTAATAACAAAAATTAACTTTTTTCATTAAAAATAATTATGCTAATGTTTTTGTAACTAAACTGCGTTTAAACAAACTTGAATATGCTACATTGTCGATTTTTATAGGGTTTTTTTGTGTCCCTGAACAAAACTAAAAATGTCAATAAGGGCCGTTGTACAAGTGAGCGACGAAATATGGTTTCTAAAATTAATTATTTTTAATGTAGTGTATTCAACGCAACGCAACAAGTGTAATCGTGAACATAGCAAAACAAGCAAGCATTTTTTCCAGTGCTTGCTTTTTCTTCTCTGTTTTGAATGTAAGGAAATTTTTGACTATCGCTTTCTGCCGACCACTTACCTAATAATTTTAAATTGTATTCAGAATTTCTGCGTATTTGAATTTTAATGCGCAGTCGCAGCTTGCTTTGATCTTTGAAATTTGTTTTTACCGAAATCAAAAAATTATTGCAATACAACTCTATTTTTATTTTAATTTTGAATAATTTTTTAAACAAAAAAAAAAAAAAAAAAATCACAGTCTACCTGCCCAAAATGTTCATCGGCCTATAGGGAAAGTCCCGAATTCCCAGTCCGGCCCTGCCTGAAATATAATATTTTGAAAATCAACATTCATATTACTCTGCTCACTTATACACCACATACTTATATGTACATATCAGTATTAGTTAGGATATCTGCTTATATTTATTTAAGTTGTACGAAAACACTTATCACACCTTTCCAAGATGCGGGATTGTGGCCCTACATTTTTCTTTCGAAGTAACCGCTAGCAACATAGTTATCAAAAACTGATTCTTGCAACTTTTGACGTTGAATAACTTTTTTTGTGCACACAATGAACTTTTGATGATTTAAAACCTTAAGGCCATCACCTCTTTTCTTGATATAGCATGTGTTGGGACAGCTTTATAGCACAATCCACTTTCGTCGGCATTAAAAATATCAGCTTGATCTAAACCCTTAATAATCCGGGAAGAACCACGTTTTTGAAATCATTTGCACCTTCTTATGTATTGAAAACTGTTTAAATTTTTCCATCACTATATTTTTTGTTACTTTTTATATAGCTGATCTTTTAAAAGGAGTATTTTACTTATATTTTTCATTTGGAAACTCTTTCTTTCTTACTTATTAACCGGGGAAACCAATTAAGCGGGAATCAATTAACTGGGGATTTGGGTGCCTTTTTCAATGAGGACAGTTTTACTAGGCTTTTTTTAGTTCAATTATTTGGGGAAATCAGTTAAAAGGTCAATCAAGTGGGGTCTACTGCATTACACTTTTCAAATACTTTCAATAGATGGCGCTGTACACATGATAAATATAGTAACTTTTAGGGTCTTTTATCTCCTACACCATAATAAAGTTTGACATTTTTTAGCATAAGCGTACTCACAACGTTGTGATGTACAAGTGCTATTTGTTTTGTTTACAGTGAGTTAAGAAAATTATTTTTTCCATTGAAAACACTGTTCGACACAAATAAAAACATACGAGAAAATCCAAAAAATTCTTAAAGAAGACGGTAAAAAAAAATACCCGTGTCTCGTGGTTTTTCTCCAGCACGTCACATTTTTTTTAATCGATTTTTGAAGTTTTTTTATCCACTGTATATGAAAAAAACAAAAATACCGCATTCTTGTGTTAAATCGATGAATTTAACTATATGATCCTTACATCTGAGGTGTATCATGTGTTCAGCAAACTGATGCAGAATATTGCGGGGAATATTTTTGTTGACAATTTTAACCCTGTACAACCCCCACATGTGGGTCATTTTTGCCCTTTTCTTAAAAAGGTACAAAAATGACGCCTAAAACAGGGGAAACTTGAGTCAGTTTGTACAACAGAAATATTTGATATACAATTTCAGTAATTTAAGCGTTAAATTATGGGGTTTCCAACGAGAACAAACGTTTTTTACAACTAAGTTTTAATGCAAAATCGAATGTATTGGAATGGAACTAATGCCCAAAGATGCCTCTATCTCACGGTATGTCACATGACGATCTTGCATTATCAGTTCACGCACGGCATCAATGTTCTCTGGCACAACGGCCGTTTTTGGACGACCTTCACGGAATTCGTCTTTGAGCGAGCGTCGGCCACGATTGAATTCATTAAACCAGTTTTTCACAGTGCTATAGGATGGTGCTTCATCGGCATACAAAGCTTTAAGTTCATCAATTCACTCTTGTCGTGATAATCCACGTCGAAAGTTGTGAAAAATTATCGCACGAAAATGTTCACGAGTTAATTCCATTTTTTTGCCAAATTGATTTTTTCAAGTCACTGTAAACAACACAAATGATGGTCGTACGTCAAAACGTTCTGAGTACGTTTATGCTAAAAAATGTCAAACTTTATTACGATGTTACCACATTTTAGCTATTGACATTAGTGTTGCCTAGGCCAATCGATTCATATAACTTAGAAGAGTAGTCCGGGAATACTACAGAATAGAAAAGTTGTCCACAGAGGGGGCCATAGACAAAAAAATTTTAAAAATTCTATTTCGCTACCTTATTTAATAGATATGGTTTATTCTTTTGGTATTGTAACTGGAGTAATGCTGCAAAACTGAATTCTCAAAAAATTGATAATAGAGGCCGATATAACTTACCGAAACTCCAACTTTTCAATTTCTGAACTAATAGTTTAACTGGAAAGTAATTAAATCTCAAGTTTCTGAAAAACATAGTAGAAGAACTAAAGAATATTTAAAAATGTTTACATCGGAAAAATCCTCGTTTCCGAATTTTTGTTTAAACCTTGTGATCCATCACATCCACATTTGCATATTAAAGTCATTTTTTTTTCTTTTCTTCATTTAGCTGCTGCAACACTTCTCCAAGATATACTGACAGGCGTTTAACTGTGTGGTATACCAAATCTTCTAAATTAACTTCAGCACAAGAAGCTGTTACTTGGAAACTTTTTTCTCAGATAGCACTTATTCTTTTCTTTTTGAATTAAAGAGTAGCATGGATAATATTTTTTTTTTTGTTTTTTCTGACTTCCTCATACTGCTTACGAGAAAATCCAGCTTTAACAAACATGGCTAACGCCTTAGTTGGTGTCAATTTCTGTATAGAAAAACATTTTTCTAGAGAAAAGGTTTTTCCCTCAGCTCTCAACTTTATTTGGATGACAAAAGTTAACTTTTCAGAGCATATTTTCTTACGAATAGCCTTAGTTTTTCGTCTTTTAGTGCGCTCACAACATTCATTAAATGATTTCGCAGGCCGACCTGAGCCAGGATTCACAGAGTCTTTAGTTTGTCCAGCAAGCCTGGTTTTATTTTTTTGCTTCAAATAGTCATCCTTAAAAGATGCATGAGAGAGTTCTGCCTTAATTTGCGACTTTACTCTAGAAAGTATTTTCTTATATTTAGTTTTCCAGTTTATCACCTTGTACTTCAAGAAAATTCGATCTGTGTGATCAAGTTTGTGTTGAAAGCTAAGATTATGTTGATTTTGCAATTGATCGTAAAAGTCTATTCTTGTTTATGTTGTGACCACCAATGGTCCTAAAACAAGATGTTATTTAATCAAATTCCGACAAAGGTTTCAAGATTTATCATTACCATTTGGCAGCAACGCGTAGAGATATATGTATATATGTTTATGTCCGTTTCAAAATTTATGGGTCTGCAGGAGATATGCGTACACAGCAAAAGGTTTAGGGATAAAGTGTAAACTTTTTTATTATATTTGTTTTTATAAACTTATGTATTCCAATTTTTTTACTATAATTTATACAATTTTTTTCTATAAAAATATTCTAAGCCCAAAACGTTTAACTTCTAAGCCAAAACTGTTATGAACTATAAATTTTATACCAAAATTGTTGTGAACTTTTGACAAAAAGTCCCGTCATCGAATATACACAAAATTTAGCATTTGTGGAAAAATTAGTTATAGTTTAAAATAAAAAACTTAAAAATAACCCAGTGGTAGAAAAATAAGTAACTTACTAATTACACTACTCTACAGCCAAATCTCCCAGTGAATGCCACTATCCATTTTATATGTAAAATTGGCTGTTGATTCCGAAAATCGCATTATTTTTTTTTTTTTTTTTTTTGCGTCGTTTTCGAGATATCGGTCATTTTCGGTTTTCGGATCAAAAAAAAAGATAGTTCCATTTAAATACGAATATCTCAAGAACTAATGTTTGTATTCAAACGTTTTATATGTCATATTAAAGGTAATTAAATTACCTACAAATGATATTCACATCACTTTATGGTTGGTTTGTTAGTTTCGGCGAAATAAATTGATTTCTAAAATAAACATTTTTTTCTTTTTTTCGAAAAAATTAACAAAAAATCAAAATCAACTGCAGATTTATACAAGAAGAAATAATTTTTTTTTATTTTGTATCATAGACTATATCTTTGTGAAGAAAATAAGATACCACTTAAAAAAATCGATGGAAAAATGCAAAAGTTGTATACAATTCATTGAAAAGTTACCAAAATGCGTTTTTCCCTATTTTTTTCGTTTTTTTGTAATAAACTGTTCGATAATTAAAACTTTTTGTAAAATACATGAGGAAATCCAAAAAATTCTTAAAGTAGGCGTTAAAAAAATCTATATTTTGTGTTAATATTACACATTATAAATGTACTTATTACTTTTACTTACAAGTTTTTATTTAAATAAAACCACTTTACTTTGGGGACAAGTGTTACTGGAATTATCGCAACATATCAGTACTAATCTGTTTTTGCACATTTACTTATAAAAAATACCGTTAAAAATAGAGAAACAAACGATCAAAACAAAAATGCACATTTACTTAATTCCCTAAAGTAAATCTTGTGTGTGCGTAAAACGATCTCATTTGTCTTACGCTCTTGCTTGTCGTACCCTCCCTTTGTGTTATGATGTCTGTTTTGTATTTCGTCATAATGAGATGATTTCAGTTCAATAGAATTGGTTGAAAGGTATAGACGTGTTTGATTTTGCTGTGATGTGTATTTGTTTAACCTTAGAACCGTGTTATGGGCACTGGGTGCCCAAAGCCATTTTCAATGTTGTTTTCAAACCCCAAATTGTTCGAAACGAATGTCAGATCTCATCGTTTTTCAATAGATTGAACATTTTACTACTTAAAAAAACTTAGTTTGGATAAGATTTAGGTATAAGTAAAATAAAAATAAATAAAAGGCGGCAGGCCTCATTTTCGTGTTATGGGCACTGTGTGCCCAGAATATATGGGGGTGATTTTTGAACTTTAACCGATCACGCCCATTTTTGGTCCCAATCAGACTATAGCCCTAACTATTATTTGTGCCAAATTTTATGCATATAGCTTTATCCGTTTGGGCGTAATCGTAATTTCAACATGCAGCCTGACACATACTTACATCAAGAGGCCAATTAGGGCCCAATAGAGCCATCAACGCTCAACATAAAAATTTGAAAAAATCAGGGAAATTCAAATTCGACATTTAGAGCTGATTGATGATCATCCATCATGACCTTGCATATAGCGACCACCTAAATTTACACACTTGTTTATACTTTTTTCACATACAAATACTTTTTTTTGTATACTTCTCTTATCCATACTTTCGAATGTAAATAAACGCTCAATAAAAAATTATAAAATGTAAAAAAAAAGTTATATTTGAATAAAAAAACTTAAGTTTCTTTAAAAAATTTTGAACTTTCCAGTAACCCCCATACAAAATACACTATGGGCACTGAGTGCCCAGAAACACGGAAATAGGTTGGCTAGATCATGCACGGTTCTAAGGTTAAATTATAAAATGTGTGTTTTCATTTATTTTCAAATCAAAAAGACTTAAGTCTAGTTTTTTAAAAATACTGTTCAAGCCAAGTGGTATAAAATGTGTTTTAAGTTATAAAAGAAAGGGAAGAGTGTATTTTTTTTTTTTTGCCTTCCTTTGTCAATTTTTAATGCATTTGACCATCGTCACCTGTTTGAAGCCAGTAAGCCACATGCACCGATCATCGCCATAACCACGTAGAAAAACTTAAGGAAAACTGATTCACTTTGTAGTGCAGGCAAATTAGGTAAAAACAGGTACTCATTTCTAATTTTGTTGAACATGCAATGATTTTGATCCGACAGGGCTCATTTTATTCGTAATAAAATTTTGAACAAAACCACCATATTAGTTTTTTCCGGCCTTTCCCCAAAATTTCTTTAGTCCCCCATGAACCCTCAAAATCGGATAAATTTAATAAAACTGTTCTAAAATGCTTAAAAATGAAAAGTTATGCTATTCACGGGGTTTTCTAGATTGCTGAATCCAAATATGATGTTCAAAAATGAAAAAACTCAAAATGGCGCCCGGAGAACTGAGTACATACCTATTTTAAGCACCAAAAATGGGAAAAAATCGTTACAGGGGGTTTTAGCCTAGAAGTCTTGTTACATTGAATGAATTTATATGGTCGGTGTGGGATATTGTTTTTTATACTATAAAAAGTAAAGTTTACCAAAAATTTTTTTGTGTTTTTGATTTGTTTATTATTTAAGCAATAACTATAAAAAGTTAATACAACTCAAAATTAAAAATATTTGTAACATTTTGCAAACCATTTTTTCTAAACTAATTTGAAGTCGCTGAACACGAAAAACCCAATTATTTTTTTCCTTGGGGCCGTTCCCGAGTTATTCGTTAATTTATAATTTCGAGGTTATAGCTTCATATATATCAATATATTTCTATGACGCCAAGTCCGATCAATTTTATTTTTCCACGTTGACAAAGAATGATTAATGGCGCTTCTAACAAGTATGCCAATGATTATGCTTTGAACAAAATTGACTGAGTTATAGCAGAAAAAAGTTGGAAATTTCACAAATTTTTGAAATTTTTCACATCAACTTCAAATGAAACATTTGGTTTTTGGCATATAATTTTTTCAAATACTCATTTTTTAGTAATTTTATTAAATGGCGCATATAATTGCAAACATTTTAAGCCTATGTTATGGTCCTTGTTGTAGTTTAATAAATAATTTTATTTTGTTGATTATTTGTTTATTTATTTATTTTATTTTTATATCGTATATTTAACATAAATTCAAATCTCAGAATATGATGATTCTATTTTAAATTTTTTATACAATGAAAACTTTTGAGAGAACTGAATTTTAAAAAAAAGGAAATTGAAATTTTAAAATATTACAGTGAACATTAAACTTGCAAAGTACATAATATAATAAAGTACCTACATATGTTGAGCAAAATCGAATGAAATTTCCAAAAGATATTAAGGTTTTAGTGCAATAAGGAAGGTGTGAGAATTTTCGAAATGTTCCGCCTGAGTCAACAGATCCAATTTTTCAGCCTCCAGATAGGACACCCTACACTTATTGAACACTTTAAAGATGTTTTAAGTAACTTCTAATCATTCTCTGTAGAAGAACATTGCGGATTGTATCAAAAATATTAATTTTTGAAAGAAATCGAAATTTCCCTATTGCACTAAAACCCTAATATCTTTTGGAAATTTCATTCGATTTTGCTCAACATAGGCTTAAAATGTTTGCAATTATATCCGCCATTTAATAAAATTACTTAAAAACTAGTATTGAAAAAAATTATATGCCAAAAACCAAATGTTTCATTTGAAGTTGATGTGAAAAATTTCAAAAATTTGTGAAATTTTGAACTTTTTCCTTCTATAACTCAGTCAATTTTGTTCAAAGCATAATCATAGGTATACTTGTTAAAAGCGCCATTAATCTCTCTTTGTAAACGCGGAAAAATAAATTGATCGGACTTGGCGTCATAGAATTATATTGATATATACATCAAGCTATAATCTCGAAAATATAAATTATCAAATAACTCGGGAACGACCCCAAGGAAAAACAAATTAGTTTAGCATAAATGGTTTGCAAAATGTTACAAATATTTTTAATTTTGTGTTGTATTAACTTTTTATAGTTATTGCTTATATAATAAACAAATCAGAAACACAAAAAAGTTTTTGGTAAACTTTACTTTTTATAGTATAAAAAACAATATCCCACACCGACCATATAAATTCATTCAATGTAACAAGACTTCTAGGCTAAAACCCCCTGTAACGATTTTTCCCCATTTTTGGTGCTTAAAATGGGTATGTACGCAGTTTTCCGGGCGCCATTTTGAGTTTTTTCATTTTCCAATATCATATTTGGATTCAGCAATCTAGAGAACCCCGTGAATAGCATAACTTTCCATTCCAGAACAGTTTTATTGAATTTATCCGATTTTGAAGGTTCACGGGGGACTAAAGAAATTTTGGGGAAAGTCCGGAAAAAACTAATGTGTTGGTTTTTTTCTAAATTTTATTACGAACAAAATGAGCCCTGTCGGATCAAAATCGGTGCATGTTCAACAAAATTAGAAATGAATACCTAATTTGCCTGCACTATTGATAAATTTTCGTTTTTCTACGAAAGCAAGCAGGTACGTATAATTTTATTCTGACTTAAATTTTATTTATTTAAATTTCATAGTACATAATCTTATTCGTTTTTAAAAATTTTATATGATTTTAAACTTTCCTGTAATGAAGATCAAGATAAGTGTTGGCCCAAATTTCAACGAAATATCTTCTCTACAGTTAAGTAGACTGGAAAGGCAATATTGTGTTCAGAAGCAGATAGAACAAATTGTAAACTAACTATAAATTGCGCTAATATCATTCTTATGGTTTTTAGCGTAGTATGTACAATTTTAAGAGTTTTGCCTCAGTGTGTATATCATTTTCTTATCCACATTTGGGGTCGAATTTTTTAAACTATACGGTTACACCAAATATTTCCTACGGCATTTCAGAAGAATTTCGAATAAAAAAACACTTTATTGCGAATATGGCAACGAATAAGCAAAATCAACATTTATGTGCCTTATAAAAATTTTATATCAATTTATACATATAAAAAAATATTTACTCAATACGTCCAGTTTACAATTTAAAAACTTGCATCAAATCCGTCCAATTGATGTACATATTCTAAATTTTAGTTGCCTTGAGCTCTTTTTTTTTAAATAATAAGTTATAAGCAGTTTTTTGTATCTACATAATGTACGTGTAAGTTTAATATATGAAATTCCTTTAAATTAAATTTATTTTAGCGAAGATATTTCAGCTTTCGATTTAAATCCAATATTTTTTATGCATATCAACTTTACAGACTTTCCGCTTAATTGAAATAAGGTCAAATTTTATTACGAAAAACATTCTAGTTTTTAATTTGTTGTTTAAATTTAAGTTTCAATTTATTAACAAAATAAAAAAATTTGTAAAAATGAATATTTAGCAAAAAAAAAGTCTTAATTAAAAAAAAAACTAGTAAGGGTGGTATCTTTGGCCTGGCCAAAAACTAAATACCTTCACTGAATTTCAAGTAATCATTAGGAGAGTATAACAACAAATTGCTTATATGGGAAGTGCCACGCCCTCATTTCCGAGCGTAGAGCTTGCATTTACTGTTCTGAGTGTTTGAGTAAAATGCGGTTAGGTTTTCTTTAAAAAATGTTTCAGTATAGCATTTTGAAACTTTCGCTTGTATGGGAGGTGCCACGCCCTCTAATCCTACTTCGCCTACTTTTAGCTCAGAGTTAACAATTAATGTTCTTCGTGTTTGAGTGAAATTTGGTTGGATTATCTCAAAAAACACTTTCATTACATAATTTGGAAACATTTGCTTATATAGGAGGTGCCACGCCCTCTTGTCCGAGTTTACCTAGATCTTGCGTATAGCATGCATTTATAGATCCGAGTGTTTGAGTGTAATTTGGTTGGGTCATCTCAAAAAACGCTTTCCGTATAACATTTTGAAACTTTTGTTTGCATGGGAGGTGCCACGCCCTCTAGTCCGAATTCGTCTAGTTTTTGCTCAGAGCTTATATTTACCTTCCCTAGTATTTATGTGTATTTAGCTTCTGTTATTGCGAATAATGCTGTTATTATTGCATTTTGAATATATTTTTTGGTAGGCGTGTCCGTTGACCGATTTCGCTTATTTTCAATCCCCCGAGCTAACTTTTACGACGAAGGCTGTGCACCAAATTTCATTGAATTATGTTTGCTCAGTTTTCTCAACACACACACCCAGCCAGCCGGACAGACGGACATGGCTATATCGACTCAGCAGGTGACGCTGATCAAGAATATGTATACTTTTCTATATCTGTCACAAAGTGAATATACCCTGGGTGTAGGGTATAAGAAATAGTTGAAGGAAGTGATATACTATACGTTGCTATACATGATCAAATCACCGAGGGTTGATACTCAATTTCCTACAAATTTACATACATGTGTATCTGTATGTTGTGACGCGAAGCATAATATGTACTCTTATCATCAGTGGCCGAAATGATAAGCCCTTAGCGTGAAATATAAACTGTGTGCCGCTATAGTATTTTTGACCAATAGCTCAAATTGCCTGAGTTTTGTATCCTTGAAATAGTATTTTAAATTTATTTACATGTGGTCAATCTCAAAGTCTGCCACATTACATTCGTAAGCTCTTTTTTGGTCATACCCAGTGCCGAATTAAGCCAAATGGGGGCCCAAGGCCATTAAAATTTTTGAGCCCCCTTTTTTTAATAATTGTAAAATTAATCTTTATTTATGCATTTATAGGATTTAAACAGCTTATTCATATCAAGCAACAAATGGTTTTGTGACGTTAAAAACAACAACAACAATTTCATGCAATTTGAACTCAAGTATGTTGAAGCCTTTTTCGTTGCTTTCGTCGAGCATTGCGAATTCTTATCTTGTCATTGATTTGTTGTTGTCATTGCGTCCCTCGAACTTTCAATTTTTATGTTTTCATATTTGTTTTTTACCAAGTATGCTTGGACTTACATTTGCCAAATTTTGTGAGCTAGCTCTTTTAATCAGACGATTAAATATCTTAGCTCTCAGATTTTCATGAGGGCCCCTGCTTGTCGTAAATTGTATGCTTTTGTGTTATTAGCAGTCAAACTTGATTACTATATTACACAAATTTGGAAGTCATTTTTGAGATGAACATACATTCATCGA
Organism: Calliopum simillimum; assembly: GCA_951812925.1. NCBI lineage: Eukaryota > Metazoa > Arthropoda > Insecta > Diptera > Lauxaniidae > Calliopum > Calliopum simillimum. The sequence continues at coordinate 63,904,690 of OX638369.1, read as the reverse complement.
ATATTCTGCGCTTCTACGCAACGGATCGATCACAAATTTTTATATGTTAGAAGTGAAAGTTGAATAAAGAGAACAGCATTCATGATTGTCTATTAAGTTTATGTGTTAATGATTTAAAAGCAAAACTTCCTGTCTGCCACATTACATAGAAAGTCTGCCACATAACACCGTCTGAATAAATGGAGAAAAAAATATAGTCATACCCTCGTTGATGTTCGTGCCAACAAATAGAATGAAAAAGAGTATTAAACTATGTGTACTAACCTCGCTCAAACTATCTTAAGCCTCATTTTACTCAAGTTATGAGAGCCAAGTAATATGAGCCTAGATTCGTATAGCTAAGACTCTAAGTAACTACCCCCCATCCAGGCCTTCCATGGTGTTCCGTCCTGATTTTTTATATCCGTTTATGATGGACTTTGATCTCCAAACTACAAATCTGAATTTGTTTTTTTTTTTCTAACATGTCAGCATCCTGAGTTATCCTTGCTAAAAAGTGCAAAAATCACTGTAACATGTCAGGATCCTGAGTTATCCTTGCTAAAAAGTGTAAAAATCACTGTTTTGAGTCCTACTTAAAGCTATATTACAAAAGCAGCAAAGGGTATACTTGATTTTTTTTCAATGGATTTGGACAGCCAAATGTATTCCTGAAAAGGCATACTCATATCGTTTTTCGATTTGACTATTTTTTCAGCGCCATACAAAGGATTAATGACTTCGTGGTTTAAGATTTTAATACATATCTCACAAGCTATGCAAGCAATTTTGATGAAAATTGATGGACGGATGGCGAACATAAATACCATACACTGAGCGATAAAAGGCGAAATCACTTAAGTGCCACGCCCACTTTTTGAAATGTTAAATTATCCAATCGCATGGCACCGGCACTTTTCTTCTTGTATTCCTCACATTTTCCGTCTCTTTTGAGCATCTCGGTGTAATTTTTGTTTCTTTCAACCTTGGTGAGGCGATCCTGTGAGACAAATTGCCCAGTTGGAAAAGCCAGCATGCATGCTTTGTAGCATTGATGAATCCTGCATACTGTGAAGGAGATTTTTAAGAAGCAAAAATCACCATACATTAAAAAACCAATGTATCATTTATTATTTAAATTACATACATGAAATGTATTATACAAGAATTGAAATGTAACATATTTTAAGTTAAATTTCTATATATACAATATATATATATATGAATTCCAATTAATTAATTATTTTTTTCCTTTTTGTTAAAGACAAAATAACTGTTTTTACCATTTGGGGCGGAAAGAAGAACGCAGGTACCGAGGGGTTAAGAGTAAGTATACAAGCAAGAGAGAACAAAATAAGGAAAAGAGAGGAACGAATGGAAATCAGAACAAAATTATACAAGCCGGCCGGCAGTCAGATGAATCGACACCAAGCGCCCAAGGTGTTCACAACGCTTTGTCATGCCTTCGCGGCATCGGCACTCCCTTGCCGGCAATTTCGCCGCCAACAGTCGACTCATTGCGGCCGCGCCATATCTTCGCCGTAACCCCGGCATCGGCGACTTTCGCGGCCATCAACGCCGCCGCCGTTCCTATTGCCGGCAAATTTCGCCGCCAACGGCCGACTCATTGCGGCCGCGCCATATCTTCGCCGTAACCACGGTATCGGCGACTTATCGTGGGTATCACCGCCGCCACCGTTCCTATTCACTTGTCCCCAGCCTTTCCCCAATCCTTAATGGAGCCGTATACACGAGGTGGTGGATGCATATCATGCCTGCCTCGGGCATATCGGCACCTGGCCATATGTACGGAGTGGTGGATGCCTATCATGCCTGCTCCTGATGCATTGCCTAATCCTCTCCAGCGTTACCCTTAACGGGGCCGTATACACGAGGTGGTGGATGCATATCATGTCTGCCTCATGCATATCGGCACCTGGCCATGTGTACGGAGTGGTGGATGCCTATCATGCCTGCTCCTGATGCATTGCCTAATCCACTCCAGCGTCATCCTTAATGGGGCCGTATACACGACGTGGTGGATGCATATCATGCCTGCCTCGGGCATATCGGCACCTGGCCATGTGTACAGAGTGGTGGATGCCTATCATGCCTGCTCCTGATGCATTGCCTGATCGTGACGCATCGCCAACCTACACGGCAACATCACGATTTCTCAGCCACCTTTGTTCCGCCGGTTTCACTCTACCAAATTATTCCCATGGAAATGACTCACTGGGGTTTCACAGTCCCACATGGTCCCTTCAGGGAAATGGACATTCCCCTTTGCCCACACCGTTCCACAAAGGTTTCATCATCCCAAACCGTTCTTTGTGTTCCTTAAGCCCAAACGTTTCAGAGGGGTTTCACTCTTCCAAGTGTTCCCATGGGAAAGAATCACTGGGGTTTCGTAGTCCCTTCAGGGAAATGGACATTCCCCTTTTGCCCACACCGTTCCACAAGGGTTTCACTCTCCCAAACCGTCCCCTTATTTGCGTTCCAATTGGTTCCCCCTAGCTCTTAAACTCCTGTTATCATTAGGATAATGGAACGAAAACAGTTATTTGTTTTATTTTATCATAAATATATGTATCATAAATAGTAAGTAAGATTTTGCATATAAGCGTATGCACTAAGTAGAGATAAGTGAGTCTAAGCAGGAGAGTCGAAGCAAGACAGTCTACAAAAATCAGAAATAAAGAAAAATTAATTATTAAAACTAATAACGCATTCGTATTTTTTTTGTAACGATATTTAACAGGAATTGGCCCTGGACAACCGCCTGACGCTTACCCCGGCGAAACTTCGTTACAATACATTTCGCAGCAATACGGAAGATTTGATGAAAAAAAGGCCAAATTTATTTAAATTACTTTAACCTGATTTTGAACACAATTTTTGTCTTAAAATTACATTTAGGAAAATACGATCGCAAATTAAATAATATTAAAATTCTTTTGATTTTCTTTTTTATTCCTAAATCATGTTTAACTCAAGAGTATGTTTTGTATGAAGTAAAGTGAAGATTTTTTATGTCAATATAAAAAAATTTTATGAACTAAGTAAAACAGGATACGGAAGCGGTAATAAATAATTCACTTAGGACTAATTTACATAGGCATTCATAATCAAAATAATCATATATTTGGTGATTATTTTAATCTTGAAATGAATGTACAAACGCTGCCACTGCACGAAATCAAACAGAGTTGTGTTGTTAAATGTTTAACAATTTGTTCCTTTTGGGCGAAGAGATATATTAGCTGTGTTTCTTTTGACGCGCATATATAACACTAGTTTACAAATGATTAAAATTTTTTTTCCCAGCGAATGCCGTTACTCATTTTATATGGAAAATGGGCTGCTGATTCCGAAAATCGCATTTTTTTTTTTTTTATTTCGTGTCGTTTTCGAGATATCGGTCATTTTCGGTTTTTGGACCAAAAAAAAAGATAGTTCCACTTAAATACAAATATCTCAAGAACCAATGTTTGTATTCAAACAAATAATTAAATAGTAAATAATAAAATATTAAAGGTAATTAAATTACCTACAAATGATACTCACGTCACTTTTTGGCTGGTTTGTTAGTTTCGATGAAATAAATTGATTTCTGAAAAAAAGATTATATTTTTCCGAAAAAATTACAAAAATGTCTAAATCAACTGCAGATTTTTACAAGAAAAAAAAATTTTAAAAATCATTTTGTATTTTGTATAAATTTGTTAGGCAAATAAAATACTATTTAAGAAAATCGATGGAAAAATGCAAAAGTTGTATACAAAAAAAAAAAAAGTCCTGTAGTAGAAAGTTAAGGTACCATACGGTATGGTTTTCAATGTGCTAAAAACGAATCCGAGGTCAGAATTAAGCCATCACCCTCAGATTTTTAGATATCCTTGCTTAAAGTTGCAGGAAGCACTGTTTTCAGACTTATGGTGCAGTTCCAGGAAACGAGGTAGTTCCATATTTTCAATGGAATCGAATAGCCATAATCTTCCTTATAAAACTATACATTCTAATTTTTTCGATTGGACTTTTACTTCCCGAGATATCACCGTTTGAAGTAAACGTATCTCAACCCCCATACAAAGCACTACATTATATTTGTAGCGTAAAATCCATTTAACAAATGATAACCCTTTACTTCAAAGTAAGATAACTCTGAAAGTAAGAGTACAATCGGAAAAGTTTGAAGGCAGATTTTTATGAGGAAGATTGTGGCTATTCGATTTCATTGAAAAAATGGAGCTACCACATTTCCTGGAACTGCACCATAAGCCTAAAAACAGCGCTTTCTGTAACTTTAAGCAAGGATATCTCAAAATCTGAGGGTGATGGCTAAATTCTGACCTCGGATTCGTTTTAAGCATATTGAAAACCATACCGTATGGTACCTCAACTTTCTACTACAGGACTTTTTTATTTTTTTTGTCCTGTGTTATCATAGATTAAGATCTTAAAACAAAGACTGCATACTTAGTTTTGGTTAAAACCCCCGAAAAAATGGCCCGCCCGGGACTAGAATAAAGGTCTAAACGACAAAAATCATTGTTTTTTCACAGTTTTTTAATTTATCACGAAAACCACGAAATTATTGGTAGTAATTCATCCTAAACCTTTGAGATATCACAATTCTATTATATTCTATTCGATTTCTAATTGGAAGACCACGTTCTGGGTAAATTTCGGAAATAACATATAAAAATGTTGCTTCAAAACAAAACTTTTTAAAAAATCGGTTTTTTTTCACAAAAATCGACCTCAAGCACACAAACTGAGCTGTGGAAAGATGATTTTCAAGAACAAAATATTGCAAATTATATTTTCTTCAGTTTTTGGGACATAATTGTTCAAATTTTTTACGGTTTTTAGGGTATACACCCTCTCATACTTAAAAATTGCGTTTTTGACAAAAATTTAAAAATATCGGAACTCTCAGGCTGAAATTTGCAAGGAAACCACAAACTGATTTTGACTTTCTTGGTCTTGAAAAATGCGCCGTTTATTACGCTTTGACGTAATGTAGCACGCGTAAAAAAATTTTAAGTTTTGGTTGCAAAATACACTGTGAAACAAAAATACCCAAAATCAGAACTTTACAAAAAATACGAAGAATATAAGAATTGTCATATCTCGCGCAATTTTAATCCGATTTCCATTTTGAAGACTGTGGGGAAAGCTTTTGATTTTTTCATTATTTTCTTATCAAAATTTTGGGTATATTTTAAAACAAAAACATAAAAAGGTCACTTTTTTATGACATACAATTGTTTTTAACAAATTTCGGCCTCTAGCGGGAAACCGTTTACTTTTGGAATAAAAATTTGAAAACAAAACTATAGGAAAACAGATTTCCTACATTTATTGAGGTCTAAAATTTTTGTGCATGTCTTGTTTCTGAGTTATAGGAAAAAAAACATTTTTTCAATCAAAAAATTTGAACTTCTCCAGGGATTTCCATAGGGTAAACTTCACTGTAGAGCAATGAGAAAAAAACAAAAGAGTTAGAAAATTAAACTCTTGCAAAGATTTAGGATGAATTGCTACCAATTATTTCGTGGTTTTCGAGATAAGTTAAAAAAACTGTGAAAAAACAATGATTTTTGTCCGGGCGGGCCATCTTTTCGGGGCTTTTGACCGAAATTAAGTATGCAGTCTTTGTTATAAGGCCTGCTTCTAAGATAATCTTTGATGCATACAGATTAATTTTGTTTTATTTCAATATTTTCAATTCATGTATAATTCATATAGGAAAAAGATCTTAATAGAGAGGGTTTCAACCTCAAATGCATTTTGATAACACCCAAGAGGAAAAATTTCTAGCGCTTCTGATCCAAGCACTTCAAAAGTGCTTGTCCCCATAGAAATATAGAAGCACTATCACAATGATTTTTTTTTAACTTTTTTTTGCTTTATTTTTTTTTTTTATTAAAATATTTTTTATTCAACATCTTTTATTTCACTTTTCTATTTTCCTTTCTCTTATTAATTTACTTTTGTTTAACTGAATTGAAATTGATTACACAATGATTCCATATAAGGCTGTAATAAGAACAACATGAGTTCGAACCCAGCCCGGGTGATTTTTTTTCCGTTTTTTATTTGTTTTTGCTTTATTTTTTTTTTTTTTTATTAAAATATTTTTTGTTCAACCTTTTTTTATTTCAATTTTCTATTTTCCTTTCTCATTTTTATTTACTTTTGCTTACTTGAATTGAAACTGATTGCACAATGATTCTATGTAATGCTGCAGGACAACATTTGCTTAATATACAAATTTAATACATCTTCATATCATCGGGCGTTGGTGTAGCGGTCTAAAGGGTTGGTAAATGTAAGATAAAAATATCTAGCACGCAGAGGGTCGTGGATTCAAATCCTGGCGCGGCCAGTTTTTTTTTTTTCTTTTGTTTCTTTTTTTTAATTTTATTGAAAAAACGCTTGCCGCAGCATTACAAAAAAGCGCTTTAAAAACTCTTTTTTGGTAAGGCTGCGGTAAGCTTTTGCTCACTTACATCCTATGACATGCAATGTTAAAAAGAATGTATTGTTCTTACGGAGCGGGTGAAAAGGATGCACTTCAGAAGGGTTTTTGAAGCACTTCTTTTCCCCTTGAGCATATTAAAGTATGAAACGGTTTCAGCTTACCTCAACTTTAAATTGCCTAAACAGTTTCATCGTCAATTTTTCGACTGATGAATCTGATACAACATAATCTTCCTCAGGTTCTGGCAAGATATTTGGTCGTGATTGTGGAACTATTGTAGGAGGGATAATTAGTTTTAAGATCTCTGCACACAATTTATCTTGTTTTTTTTTTTTTGTATTTCTTTTAAGGAGTTTGGAAAAGGATCAGAAGTTAAGAGTAGCATAGATAAAAAATCCTTATTCATGGCTATGCGTGACCACTTTCTTGTATTCTGTTCACGGAACCTGCGGCAATCTTCGTTCCGCGCTTCCTGGGCTTCTTCTGAAAGCTGGCCTATTGGAGCAATGCGGTTTTGACTTCTTTTGTACTGTTTATTAATATTTTGTGCACGGTTGCAGGCATATAATACCAGAAAATTTAGATTTTTTAAATACACATACATATATCAGAAGTTAAAAACTAAGCAAAAAATTTGAATATAAATAAAAATAAAAAAATGATTAAAGGTATTCTGAAAAAAATGAAAATAAAATGGATGAACTCTAATGTGCAAGTTGAAACTAATATATTCATCAAGGGAATAGATGTAGCTAACTTATATGCAAAATTTAGACTGGGTACACGCAAGTACATGCAATTCCAGCTCCTTTAAAGTTGAAAAATAATAAAACTACGAGTTATTTTTTTAAGCGTTTTCGAAACATTCCCTGCTTAAAGGAATGACAAAAATCTTATTAAAACCAAAAACGCCAACCTTCATTTATAAAATCCATCACTAAAACTGTCACAAAATTTTGATTTTACCATTATAAAAATCAAGTTTTTTTATTGCTTACACTCATGAGTTGATTTCTGCACTCAGTTGTTTGTCACCATCAAATATTTACACAAAAAAAGTAGGTGTATTAGGTACGGGGGGTATTGTTGACATTACCTCATTACTAATATTTAGATATCTGTTAATGAATTTTGACCATCTAACTTGTTCTAAGTGAAACACTGTGCGTCTGTGAACAATAAAAACCTCAAAAAATTGCTCCAGTGCTTCTTTGCGTCTCTTGATAATATATCTCTTCGTTTTGGGAGTAAAATAATACAGTTTTCGTGAAGAAATCTACGAGATGGATGAAATAAGTGGTTAATAGCAATATTTGAATCAGTACCAACAAAATTGGAAATACCAAACAAAATTAACTCACAGTTTGACACAAATTTGTAGCATGAAAAAATAATACAAAAAAGTATTAAAATAATTAGCATTAAAAAAGTAGTAAAATAGTACTAGTAATCTAAAATCACATGAATGTGAACAAAATATAGTTTTAATCCTGAAGCAAAAAAAATCATGATTATTTTGATTATGAATGTCTACGTAAACTAGCCCTTACTTAGCAGAAATTACAAATTACTTAAATAATCTTTTATTACAGCACCGATCTCCAGGCTAAAGGTCAGTAAACATCAAGTGCTAGGAAATGAAGAACTGACTGGTTAGTGATGTAACAATTTTGTCAAAAAATCAAGTTTTCATTTATTTATAAGGCATCCGATTAGAGATTATCTTCCTTATTTTGTACTTACATAACATCTTCTTCCATCAAATTGGACCCATTTTCTTGACATGGAATTAAAAAAACATATTATGTGCATTAGGTATTTTAGTACCTGGAGACCGATCCCTGCTCGGTCAACAATCTAATCTTATTATTTTAGTCGATGTTTTTATTCATAGCTGTTTTTTGTTATGAAACTCGTACCTTTTCACCTCTAATGGTTCTGCTTTCAAAATGATAAATTAACCGATGAGAATAATAATAACAAAAAATTCGGAAAGTATCGAATGGTGTAGAAAAGTATCAAAAACTCAAATTTTTTTTGGCGAAATAGAATGCCCTAAAATAAATAAATGGGATATGCCACGCACCCAAAATATTTTGTCTTTTGTTTGGCGGCTAAAATATCTTATCTTCAAAGGATCATAACTCGGAAAATAAGAATCCTATTGGAAAAATCTGAAAGAATATTTGGATAAGGAAGAGTGTAACTATCCGATGCTATTAATAAAAAAGAATTTCGCCTTTTCTTATAGCTACGCTGTAAGACTGAACACAGCGTTTTCTTCAACTTAAAGCAAAGATATTTCAAAATCCTGCAGGTATAATGACAGTTCTGCTGATGAAGACGGATTTAGCGTCAAAAAGTACATAAGACTGCATATAAGAATTAAACAGTTCATTCCATTTTTTTTTTGTGCCTGAGTTATAAACAAAAATTTTTATTTTTATAAAAAAGTGGGCGTGGCAATTATTAAACAAAGCCATCTTTTTGTTATGCTTTAGATACTCCTGATCCAGATTCGCATACCAAATTTCATCAAAATATGTTGTATCATTTGCGAGAAACAGCATTTAATGTGCTTTACTTGTATGGGAGGTTCCACGCGCACTTTCGATATGTTGCCTACTTTCAGGTCGTAGGTGCCTAATAGCAAGTAGACTCCCTACAGTTAAATTCAGAAAGATTGCTTTAGTACTTTTCTTTTTATAGCGCAATATATTTTTGTGGGCGGTGCCACGCCCTTGAACGAGTTTTCGCAATATAATGGCATATGACACATTAATTCTTGTTTGAAGAGGTTACAGATCCAAAATTTTCATCAAAATTGTCGGAGTCGTTTTCGAGTAATATTGATTCAAAATTTTCAAGGGTTAAAAAGTGGGCGTGGCACTTACTCGATCCCGCCCACTTTTCGTTTGTTACAAGATATTATTAAGCAGTACCTTCATACCAAATTTCATTAAAATACCTTGTAACATTTGCGAGAAATAGCATTTAACGTATTTTGCTTGTATGGGAGGTTCCACGCGCAACGGCGATATTTTGCCCGCTTTCAGATCAGAGATGCCTTATAGCAAGTATGCTCCCCACGGTTAATTTTAGAATGATTACTTTATTAGTTTTCTTTTTATACCGTATTATATTTTTGTGGGCTGTGCCACGCCCTTCAACGAGTTTTCCCAATATAACGGCATATCACATATTAGTAATTGTTTAAAGAGGTAAAATCTCCAAAATTTTCATTAAAATCGTTGGAGTCGTTTTCGAGTAATATTGAATCAAAATTTTCATGCGTTAAAAAGTGGGCGTGGCACTTATTTAATCCCGCCCACTTTTTGTCTGTCACAAGGTACTGTCAAACAGTACCCTCCTACCAAATTTCATTCAAATACCTTGTATAGTTTGCGAGCTATGACCAAATCAAATTTAAAATTTAGGGCGGTGCCACGCCCCCTGGTGAGCATTTACAAAGTTCAAACCTAGCTCATTCTTCATTGTATGCTAATATCTAACACTGTTCCAAGTTTTATTATAATCGCTGTACCCGTTTTCGAGAAAAAGTTTTGCCCGTTCCGAACAAACATACATAAGTACATAAGTACATAAGTACATACAATTTTATCTCGTATAAGAAGAGAAGATATTATTCCGATTAGTATGTTAATGAATTACACTTGTAAGGTTAAAATAACACCCATATCGTGAATAATATTTTTTTCTTAGACTACAGTGGACAATTCACGGCAGTCAGAGAAAAAATTCTAGAGAATATGTATTCACGATAATCACTTATATGTTAGAACAGTTTGTACTAAAAAATATGATATCCAAGTATACAGTTTGTCAAGTAATTCTTTGCAAAATGCAAATAGCTACACAAATTCGACTTTAAAATTAAATTTTATTGAGACAAGCACTACTTTAAAAAAAATTGTTTTGGAACTATTCCAAGATATGTATTACCTATTAATATAACAAAAAAAATGACAAAAATCAAAACAAAAACATAAGAAAAACGAATAGAACCAAAAGGCAACAAATATGATGCTGTCAATAAATTCTTTGCAAAATGCAAACACAAGTCGAGAAGTGACTCGAAGCTAACTAACGGTACATCAAATTGCAATTCGATTGAACACGTGTTGCTTTGCTTGCATTGCCCTTTTACATTAGTTCTCATTTTTGCTTCGAACTGTGCACATCTTATTAAAAATAGCGTGTTTTTGCAATGCCTGGCAAGCAAGTTGACGAAAGTGTAATCCAATTGGTTTATTTCAACTATTACAAAGGGCAAACAGTACAAGAGTTGTCTGAAATGTTTAATAAAGCTAAGGACAACATATAATATTATTCAGCGTGCAGAAAAAGAAAATAGACTGGAATTGAACACTCAAAAATTTTAAAACAAATTAGTGACAACCCACAAACAAGCCTTAGAGAGTTGGCAAGCATTAAAAAAAGTGATTGCAACAAGACTGTGAGCCATGAAACCGTGCGAAAAGTGCTAAGGCTCCACCAGTACTCGTCGCATACAGCCAGGAAAAAGCCAATGCTGTCTGCTTTTAATATTGAAAAGTGCTTGAACTTTGCCATTTCTAACAGAAATAGGCCAGCGGAGTACTGGAATGACGTCATTTTTTGCGACGAGACGAAGATAATGATGTATTATCACGATGGACCCAGCAAAGTTTGGCGGAAACCAAAAACAGCTCTTCAACAGCAAAATATTATATCAACAGTTAAGTTTAGCAAGCTTTCAGTGATGGTGTGGGGCTGTATTTCATTCAAAGGCGTTGGAGAATTGCGTATATTCACTAATATAATGACAAAAGAGTTTTATTTAGACATTCTTAAAAACGAGTTGACAAGAAGCGCCCAAAAATTTGGCTTTGTTGATCGTGAAAACCCGAACAAATTAAAATACAAGTTGTATCAGGACAACGATCCAAAACACAAATCGCTGCTGTGCCGGACCTGGTTGCTGTACAATTGCAGCAAAGTCCGGATCTTAATCCCATTGAAAATTTGTGGGCATTTTTAAAAAAAAAAGAGTGGGAAAGCGGAACCCAACCAACAGAAACGCTTTGATAACGGCCATCAACGAGGAGTGGGTAAAGATACCTGAATTGTATGATGTAAATGGACCTGTACAATCAATGTCACGGCGTCTCTTATGGAAGCTGATGCGAAGCACACAAAATATTAGTGCAGTCCTTTATATTTTATATCCTTTTTGCAATATGTGTTTGCATTTTGCAAACAATTAATTGACACCTTCAATTTTGTAGTTTTATTTTGTTTATGGCTTATCTTATATTTTAGGTTTTGTTTTTGTTATTTTTCTTAACTACATATAATGAAAGGGTATACAATTCCTAACAATACTGTAAAAAAAAAAATTTTAAAAAGCGCCTTAGTTAATAAAATTATATGTTAAAGTTGAATTTGTGTGGCTATTTGCATTTTGCAAAGAATTACTTGACAAACTGTATTATATTTTGAGTTTTTTCAAAATTCATTGCAAAGACTATGCATAAATCAACAATATTTTTCTTTTTGAATTGAAGATTTTATTTATTTATGAAATTCAGTCTGTAGATAAAATTCTTACAGACTAGACAAAATTTATCACATCCAAATGAAACGGAACATGATTCCTCAGAGATCTAGAGCGGACATTAAAGTTAATCAGACTAAGCAAATCAGGACAATCAACTGCACCAGAAATAATATCGTGAACAAATAAAACAGAAAAAACATTTCTCCTTAAATCCAAAGCCTTTCTGTGTATAGAAATGAGATTTTGTTTGTTTGTTTGTATGTTTGTATGTTTGCTATTTATGGACTCGGAACTAACAGACCGATTTAAATTAAATTTTCACAATACCTTAGTATTATAAAAAGCTAAGTCATAGGCTAAAAAGCGGGCGGTGTCACGCCCACCTAAAAATTAATTTGTAATAGCTCTGAAACTACTTGACGCAGTGAAAGTGAATAAGGACAAATATTTTTTACCGAAAAAAGTGGGCGGTGCCATTCCCCCAAAGAAATCAATTCATCATATCTCTAAAAATATTTAACAGATATGAATGAGATTTGGTTTATGTATTAAGAGTACCGGGACAAATTATGTCCATTGAATAAATGAACGGCGCCACGCCTTTAAAAAATGGCATCTTTTTGAAAGTATTCAATAGCCTGTTTCCAGCGGTCATAATACATTAAACACGTCAACTAAATCTGAAAATAGCCATAAGTCCCATTTTTAATCTTCGGTGGAAACAGGCTATAAAACAGTTTCTGGATTTAGCTCTTAATCTGGGCGTTGATCCCATGATTTACTATACAAAAATAAATCTGAGGTTTAAGTTAAATCTGTATACATTTCTTCTCATCCGGAAGCGAAGAGATATAAATAGATTTTTTGGTTGAATTACGCTGCCGTTTAACTTCTAAATTCGTCAAAGCTACCGTCTGTGAACAATACAAACCTCAAAAAATTGCTCCAGTGCTTCTTTGCGTCTCTTGATAATATATCTCTTCGGCCTAGGTATGTAACGGCACTTGAGAAATTTGAATTTCTTACAACAAAGCCAGTTGTTTGACCCAATGTGTATAGGTACAACGTTCACTTCCTTTTCAAAAAATTTTAACAATTACATTAAATGACCATGTGTACTGAACCTACGAATAAGACTGAGATGTAAAAGGGGTTTGGGTCACAAAGAATGATTGTGTTTGGTTCGACATTTTTCCACACTGACTGACTGGGACAATGGACGAATACAAGACTACAATCAACATATACTTATGTATGTAACGCGTAGACAGAATTCGTTATTGTTTCTTTTGTCTGTGTTCTTTGCAAATAAAACCCTGGACACCGGACCATGATGGATAGAACCTATCACAAAATTCCTTCTACTCGAATCAGGTATGCCTGTCTCCTGTTTGTATGAATTTCCAACTACTACAGTTTCATGGGAATAAGTGCCACCAGGAAATCAGTTCAATTTTTTTTTTTTTTTTTTTTAACACCAAACATACCATAACGGGTCAAATGACCCATTTAGAACTTTTGCATTGAAAATGCACGTATAATTTTATTGCGTTTGCACATTTGACTTCATGACTTTTTCTAAGTAATTAATAGCCGTGTTTTTTTTGACGCGTATATACAATTGTGGATACCTTCAAATTGCGATAACTCATGAACAGTAAGTCACACAATAGAACTCTAAGAAACTTTTTTATGGAGAATCACGTTCTCTTTCATTTTATATTTAAAAAAAATTTATTTTTAAGGAGGTATTTTATAAAAACTGGTTAGCGCCGATAAATGGCAAAAAATCACTTTTTTTTAAATAACTTCTAAATAATTATTTTTTTTTTACAAAAGATTAAAATTATTTGTAGAGCATGTGGTTCTCCTTGAAAAAGACCCTTGGACTTTTTATCGTACGACTCACCGTTCAAAAGTTATCGCAATTTGAAGGTATCCACAATTGTATATACGCGTCAAAAAAAAACACGGCTAATGTAAGTACATTTAAAAAAAATTTTTTTGTTTTGTTTTGTTTATTCTGAGTAACTGCTGAAACAGAATGTGTAGCTGAAGCTTGAAGTACGAAGTAAGCGACGAACTGTCAAAAGTAGACTACACATATTTTAATACGCGTCAACACAATGTGAAGTTAACGCTGTAGCTGAAGCTTGCGGCGTAGTACAAAGTTCGAACTTTTCAACTTTGTCGCTTGCTGCATGCTTTTTGACAGAAGAACAATGTTACCGAATTGATGAAAATAAATTTGAAAAAAATATTTAATGATTTAAAAGTTAATTCAGCGCAAAATTCATAAAAATTTCATAAAAAAGAGCATCAAATAAAATTGTGAAAATAATTTCAAGTTTAAAAAGTTAAAGTCATTCAAAAATTTATGCAAATTTTATAACGAAATAAGATTGGCAACTCTATTCCATAAGCAGCAAGTTTCGCTATTCCGTTCATAGAAATTCTCGAAGCGCTTCATCGTCTGCTACACTACATTTTGTACTACAGCGGCATACTACAGCTTCATCATTCTGTTCAACGCTTAATCGTTGATGTATACCGATATCTACCATAACGGGTCATTTGACCCGTTAAGAATTTTGTTGTTTTATGAGATTATCGAGTCATATTTGTAGTCAGTAAGTTGCACATTCTTCCAAAGACTGTTGCGTAAAGTAGTTCAACGAAAATAGTGTTGAAGATAAATATTATATGCAATACAATATGTATATTTGATCATACTGTATCTAAAATCACTGTCACATAAATTCTGTTTTGCCTTTTGTTTTTCAATCTAATTTGTATTGAATTTTCAATTTAAGTTTTTCATTTATTTTACTCTCTCAATAAACTTTCAAATGTAAATACGTGTGTCGCCTTTTATTTGTTGAACTGCGCTGAAGGATTTTTAGTTTTTTTCCAACGAATAGCTCAGAATAATTTCAAGAAAATATCAAATTTGTGTAAGAAAAAGTGGCAAAAATTGAAAGTCTTGGTAAGTACCTAGAAAAATGTCGAAGCAAAAAAGACAGTACAAGTTCTTAGAAGATATAAATAATATTGGCGAAGAGTTTTCAGAAATTAGTGAAGATGAATTTTCTGAAAATGAAGATATATTGGTTGCAAATGAAAATGAGTTTGATTCTACAGATACTGACAATGAAGAGGAAAATATTGTGAATGTACGTAGTGGCCGAAAAAAAAATAAGATTACTCTCAAGTGCGGAAGAAAGTGAAGTAGAAATAAATGAACAAAATGTTGCGTTATTAGCTACCAACAATGAAAATACATTGATGGTTGGAGCTTACTGTTCAGTGTTTTTGAGTAAAACAACAATAAAAACACAAAAAACAAGGCAAAAATACACATAAATAAAAAAAGCAAAAAAATGTATCGGAAGGCTGGTTTGCGTTACTAGTTTCGGGACCCACCACAGGTCAAAATTGCATATAAAGGGAAAAACAAAGAAATTTGAATTTTTGCATGCGCTGTGTTTTTCTTGTAGCTGTGATTCTCGTCTAATCTATGCTAAAAGTTAAATAAAGTATGCTTGCAGAACAAGCTTCCGATACATTTTTTTGCTTTTTTTATTTATGTGTATTTTTGCCTTGTTTTTTGTGTTTTTATTGTTGTTTTACTCAAAAACACTGAACAGTAAGCTCCAACCATCAATGTATTTTCATTGTTGGTAGCTAATAATGTAAATTATCATCTGTTCCAAAAACAAAAAATTTAAAATGTCGCGAATGATGGATCTGTTTGGCAACAAATGCAAATAGGTGGCACACCTGGAAGAGCACCACTTCATAATATTTTCAGGCAAGAAGTAGGCCCAACAGGATATGCAAAACGTCATATAATGAAAGGTAAAGTTAGTACTGCATTTTCATTGATAATTGACCACCGTATTATGAACCATATAAGAACATGCACAATAGAAGAAGCAAAAAGAGTGTTGGGATCCGATTGGAGTTTATCCAAAAAAAAATTAGATGCATTTATTGCAATTTTATATGCTCGAGCTGCATATGGAGCAAATAATATGAATATTTCCTTTTTGTGGAATAACATAGGGGGCCTAAATTTTTTTCTGTAACTATGAGCAGAAATAATTTTACCGAAATTCTTAGATTTATTCGTTTTGATAAAAAAAGTCAGCGGAGCCAACGTTTGAAAACAGATAAATTCGCTATGGTATCTGCAATTTGGAATATTTTCATTGAGAACAGCAAAGACTGTTACAAACCGGGTGAAAATATTAGTATAGACGAACAGCTTTTTCCGACTAAAGTACGATGTAGATTTACGCAATACATGCCTAACAAGCCGGATAAATTTGGAATAAAATTTTGATTAGCATCGGACGTCGATAGCAAATACGTCATAAATGCACTTCCATATCTTGGAAAAGAAGAATATAGGCCTTCTTCAGTACCACTCTCTGAATATGTTGTAGTCAAACTCATTGAGCCATTTACGGGTTGCGAAAGAACTGTGACCACAGACAACTTCTTCACAAGCAAATCCCAACTTCTTCACAAACAACTCCTAGCCATAAAAACTACGTTAGTTGGAACTATTCGGTCAAATAAAAGAGAATTACCACTAATTGCGAAGCAAAAGAAGGATAATATGGAACGATTTTCATCGAAAATTTTTACAACAGATAATTGTACTCTTACAATCTATAAAAGTAAGCCAACAAAAAAAGTACTTTTACTTAGTTCTAAACATAAATTCGTTAAAGTAGAAAACAATGATAAACGTTTACCTGAAACTGTTTCATATTACAATAAAACCAAATTTGGTGTAGACATGACTGATCAAATGGCGAGGAAATTTACTACAAAATCTAAGTCTTGCAGATGGCCTCTCCAAGTTTTTTTCAATATCCTTGATTTAGCTGGCATAAATGCCTGGATTTTGTACAAGCAAACGACAGGAGAAAATATCTCGAGACAAAATTTTTTACTCAAGCTAGCAGAAGAACTTGGCGCCGATTTTCGAGAAGCCCGTGAACAACCAAAACAAGAAACAAATACTTAAGAATCGTTGCCTAAGTCTACTACAGATGCTTATAAACGTATGAGATGTCAAATAGGATACTGTAAAGAAAATAAAACCAAAAAATTTGCTCCAAATGTAAAAAATATGTTTGCGGAATATGTACAATGGACACACTTATATGTAAAAAATGCGATGAACTATGAATTAAAAATTTTTATTTTTTGCTTTTGTAATAGAAATGCTCAACATACTATTTTGTTTAATTATAATAAATTTAATTTATAGTTTTATTTCCTTCCTAACATCCATATTTCATACATTCAAGCATGAAACATAAAGTCGGGTCATTTGACCCGCTATGGTAGAAATAGGTATATATTAAGTCTTGGTATGATTAGTGTTAATTAAAAATCGATCTTCTTTTATTTATAGCTTTTTTATATGTATTTCATTCCAATTGATTAATAGCTACAGTTAGTAAATTTCAATGAACAATCTTCACAAATACTTTGTGTAAATAAGAGTTTTTTAAATAATTCTTTGAAAGTTTTTTTTTTAGTCTACAGAGCCACATTAACAGCAACTAAAGCGAAGATAGTGGCCACGCCCATAGCAATAAAACGTCCAGCGGATGAGGCGTTGCAAAGATCACCTTTGCAAATGTGGCAGCTATCGATTTGGGGATTGTATTCAACAAAGCATTGCCCATTTTTTAGGTTAGCAGTTTCATAGTGACAGTCACGGATGACGATGCTACCGGCCTTATCTAAACAAGTTCAAAGGAAAAGGGAGAAAAAAACTTAATTAATGTTGGAATAATTTAAATATTATATTGTGACGTAAATGCAAAATTATAAATAAGAAACAATCAGAAAGAATAATTATTTGGCCTCCACTGTGGTAAAAAAAAAAATAATAAAATGCATGTTATGAAATTTATTTATTTATTTATTTATTAATATTGAACATTATACAGTAAAGCATAGCCTTTTATAGTATATTCTTAGTACAAATCTGTAATACATATACGAGTTATTAAAAATCTTAATGACTAATTTAAATTATATCAACATAAAATATAATAGAAAAGGGTAGTAGAAGAAAAATTAACGAAAGGAAAGATAAATAGAAATAGAAAGAGAAAGAGACAAAACTACAAGTTATTAGAATAATAAGAAAAAATTGCACGTTTGAAGCTGCTTATTGATCGAATTCGCCTTAAATCGATTGGGATTGAATTCCAAAGCCTTATGGTGCTTATGAAACAGAAGCGGCTTGAAGTTAGGAAATTACATCTGGGGACGATGAGTTGATAAGATCTTGTTGAGCTACAAAACTGAAGTTTGTTAAACAAGTATGCAGGTGACTGTGTATGCATAAGCTTATGCAAAAATATAACATTTCAAATGGAAATATTCCATTAAACTACAACCTAATATTCCTCTAGCTCTAACCGATATATGATCAAATTGTCTTATACAGTAAACATACCTAGCAGCATTGTTTAAGGCAACATTAAGTTTATGTTGAGAATGACAGTCCAGTTTGCTATAAACTCCATGTGCTAAAAGAATTGATTTGACATCTCTAGCTGATGCTAGAGCCATCGAGAAACTGCATAAGAAAGAAGGCAATTGGTAACGATGCTTTTGTTGTATGACCAATAATTTTTTGTATTCAATGTGTGAAATATTTTGTGCTTTTTCGGTCATAGCCGAAACGTTCTGAAAATGTTATAAAACTTTTTGATTTATTTACATCAGACCGAAAAAAGCCCAAGATATTTCACATATTGCGCTTGAGGCGTTGCGTGCATTAACGCCCCAAGTCGAAAAATGGCATTTCGAGATATTTCAATTTAAAGTTTCTAAATGTTAAAAAAACAATAAACCATCATTTTAACCTTGAAAAACAAATATATTCAATTAAAACTGATAAAATGAGTAAATAATTACCGCTAAAACATAATACTAACGCATATTGACAGAATTATCGAAGATCGTGTAGCTGGGATAAAGAATAGTGTGAGTGTGGTTGGGTGACAGCTTAGGGTGTATCGAAAATTTTTTATATTCGAAATGTTTAACTTTGTTAATTTTATTTTTGAAATGTTTAACTTTTTGTTAGGTTTATTCTTAGTCATTTATTTTTTCTTAAATTCAAGGTTAATACCTCTATTCATCAATGCTTCAGGTTTTTTTTTGTTTTTTATTTTATGACTTCTATGGATAATGATATTTATAGCATTGATAAGAATCATAGGTTAATATTTTGTGCAATCAGAAGTTTACATGGTTTTAAGATGGATTATGTAAAATATGTATGTGTATCAGAAACTTGGTTTAACAAGGATGTGTGTGATTCTTATTGTAATCTAAAAAACTATAAACTCTTCCGAAATGATAGAACTAATAGGAGGGGCGGGGGTGTTGCAATATACTGTAGGAGTAATCTTAATGTGAAACTTGTAAACAAATCAGTTGATTCAGATGTTGAATATTTAAATGTTGAAATCTATGACAATGTGACAAAAATATTAGATTCCTGTGTCTACAATCCCAATCGTAGTTTTTGTTTGGATACTTTTCTTTCTTCTATATCCGAATGCATAATTGAGTATGATCAGTATGTCGTATGTGGAGATTTCAATGTAAATTTACTTCTAGATGATGCCTGTTCCAAAAATTTATGTGATAATGTAAGTGAAGTAGGTCTCGATATTGTTAATACTGATACGCCAACTCGTTTTGCGTGCTCTGTAAGTCCTAGTTTACTTGATTTGTTTCTTGTTTCTAATATTTCGTCTGTACTATTATTTGACCAATTGTCATTCATATCTGATCATGATCTTATTTTTGGTACGTTAAATGTAAAATTAAATCAGGTTAATACTAGTGAAACTTTTACATATAGAGATTATAAGTCTATAAATTTTGATCGCCTAAATAATAGCCTTGCCTTAATACAGTGGAACACATTCTGGTATCTTAAGACGTACATGTACCACTTCGTACTTCAAGAATTATTAATCCGTCATGTCCCTGGTTTACAATTATCGTGAAATCTACTTTGAAAAGGAGAAATAAAAAGCACTCCGTGTGGAAAAGAAACCCCACTTCTTTAAATTGGGAGATTTATAAAGTGGCCAGGAATGAAGCCATCACTGCTGTAAGGCAATAAAAGAAAATTTATTTTTCGTCAAAATTAAATACATCCTTACAGTCAAAGCAACTCTGGAAAAATTTATAAGGAATAGGTATATGTAATAAAATTGTAGCTCCTCGTGAAATCGAGCCGAATATTCTTAATGAACATTTTATTTTCAAATCTCCTTCGGAAACACAAATTGTAGAGGAACCAGTGGGTGTGAGCTTCTCAAATTTTTTTGAATTTACTGCAATTGGTGATTCAGATGTTGCCTTTAGTATAAGAAAGATAAAATCAAATGCTACAGGGGAAGATGGCATCTCTCTTAAGTTTTTGAAACTTGTATTACCTTTTGTCCTTAGTCCTCTGACACATATAATCAATCATTGTTTTACTAGTTCAAGATATCCAAAAATGCGGAAAGTGGCAACAATTATAGAATAGAATATAGAATCCAATGATTTCAGATCCATTAGTATATTGTCATGCATATCTAAGGTTTGTGAATCTGTGATGGCTAATCAGATAATTACGCATATAAATCGGTACAATCTAATGTCACCTTTACAGTCTGGATTTCGTTCAGGTCTAAGTTGTACAACTGCAGTGGTAAAAATACTGGATGACATCCGAGTCCCTTATGATAATGAATGTATAAGACTACTCTGTCTTCTAGATTTTTCTAAAGCATTCGATGGTATAAACCATACATTATTATGTCAAAAGCTTAGATGTTACTTTGGTTTCTCTAATGCTGCAGTCAATTTTTTAAAAAGCTATCTTGAAGGAAGAACTTAAAGAGTAAAAGTTGGTAATACATTTTCAATGTATCAGTCTACTGGCAGTGGAGTACCTAAAGGCTCTGTATTAGGTCCTTTATTGTTTACTATTTTTATAAATGATATTTTCTCCATTTGCAAAAATGTTACAATGCATGCTTATGCTGATGACCTACAGCTCTATCTTTCCCGACCTCTTGGTCTTATCGAAGATCTATGCTGTAGGTTAAATGAAGATCTGGTCAGTATAAATCAGTGGGCTGTTCAAAATCAACTTTGTTTAAATCCGTCGAAATCGTACGTAGGGGAGACTGGGGCACATTTGACACAAAATTTTCAAAGGCCTGTATCTTTGAAAATTATAGCACGATCTTAATACTCTTTACTGTTTCTGAAACATTGATTATTTAAGATTAAAACTAAGAAAAAAAAGTTTTAAAAAGACTGCATTAAGAGTACTTCTTAAAACTTTTTGAAAAAAAGTCATTTTGTTAAATGTGCCCCAGGTACGGGGCACATTTGACATTGCAAGGGGCACATTTGACACTCACAAAAATAACACAGAAACATTAAACAAAAGACTTATTTTATATATGTATAAGTGTAAGAAGTCGATGTCAAATACGTATTTAGTGCGTGAACGTGAAGTTGAGGCTGGATTTGTTGGAGTTGGTAGTTTAAACTCAATTGCACTCCTCAAATTCAGGCAAAAATCTTCCACTTCCGGTTTTATAAAAACCCAACTTAATGGTGAAACTCTTCTCAAATAACTGATCTTGTATGAGGTATAGCCAATTAAGTACTTACTTCTACAAATTTCTCCCACATAAAAAAAATGGGTTTTTGGATTTTTCGCCAAACTTCCCAAGGACAATATATAAGCATAAAGTACAATTTCCAACAATACCCTTAATGAAAACATCGACATAAAATGTATGATAAGACCCAGTTTGGTGGAAATTTCTTTGGTCTGGATTTTGGGTAACACCATCGTCAAGATATCTGCAGCGCTTTCACATGATGGGGCGTATTTCAAATCAATTTGATTATTATTAAAAACTTCGCATACATGATGAACTCTGATGTCAATATGTTTACTTCGGGAATTCATCTATCCAGATTTTCAAATTAAAATAGGTGGTAGAGGTCCTGGAAAGCATCTATTCAAAAATCTTGTGTTGTAGATAAAACAAAGGTAACAAATTATATTAAATCAAATGAAATAGATTCTGTTCGGAAGTCGAGGTTTAACTTCAGTTTCCGATATTAGAAATAGCGTATTTAACTTTTTTTCATCGCCATCATGTCCGTTCGTTTTCATTTTATAGTGACATACCATATATTTAAAAGATAAAACTAGAAAATCTTTTAAAATACACAAACACGAACGTCAAATGTGCCCCTTTGGCAAAAGTCAAATGTGCCCCAAAATCTCTTGAAGAATTAAAAATATTTTATAATTTAAACTATTTGACCTTGACAAAAAACACTTTTATTCTATTAATTATAAAGGTTAGTTCTGCCAAATTGTCATACTTACTTTCAAAAAACAATACAAATTTATTTGCAAAACCCTTACGAACAAGATGCCGAAAATTACAAAAAAATACACAAAAAGTTAAAAAAGCGTATTGGCGCTGGAGGAGTCGCAAGAGAACTGCCAAAGTTCATTACGTTGCTTCCACTCTAATTTGTTATGTTTCTGCATTTCAGGTTTTTGGTTCGATAGGCGTGTTCACACCGAAAATGGCAAAGTCAAATGTGCCCCGGTGTCAAATGTACCCCAGCTTACCCTACTTCATATATCGAAAACATGTTACCCGTTTAAAAACTTGCCATCTATTTTTCTCAGCAACAGTGAGCTTAAATATGTTAATAAGGCTACAAACCTCGGTTTTCGTATTAATTCATCTTTAAGTTGTGAAGATCACGTCAACTCTGTTGTTAGCAAAATATACTGTACATTGCGAAACCTTAGAATGACGTCATCATTTGTACCTGTTGAAACTAGAAGGCGTCTAGTCATACAGCGTATAGTTCCGATGATAACCTATTCGGAAGTAGTTTATAGCAAGTTAGATTCGCGCTCACTCCGCAAACTACAAGTTGCTTACAATAACTCAGCTCGTTATGTGTATAATGTTAGAAGGTTTGACCATATTTCATCTTTCAGTAATAGAATTCTTAACTGCAGTATTAAAAGTTACCTTGATTTCAGAAACTGTGTGTTTTTGCATAATATTGTTTATACAAAAACACCGCACTATCTGTATGAAAAACTAAGTTTTTGCCAATCATCTCGAAATGTGAACATAATATTGCCTGCATTTAGGTACCTTAACTCATCCAGATTGTTTTTTGTTAATGCTATTCGTTTGTGGAATTCTCTACCAAACTTTTTTTAGATCAAAGATAGGAAAAGACAAAATGTGACAAAAAATAAGGAGATAAAATTTTCTTTAGAGTGCTTTATTGAAAAAATTCTTTGATTAAAAATTTATCGAAATATGGCCACTCGAACATAGCAATTTTTGTACCCGGCCGGAAAAATGTTTTTAATTCAAAAGCAAGGTGCCTTACGAAAAAAATGTATTTGGCAGACAATGCTTTGAATTGTCCAAAAAATATGAGTGAATTTTTTCAGAACATTTTATAATTTTTCAAAATTTGGCAAAAAAAAAAAAAAAAAAAATTTTTTCGTTAGGCCCCTTGGTTTTGAGTAAAAACCGTTTTTCCGACCGTGAACTGGTTTATGCAAAAACGCCCCAAGTCGCACTACGCCCTTCTTGCGCGCAACTCTTTAAACAGTACATATATATTGCTCTACCACATTCTGTGATCGTAATTGGAAGTTGAAATTAAGTACACGTATATTTGAGGACCTAAGCTTTTCAAAAAAGCGATGGGCGCAAAAACGCCCTAAGTCGACTTAGGGCGTTAATGCACGCAACGCCTCAATTGCTAACGTCCAATGACAGCCAGTGCAGAACGTAAATAAAACTTTGTATGTGTTAAACCAGAATTTGGAACAGTTTCTCGCTACCCTTGTGTAGTTTCCAAAAGAGTTTAGGAGTAGTTGTTGGTTTTGCAGAGTATTGACCGAAAGCTGATTTTGGTGGTTTTTAGAATTTCCAAAGATTTGGTTCAAAATACCAATAATAGAAAAAAAAAAAGGTTTAACAAGAAATTGCCTAAAGAATACTTAAAAGTAAATTACCAAATTTCAATAAGCAGTCTCACAACTTAATGCACATTACGAAATATACGAGGGTCGTTTGATAAGTTCGAGACTTTTGGCATTTCCCGCACAGTAACTTTAAATTCAACACTGCTCCCGTCAATAACTATTAACGAGTTTAATCAAACCACTGTGAAATTTTGAGAACCCTGGCAAGCTGCCTTTGACAGCCATTGAGAGCAGACAACCTCGAGAATTTTAAAGAAAATCGATAAAACTAAATTTCGCGAGCTGATTAAGCAACATTTTTTGCGTAAAAAAAAACCTTGAAGGAAACCAAGAAAAGGCTCGATAAATAATGTGGGGAATTTGCAAAATCGATTTCAATGGTTAAAAAGGGGTTTACTAAGTTCCGTTAGGGTCGTACCAGCACAAGTTCCCAAAAGCAGTCGTCATGCCAGAAAACTTTGATAAAATTAGTGGAATATTGGACGATCGGAGAATAAAAGTGAGTGAAGTGGCTGAAGCTGTAGGTATCTCAACTGAGTGGGTACATCATATTTGGGTGAAGATTTGAACATGAAACAGCTATCCGCGCAATGGCTGCAGCGATTGCTCATAATCAACCATGAACGCAACAGTGTGACTACTTCAAAGGAGAGTTTTGCGCAATCCGTACAAGTTTTTGCGCCATTTTGCCACCGTGGACGAAACTGGGTTCCTTCACAAGAAACCAGAGACCAAAAGATAGTGGGTTTCTTCGGCTGAACGTGCACCAAACAAGATCACTGTTTTTTGCGATAGACGCTGTTCACAGATATATACAAATAGCAAACAGCTGCTACCCAATCCAGCATATTCTCCAGATATGTATAAAGCCCTGCGACCATTTTGTTTCCAAACCTGAACAAATGGTTTGGCGGTCAGACGTTAGGGTCGAATGAAGAGGTCATGACGCCTATTTTGAGGTTGAGGTTTGACGCAGCTTTCTCAAAATTTTACAGTGGTCTAGCACTTATCAAACGGCCCTTGTAGAAACATTATAAGAGTTGTTTATCACTCAAGTTCGAACAAAGCATTTTGCTACTGACTTTAATAGATGCAATAGGTGCAACACTTTCTAGACGGAAAATCTGATGTTATATTTTATGAATATATGATCTGCAATTTCATTAAGTAAAAACAAAAATTTTTTATTGTGACAGCAGGATTACCCCTTAAAAACCATTTATTGAGCTTTTTCAATGAATAATAAATATCGAACGCCTTTGTTTAACGATGCTATAACTGAATATGTTAATTGAAAAATGCCAAATTGCCTTATGATGACATCAGTGTTCCTACACAGAAAAAAAAAAAATCAGTCAATCTAACCGATTTCAACGATAGAAATTGCACCAACCCGCAGTAACGGTTGAATTGACAGTAAAATCCAGTAAAATTACTATAAAAATATTACTGTACAGTTACTGTTAAAATTTGTGGGTACTGTGAAAGCAGTCAATTTAACCTATATTTTTGATAGAAATTGCACCAACTATAAAAAAATACAATAACCTCGAATAACAGTAAACCAACTATATCGATAGTAGCAATACTATATAATTGTATAAAAACAAAAAATCGTTTTATCAACAATTTCAGTTGTTATTTGACAATATTTTCTATAAAATATCCCGTATAACAGTAAACAAACTATGTATATCGCCAGTATCATTACAGTTTAAATTGTACAAAAACCAAAATAAATGTTTTTTTACAATTTCAATTAATTAACAATTGTAATTTAAATATTTTTGCTTTAACGATGTACTTACTGAAAAAGGATATCAAAGGATAATTAAAATACATACAAAAATTTCTATAAACTGCAGTTCTTACTGACGTTTTATTTAAAATTTAATTTTAATTAACAGTTTGAGAAAAAATACATATATACATATTTGTCTTTATTTAGCAAACAATCGTATTTAAATTAGCTGAACATAATTACAAGCATATATGTGAAAAAGTAAATAGTTTAAAAACGAAATACTATGTGTATAATTTTTAGTAAAATACCCAAGTGAATGTTTGATAATGATGTTTTTAATAGTATTTGGGATGAACAAACTCTTTACCATTTGGAGATAAACTGATATGCAAAGGCGATTTGTAAAATTCAAGTGGATTATAGAGAGATAAATCTACACTTTCTAATACCGGAAATGCTTGATAGTGTTCTAATAATGAACCTATTCTGTGTTGGAGACAAACAAAAGCAACTTCAAAATCTTCAAACAAGAGAATATCTCTCAGTTCAAATGATTTCAATGATTTAGAAAGAAAAACATAACCAACTTTATATTTGGTTCCTTTAATAATGGCTTCTTTCGTAAAACAGTAAACTTCTGTTGGTGCGATGTGTCTTTGACAGAGTTCTTTTTTAAAATTAAATTTCAATTTATCAAAATACGGTTTCCAACACAAATTTTCTTTAATAATATCTCCACAAATAACGTTGTTTTCTAAGCCTTTTTGAAAAAGTAAGCGATTGGAAAATTTTAGCATACATTTAGTAGCAACCGACAAAGAAGCATTTTTCCGAGCAGTTATGGAGTTTGTATAAATTTTAAGTTCTCTATGCTTGGCTTCAAATTTAAGACACCAAAGATGCTTTAAAGGACCAACTTCTTTTATAAAAGTAGGATAGTGAACTAAAAAATGATACTTTGGCTTCAAAGTGTTTCCAAAAAGAATCTTATAAAGATTATGATGCTTTTGAATTAAATTTTGTAATTGAGTTATATGTTCTTCATCAAATTCTATTCTAAGTATGTTATCTATAATTTTTACCAACAAAATAATGAGCTTCCAGTGCTTGTTTCTTTCTGGAATTAAATCACCAATCATAACTGGAAGAAAATGACAGAATGTCCACATTTCGCGAGCTGACATATTGAACTTTTGGTTTTTTAAATTTGAAATCTTCACAGGAGGTGATACATTGCTTTTTTCAGTGTCACCATATTGATGTTTACGTTCATTTAAAAGATCGATGCTGAAGAATTTTTCAGTTTCAATAAAATGCATAAAAATTTGAGAAAGATCATATTCACATACCCCTTCAAAAATATCGTGCATTATATCCCCAACCAAATTTTTTGAAATGAATTGATGGAGTTAAATATTGCATTTTCCCAAATTCCAGTTAATTTCATTCGCTTCTCAGGAACTTCTTCCATATCTATGCTTTCAGTATAATTAAATTCATTACTAAGTTTGTTGTCAATTCGAATTTCATTACAAGAAGATTCTGTCCTGTCACATATGCAATGCCTAAAAAAAAGGTGGACGAGAAGCTTCTAGTGTAGCCGAGTACTCTGTTCAATCCTAAATTATCACCAGTAATTAGAGCCATTACAAAAAAAAAGTTTCTTCAATTCCCTCAACGTTTATAATAATACCATTTTCTTCAATTTCTTTAATTTCATTTACCAAAAGTTTAAGAGAAGCATCATTTCCAAAACACTTTACTTTTGAAAAAAAGAGCAGGAAATATATTTTGTAAGCACGAAAGATGTTGCTCAGGTAAAATAGGAAATGTGTTGTAAAAGGCAGTTATTGATTGATCTCCTTTATGGGAACCTAAGGGGTTATTGATTTCAAAATCATCAAAATAAAGTATGTAAGGTATTACATTTTTTTTATTCAACAAAGCCATTTTTTGTTTCCACAAATTTCCATTGATAATATTTTGCAACTTTTTTTCAACAAGCATTTTATTCGTGTTCTGAATGGTATCATTTAAAACGTTAGGGAGTTCAAAAAACTTTTTAAATTGAAATTTTAATGGCATCAAAATGCCGTCAGAATGTTTTTCTCCTAAAACTATTTCCCCTCTGTTAGAAACAGGTTGAACAGTATTGTTTATTTCAAATTGATTAAAGTCTTCCCAAATATTTTTTGTTTTAAGAACTTTAACAAATTTATGGAATGTATTCGCTTTTCCAAGAGGTCTATGTAGGAATCGCAATAAATTTTTAAATTCTATTTTATGAGATATTCCTTCCGTGAAATTTTTTTCCAAATAATCAGCTAAAGGCACAAACAGGATATTTTTTACGTCATTTACAATTTGATTCACATCTGATCTCGCAAAGTTTGATTTATTGTGAAAACTACTGACAAATTTTAGCGAAATTTCTTCAAAAAAATCATATGGAAACTCAGAGCTACGTGTACTACTATTTCCATCAATATTTACCTCATCGAACTGAATTGGGAAATCTGAACTATTTTTATCAATATTTATTTCATTGAATTGGCTTAAGAAATTAGACCAATTTTCTTCTAGTTAAACAGGACTAGAACTTTCAGACTGCATTGAATTGAAAAAACATGAGTTCGATCTCTTAAAATGTTTTTTAAAAGTTCGTAAACATTGAAAATGGTGACCACATGAATCGCAAATATATAAGCTGTAAGGTGTCAAATTGTGCAAATAATTAAAATGAGTTGCAAGAGATTTCACAACCTCAAAACTCTTATGGCATATATAGCAAGATACCATTTTTAATGTTAAGTAAAATAATGAACGATTAAATTTTTGAACTTCATATACATAAATAAGTTAGTATATATTGAGCACTACTTCAAATAATTCATCCTAAATAAATTTTGAGAAGAATTCATGCTTCCATTCAAAAAAATTTTGTATAGGTAATTTTAATTTAAAGTTCAAAATTTGATACTATCAATTGAGTGTTTTAAATTTAAGACATCAACAATTTGAAAACAAATCTCGCAACAAATAAAAAAAAAACAATTCAACTCGTGTTTAATTTCACTATTTTAAGTCATTCATTAAACATAAAATTCACGATAAAGTTAGGTCTTCTTTTAAGAAAATTGAGTAAAAATATTTTTGAATAAAGGTTCAAAATTCTATACTATCAATTTAGTACAATCATTTGGGAGAAAAAAATGATGTTACCTGGAAAGTTTAGCGGGATTTCTGCAAATGAGTTATTTTATAGATTTCGATGTGCTCTTTCAGAATTTCAACTTTGCTACCTCGTATCGTGTTCGCTCGAGCCGCCGTATTGGAAATATCTCTTTAACGGTTAAATTTTTTAGGACAATGTTGTAGCTTATAAAATTTTCTATAAAAATGACCTTTAAATTGTTTTCGTACGACTTATAACTCAGGATATATCTTTATTCAAAATTTTAGAAAAATTAGTAAATTGTAAATGCCACTTATGAGTAGGCACAGTGATGTGTCAAGCTTATAATTACGATAACTTATGAACGGTGAGTCGCACGTTTAAAATAAAAACACATATTTATAGGGAATAACTTGCGCTACAAGTTACATATTACTTTTTTTCATATCACTTATAGTTAAGGAGATATTTTTCCAACAAACATAAAATTTTGAAAAAAAAAGTTTTTTCAAAATGGCTCCTAAGCGGTTCGTCCTAGAAAAAAAATTGTCCATGCATTTTGCAGAACGTTCGATTCCCTATAAGAGTCTCTTCGAGCTGTTTTTTCGTCAGACTTACCCTTCATGAGATATCGCGACTTGAAAATCATTCAAAATTGAACATAGTAGGGCGCATAGAACAATATTCAGTTTTGAATGATTTTCAAGACACTATATCTCATGAAGGGTAAGTCTGACAAAAAAACAGCTCGGAGAGACTTTTATAGGGAATCGAACGTTCTGCAAAATGCATGGACAATTTTTTTTCTATAAGCTACAACATATTTCTAAAAAATTTTTCTCTAAATATAACCGTTAAAGAGATATTTTTAAAAAAACTGATTTTGGACGCCATTTTTCCAATATGGCGGCTCAAGCGAACACGATACGAGGTAGCAAAGTTGAAATTCTGAAAGAGCACATCAAAATCTATAAAATAACTCATTTGCAGAAATCCCGCAAAACTTTCCAGGTAAAACTACCAAATAACTGTACTAATTGGGTATTTTAAATTTAAGACATGAAAAGTTTTAAAGCAGATGTCAAAACAGGTTAAGAAAGAAGGTAACTCGTATTTAATTTCATCGTAGTGGACGTAAAATTAAGCTTCAATTAGCTTCTCACCTATAGAAATTATTAGAGGTTGCAGAGTTTCTTTCCCTTTGATTGTCTCTATCCTGTTGTTGACGTCATTAAACGTTGTTACGTGAATCATAAACGAAAGTTGCGAGTCTTTTATTGTTGTCTTTGTAAATCCATCACATTTACGTTTTAAATTGGGTCGCAACAATGCTTGGAGTAAAAGAGCAATCAGCTGTAGTGGCGCTTGTAGCCAAAAAAATTAGTTTTTGAAACTTGCGCAATTTTTACTTAAAAAAAAAAAAAAAAAAAAAAAGACAAGATAGATTTTGTTTTTTGATCTAAAAAGCGGAGTCACTACTGCAGGGATGAAGAATAATTATGTCGCATTGACTCTAAAATCTCAAATGCTGAAGACAAGATAATTATAGTGCATCTCAAATCTAATGCTAAAGTCAAGATATTTATAGCAGTAACAAATGCATCTAAATATATTATTTATCAACATATAAAATTGAATGACAAGTTTCAAGCTAAAAACATGCAACAATAAGTGGTTTTATTTTTTTTAAAAAAAGAAAAAAAAAAAAAAAAACTGAATTTCAATTTTGGATATTGAAGCATTAGTGTTAATAACATAATTTTTTAAAAAAAAAAAGGAAATTTGTGTTAAAAATTAGTTAATTTTTGAAAATTTTGTTTTGTTTATAAACAATCTTATTTGTAATTTTTGGCAACATAAAAAAAAAAAAGGTTGCTACACTCATAAAGAGTCGTATTTTTTTTGTTAAATTTGAAATTTTCTTTTTGTAAATGGTACGTCATCAACATTCATCACGGCGAAAGATCTTTCTTCGTGGAAGCTGCATGTCGTCCAATAAAAAAATGTAAGTTTTATCATTCAAATTAAATAATTGTATAATACACATGTAATGAGTGAAGTTTACATATTTTTTTTAGTTGTCAGAAAGCGTAATTTAAATTTAAATTAATTTTTGCAAATTAAATTAATGAAAAATAATTAACACTATTAAATTTTGCTAATTTTGTTTATTCCTAACTTTGAATTTAATGAATGTTTTAAATTTATACACTTTTTAATAAAATCTTAATAATGTCAGTTTAAAGTGTTGATTTCTAATGGTCGTGAGGTTGTTGTGGTAACTAAGGAATTTTGGGATCATTTAAAAGAAAAAATGATGACTTAAATTTGATCATGGATGGGAGGGTTTAGTGGCAGCAACTATCACCATAATGCTGTCACAGATTCCAAGCAGCAGGAATATTTTTTTTTTTGTCAATACTTAATTTTTTTTTCTTTTTGAATTTCCTCGAGGCTTTTTCTCCATGTTTTAGCACGTAATTTAAATAATTTTTGATACTAGCGGTTTAAATTCTCCAGGTTAATAAAAGAAAGAACAACTACCCGTTAGCCGACGAGCCGAGCTGGACAATTCTACGTGCAATCGCTTTTATACCTGAACAAAATATTGACCGTTACATGTTACACAGCTGATCGGAAGCTATGAAAAAATAAAAATTATAGATATTATACATATACATATTTGTATATCGTCCTTCTTTTCCCTTAACCATGTAACTTTTTTAAGAGTACTTAAAAAATAATATAGTTAATGCTTAAGACTGAAGGGGACGATATGCCGAATTGAAAATTATAAATTAAGTACTTGGTTCGTGAGTGTTTAAATATTGTAAATGTTGAAGATTTGCTGCATCTTTAATTCTGAAATTGTAAATTGGAAGCATCTTTTCTTTGAACTTGCTCCATAAGTCAGGAAATGCTGTTGACTCTGGGAAAATTATTCCGAAATCAATATCGATCTGTGAAAAAAGAGGAATTATTCTATTCATTAATTTCTGTTTATGATGGCCTACTAAATTAAAACCATATGAATGCTTCAAAAGTGTCCATCTATTCATTACTTCAATTAGAGAGGAGTTTTCTGAATTCTATTTGTTCATAATATCTGATCGTCTCTTATGGAAGCATTTTTTCCAATTTTCTTGGACGTCACTCCAAGGTTCGGTGTGTTACTTTAAAAAGCTATAAGCTTTAGCTATAACTATTAAAAAATATTAGTTTAGGAGCCGTAATTGTTTTATTTCAAATAAGATTTTTCATCTAACTTCTCTGAAGAGTATCGCTTTTCACTCGCTACGTGATATGTGGTTTTTTCTACTTTTTTCATTTCCCCAGTCTTGTTTAGTCTTTTTACAGTGTTGTGATATTTGTCGTATAACCGACCCGCGGCTCTTCCTTTGTTATTATTGTAGTAAATTTCCTATTGGGGAAATATATAATATAATATTTATGAAATTTTTACTTAGTTTTTTTCGAATAAAAAGTTAAATGGACCAAAAGCCTGAAAAAACTATTCAAAAATTTTAAAAATTATAGGGTTGAGCACAATATCAACATAATATAATATTTATAATATATTACTTTGTCGTCGTTGAAAGTTCTCTCTATCTCAAGAGAAAAATTTTCGAAATTTGTTCTGTCCGACTTTACTTTGTTTGCTATATGCCATGATACAATAGCCTCAATTAAAATTATTCTGGCGTGTTCATGCAGCTTTTTTTTTCAAAGAATATTTTTCCAACATGATTTTTTGAATATCCTAAAGGTCGAAAACTTAAAAACTTGTAGCTGCTTTAAATCAAGATGTGGACTTACAATTTTATACGTTGTTGGATAGCATTGGAGATTTTCGTCTAACATTTCTTGGTAAGTTGTTTCTATGTTCTCTTTGCTTTTTTTCCAAACAGCGAACCGAACCCGGAATTCAATTTTATCTCCTAATTTATCATAAAAAAAAAACTGATATTTTGTGAGTTATGGACGAAAATTTAAAAAAAGACCGAACATTTTATATCATAATACCCCCTGAATAACATTTTTTGGCATAGTATATGAGCCAAAGTTACTTGTTGGACATTTGGCTATAATTTTATTAAAATAAAAAAAAGGTTTATAGAATAGTACGGGAGCTATTAACCAAAAACTGAAGAGCCTCTAACAAAAACATTAGATCTCCTTAAAAACCGTTATGAAGATAACTTTGCTAAACTCATCGGGAGTTTTACTCAGCTATGGCAGGGCTATCGTTTCAGTATAGCCAAGTATTGTCTCTAATTTTTCTGTTGCACTGTGTAGGTGCTGTACATAAATACCATACGCAGGTCTAAAAGCGTGCATAAACGTAAATTTCACAAGCTTTTTTGATGAAATTTACTAGGTAAACCCTATCAAATAAGTGCCATCCCCACTTTTGGCATGATTCGGCACCTATGAACCTATCAAATTTCATCGAAATAGTTTATTTATTACATATAATCTGTTAGTCTCTCTATCGGCGTGCCATTGTTATTTAGGGTTTCTCCTTAACCAGCGTTTGGTATTCATATCCACTGGATATTTTCCAGCACCTTTCTATCAGATTTCATCGAAATAATTTTTAAAGTTACGTCATGTCATCACTCTAACTTCTGGATTTACCCAAAGTTATCAAATTCTTTAGCTAAGCTCTGATTTGGGCTTAAGTTTACTTTAGATAGATCTTTTTATTAAGCTTTAAATTTTAAGAAAATGTCATTTGGAGTGTCGTTTGGATTTACTTCCGGAAATATCGAAATTTTCTTGAATTTTAGCACTTAATAGCAAGAATTATAAATAACAAAAATTTTCGATTTATTGTCATATCTAAAAATTCAACTTAAATTTGCAACTTTCAACTCAAGAATTTTTCAGCTTATGTACATATACCGGTTTTTCTAAAACCAGTATCCCAATCTTCTAATGGCTTTATTGGCCATAATGAATACAGTTCATGTTTCATTTCTAACATATAAAAAAGTGGCTATTAGGCACCAAAGTGTCCGCTTCGGAAGCGCTGGATCTATTCGTTGAATAAAAGCGTCGAATTTTTGAAGAATTGTGTAACTCAACAGTACCTCGAAATTTATGTTACGTGAAAGTCAAGTTTGGCTGCTAATAACAGCAAATCCACACATTTTAGGACGAAGCTAGGAAGTGTTTCTCCGAGGAGCTTAATGAAAAAGAATTCTTTAACCATTTATTCATCAGAGATATGACAAAAAAGAGCGTACATATGTGGAAGCCTTTGAGATTGATCACATAGGTTTTTACTTACGTTCGAATTTCAAAATTTAATGTTTGAATCCCCAGGCATTCAGTAACTCTTCCAGTTCATCCTGTCCATCTTGGCCACTCCAGTCGCTCCAATTGTTGTTATCTTCCATTTAACTTATTATACAACACAAATGATTCTTATTTTTTGATGGTTACACTCAGGGTTATTTGGAAACACTTCTATACAATTTCTAAAAGAAAAAAAATTTACAAAAATGTCAAAGCTTACTGCTTTTCCTATTTTTTATTTAAGTAGCGAGTTACCCGGCAGCCACACATGACAGTATTGCCATACCATGGTATTCTATTAACAATGTCCCAATTATTAAATATTTGGACCCACATAAGATCGATGCGTGCGATTTGCAAACGGCATTGCATTTTTAACGCATATCAAAAATAATCTTTTGAGAGAGAAAGAATTATCAAAAATAATCTTTTGAGAGAGAAAGAATTGAAATTCCATTGCCACTACTCAAGAAACGCAAAAATTTTTAATTTCCTCTTTTTCTGAAATATCATTTACTGAAGAATTATTGACATTCCTTTCTGATAATTCATAGTGTTTTTGTAAATAAAATGCGCAAAAATACGTTTTAGTCAATAATTTTGTCGAAAATTTGCCTAACGTCACCAATTTCATAATAACAACACATTTTTTCACCTTTTACCCACATGTGGCATAATTTAAATTCTTGATCAGCGTCACCTCCTGAGTCGATATAGCCATGTCCGTCTGTCTGGCTGGCTGGCTGGGTGGCTGGCTGGCTGGCTGGGTAACGGCTGTGTGTGGAAATACATTTTTTGGGAAAACTAAGCAAGATAATTCAATGAAATTTAGTACACAGCCTCCGTCGTCAAAGTTAGCTCGGGGGTTTGAAAATGAGCGAAATCGGTCAACGGACACGCCTACCGCCCATACAAAAAATATCTTCAAAATGCAAATTTTGGAGTATATTTCACAACAATGCAACCAAAATACACATAATTACTACGAATTGTTAGCGCAAGCTCTGAGAAAAAAGCTGGTCAAATTCGAACAAGAGGGCGTGGCACCTCTCATATAAGCAAAAGCTTCAAAACGCTGTACTTTAAGCGTTTTTTGAGATAATCAAACTTAATTTTACTCAGACACTAAGAATTAGAAATGCATGCTTTAAGCAAAAACTAGATAAAATCGGAAAAGAAGGCGTGGCACCTCCCATATAAGCAAAAGGTTCAAAACGCTATACTGAAAACATTTTTGAGATAATCCAACCAAATTTCACTCAAATACTTAGAACTATAAATTGAAACTCAGTGAAAAAACTGGATGAATTCGGACAAGAGGGCGTGGCACCTCCCATATAAGCGAAATTTTTAAAATTCTGCTGTGTAGGGTATTTAATGTTTGGCCAGGCCAAAGGTAACACCTTACTAGTTAACTTTTAGGTTAAAATATCTCAAAAGTCGAATTCAACATCGCAAAATACAACGAGAATGTTTTTTTTTATTTTGTTTGCTGTATTTTGTTTTTTCAGTTTTTTTTTTATATGGAGTTAACGCCGCAAGTGCGTGACTGACCAAATCGAGCGGTTTGATTCATGCGATTTGCAGGAAAATGTTCGTTAATAAATCAAGAAACTATCCCCATCACTCGTTTTTCTCACCATTTTCATCAATCTTAAATCGCCAGTTGCCACTTTTGTACCCGTTTGATCTAAGTCCTAGCACATTTTTTGATCATGAAACTTATTTTGTGGTGAAACTTATATTTTTATTTATTTTTTTTTTGATTGTAGATTTAGGTTGGCTAAACATAAGGAGTTTTTCTTCTTTCGTTCGGAGAAGAGTCTGAGTTGTCAAAAAATAATTTGTGTTTCTTTTTTTGTTCAGAGAGAAATCAGAGTAAAAGACGGAGCACATCAAAATAGACATTTGAAAGTAGAAAAATAAACAAAACAAAATAAAAACAAACTTGATTTTAGATTGTGCTGGTTATTTTGAAGTTAAATAAAATAAATTTAATCCGCCCTGTTCCCAATTCCACTTTCACGTGAAAGTGGGTAAAAAGTGGAATGCGAAACTTTTTGAAAAGTCGGCATTATGCTACGACTTTTCAATTAATTTTTAAAGCTGTTTTATGTTGAAAAAAAAAATACACACGTATAAGCTCCAGAGTTTTTCCCTTTATTAGCGAGTAAATCTTATTTTTATTGTAAATGTAATATTGTAAATATTGCCGGAATAAAAAACTCTAACTAAAAAAATATTTTTTCCGATGACAAGTAAAAAGTCGGCAAATTGGCATTTTCGAAGTCAGTGTTTGTGTGAATTTTTTGACATTTCATTATATTTATCATGGTGTTAGTAAGAATAGTTCGAAAACAGGATGCCACCTGATTTTATTTCTTAAATTGCAATAGAACATCTAATTAACCCAATAAAATGCACTGAGCATGAAAAAAAACTTTCTGAAATTACCTCAAATCAGAGGAAACCCCATAATTGGGCATCTCGCCTAATACATTATTTTGACAGAGAAAATTGCGAGCATTCATAATTTTAAGTGCATTGCAGCAGCCGTTGTTAAAGTGAAACTCAATTAAAGTTAATAAATTTAATAAAAAGCATTTTGATTCATCAATCTTGTTAACTTGTGTGTATTTTTTAACTGACAGCTAAAAAGTTTGCGTTTCTACTGTGAAAAGTTAAACGTCTTGAACAGTCGTTGAATAGGCTTTACATCCACATCGAAAGTAAAACGTAATCAACAAGTCTTCGAAATTAAAAGTAATTGAAATTACACGGATTACGGAACAGGCCGGAATAATTTATTTGAATTTTTTGGCAGTTTGACCGGATTTCAATGGAAAAATGTTCAAGTGTGTTTCATAAATAAATTAGGTCGCTCTGAGCGTGGTCTGTTCAGGTTATTCTCGACGCGCTCAAGCTCTGTTCAGAGCTCTACTCTGAAAAAAAAAAGAAAAACGCCTATAAATGATCATATCGCCAGGTTGTATCCAAAAAATTAGGTTGTATCCAATTTATCAGGTGAATCTTATAAAATATTTCTTAAATTTTAATTTAACGTACAAATTTAATGACTCGATTGCCAACAAGGTATGTAAACGACTTAACCCTTTCCGTGCTTTTAATCGAGAAGTTAAGTTAAAATTATGAAATTTGGCCCAAAGACTAATTTCATGCTGAGAAATACAAATATGAAAGAAAAATCGAGGTAGGTTGCCTGATGTGGGTGGTATGAGGTGTCCAATATATTGGACAATTTCTCGCAAAGGCCATAATTTTTTCAATACATCTTACCAATTTTCAATTAAATGATGATGTAAGAGTTTAATTTTAGTAAATTTTTTGTACTTATTTTAATATAAAGTAAATTTTCTTTCATAAAATTTTGAAATTAAGAAAAAATATGAAATAAAATAATTTTTTTTTTTTTAATTCCTGAAAGCAACTCTGGTATTTTTTTACACAAAAAAGTTCTTAGCATTTTAGACATATAATAAAACAGATACACCACTGCTGCGGATCCTCAGATTTGTCATCAACGACATCTCCATGATCTGACCATAGAAAGTTCTTTATTTGCTGACATTTCTTATGAAAAACGATATTTTTATACACAACAATACAAAAAAGTACAACCTTTGAATGCAGTTGTCCAATATATTGGACACTTATGACCTACACTCTGCAGCCTTTGAAAGCAGTTGTCCAATATATTGGACACCTACAAATTGCACTCCACAGGTTACCTCATACAACTTTTTTAAAATTATTTACCACGAATCTATTATATAATGTTGTCGAAATACTCATGAATTTTTAGGAAATGATCCGAGCCTTGGAAATATGTATTATTTTTATCATAAGATTGCCCATCAAAAAAGCAAAAATATACACTCACTAAAACATGGAAAAAATAATTTTTGGCTTTCAGAATGCCAGCACAATCAACATATACAAACTTAAGAAACCTTCTTCAACGCTAAAAATATGTTGAAAAGCGAATAGCAAAATTGTAGCGGTAACAGTAGGGTTTGAAACATAGCGGAAAGCGATCGTCCAATATTTTGGACAAAATCACGGAAAGGGTTAAAAAAACATTTTTTAAGTTCAAAAATTTCAACGCATTCCTTTTATTTTATTTTTTTGAGAAGTAAAGAGTAGGTATAGACATTTAAACGTTTCAAAAAAAACCACCGTCATATTAAGTATGACAGGCTTTGATTTTTCATTCCTTTATTTCAAAAATTTGGCCTTCATAGTATCATTATGTATGTGTATGTAATGTTTGGCTTTCAATGTCTATTAGCATTTAAGAAATCATATTAGGTGGCATCCTGTTCTCGAACAATTACAACAACTGAATAGAATGTGCAGCGTGCGGAATGTCGCTAAAGTACAAGTGTGGCGACAACTTAATTTCTTCTATCCCCGATCAAAAAAACTTGTCAAGTTCTTGTCATTGTATCAGAAATGTATATCAAAATGATATCAAAAATTTGTCAGCGGCTGATATCCATTTTTTGTATATCATTTTGATATATTTTTGATATCATTGAATGACATGTCAATTTTGTATCAGAAATGTATATCAAAATGATATCAAAAATTTGTCAGCGGCTGATATCCATTTTTTGTATATCATTTTGATATATTTTTGATATCATTGAATGACATGTCAATTTTGTATCAGAAATGTATATCAAAATGATATCAAAAATTTGTCAGCGGCTGATATCCATTTTTTGTATATCATTTTGATATATTTTTGATATCATTGAATGACATGTCAATTTTGTATCAGAAATGTATATCAAAATGATATCAAAAATTTGTCAGCTGCTGATATCCATTTTTTGTATATCATTTTGATATATTTTTGATATCATTGAATGACATGTCAATTTTGTATCAGAAATGTATATCAAAATGATATCAAAAATTTATCAGCCGCTGATATCAATTTTGTATCAGAAATGTATATCAAAATGATATCAAAAATTTATCAGCTGCTGATATGTCAAATTTTACGTTTTCGTTTGTGAATTTTATTTAAAGATAATTATAGAAGACGAACGCGCAGCCAATTTTAGTGAATAAGTTAATTTTCTAATGAAATTAGTGAAAAGCACAAAAATATAATTGAGTGCAAAAGAACCGACACTCCATTCAGTTGCTGCATGCGGCCTGTGGTTGGGAAAACTAAAAGTATGGAAAACGGACGAGCAGCCAATTTTAGTAAGAAGTGAGTTTTGCCTTGAAATTAGTGAAAAAGCATATGAAAAATATAATTGAGTACAAAAAAAAAAAAACGATTAACCACAATATTTAAAAATTTGGCCATAATCTGCGTCACTTTAGTTATCGGACCCAAAATTGGTTGTCATTTTTGTATCAGAAATGTACAAAAATTGTATATCATTTTGATATCTTTTTTTGATATCATTTTGATATCTTTTTTTGATATCATTTTGATATCTTTTTTTGATATCATTTTGATATCATTTTGATATCATTTTGATATCTTTTTTTGATATCATTTTGATATCTTTTTTTGATATCATGGTGATATACAAAAAGCGTTACATTCCGTATATCACTGTGATATCCTTTTTTTATCAAAATCTTGTATGTCACTGACAAATTTTGGATATCATTTTGATATATTTTTGATATACTTTTTTTGATCGGGTCTTCATGAATTTGTGCTGCAAGTGACACAATATAAAAGTTCAAACTGTGTACTACGCCGCAAATTTCATCTACTGCGCTTACATTTTGTGACGCGTTTTAAAATTTTCGTAGTTTACTTTTGACAAATTGCAGCGTACTCCGTGCTTCCAGCTGCAACTACAAGCACACAAGAATGCTGCCCTTATGAATATCGCAATCATAAACAAAACAAAGAAGAAATAAAAGAAAGTGTGGAGGAAAAACATCCCGATCAAAAAAAGTATATCAAAAATATATCAAAATGATATCAAAAATTTGTCAGTGACATACAAAATTTTGATAAAAAAAGGATATCACAGTGATATACGGAATGTAACGCTTTTTGAATATCACCATGATATCAAAAAAAGATATCAAAATGATATCAAAAAAAGATATCAAAATGATATCAAAAAAAGATATCAAAATGATATCAAAAAAAGATATCAAAATGATATCAAAAAAAGATATCAAAATGATATCAAAAAATGATTTCAAAATGATACACAAAAATTGTATATCAATGATATACAAAATTTGTATATCATTTTGATATCCATTTCTGATACAAAATTGACATAACCAACTTTGAGTCTTTGAAATTTTGCAATATTGTATTTGATCGTCGGCAACAAGTTTTTAGAAATTGCCCGCATGCAGCAAATGAATGAAGTGCCGGTTTTATTAACTCAATAATATGTTTGTGCTTTTTCACTTATTTCATGAGAAAATTCACTTACTAAAATCGGCTGCGCGTCCGCTTTCCATAGCATTTGTTTTCCCAACCACAGGCTGCATACAACAACTGAAGGGAGTGTCGGTTTTTTTGCACTCAATTATATTTGTGTGCTTTTCACTAATTTCAGTAGAAAATTCACTTCTTTTACACTAAAATTGACTGCGCGTTTGTCTTCTAAAGTTATCTTTCCATAGAATCCACAAACGAAAACGTAAATTTTGACATATTAGCAGCTGATAAATTTTTGATATCATTTTGATATACATTTCTGATACAAAATTGATATCAGCGGCTGATAAATTTTTGATATCATTTTGATATACATTTCTGATACAAAATTGACATGTCATTCAATGATATCAAAAATATATCAAAATGATATACAAAAAATGGATATCAGCCGCTGACAAATTTTTGATATCATTTTGATATACATTTCTGATACAAAATTGACATGTCATTCAATGAAATCAAAAATATATCAAAATGATATACAAAAAATGGATATCAGCCGCTGACAAATTTTTGATATCATTTTGATATACATTTTTGATATAAAATTGACATGTCATTCAATGATATCAAAAATATATCAAAATGATATACAAAAAAAGGACATCAGCGGCTGATACATTTTTGATATCATTTTGATATACATTTCTGATACATTGACAAGAACTTGACAAGTTTTTTTGATCGGGCAGTGAAAATAGTTACTGTACTAAATGATGTTAGCGTTTAAAAGTCCAACTTGTTTTTGTTTTCTAAGCAAAATAAGATAAGTTTGATAACAACAAAAATTTCAGTCAAATTAACCTAAAGAAAAGTTAAAATTTTTAATTGTTGTAGGGGAGACTGGGACACATTTGACACTTAATTTTCAAAGACCTGTATTACACGACCTTAATACTCTTTACCGTTTCTGCATCATTGATTATTTAAGATTAAAACCACGAAAAAAAAAATTTAAAAAAAACTGCATTGAAAGTCCTTTTCTAAATTTTTTCAAAAAAAGTCATTTTGTCAAATGTGCCCCAGGTACGGGGCACATTTGACATTGCAAGGGGCACATTTGACACTCACAAAAATAACACAGAAACATTAAACAAAACATTAATGCATATATTTTTTTCATATAAATACAAATTATAAGTATGTATGTATTAACGGAGACTTATTTTATATATAAGTGTGAGAAGTCGATGTCAAATACGTAGTGCGTGAACGTGAAGTTGGATTTGTTGGAGTTGGTACACGGTGTGCCTTAACCCGTTCTAAATCGAACGTCGTAGCACATCAAATTTTTTTCCAGATTCTGTTTACTTATCGTTCAAATGATGTATAAAAAAATTTTCACTCGTGACTCATCGACTAAATTTTGAGATAATCGCTTTTCCAATTGGGGCATTTTCCCATACGAAAAGAAAAAAAAAAATTTTTTAAGTACATTAAACAAAAATTAAAATAATCACAGTCGATGTGTTTTGCAATGCTAAACGCGAATCCAACCTCAGAATTGCTCTATCGTGTATAATTTATTAGATATTGTAACCTAAAGACCAAAAAAAGTCGTTTTTTGCCATTTTTTGAAGCTATACACTTAGTAACATATCATTTATTCGTCAAATGTGGCTTAAATTTTTGAAAGCCCCAATTTTTTCCTTTAAAACCTAATTTAAATTATATTTATATATCCATGCTTTTAAGAGATATCGTAGACCAAAATATTGTCAAAACGTGTTTTTTGCACTTTTGTGTCTTTTTAGGTTAGGATATCTTTGAGGAAAAAAAAGATATCAACATAGTTTAAATTAGGTTTTAAAGGCAAAAGTGAGGACTTTAAAGTTGCTTACCAGACTTAACAAAATTAAAATTTCTTTCACATTTTAAACATGTTCAACGAACCGACCATTTCAAAATTCAGCCGTATACCATACACATAACAACAACACTCGGGGTGTCAAACGGCTGAATTTAGAAGTAGTCGGTTCGTTGAACATGTTTAAAATGTGAAAGAAATTTTAATTTTGTTGAGTCTGGTAAGCAACTTTAAAGTCCTAACTTTTGCCTTTAAAACCTAATTTAAACTATGTTGATATCTTTTTTTTCTTCAAAGATATCCTAACCTAAAAAGACACAAAAGTGCAAAAAACACGTTTTGACAATATTTTGGTCTACGATATCTCTTAAAACCATGGATATATAAATATAATTTAAATTAGGTTTTAAAGGAAAAAATTGGGGCTTTCAAAAATTTAAGCCACATTTGACGAATAAATGATAGATTACAAGTTATATAGCTTCAAAAAAGGGCAAAAAACCAC
The DNA here is from genome assembly GCA_951812925.1 of Calliopum simillimum. Lineage (NCBI taxonomy): Eukaryota > Metazoa > Arthropoda > Insecta > Diptera > Lauxaniidae > Calliopum > Calliopum simillimum. The sequence goes on along the minus strand of OX638369.1, from coordinate 63,861,554 downwards.
TTTTTTTGGTCTTTAGGTTACAATATCTAATAAACTATACACGATAGAGCAATTCTGAGGTTGGATTCGCGTTTAGCATCGCAAAACACATCGATTGTGATTATTTTAATTTTTGTTTAATGTAGTTAAAAAATTTTTTTTTTTCTTTTTGTATGGGAAAATGCCCCAATTGGAAAGGCGATTATCTCAAAATTTAGTGGAGGAGTCACGAGTGAAAATTTTTTTATACATCATTTGAAGGATAAGTAAACAGAATCTGGAAAAAAATTTGATGTGCTACGACGTCCGATTTAGAACGGGTTAAGGCACACCGTGGGTAGTTTAAACTCAATTGCACTCCTTAAAGTCAAGCAAACATTTTCCACTTCTGGTTTTATAAAAACCCAATTTAGTGGTGAAACTCTTCTCAAATAACTGATCTTGTATGAAGTATAGCTAATTACTTCTACAATTTCGCCTACATAAAAAAATGGGTTTTTGGATTTTTCGCCAAATTTCCCAAGGACAATATATAAGTATAAAGTACAATTTCCAACAACACCCCTAATGAAAACATCAACAAAAAATGTTAGGTAAGACCCAGTTTGGTAGAAATTTCGTTGGTCTGGATTTTGGGTAACACCTTCGTCAAGACATCTGCAGCGCTTTCACATAATAGGGTGTACTTCAAATCAATTTGATAATTATTAAAAACTTCGCACACATGATGTCAAAATGTTAATTTCGGGAATTCATCCATCCAGATTTTCAAATTAAAATAAGTGGTAGTTGTCCTGGAAAGCATCTATTCAAAAATCTTGTGTGGTAGATAAAACAAAGGTAACAAATTATAGTGTGTACCATATCTTTAAAAAGATAACACTAGAAAATCTTCTAAAATACACAAACACATATGTTTGGACGAACGTCAAATGTGCCCCTTCGGCAAAAGTCAAATGTGCCCCAAAATCTCTTGGAGAATTAAAAATATTTTAAAATTTAAACTATTTGACATTGATAAAAAACACTTTTATTCTATTAATTATAAAGTTTAGTGCTACCAAATTTTCATACTTACTTTTAAAAAACAATACAACTTTATTTGCAAAACCCTTACGAACAAGAAGTCGAAAATTACAAAAAAATACACAAAAAGTTTAAAAAGCGTATTAGCGCTGGAGGAGTTGAAAGAGAACTGCCAAAGTTCATTACGTTGCTTCCATTCTAATTAGTTGTGTTTTTGCATTTCAGGTTTTTGGTTCGAACGGCGTGTTCACACCGAAAATGGCAAAGTCAAATGTGCCCCGGTGTCAAATGTACCCCAGTTTACCCTATTTGTTTTTCATAGAAATCAAAAAATGTAAAGAGTACAAAATGCTAAGGTTGAATTTAACTATAGAAAAGTATAGTTAATTTTACCGTCAGTTTTTTTTTTCTGTGTAAATTTTAATGGGCGAGATAACAAATTTTTGAAACTGCGTTTTTTGTGCACACACGCGTCGTCTATTTCTGAAAAAAACATTTTTTTTGCATTAAATTAATGTTAAATAGCAAATTTTGGCATTTATTTACTTGCTTTGAAGTTTGAGCCAAAAACGCTGTCAAATATATTATTACGTCATAGTTATGTTACCGTTGCCAGTTTAGGGACTTGAAGCCTACATTTAGGGACATTTTCTGCTGTAGAACACAAATATTTTATTTTTCCTTTTCTGTTTAAGTTAATCTGCAGCACACTAATTTATCATTGTTTTTTTGTGTGTGTTTTTTTTTTAGTTTTTTTATTTTTTTTTTGGAAACTAACTGCCATACTTAAATTGGAGCGTCAGGCGTTGCGTTATTTAACGTTACACAAAAGCTTCAAGCGCCATACCGAAATAAAGAGCGTTGCGTTGAAGTTATTTGTTTGTCAAAATCATATTGTTGTTTCTTTTTTTACTTTTCTGCAGCTTATTTCACTCCATAACGCTTTGTCAAAATTGGAAATTCGAATAGCTGAGCGTTGAGCGTTGGCAATTTCGGTATGCGCCATACAAATTGTATGTACATGAGAAATTTTTGACAGTAAAATAACGCTGACGCTCCAATTTAGGTATGGCAGTGAGACACTGCAAGACAAATGTCAAATCAAAATGACAACAAACTGCTGTCAACGCGTTGATGCTAAATAAAAGTGAATTTTGTACGGCTATAAGTTATTTTGTCCAATTTTCGTGATAAAAATGAATTCCAAAGTTTTTAAGTCGTGTGGAGTCTCTCTGTGTAAGAACTCATCAATAAAAACTCCAAGCAAATTATTTGTGAACGTTCCAAAAAATAAAATAATAAGAGATAAGTGGCTAAGTTTTGGAGGACTAGACCCAGCAGTCTTTTCCAAAAATGCGATAATTTATTTTTGTGAAGACCACTTTGATGTAAGTACTTCAATGTCAGCTTTCGTGATTTATTTCAATGGGTAATTACATTCACAATTTAGATGCCGAATGATATGGAAAATTATATGGAATATTATGTAATGGGTTCGGTGCGACGAGTGCGCATGAAACCGGGATGCTGTCCCACAAAATTGGAACGCCAACCAGAAATGGAAACACAAACATCCAACATTACAGAACGGCCAAATATAGTTAAGAAGCGAAATGTTCTGACTGCTGAAGAATGTGAAAAAGATTTAGAAGACAGCAGCATAGTTCACAAACATTTAGATTCGATAGAGACTTCATCTGAAATTTCAAGTACTTATCTTTCAGGTATAATTAACGAAATAACTTGCTGAGCAAAAATCCTTGTGTGATGTGAGAAACTCTTCTAGCATCATCAAATCAATTTTAGGCAAATTGGAGCTGTTTGCCTTGCTGAATCCTTGTTCTATTGTTGAGCACATAATCGATTAAATAAAACGTTTTAAAATTTAAATTACAATTTAACATTCGCGTTGGTGGCTATCAAATTTCGAAAAACAACTGACACAGATTTTTCAGCTTGGCATTTTTGTCGTGTGTATCCATTTAAATATTTTGACACAAAAACAAAAAAAAATATTTATGTATACATATTTTTTCAAATAAATACAGGATTGCGGTTTTTGTAAAACTTTTCAAGGATAAACGATGTCAGATGTAAAGAAAAAAAATACGTTGATCTGGTAACACACCCCTATATCATCGTCAGCCAATCAAAATCATGTAAAACTAAAAAATTATCTGATTGGTGTTTGACACAATATGGCGGATGTGCATATTTTAGTGTTTTATTTTATTGAATATATTATTAATCTCAATAAAAATATTAAAACTGACAAGCTTTTTAGAATCCTGTGAACCTTCTTTACTATCTAAAACCATTATATCCGGGATTCTTTGACAGTGTTATCGCGCCTATTGTTTGGTTGTTTTCAATAAATTTTAACAACACAATAATTAAGGGTGCTTTGTATTAGATGTGTATAGTGGAAAAAATTGTTAATTGCAATTTACAATTTTTTTTTTTTTTTTTTTTTTGTTAATTTGATTCATATGCATAAAACTACTGATAAATGAAGTAGTTGTTGTTTTCTTTTCATATTTTGATACATTTCCCAAATTGAATTCTTTTCTGCTTTTTTAAATAAATAGTTATAACGTTAATAACGCTTATATAAAACATCTTACTCACCTTTTACTGAAGCTTTCATACACTTGTTAACGGGTAGAAACGATTCCATGGCATTAGGCCGTACTGCAATTTCGCAATCTACTTGGTGAATATTTGATGCGGCATCGATTTTCTCAGCTGAACATCCGGGTTGGTTTAGGGATTTGCACCGGTAGCACTTAATGGCATCAGCTAAAAAAAGAAATAAAAATTATTTAAGTAGGGGTAAGTGGGGTAAAGTGGGAAATTTTTTTTCAAAGCTCCAGAAAATGAACAAAACTTCTTATTATTCCATGTTTTAACTTCCTATAGTAAAGAAAATTAAATAAGCTATATTTTTACCGAAGAAACTAACCGAAAATATGGATTTTCTGTTGAGTATGACGCTTTGACCGAGGATGCCCAAAATGGCAAAAATTAAAAATCGTGGAGTAAAGTGGGAAACTTTCAAAAAGTCATTAAAACTAACACAAATGTTATAACAAAGTGTTAATATCTTTATTGTAAGTCAAAAAAGGTTCAGAGAACACACCTATAGGCAGGGCCGTGCGCAGGATTTGCTCCTGGGGGGGTTTTTCATAAAAAAAAACTGTATAGAGAATACTATCAACAAAATGTATGTACATAAATTGTAATATAGGTATCGTCAGCTTAATGAGAAACTGTGCTAAGTACATTTCCGGGTCAAAATGACTTGTATGCAATTCGAAAGGTAATAAGACGACCCATAAGAAGCGTAAAAAAGTAAACATCAAAATAACATGTTTAAATGGTGAAAATTAAAAGTAATAAAAAGTGCTGAGTCCAAAATTTTTCCATTTTTAATAATAGGGTAAGGGAGGGAAATATGGACTACGTGGGTAATATGGACCACACGGTTATTTTCCACTGCGTACATAGGATTTACCGTTATTCATGTTCAAACTTAACGCTAATACCTAAAGCTTATAATAGGGCGATTTTAGCGTTCGGTCAGGTGGCATATTTCTGTAAAGTTGATTTTTCTAAAAAAAAGATCAGTGATAATTTTTTTCCAGTGAGTATATTCCATTATTTCACTTGAAAGACATCGCGTCTTTAAATAAATGGTTAATTATATAAAGTCAGTGAATACTATTTATTATTTATGAGCACAAATTAGTTCATTAACCACACAACTTTTTGATAAAAAACCACTTATTTCACCAACACGTGCTGTGGGTAATATGGACCACCAAAGAAAATAGCTTAAAAAACAAATGTATTTATCATCTTTTTCAGATGGGGAATCTAGCTGCAGATTTCATGACGATTCTGATGGTCGTTATTTGTAGTTCGTTAACTACAAAGGAAAAAAAGATGAAAAATGCATAAAATGTAATACCCTTTACTCAGAAGATCGCCGTGGCGAATTTGGGTTGAACGTGCAATCTTACGTTCTTGGAATCATGAAAAATGTGCCGGATGTGGAAGTGACATTTATATATGCAACTTCTGTACCAAATAAACATGTGGGGCAATATGGACTATATAGTCCATATAACACTACACTTTTTTTTAATCTTCATTTTGAGTATTTTCAGTTTTTTAATTTTTTTCTTTATCCTGATGATATATTTATCATAAAGTGCATCAGAATAAAGGTAAATTGTTTCCTTTAATGAATGGCATACAGTTAATTGTTTTATTTTATGTTTTTTGAGTTTTATTTAAAAAAGAAAGATTGGTGGTCCATATTTCCCTCCCTTACCCTACAAATTTTTTTTTTTACTTTGTTTATGAAATCGAGTCGATTGCACTAACTTTGGTCACGGAAGCGCATTGAGTCCTGGTGTTTTTAATAAAAACATTTTGAGCCATCTATCACTCAGGTTAGTTTGCATTACGGTTTTTGAGAATTAGAATAAATTTTAAAGTTGGAAAGTTGTTTTGCTAGCAAACCAAAACAAAGTTAGTAATTTTCTCCCTAATAAATAGATTAATTCAATGAAAATATGTATTGCTTTAAATCATAGCTGCCCACGCGTGCCATCGCAAAGTGCCATTATTTAAAAATTACTTGATCTCACGTGCCACAGCAAAATTTAATTATTAAAAATGAAAATCGCACACACAAGTAACGGCATATGCGAAATTTTGAAGGATTGCGATCGACCACCAGCAACAACATATGCGTAAATTTTGTTGTTGTTTTTTGCGACCGCACAAGACTGTGTTTTGTTGTTGTTTTTTCGTCCACACAGGACTGTGTGTTTTGTTGTTGCAACAAAACGCAAGGGTTCCTATCGAAAAGAAAAAAACAACAACACACAATGGCAACAACAAATTTGATCAATTTATGAACTTTCAGGATTTTTTAGATTTGCGAAAAAAAAACACTCGCACAAGTAACTGTGTATTTAAAAATCTTTGCTGGTTGTTGTTTTCAATAATTTTAAAAAATTTATGTTTTCTTTTTATTAATTTTACATGGGGGCCACGACTTTTTATGCGAGTGCCAAATTTTTTTAATTTTACTCTAGACGGGCAGCTATGCTTTAAATCATTTTTCATGTCTAATTGCTTTTAGGCTTTGTTGAGTTTTTTGTAAGATTTTTTTTGATTTTAGATAACATCGATTCATGAAGAATATATTGGTTTTAATGAATATTATCATAGCTTGGATACATACGGATTCAACAATGATTGGTCAATGAGCTAATCGATTTTCTGGGTCGAATTTCGGTAACTAAATGGCCCTTACCTACATTGTTTCTGTATATACAAAAAGGTTTGACAAAAATTAACTTAAAACTGAGTATGCAGTTTTCCGTTCATTTGTAGATTCAAAAATTGTATTTTTGAAAATTCTAGCTGATCGATTTAACGAAGTATTATATTTTTAGGAATTTTTTGGTGATGAAAATAAAAATGGATTTTTGCGTTTTTTTTAGAAAAGTAACAAACGAAAACAAAGAAAAAAAAAAAAAAAACATTTTCAATGTAAACTTCGATGTTGAATCCGGCCTTAGAATTGCTATATCGTATGGTTTTCCAGAAATCTTAACCTAAAAGTTTTGTTCTTCCATATTTTTGAGGTTATATATTTAACAAAACATGGAAATCTTTACCCACAAAACGTGATAACGCCCCAGTCTTTAATTTCAAAAATCCGAATCTAGCAACCAATTTTTTCTATTATGCCTAGGATCCGAGTTTTCCTTGATTTAAAGTGCAGAAAAAACTATTTATAGACATATGATGTGCATCCAGGTATGATTGCTTCCGCTCTGGAAATTTTGATGTAAATCTTGTCGACCACGTACCAAAAAAGTGGACTAAATTCTTGAAAAAGTGAAGCAATACCGACACATAAGGTGTCGCAACATCGCTACATAATCTGAGTGAAAAGAATCTTGCTAAACGCATTTCAGTATGTGAACCTCTTCTGAATTGAAAAGATCTCGAACCATGATAGTAATGTGCGAAAAAGCACGTGGTCAAAACGAGGTGAGCCTGCCCAAATCGTCGCAAAGCCGGAACTGACACCAACGAAGGTTTTGCTGAGTATTTGGTTGGACTGCAAAGGTCCTGTGTACTACAAGCTTCTTCTGCTTGGCGAAACGATTCATTCATTTCCCACTTTACCCCAACACCACACGGAATCCTTTTGCGTAATCAAAATTAAGACTACAAAGAATATTTTTGTGTACTTACAATCAGTTTATCTCCAAAAACAGTACATATATCGAGTTTTAAAAATTTAAAAATGAAATTTCAAAATCACTTAGGGCCAATTTCACAGTGTGAGCTTAAGCTTTAGCTTAGCTAAACCGTTAGTGTAGCTTAAGCGGCCCTTAAATAATTTTCAATTTCATAGTTGACTATCTCACTTTTGTCATTAGCAAAGATACAAACCAAAAATGCATGTAAACAAATTTGACAATAAACAAGTTTGACGCAAAAAATTATTTACAATCTAAAAATTATTTTAGCCGCTTTTGGGAAGATTGACATGCATATTATGTTTTGGCAAAAGTGGAAATAAAATCACGCGAAAATGAGTGTTTAAACCATCGAAAAGTCGTTTAATTGCCAAAAGCAGCGTAAGAATCTGTTCCTGAAAGTAACGAAGAAACAGCGGAAGATCATTTCTATTCTAAGGTCAAGCAGATCGAATTTTAGTTCCAGTTAAAGTCAATGGTGTGCTTGGTGGACTTAGTTGCCTGATTACACAAGTCAATGGCATATTTTTGTTAAATATATACATTAGAGTGGTCCAAAATCCGAAAGTGTTAAAAAGACAAGGTGCGCGCGACTTTTCTGAATCCTTGGATCTTGCTGATTACAAAAAGTGCTTTGGAACCAAAAAAAAGTTTAGTTTAGATATTCCGCAACGAGCTTGAAGATACTTTTTTAGGAATTTTTGAGTACTTCTTTTAATTTAAACGCTATATCTTTTTAACCAGATCAGGTATTTGCAAAAATTAAATCGCATTTTCTTAAGAATATTTTGAGCCAAATTCTGCATTGATAATAGTTAATCTACTCTTTCCCAATTTTTTTTAGAAGCACTTTAAACTTCAAAATTTGTCAATTTTTTTCTTATTTTGCTTTAGCGAATTTTTTTTAAAATTTTTATATTTTTATGCATTGATTTATCTTTAAAATAATTTCAACAACTAAGCTATTAATAATACTTTTACTCACTAAAAACAATTAATTATAATTAAATTGGACTTAAAAAAAATTAATTTTCATGTTTTTAAAGCATTAAAATAAGATACCTTAATGGGATGACATAAAGTAGTACTTTTTTCTTATATAATCATTAGTTCCTAATCTTCTGAGTAAAACAACATTCTTCGCAATATCGAAACCTTGGCACTTCATGTTATTTTTGGCAAAATAGGTTAACAGATAGTTTTCATAGATCTTCTAAGGAAACCAAAAAAATAAATAAATCAAAAAGAAACTCAAATAGCCATTATCGATGTATTTGTTGATGCTGATTCTAAATTCAGCCTCAAAATTGCTGTATCTTGTACGGTTAAGGAGATATTTTAATATAAAAGTACGAGAAACACCGTTTTTGCTCTTTTTAAAGTGATATTTCAAATCAAGATTACTTCCAACCACAAAAAGTGGTATGGTGGTTAAAAGTGTCAGTCTGTTTCTTTAAAATTCAATTTAAATTATACCGATATCTTTTTTATTCTCAGAGTTATTCTAACCTAAAAAGTTGAAAAAGAGTTAAAAACTTGTTTTTTTGTTATTTATGCTTACGATATTTCGGAGGAACAAAGAGATATCGATACAATTTAAATTGGGTTTTGAAGAAAAAAGCTGTCACTTTTAACTTTAATACCATGCTGAAAGTTATCATGTCTTGATATAACAGCTTCAAAAATAGCAAAACGGTGTTTTTTGGATTTTTAGGTTTGGATATCTCTAAAACCGTATAAGGTAGAGCAATTCTGAGACCGGATTTAGAATCTTCATGAACGCATGCATCGCAAATGACTATTGTTGTTTTAGTTTTATCATGAAAATTTTAAACCCGAAGTTTTTTTCTGGCCAATTTTGATTACACTTTACGGTTTGAAGTAAGTAAAGTGAAGCTTATGAATTAGTTGCTGATGTCTGTTGATAGATAAATTAATGCCTCAAAAAATAAAAGTAAAAAAAAAAATTGGCTAGAGCCAAATAAGAAAAAAATTGGTTCTTGAATGTGCAAGCACCTCAAAAACGAATTTTGAAGTTTAAAGTGCTTCTAAAAAAAATTGGGAAAGAGTACATTAACTATTACACTAGTTTACAAATTAATTATTTTTTTCTGTGATCTGAGTGCCACTATCAAATTCTAATGTAAAATGACTCCCTGATTCAGAAAATAATTATATTTTTTTTTTCTACGGAGACGTTTTCGAGAAATCCCCCTTTTCCTGTTTTTGAAGGGGGGGAAAATATGATCTCATATAATCACATATATCTCGTAAACCAGTAAAGCCAGCTTAACACGTAAGACAACAAAAGAAAGGTAATAAAATTTTACATAAACGCCTCATACTTTACTTCTCGATCAGTTTTTTAGTTTCTGTGTTATTAATAAACATTTCGAAAAATTTTGATTTTTCTTTTGAAAAATCGAAAAAAAAAAGTTTTTCAATTGGGATATTTTCTTGAAAAAAAAATTCAGGAAAAATAAAAAAAGTTCATTGTGCAAAAGTCTAAAGAACCCCAGTAAAAAAAAGATACTAATCAAGAAAATCGATGGATAAATAACGGAGTTATAATCAATTAAGTTAAAATACCAAAAGTCAAATTTTACTCTATTTTTGTAATTTTCCTTGCATAAGGGTACAATTTTGAAAATTTAGTAGGTTCACTCACTATTACCTTTCTTTTGCTGGTTTTACTGGTTTACGAGATATATGTGATTATATGAGATCATATTTCCCCCCCTTCAAAAACAGGAAAAGGGGGATTTCTCGAAAACGTCTCCGTAGAAAAAAAAATATAGTTATTTTCTGAATCAGGGAGTCATTTTACATAAGAATTTTATAGTGGCAACCAGATCACATTTTTGCTGTAAACTAGTGTTATTGATGCAGAATTTGGCTCAAAATATTCTTAAGAAAATGCAATTTAATTTTTGCAAATACCTTATCTGGTTAAATAGATATAGCTTTTAAATTAAAAAAAGTACTCAAAAACACAAAAATTCCTAAAAAAGTACATTCAAACTCGTTGCGGAATATCTAAACGCAATTTGTTTTTGGTTCCAAAGCACTTTTTGTAATCAGCAGGATCCAAGGATTTAGAAAAGTCGCGCGCACCTTCACTTTTTAACACTTTTGGTTTTTCCATACAAAATTTGGACCACTCTAATATACATACATAAACTTAAAAATTCCTAATTGGAATTGGATTTGTCATTTATGAACAAAAAAGATAATACCAATAAAATTGCACATTTAATTCATTGGCACTGCAGAACTACACAAAACAATTTTTGAAGTTAACACTATGGACATTTTTAAAGCCTTGGAAAAAATTGAGACAACTACACATAAGTGGTGTTGTTATGCACTTCTATTCATTGTTGACTAACTCAGCTGGGTCCTTGCGGAGCAAACGTGTGTGCTCTTTTTGTATCAGATCATAGACAGTGAAAATATTCGATGGAGACGGCGTACTACGTTCGGCAAACACTTACTGATGGTACCAGTAAAAGCTTTTCCATACAACTTGGAACTTCTTTCTAGAAATTTTAAAAGTTAGTCAATATAAAACATTCAAATTACATACAGTTTGTCAAGAATGTCTTTTTACATTGAAAATAAATTCATAAGCTTTGACAGTTGATTTAAAAACATAGCTATTTATGAAGAGTGATACATACAGAAAAGCGAACAACGCACGCGCTGCGTTCAATGCGTAGAGTTGACCAACTTTCAACTTTTCGAACGCATCATTTGCGTTTGACATTTTGTTTCTTTTGTTTATTTATTTATAAATAATTTTCGAAGTTGAAAAAATAAATTAAAGAAGAAAAAAATCAAAATGAAGGAAAAACGTATAAGCGAAGTGCAGGAGCAAGTCTGCCTATATAATAAAGGGCATTCTGAGCGTATTTGAAAACGCGTTTACGCGTTCTACGTAACGGCACAAGCATCACTCGCGTGCGTTGTGATGCATATGATGCGCGCGCTGCCCTGTATGTACTGGCGCCTTTAGATGTAAACAACGTTAGAACTTTAACACATACCAGTATATGTGTACTGAAGTACAAGCAAACAGTAAGAACTCGATTATCCGGATCGCTAACTGCCAACAATACGTAAAAATTATCGAGTAAGCTTTGCGTAAAGCTTTGACAACTGATTGCGTCAGTTGCAGCTCATTAGGTGAGTTTTTTTGGGCATCTATCTGGACTTTCTTTAGCACTTTACGATAAATGTATGGGAAAGCAACAACAAAAAGCGCTAAGCTAATGCACGTTAAATTAAAGTGGTAAGTTCCGCGGCTAAATATGGTTGCCGTTTGACACCGTTTTATATTGACTAGTATCGCCGGTGGCCAAAATTTGGCCTTTTACTTTGAGATAGATACACTTCTTCCGAGTACCGTTTGGTAAAAAACAATGCCAGAACATTGAGTATTCATTAGTCGTAGCAACATTTTTTATATGCAGCAGGCTCAGTATATCTTAAAACCGAATAACATAAAAATTGGTGTAGTGCTTGTGCCAAAAAATATCGGAAAACATCCAATATATTGAAAGGATCTCAAAAGTATCGACAAACATCGGTATGTATATCAGCATAAGTCCAAAAGTATCAAGCAACATCCAAAATATCGGTAAAGTCCAAAAGCATCGAGAAACAACCAATATATCGAGAAGTATCGAGAAAAATCCAATATATCGGTAAAAGTCCAAAAGTATCGAAAAACATCCAAAATATCGGTAAAAGTCCAAAAGCATCGAGAAACATCCAAAATATCGAGAAACATCCAAAATATCGATAAAAGTCCAAAAGTATCGAGAAACATCCAAAATATCGATAAAAGTCCAAAAGTATCGAGAAACATCCAAAATATCGGAAAAGTCCAAAAGTATCGAGAAACATCCGAAATATCGGTAAAAGTCCAAAAGCATCGAGAAACATCCAAAATATCGGTAAAAGTCCAAAAGCATCGAGAAACATCCGAAATATCGGTAAAAGTCCAGAAGTATCGAGAAACATCCAAAATATCGATAAAAGTCTAGAAGTATCGAGAAACATCCAAAATATCGATAAAAGTCCAAAAGCATCGAGAAACATCCAAAATATCGATAAAAGTCCAAAAGTATCGAGAAACATCCAAAATATCGGAAAAAGTTCAAAAGTATCGAGAAACATCCAAAATATCGGTAAAAGTCTAAAAGTATCGAGAAACATCCAAAATATCGATAAAAGTCCCAAAGTATCGAAAAATATCCAAAACATCGGTAAAAGTACAAAAGTATCGAAAATCATCCAAAATATCGGTAAAAGTCCAGAAGTATCGAGAAAAATCCAAAATATCGGTAAAAGTCCAAAAGTATCGAGAAAAATCCAAAATATCGGTAAAAGTCCAATAGCATCGAGAAACATCCAAAATATCGATAAAAGTCCAAAAGTATCGAGAAACATCCAAAATATCGATAAAAGTCCAAAAGTATCGAGAAACATCCAGAATATCGGTAAAAGTCCAAAAGCATCGAAAAACATCCAAAATATCGGTAAAAGTCCAAAAGCATCGAGAAACATCCGAAATATCGGTAAAAGTCCAGAAGTATCGAGAAACATCCAAAATATCGATAAAAGTCTAGAAGTATCGAAAATCATCCAAAATATCGGTAAAAGTCCAGAAGTATCGAGAAAAATCCAAAATATCGATAAAAGTCCAAAAGTATCGAAAAACATCCATTATATCGAGAAACATCCAAAATATCGATAAAAGTCTAGAAGTATCGAGAAACATCCAAAATATCGATAAAAGTCCAGAAGTATCGAGGAACATCCAAAATATCGATAAAAGTCTAGAAGTATCGAAAAACATCCAACATATCGATAAAAGTCCAGAAGTATCGAGAAGCATCCAAAATATCAGAACTTCGAAACAGGTTTCGTGCAAGCAAGGGAAAAACAACAACAACAAAATTTCTCTCACTCCACTGCGTCATTCACTTTCGTTCTTCGGGGTCACCAATTATTGGGTTTTTATTATTTGGGCAATTTAATTTATTTTTTTAAAATAGGTATTTATTTTTCAAAATTCAAATTCAACTAAATTTTTAATAAAAAATATTGATTTTTAAAAAATAAAAAATCAATGAAAACTAACATAAAAATTATACAGTAAATTAAAGTAGAGCAACCACACTGTTGTTGTTGTAATTATATGGGAAACTTTGATCCTGTTTTGAAATACCTTAATGGCCACTTATGAGGATAATTTTTGGATTCGTGGATTCTACACCACAATACCTTTCATATCGAAAATCGGTTAAATGGTTAGCTCGCAAAAGGGAGACAAAAAAACTGTTCACGTATTAATATATAGATTAGACAGGTTTACAAAAAAAAAAAAAAATGTCATGGCGTTTTAATCAGACTATGTGTTTCCTAGGGACTTTAACGTCCTAAATCCGAATCCGGGGTCCGTTTTTTTCCAGTACGTCTGAGAAAAAAGATTTCAAGGTCATATGGAGGTCAAAATTTGCATGTGTCTTTTAGTGATAAATTCGCTAAAATTCTGAAACTAATTTTTTATCATTGAATTCTTAGTCCTTAAAAAGAATATGTGATCAAAAACGGTCTCTCGGACCTCGTTTCGGAGACACAGCCATCGGAAGATCCGAATATATCTTCTATGAAAACTGCTATAAGTTGGGAACCACTGGATGGATTTGGAAAATATTGATGTCATATGAAAGGTATTTTGTTGTTGTTGTTTTTGTTGCTGATGTTGTTGTTGTAATTGAAAAATTTCTCAAAATTTCAAAAAAGGTCATATCTCCAAAACTATGAATCCAATTTTATAGGTTGTCAAAATACCTTTCATATGTCATCAATATTTTTTAAGCCCATCCAGGGGTTCCCAACTTATAGTGGTTTTCATAGAAGATATATCCGGATCTTCCGATGGCTATATCTCCGAAAGTAGGTCCGAGATACCCTTTTTGATCACATATTCTTTTTAAAGACTAAGAATTCAATTATAAAAAATTAGTTTCAGAATTTTAGCGAATTTATCACTAAACGACACATGAACCCCATTTTGACCTCCATATGACCTTGAAATCTTTTTTCTCAGACGTTCTGGAAAAAAACGGACCCCGGATTCGGATTCAGGACGTTAAATTCCTTCAAAACGCCATGACATTTTTTTTTTTTTGTAAGCCTGTGTTATTAATCGGGTTTTTTAATCAGTAATTGTGACTTCGCATTTGTTATCGATTGTACATAAGTTGACATTTGTGTATTGTTGACATTCATGTGTTGTTTTAATTTTTTGCGATTGCTCGTCGGCTTTAGAGCCTCTTCAGATTTGGACCAAGAAATGTTGATCATATCAAATAGAGGCAAGAATTAAGGAGCAGGTGTGTGTGTTATTGGGTATAAAATCAGAGCCAGCACCAGTTCGGAGAGACTGCACAAACGCTGTTATCGCTGTTGCAGTGTTTTATGGAGACAACAAATCAATCGGTCATCAAATACATCATTGCGAAATTTAAATGGCACTCCTTGTGCAAAACTGCTTGCAGCTATACACGAATATCGACCAGATCGCAGCGATGTTCGTCGGACTTGCTTGGATAGCCGCACTGAAAGGTCAGTTTTGATTTGAATTTTGTGTGTGAATGCATTACCAAACTAAGTTTTAAATGCACCTTTTGGTGATGTGGCAAAAGATGTAATTTTAACTTCCTCCATTGTATTCGAAATATGTGGTGAATTTTTCAGGTAAAAAACAAATCCTATTAATAGATTTCAAAGTACTGAACTAATTAAAATTGTTTTTTTTAGCGCTAAATTGGCACCATCACTAGCTACGCTTGCTGAACGTTATGATACTCTATGCATACAAATTGAACATTTAATTATTGCAGTTGAGCCATGAACCAGTCTTCAAAACGATATCACTCACTAATTCCAAGGGTGAGTAATGCTGGAAAAATCCTGGCTGCTTCCAGGTGCTTCCCAAAAAAAAAGCGAATCGTTTTTTTTTTGGAATCTCTCCCGCAAACGGATCAGTAACGGATCCGTAACGGGTAAAAAAGAGGAGATATGAACCGTCTGGCACACTGGGATAGATATGAATCTTAACATCTTTTCACTGCATTTCAACATTAATTGGAACACCAAGATTCAAACAACAATCCAAGAATATGAAATTACAATACGTAAATTTTTACATTTAGCCAGAGCATCTGCATTGTGCTAGAAACCTTTTCAAAACGCTGAAGTTCTGAAATTTCAAAGCAACATAAACTTTTGTGAGAAATAGTACCAAAAAAGCTAGATTTTCGTAGAACCGTACCTTTGTAGTAAAGTACCGCTCTAGCAACACTGCTGAGGTATGAAAAATGCCGCAACGAAATCTTGATTTTCCAACATTTTTCCATAATGCTTGCAACAGAAATACTTTGAATTTGAAATGTTAATACCTTGGAGCGCAAACTATCAAGACTGTACCAATTGTGGCTGGCAGATTTGTATAAAACCGCTTGGAAGTAAGAACGTAAAGCTAGTTCTTGATTGAATTCAGTGCTGTAAGGATTAAACGTACAAAGACAAAACAATAGCCATAGGTTTTTGAGACTGAGGTTTGGCCTTGATATTGAAGTCTGGGTCTTGAGCATGGAATTTTGGCCGCCATCTTGCCTCGGCTTAGAACAAATTGTATTATTAAGTATGCAAAATTGGCGAAACCGCTGGTTTTTTGAGATGCTGAATTCCGTACTGTGAGATAATTTTGTGTACGAAAAATGCTTGACATTTTTAAAGACAATACAAAGTGTAAGCCACAAAACTTGCGAGCGTGTTTAAAAATTGAAGTGGATTTATCGATGGTTGTTCCGAAAAGCATCAACAAAACACACTACTTGAAGCAGTGACCGACTAAGCTCGGTGGAAACATCAGTTCGGTTTTCTCAGGAGGTTCAATTTGCGCCTTTCAAGCGAACACACAAAATGATGCTTGAAGCGGAAAGGTACGACCAGTGCTTACGCACTTAGGTGTTCACAGATTTTACAGATGTTTCATTTTATTTATATCTTATTGGATACAAATTTTTAGAATACAAGTTTCTTTTAAATGCAATAGATTTAGAGATAAATTAAGTTTTGAGATTATGTATGAAACATATAAAGCAAAAATTAAGTCATGGTTTAAAGGATTAAAGACTATACTAAAAATATATCAAAATTTAAGGCTAATAGCAAAAATCAAGAAAAACGAAATCGGGCAGAAAGCTAAGAAAAGTAGAGACTATAAGATTCAAATTTGAAGTGAGGGAGGAAGGAAGTTCTAACAAAAAACAATCTTGAGCTGGTTGAATAGTTAAATGAAGGAATAATGAGGTTATGATTGCGTATTTGTTCAACGAATTGTAATTTTTCGTATAAATAATTCGGAGTCTTGCTGCATACAATCTTTTGCAAAAAGATAAAGCAATCAATTGGACTATGTTTTAGGAGTATTATAAGTCGTTTTGGACTTTTATCCAATCCAAGAAAAATGGATCTGGTATTCCAAATCCGATGCATTTTAATAATGCTCAGTCTTTTTCAGTTCAAGAGACTGTAAATTTATTTGCTGACTCTTTCAAAACTAATTTTGAACCTATTAAGCCTTGGTTTAATGAGTCAGTTCTAAATAATGTAGATTCATTTTTGGACTTAGGTCATGTTCAGGTTACTGAGGATGAAATTGTGAGTGTGATGCTTAATTTGAATAGTTCAGTTGAAGCTGATATTGATAGTTTCTCATCCATTTTGCTAAAAAAATGTGCATATGCCTTATCTAAACCTTTGTGTCAAATTTTTAATCAATCTCTGATGACTGGTATATTTTTGGATTGTTGGAAAATAGCGTCGATAACGCCTGTATTTAAAAGTGGCTCAAAAAGTGATGTCTCCAATTATAGGCCGATTTCTAAACTCTCAAATATTTCGAAGCTTTTTGAAAGCATGGTAAAGAATAAATTATTTTGGCTAAGCATCATATTTGCCCTGAACAACATGGTTTCGTTGCTAGACGTTCAACTGTGACAAATCTGCACTTTTCTCACGTTATTGCATTTCGTCTTTTGAATATGGTCATCAGGTAGATGTTGTCTACACAGACTTTTCTAAGGCATTTGATAAGGTTTGTCATAATGCTCTTATTTCTAAACTGGCTAAAATGGGTCGCCATTCTGCATTTTTTATGTGGTTTCAGTCATACTTGCAAGGTAGAGTTTCTTTTGTTGATGTCAACAATGTGAAGTCTTATTATTTTCTGGCCTCTTCAGGAGTTGCTCAAGGAGGTATTCTTGGTCCATTGTGTTTTACGTTGTTCATAAATGATATTAGTAAATGCTTTCAATAAGTGAATTTTTGCTGTATGCTGATGATTTAAAATTATTCAGTAAAATTTCTGATGCAACTGATATTGAAAATTTGCAAAGTGATATTAGTCGTTTGTTATCATGGAGTGAAAATAATCTATTTCCTCTTAATATAAACAAATGCACTTCTATATCATATTTTAAGTCCAGATCAGTTAATATCTCATCATATACTCTTTCTGGCGTATCTTTAAAATCTGTAAACTCAATTCGATATCTTGGGGTAATTTTTGACGCCAAGTTCACTTTTGCTGATCATATTAACTATGTTGTACGAAAGGCTTATTCCTTACTTGCTTTTGTTCGTAGGAATAGCTCTGAATTTACGGACCCTCATACTCTATTAAGCCTTTACAATTCTTTTGTAAGGTCGAGATTGGAGTATGCTTCCTTCGTTTGGGGCCCTTTTTTCATAACTCACTCCTCGAGACTGGGAAAAAATCCAAAAAATCGTTTACTAGGTTTGCACTGCGCTCGATAAATTTTGAGGTATCGTTGCCTTCTTATAATGCTCGATGCTTACTATTAGGTTTGAAATCTCTCGAGTCTCGAAGGAAAATTCAGGCTCTTTTGCTTATTCATGATCTTATATCCAACAGAATTGACTGTCCTCATTTGTTGCAACTAGTCGATTTTAATATTCCTGCAAGATCTTTGCGACATTACGTCCTTTTCCATATTCAAACTCATAGAACACATTATGCGCTTAATGAGCCAATTACTAGGGCATTATCATTGTACAATGAGCTTTCAGCAAATAATTTATTAGATTTTAGCTTATCTAAATTATCTTTTAAAAAATTGTTAAATACTGTATTTTTAGTTAAATTTTAATTTATAATTAATTCACATTTTGTAAATTTATTATTATAATTTGTTATATGCTAGTCTGTAAGGATATGCAATCCAGTAGACTTAATAAATCAAATTAAATCAAAATCAAATTTCTCTTACCGCCTTTGCACAAACCCTCACTTATAAAGTTCAGTACATAACTTATTTGATCATATGATTTGCTTTACGAAAATCATTTTTATTTCGCGATCATTCTTCTTTTCCACAATTTTCATTGACAATTAAAATAAATTGTACTCTTACATATAACCAAAGTTCACCTATATTTTTTGTGTTCGATACATACATATATAGTATGTATATGCATGTCTGTATTTAGAAATATGTACTATATAAATATTTATTTATAAAAAAAAATTAGAAAACTTACCGGTGTGCAAAAAACACATAGCCAAAAGTATCGAAAGTGCAATGATTTGTTTGAACATTTTGTTTATTTCTTAAAGATTTTTGTTTTTTTTAATTTATAAAAAAATATTTGCACTATTAAATTTGGAAGCTATTGAGGTATACTTTTAACAGACGGTACGTACGATGGACGATTAGATGCTTTGCAGTTAAAAGTTTGCGCTAAACTGAACGCAATTTGCTATAAAAGCTGGTAAACAGAAAAACAAAAAATTCGGATTTTGCTTTTGTTCGTCTAGTTGTGAGAAGCTGTTGGCTTCTAATACAATATACGCTTTATATTCGGTAATTCCATGCGCATTTCCCTATCCCCCCATTGCTGGACGCAGCAGCGCATCGTGTATTTGATGAAGGCGCGTTGACGCGATACCGACATCGGTTGAGTGAAACTTGCGCATTTTTATTTTTCAAATTCTTGTCTCCAAGATTTTTGGATAGATAGATATCCGAATACACACCATGCATATGAGTAGTTTAAGATTTTTGTCTCTTACCATAAAACTTTACCTATGACACACGAGTATACATTAGAGAGGATCAAATTTTTTTTCCACTTACTTTCATTCAGTTTCGGATTCTCCGTTAAAATCTAAGTTAAAAACTCCTTGGGACCATATATCTGCGGTAAATTTCGACTCAGCCAAAAATCGTTTGAAGTTTTTGGTTTCTTTCGCTGTTGCGAGATTGTCTTTGATAATTTATAACTTCCGAACAACTTGTTGTATTGCTATGATTTTAGCACCGTTAGAAAGGTGTTGTTGCGTAGTAAGAACGCATTGGCTAGTTTATTGAAAAAAAATATCTGGTTTAAAAGTTATGACCTTTTGAATGAAAATATATAAAAACTTTATACAAAACGTACCAAAAATTTCATCTTTTTTAAAAAACAAATATACTTTTAATTTTTTTTTTTTTATAGTGTATAAAAAGAACTATCTAGAGAGGGTCTATTCATCCAGATACGGCTAGTCATTTCAAAGTTATGACCGTTTGAATGAGAGCATACATTTTCTCTATAATACTTGATTTTTCGAACTTTGAGCCATTATAGCACCGCTTAGTGACCCAACTTCAAAAAATCCTTTGGCGGTTTTTTTCTACTAATTAATGGTAATCGAAAGTACTGCACAAGAACTCATAAAAAAAAAAAATTTTTTTTTGTTCAACTTTGTATTAAATATTTTTTCACTCAAGAGTTCTCATCTGCTCTCATTCAAAATGTATCTTAAAGAACAGGACTACGTTGGAAAGGCGTTTTTATGAGCTATAGAAAAAAATTCAAAAATAAGGGTTTTTTTGTTTTTGGAAGATTAAATTTCTAATATACTTTGTATGAAGTTTTTATCTGTCTTCATTCAAACGGTCATAACTTTGAAATGACTAGCCGTATCTGGATGAATAGACCCTCTCTAGATAGTTCTTTTTATGCACTATAAAAAAAATTTAAAAGTATATTTTTTTTTTTAAAAAGATGAAATTTTTGGTACATTTTGTACAAAGTTTTTATATATTTTCATTCAAAAGGTCATAACTTTGAACCAGATAATTTTTTTCAATAAATTAGCCAATGCGTTTTTACTACGCGACAACACCTTTCCAACGTTGCTAAAATCATAGCAATACAACAAGTTGTTCGGAAGTTATAAATTATCAAAGACAATCTTGCAACAGCGAAAGAAACCCAAAACTTCAAACGATTTTTGGCTGAGTCGAAATTCACCGCAGATATATGGTCCCAAGGAGTTTTTAACTTAGATTTTAACGGAGAATCCGAAACTGAATGAAAGTAAGTGGAAAAATTTGGCTTGGAACAAATTGATCCTCTCTAGTATACATGTACTTGGCGTATCTTGTGAGTAGCTGATATTTACTTAAATGTTATTGTTTTGTTGTTGTTATTATGAATTATGTTTTTGCTTTTAAATAACCACAAACAAGTTTTAAAGTGGTCTATATTTTGGCAAAAGAGTATAGTACATTAGACTGATTCCAATACGCATTAAAAACCACTGAAACTTCAAACAACTTACAAAACATTCAAAGAGTTGAGTATGTAAGTAGTACAGTAAAATTGAATATCTAAAACATTGGTTCTCTACTGGTGGGAAGTGGTGAAGACAATTCTGGGGGGGGCGCGACATATTTTAAAAAACTTATGAAAATAAAGAAATTATACATAGAGTAGAACCCTTTTTTCTTAATAAGGGGATCTTCTTATAATGAGCTCAACTGAATAATCACTCGCTACTCATATCTAGCGATATTCTATTTCCTTATATATGCTGATTTACCCGTCTCCCTTTCTCTTATGTCCAATAAATAGCTGACAGGTCTGAATGACATTCAATGTCCATGTCAAGGTTTTTTGGCATAAGTCAATCGTTAATTACCACATAAGGAAATCAGATGCTCACAAGTTCGTGCAAAAATAAGTTTCTTTTTTTTCTTTGAAAAGTGTACGTTTTATAACGTTGTCAAAATAAAATTACAAAAGAAAACCTAAAAGACAAATTTTTTATTTCTGTTTAAATTGTTGAGCCAAGTTGTGGCATATTAATTTGCCGGTTTTTTCTAAAGTGAAGTAAATCCAGTGGCAGAGCAGTTTTCCACCAAAGTTCTCCAGTTCAGCAGATTCGGCAAACAGCATCGTGCAGCGGTCACCGTTCCCAGCGGCAGCAGATCATCCCCACACTAAAGAGCCAACCATCAGTGGATTTACCTGCAGCGTGTTCCCCGTCAAAAAAAGAGCAGCAGCATTGACAAGGTATTTTGAATTCACGCATATGCAAAAATATATATATATATATATATATAGAAAAAAAAGGAGTCCAGCCTGCCGGCTGAACACATATGTCGACTAAAAACATTTTTTTTTCTTTCAAATTTAAACAGTTTTTTGCCATTATTTCGAAAACCGGTCCATCGATTTTTTCTACTTAGTCTTATGGTTAGACTAGGTTATAGCGGCGGTGTAGCGATGTAAGCTAAACCCTAAGTAGCACTCAAAGTGCCATTTTAATACCACAAAAGTGATCCGACAGACTGGTATAAGTGGATTTGAAAATTTTAAAATTACCGAACTAACGATATCTATATCCAGTTAGTCCTAGTAAGGTAATTGAGCAGCGAGCCAATTTCGATGTTGGCGAATTCGCTGAGTGTATTGAAGAAAGGCTTTCCTAGTGATTTAAGTCTAGCTCTAGCCAAAGCTGGGCAGTCACAAAGAAAGTGTTCAAGAGATTCTTGCTCGTTTACATCTAAGCAACTCCGACAAAAGGAGTTGAAAGGGATGCCTAGTTTTTCAGCATGCTTGCCGATGGCCCAGTGTCCAGTGCAAACTGCGGTAAATCTTGCTATATTAATACGGTTATTAGCTAGTAAATAAGTAGTTCTTGAACTGTTATATGAAGGCCAGATTGACCTGGATATCCTACATGTAGTCAATGCTTTCCGATTAGTGTTCGCCTCGGTTAAGTAGTACGAGAAGATGTAATAGACTGGTCTTATAGTATTGGCCAACTGTAGTGCATGCTTGTTGGAAGCCTGGTCTTAACTCGTCGGAGGGTGGGATCTTGTTAGCCAATAAGAAATAAATATATAAAACCAAGTTACATAAAAAAATATACTCATGCACTTTGTATATTGTTTTTGTATTTTGGTGGTTTTCAACAGCAAAGTTCACTGACCTATAGAAAGATCAGAAAAATAGGAAAATGGCAGAAATCATCGATCAAAACAAATCAAAACACAAGAGAAACTCTACACTAATTGAAGCTTAATTATTTTGTTTTTGCTTCATCTGCTCTCCCTGTCCCAACCATATAGCAGAGTAATACTTATTTACTCACCAACCCAACCAATTCCAAAACTAGCGCTCAAAAATCAAAGTCGCAAATTACAAAAGAGTTTAGTGTTTATTCATTTCGGCAATTCTCACGCAAAAATAGAATATGGAAAAATGGAACACATTGGAAATGAAACTAAGCCTACAAATTACAATGTAATGCAGAGCCAATAAAATTAACCCTTACATGCTTATATATTATACATTGATATATAAGTGCACAAGCTAAACTTTATGTATTTTATAATCAAATTAATGTAAACAAAATAAATGTATAAAAATTATTTGCGAAAATCAAAATTCTATACAAATTTTCGTCTTTTTATATATATGTCTGTATGTACATATGTATATTTTTATATATTAATAAATTGAAGAATTTTACTTCATTGCAATTTATACATATGTACATATATACATTTTTCTTCAATTTTATGTATGTATATTTATTTTAATGATTTAAGGTTCTAAAATTTACTTCATTTTAATTTTTAGTTTTAAGTTTTATGTATTAGCAAAATTTATTCAGAATTAATTTTTCCAAATAACACATATTTATATATTTTTATATCATATAAGTATATAAGTATATGTTATGTATGCATGTTTTTTTTTATGAATTTTAGAAGTTAAGAATTTTAGGTTTTCTTCTCATTTAACTTTAGTTTTAAGTAGCAAAATTATTTTAGTGAATTTTTCTAACTAAACCACATATATATGAATAATATATTAAAAGAAGAGTCAAAAGAACTTACATTACAATCTGCTGTCCAACGATGCTAGCGCTAACAGGTTGACACATGTTGTTGTTGTAAATAGGCATATAGTTGCTATGCTGTATGATGTTTTAGGTTAGGTGTATATATATGTAGTTTAATTTTTGTTTTCTATTAGACTTAAGCTATTATTATTATTCAATTTTAAACTTTAATTTTTAATCAGTTTAAATTTTAACTTAGATTTTAGTCCATTAACTTTTAAGGTTTTAACTTCTTTTAAACTTAATTTTAAAACTCATACTTTAGTATTTAAACCATTAATTTTTAACTCAAATTAGATCAAAATTATACGTGTCATATATTTATGCACATATATACTTATTATACATATAAGTATATGTTTTTTTTCCTTTTTTCCATCACAGCACTAAATAATTTATGAATTTAAAGATATATTAAACATTGGTTTTCTGTTTAAAACCAGATGTTGATGTTTTGTCTTTTTGGACGAAGTTTTTATAAAGAAGAACACCTTTGAGTAGGATTTTTTCCCATATTATTTAAATGCGAAAATTCACTCCGATCCAATAGTAAATTATGTTGTCCGTCACAACCTTCGCGTTTCACCAAAACCCACGGAACTGAGGTTTTGGCAGTGAGACAACGCGAAGCTGAACCAAAGCTGGTATATATGTAATTATGTGTACTCGTGTTTTGGATCTAGCAATCAAAATGTGTGTATCAAAAGAGAGAAAAATGTATGAATTTTCGGAAGCTTACCGTATAATTATTGAAATTAGGAATTAAATTCCAAGAAAATTAAATTATAGTCTTCAAATCTCAAGACCTCACGATATATCTATTTCCAATCCTTCAGAAACTTGTACACCCCTTCTAAATTAATGAAATAAAGGTTGTAGCGTTTAGCCAAATTAAATTTATATTTAGTTTTCACTAAATAAATCAGAAATGTTTTAAAACTTTTTCCGATTTTATTGGAAATTATATAAATGAAATTTTTACTTACTGCAGCGTTACAGAATGTTACTTCCAACAATTACGAAAAGGAAATGACCGAGAAAAGTGAAGTTGGTCATTTAGTCAGAAAATTATGTATTGAGGAGTATGTTCAATGTTTATTAAACATATGTTAATTTCTGGCAATTCGATATATCATTTAGGGTGGTTCTCAATAAACTATTCAATATTTGCTTAAGGCATAAAAATGTATAAAACTAACAATTTTATTTTACTTGAAAATAAAATGATAATCTATAAAAATTCTAATGGCCATCACAAAGATCCGCTTCTTTACTAGACCTAGCGGGATATGAACTCGCACCGCGCTTGTGACATTCAGAGAGGAGCCATTCCTTGCCAGTTCGTCAGCTTTTTCGTTGCCTACGATGTCCCTATGGCCTGGAACCCAAACGAGCGCAAAATCAAACCGACGCCTTAGTCTGACTAATTTTTCCTTGCAATCCACTGCTAATTTAGATTTTACTATTGTTGAATTGAGTGCTTTGATGGCAGCCTGACTATCCGAGAGGATTGCCACCTTTCCGGAAAAGGTATTGATATTCTCTAAAGATATGCAGGCTTCGAGGATGGCAAAAACTTCTGCCTGAAAAACGCTGGCTGAATCAGGCAAGCGAAACGAGTGGGATAATTTCAGCTCTTTTGAAAAAACTCCCGCACCTACACCACACTCAATCTTGGAGCCATCGGTGTATATGGTGGTTTCAAAGTTTAGGTTAACGGTGCCATTTTCCCACTGAGGTCTTTCTGGGAGCCATACCCGAAAATTGTTATCAAAACTGAGTATGGGGCAGGCGTAGTCTGTAGAGCAAGTAAGTTCGGTTTGCAGATTTTCGGCTGTGTACATCCAAAGAACCATTCTTGATTGAAGTCCCCATTTTTTGCTGAAAGTTTTCTTGCAGGCATAGAAGGCTATGCAAGCCTTCTTACACCTTAGTTCGATATTGTCTTAGTCTTATTTTCTTCAGAATTTAATATGCTTTTATAATGTAAACTCATAATAATCATTATTTGTTAAAAAAACAATAAAAATTAAATTTTTGTGTGTCCACACACAACTTTTTGTTCATTCCAATTTTAACGGTTTTTTGTCATTTTTTCAAAATCCACTCTAACGATTTTTTTAAAAATCAACCAAAATATGCAGAATTTGATATAAAATAACCTCAGAGGGGTGTTGTTATCGTCATTTAAATTCCCAGAACAGCGCCGTGAAGGTGTTCCGCATTTCGATAAATAAAATGAAATCGAATTTGTATTCCAATTAAATAAATTGGCCATCAACTCTAAAGTGTTTTACTAAAAAGTAATTTCGATTTGATGTCAATTATATTATTATTATTATTATTATTATTATTATTTTAAAGGCTCTAGATTGTACTGCGACCTGAAAGATCTTTTGTACAGCCTCTTTCCCTAATCAAAACAGTTCCAGACTATCTATAAATCTTGTTACTGCTATGGGATTAATTTTACCTATGTCACCTGGATCTAAAATCTCAGCTCCTAGATACTTAATTCTGCGTCTAAACGCAGCAGGGCATGCACATAGCACATGCTCTGCTGTTTCCAAGTCCTCTAAGCAGAGTCTACAGGAGTCATCGTCTACCAAACCCATCTTTTTTAGGTGATAATTAAGTTTACAGTGACCTGTCATTATTTCACTGTACGTTTTTATATCTTTTCTGCTGAGATTTAGAACAGCTTCAGCCTTAACTTGTTTTGGATCGATCAGCCTCTTCGCCTGTCGCATACCTTCTTTGGCTCTCCAGTGATCGGAAAGGCTTTCCTTTTCCCATTCGCGTATTAAGTTATTTTTAAAACTGTTGTTTACCCCGCAGAAGGGTTCTGGGCCTATGAAAGTATTGAGTGCGCCCCTCTTGGCCAAGCAATCTGCCCTTTCGTTGCCTTCATGCCCCTCGTGACCTGGTATCCAAACTAGAGTAACTTCATTCCTCCTGGCTAGGGCTTGAAGAAGTTCAAAACACTCCCAGACAAGCTTGGAGTGCATTGAAAAAGCCATTAGTGATTTTAGAGTTGCTTGGCTGTCCGAGTAAATGTATATGTCGGTGCCGGAAGTGCCCCTTCTTAGACATTCTCTAGCACATAACTCTAAAGCGTGGACCTCCGCCTGAAAAATAGAAGCTGTTTTTCCCATTGCAACTGCTTTCTGGAATCTTGGTCCCACAACTCCAGCTCCCGCGCTGCCATCTTCCATTTTGGACCCGTCAGTGAACCATACCTGTGAGCCCTGTTTTACAGTTATGTCCTTCCTCTTCCATTCAGCGCGGTCATTGATTACCACTTTGAATGTTCTAGAGAAAACAAATTTTTTACTTATCTTATCGGAGACCGAACGGCATGGCGTGTCCCAGAATATATCCAGGATCTTGACATGCCCTGTTAGATTGCCTTCTTTAAGTTGTTGTAAATGAGGTAGTCTGAGGGCCGCACAGGCTGCTTCTTTCTTAACCATAAGGTGAAGAGGGGTGAGACCCGTGAGCATGCCTAGAGCTACTGTCGGGCACGTCTTTAGTGCCCCTGTAATACCCAAGCAGGATATTCTGAAGATCCTGTTTAGTTCATTCTGAGCCCCTACTTGGTCAACTTTTGGCCACCATGCTAATGCAGCATAAGTGATCATTGGTACGGTGATAGTTTTATAGGACCATGCCATCATTTTTGGCCGTAGTCCCCATGTTTTACCATATAGCCTTTGACAAGCATATGTTATTCTTAAGGCTTTATTTGTGATGTATGATAGATGACTATTCCAAGTTAGACTCTTATCTAGAATTACTCCTAGATATTTCATCTCCTCGGAAACCGTTAGTACCTTTCCCCCCAGATTTAAAGCTTTCAGGTTTAGCTTCCTCTTCCGGGTAAAGGGCACCAGTGTGGTTTTACTAGGGTTAATCTCGAGTCCTTTCTCTCGACACCAGCCTAGAGCTAAGTTGAGAGCTAGTTGCATTCGTTCAGTTACGGTAGAGTCAAACTTGCCTCTAACCATAATAATCAGATCGTCAGCAAAGCCCTGGACCTCGAATTTGTGATCATCGAGAATTTCTAGTAGTTCGTCGATGACTAGAATCCATAAGAGCGGTGACAGTACACCTCCCTGGGGGCAACCTTTAGTTGTCCTTACAGTTAACCTTTCTGTGCCCGCTTCATAGATGATTGTCCTATTTTTAAGCATGTTGAGGACCCAATCAATGATCATTTTGGGTATTCCCTTCCTGATCAGTGATTCCTCAATTGACTTAAAAGTCGTGTTGTCAAAAGCTCCCTGTATGTCAATAGATGAACAGAGTGCTACTTCCTTGTCCCCTAAAGCCTTCTCAATTTTAGTCGTGAGGCTATGTATGGCGGTTTCAGTCGATTTACCCGATTGGTAGGCATATTGTTCAGGGTGTAGAGGTGCAGCCTCAAGGTACACACTTCTAAGATACTGATCTAAAATTTTCTCCATTGTTTTTAGAAGAAATGAGGTTAGACTTATAGGCCGATAGGCTTTGGGCGTGTGGTCCGCCTTTTTGCCTGCTTTAGGAATAAAAGCAACTCGGGCTCTAGTCCAATCTTCAGGTACTGTTCCTAGTTCTAGGCTTAGCCTAAAGATATTAGTTAGAGTAGGTGCCAGTATATCTATACCTTTCTGCAATAGGCAAGGTTGAATATTATCCGCCCCAGGAGATTTAAATGGGTTAAAAGTGGAGACTGCCCATTTAACTTTTTCAATGGTAAAAATTTTACGGGCTAAGGAGAAGTTCCGTCTGGTAGCCACCAGGAATTTTGTATCTCTGGTTGGTTCGCAGGACTCTTCGCACCTAACACAGCCTGGGAAATGTGTGTCCAGTAATAGCTGTCCAGTTTCCTCCGGGCTTTCCGTATAATCCCCATTTGCCCTTTTAAGTGTTGAAAGGCCGTTTGAGTGGTCTTTTATAAAGGACTTTTGGAGCCTTGTAGCTGTTGGGAGTAACTCAATCCCCTCACAGTACTCTCTCCATGATGCCCTTTTTGACCTTCTCAGCTCCTTGTTGTAGTCTGTTAGAGCAATTCTATATGCTGCCCAATCCCCGTTGGATTTAGCCCTATTAAAGAGTTGTCGAGCTTTCAGCCGCAGCTTATCCAGCTCCCCGCTCCACCAGGGTACGTTGCGAGAACGTTTTTTAACTTTTGGTGTGCAGCTTTTCTCGAAAGCATCTGTGATACTGTTTGTAATTGTGTTAACTACTTGATCTAATTCTTGTGAGTTAGTTATTTTCCCACTCAGGCATTCAATGTTTTGCTCTAAATGGAATGTATAAAGAGACCAGTTGGTTCTCTTAACATCTCTAACCGCAAAAGTGTCTTCTGTATCTCCCTTCAGATCAAAGCTTATGTAACGATGATCCGACAAGGAGACTTCATCCAGCACTCTCCAGTCAGAGATGTTATTAGAAATAAAAGTACTAGATAGGGTAAGATCTAAAACCTCTCTCCTAACGACATTTACAAATGTGGGTTCATTCCCCCTGTTTGCTACCACTAAGTTTTTTGTAGTAATGAAATCAAAGATGGACTCATTTCGTTTGTTTGTGTTTGTGCTGCCCCATACCGTATGATGCGCGTTGGCGTCGCAGCACACCACCCACTGGAGGTTTTTGCTATGGCAGTATTCCGTGAGCTGCTTTAGCTCATTTGTTACCGCCTCCTCCGAGTCGCCCGGAAGGTAGAGTGACGCCAAGACGATGTTCTTCTTCCCTCTGGCACTAGGCACCTCTGCCTGCACCGCCACCAGGTCCCTTTGGATGAGCTCTGAAATGGGAAGAAATTTAAAGTGTTTATTGATTAAGATAGCCGCCCGCGGACGGTCGACATTACTATCGTAGACCAACTTACATGTTTTTGTCGAAAGGCCATTTACGAGGCCTTTAGAAGCCCATGGCTCCTGGATGGCTACGAAAGCCAGACACTTTTCGTCCACCATGGCGCTGAGCCTGTAGGAAGCTGCTGCTGCCCGGTGGAGGTTGATTTGGAGGCACTTAAGTTGCCTCCAACTGGTGGGGTCTGCATTACGTTGGGAATGGGACATTAGGTCCCCTTCCTAACTTTGCCACCTTTTGTGGCATGCAGAGTGTCTGGGTCGTTTCTTTCCCACTTTCTAAGTCGACCCGAAGCAGAGAATTTGTTTGGTCGTGAGGCACTGTTGCCCTTCTCTGCTGCGGGTGCTCGAAGTGTGGTACTTCGCCCAGCGGTTGAACTCCTAGACGGTGGTGCACTCGCGGCTTTTGATGTTGAGGGGCGATCATCCTGTGCACTCTCCCCTTTTGGTCTGTTCCCCTTCAGCCTCGGTCGCAGCTGGGCAGTTCCAAAACCATAGAACACTTTATGTCCCAGCTTTTCGACCTTTTCGGCTGATGAGGGGTCCAGAGCAACTGCGAGCTCCACGTGCTCGCCCTTCTGAACTCTGTTCAGCACCCGCCAATCACCCAGACAAACGTCCGAATTCTGGGCCCTTACTTGACCCAGAATTCGTTCGTTTGTCCAGTTGCTTGAGCCCGGGAAGTAGCCGATGAAGATTTGGGCTTTAGGCACGTCTGCCTCGTCCAATACCTTCAGCTTAGCTCCTTCCCAAGGCTCAAAAGCTGGTGCTGAAGCCTTTAGCCAGGCTACAGTTTTGTCATCAAGACAATTGACGACCAGCCAACCAGGCTTGAAACTGCAGCCTGCAAAATGGGGTCTCACAGGGCCATCCCGGTCGTCATAAACACCTTGTAGGATGCAGTTTTGCACCGCTACAATTTGTTCATGGGACCATATGCCCTGCGGAAAGTCGGCAGGCATAATGCCCACCTTCTTGGAAATGACCACCTCCGCTAAGGTGGGCTTTGAGCTCTGAATTCCTGTGGGAATACTATGCTCAGCCTCCTTCTCGGAAACGGCCACTGTTTCACCCTTGTCCTCCGCCAGGGTCGGCAAAGCGGGAGATCCTTTCGGCACATCTGGTGGCAGGCTTTGCACCAAGGTGCTGTTCCTACCTCCAGATTCGCTTTGAGGAGCAAATCGCTTCACCGATCTGACAGGGGACGTCGGTGAGGTGCTGTCTGAGCGACCGCGTTTGGGTGGCTGCGAAGCACGCTTAATGCCGGCCGTTGAACCCGGCCTTGATGCCAGAGCCCTCGCTGTTTCCAGCGATAGGCCACTGGCGATCAAGGTTTTGAGTCTCTTGCGCCCGGCACCAGACAGCTTCACCTTCGCCCTTGTTTGAGGCTCCTTGACCGGGGCCAAGGAGTTCGCGGTGCGCTCAGACTGGGGTGAACTTAGGAGCATACGCTCCTGGTCCGAGGAGATGGATGCGCCCTCACCCAAATCTTGAGTGAGTACCGCATTCTCCCCCCCTGGACCACCAGTAAGGGCACCTAGTACCCCTTCCGGCAAGACGTCGCAGTCCATAGAGTCACTAGCCGCGGAACCATGTGCTCCGTCAGCTAGTGAAAGGTTAGTGAGGCTATTTAAAGCCTCATTATGCACTTTTGTTGGTGTGCAGTCCATTGTTTTTTTATTTTGTGGAATGTCCATGAAATATATAAAAAGAGAAACATTTCCCCATAGCGGGATAGCTAAATTAAACCGTGGGTTCGCCAGACCTTGCACGGAGTTCGCTACTAAGTTTGACTCTACCCCGCAAACAAGTTCGCACGCGTAGCTGTTCCACGGCGATTTTAGGGGGTTTTTAGTGGATGAAACTGCCCGCACTCCAGGTCCTAAGGCCTGATGTGCGGACAGGTTCATCCAAGAGTGTTTTCCTTCACCCCGCACGACTATCAGCAATCCTAGCTTGGTAGAGACATGACCGTGCCAGAACCAAGATTATCGGTCTGACAGATAGTCGCACTTCCCAAAAATTAGGGCTGACCGATCGGCTAGTTGACTGAGCGAGTGATTCGATTTGATTCACTTGCCTGCTCCCCGAGACGCTCATAAGTTTTGAGGAAAGGTAATGCAATGAAAGGAGCCATTCGGACTCAACTAACCGGCTACCCTCCAGTGGAGGAGGATTTTTATCGACCTCCCAGTCTAGATCCGTAGTGTTCGGTTTATAGTAGGGTCACCTCTAACAGGATGTAGCTCTTCGCCACGCACTAACGGTCTTGGCGACAGCTAAGCTATATATTCGCGTCATGTCGCCCTATAGTAAACTACTTGACCCCATGTCAATTATACAGAGCAACAACCGTTTTTTCTCCCTCAGGTCTGTGATCCGAATAATCCTTAATTTAAAGTTCAATAAACACTACCTTTTAACTTTTCAAATTGGATCATTACTTTCCTTTGGTAAGGTATCTGGATTCCATGGAAATTTAATTTATTCATCATCATAGAGTTGCGATACATTTATTTTTTAATCTTAGGAGAGTTACCAAACAGCTTAGAACTCCATTACTACTGAAGTTTGGAAAAAGGTTTTTCTTCTACATAATACATAGATCGTCATTCTGTTTATTCAATAGAAGACGAAAATTTCTGAAAACTTTAATAGAAATGGAGTTCTGAACTGTTTATTAAACTCTCCAAAAAATATGAAAAAAATTGGATTGTTTACAATTGACTCAAAGGCGTCTCGGAAAGTTATGATTCAATTGGAAAAGATAACAGGTGCACTACACAACTGCCTGGATGAGCGCCATATGCCTGAAACAAGCGTGTTCTGCACTTTTGAACTGGTGTAAATCGGATCCCAGACTTGATAGAGAAAATGGCCAGATTTGGATTCAGCAACCGCAAATTAGCAAAAAAATCATTGAGATCTTATTTAAAATTCCGTGTTTTTGGATTCTGCAACACCTAAAATTTCACAACCTGATCGGATAACTTGATTTTATAAATAACAATAATATAATTATGTAATATATTGGGTGTTGGAATTAGTTTTAAAGGTTTTCTAAGAGATGGCGTAACTATCAATAGATCGCATCGAGCACACCTGTGACTATATTCATTTCAAAGCACATTGTCTAAGCTTCATTTTTCAGTATGTTTCATTCCACTGAAGTGTAAACAACATATATTTTTTTCTCTGTGAACATGTCGACTTTCGTTCCAACAAAACGCTATTTGCGGGAAGGTTTACTTTTGTGCTTCCATTTGAAGAAAAAAGCGGTTGAAGCACAACGCACGCACGCTGGCGATGAAAAGTGGATCCATTACGATAATCCTAAGCGAAAAAAATCGTGGGGACCACCCGGCCATGCATCAACATCGACGGCCAAGCCGAATATTCATGGCGCCAAGCTTATGCTGTGTATTTGGTGGGATCAGAAGGGTGTCGTGTACTATGAGCTGCTAAAACCTAACGAAACCATCACTGGGGAACGCTACCAACAACAATTGATGAAATTGAGCCGAGCATTAAAGGTTAAACGGCCGGAATATGCCAAAAGACACGACAAAGTGGTTTTTCAACATGACAACGCACGGCCACATGTTGCAAGAACAGTCAAGGAAACGTTGGAGGCGCTGAATTGGGATGTGCTACCCCACCCGCCTTATAGCCCAGACATAGCCCCTTCCGACTACCACCTATTCAGATCGATGACTCATGGCTTGGCTGAGCAGCGCTTCACTTCTTACGAGGATACCAAAAAATGGGTCGATTCGTGGATTGCCTCAAAAGACGAGTCGTTCTTCCGGCGCGGAATCCATATGCTGCCAGAAAGATGGGAAAATGTTGTAGGTAACGATGGACAATACTTTGAATAATATACATTGTACCGTTGTTTCTAAATAAATGCTCAAAAACCGAAAAAAAACCTTTAAAATTAATTCCAACACCCAATAACTTACTTCTTAATCATTTTTGAATAAGAAGTAAATTTTTATGTTAAAAATAGTAATATATTTAATTTTGTTTTTGCATTTTTAAAAGGGCGCAAGCTTGTGAGAACTTGAAAAGGGGGCACGACCAAAAACGGTTGAGAACCACTGATCTAAAAGAAAAAAAATTGCTGAGGCGCACAGTGCTGCGATAGTAGGCATTTGCGTAAAAAAAAGTTTTTGTTTAAATGAAAAGTTTTTTATGACATTCTACAGCAAATAGTTCAACTAAAAAACCCCCTGAAAATTTTTGAAAACAGGTTTGATTTGTAAGTGTTACAGCTTGTTAAAGTTAAACTTTTTTTCGAAAAAAAAAATTAACTATAATAAGAAAATTTGCCAATCGCAGAACTTTTTAAAAATAATTACTGCTCCTAAACCGCAAAAGCAATTGTTATCAAATAAAATGCATATAAAAGCCTTCACATCCATTTATTTTTAAAATTTTTTTATGCATTTTTTTTAGCCAAATTAAATTTCTTTAGAGCAAAAAAAAAAGACGGGTCTTGTGGGCATTGCTCAAAATCGTACAGATTTCATATTTTAAGATAGGGAAAATTCATAACCCCGTTCTTCCCCGTTAACTTTAAATATTTATCGGAATATACCGAATTTACATAAAAATCTGTGATTTTATAAAATTTACATCCCTACATTTTTTTCAAATGCTTCTGAATTTTTTTTTACAGAATACTTTTATATGTCAATAAGACTTTGAACTTTTATAATTTTCATATGCTTTTTTACATCCTAAGAGTACTCACAAACATTTTTTCCAGTTACTTTCGTTGTTTTATTTATTTGAATATCATTTTTTCTATTATTGCATTTGAAAAAAAAAATTTTTAAATCAACATAGAAAAATGTATGAGTATAGTAAATTTTATGGAAATCAAACCGAAAATGCCGTTTTGCTGTATTAGTCTAAGAGCCAGCGCATAAAAATGAATTGCGTTTCTAAAAGCCGGTTTTGTTCCAGTTGATTATAGTAATTGTGTACACACATAAACTGCCGGTCAGTCAAGTGAACTGTAAAACAGGCTGCTGATATATGGTCCCAAACATTTCATGATTTCGATGGTGATCAAATTAATTTCTAAAGGCTGAAAATTGTTATACAGATTGTATAATGCATATAAAAAACAATTATGTCGGCCAGTCAGTTAAACGTTAGAACAAGGTTGGTCAGCAGCCCCGTGGAAGGTAAATACTTTTTTTACTCAAAATTCCAAAAAAATTCAGACGTGTTCCTTGGACGATTCTAAGCATTTTATGCCATGGACAATTTTTTCGTAAGATGCCTCCCTCTTGAGTAGTAAAAGCGGTTCGCCTTCCACGGGGCTGCTGACCAGCCTTGTTCTAACGTTTAACAGACTGACCGACAAAATTGTTTTTAATATGCATTATACAATCTGTATAACAATTTTCAGCCTTTATAAATTAATTTGGTCGCCATTGAAATCATGACATGTTTGGGACCATATATAAGCCGCCTGTTCTACAGTTCGCTTGACTGACCGACAGTTTATGTGCGCACACAACTACTATAACCAACTGTAACAAGACCGGCTTTTAGAAACGCAATCATTTTTAAGCGCTGGATCTCCGGCTATATGGAGTGACAGCACAGTGCGGCGTTGAAACTTGGCACAGTTGTGTTTTAGACTATAGTAACCTTACAAAAAAAAGTCCACCGCTCAACGCACAGTGTAAGATTTTGTCAATTTGGATGCCCTTATTGGAAAATATAAAAGTGCTTCAAATTTAATGATTTTTTAGTACATGTTAGATAAATGTCCCCTTATTATGCAGATGAACTCAAAACAGAATGAAAATTACAGTCCGACCTCAGATAAATTCTAAAGTTTGGATTTTATTTTTTGAAACACATTTGCATTTTGAACCAGTCTAATCTATGTGTGTGTGTATACGTGTGTTTGTCCATACCCAACAAACAAAAACGTTTGGAAAATAACTTATTATACGCTTATTGAAGCAAACATTTCGTTTGGAAATTAACTTGCAAAGTGTTTGGAAATTCTTGAATTCTAATTATTTAATAATCGAAACTGGACCCTTCATAGCAAGCTTGTGAAAACCATTTGGAGCAAGCTTTTTATAAATGTTTTTATACAATATTTTCCAGATTTTTTTATTCAATATTTTTAAATTGTTTTTTTAACTTTTCAATTAACATTTTGTTAGCGTTTATTATGTTCATAAAACAACGTTTTCCAAACATTTTTATATTTAATTAAAAATAAAAAAAAATGTATGTTTGCTGAGAATCGAACCTATGACCTCCAAGTTATGAGTCGACAATCTTATCAACTGACCTAACGTGCCAGTTATGATTCAAATGCCTTGTGTTTTACTTAGCTCGATAAGTCATTGAAAAAATAAAATAAAAAATTTTTCGAATGTTTGGAAAACGGTTATTGAAACGTTTGAAAATAAATAATTTTCCAATTGTTGATTTTAACTTTGCAAATCAATTTTAAAAATAATAAAAAAATAATATTTTCCAAACGTTTGAAAATTTGTTATGAAAATATTTGAAAATTTAATCTTTCGAAGCTTAAAAATTGAAAAGGTTATAAAATTGTTGGTTGGGTAATTGTCTCGTAATAAAAACACAAATATTTTTATTTTAGCATTTTTTGTTTCAAATGCTGACATAAAAGCAACCTTTTTTTCTTGGCGAGTTACTGTTGATGATTTGTTACTGGAATAAACAGTGAGAATGAACTCGTATGGTTTTTAATACTTTACACGGAGAGATTTATTTGTTTATAAATATAAATATATTCATCATTATTTGGGTGGTACAGAAGCAAAGGTGGCAATTACCATTTTTTTTTTCATGAATTGTCTCACGGCTCATTTGAACTCTGTTCAACCGAAAGATCCTTTCAGTCTAGGTTTTTAATGCAAAGTTATTCACTAAAGTCCAAATGTTCAGAAAAAGTTTTTTTTTTTAAATCGGTCAACGAGCTAATCGCATTCCATGGGCCAAATTTTGGCTATCAAATGGTTTTCACATTAGGCGTGTTTCTTTTGACGCGTATATATAATTGTATATGTGTGACAAAGAAAACGCGCATCTGCAATTAAATATAACAATTGAAAGTTTGGCAGCACTGAAAAAATTTTGGCAGCACTGAAAAAATTTTGACAGCTGACGAAAAACAAAAATACATAAAATAAATGAATATCAACAAACTAAAAAGAATCCAACAAGATATCAGCTGAGGAAAATATTTGCATACTCTTTATTTAAAAATATAATATTCAACAGACGAAGTGGTAAAAAATTAACGCATAATTCATAATTTTTTATACATGATAAGTATATGAATTCTTTTCTAGGTTTTCAATCTTTTGACCGCAAGCCATCCACTTCTTGCGCTTGCTACAAATAAAAATTAGGATTTCATTCTTAATTTTCGTTAAATAAATTAAGGGCCAGTTTTTCAGTGCAAGTTTAACTCATTTTCTGGTTTAAACTAAATTTAAACTCAGGAATGAGTTTTTCAGTGAATGTTAAACGTAGTTTAAACTTAGTTTAACTGAACGATATTGACCGTTATATTTTATAAAAAAAAACAAAAAAAAAAACAAATAAATAAACGAATAAAAAAAATCCATAATTTGAAAAAGAAGAATTTATTGGAAAATAAAAAATTCACAAACTTCACTTTTGACCACTATTTAATAAAATCACGTTCTGCATATGATTTTTTAAAAATCAAATGCAAAATTAAAGGCTATACATTGAGCTACCTGAAAAGATGCCCGCTTTTTCTAGCATTTGATCCACAAATTAGGGACAGAGGTCGAAATCTCATAAATTTTGGAAAAAACAGTTTTTCTGTTTAAAAATGTTAGTCACATTAAACGCAGGAGTGATATATGAATAAATTTATGTGCATTCAATCAAATCAATTAAGATGAAATCAAATCAAAGTGAAAATGGGCGGTGCCACGCCCCATAAACAAATTCGTCATATCTCCGAAACTATTGAACGCAGATTGATAAGATTCGGTATATTTGTAACATGTACAGAGAAAAATAATATCCACTAAAAACGTGGGCGGTGCCACGCCCTACAAATATAAAACTTATCATATCTCCGAATTTATTTGAGCTACAGCAATGAATTTCGGTATATATATAAAGAGTAGTGAGTCAAACAACATTTGCTGAAAAAAGGGCGGTACCACACCCAACAATGAACATATCCTTATTAATTGAAACTCTGTTTTACAGGAAACAAGTTCGTTCATGTAGCTCTGCGTGTGGGCGTGGCTCCACATATTTTTTCAGCAGACATTATTTGTCTTGATGACTTTTGTATATAAACCGAATTTCATCCACATGGGTCAAATAGCTTCGAAGATATGGTGTGTTTTATATTTTTGGGGCATGGCACCGCCCATTTTTCTAATACATATTATTTCTCTCTGTGCCTATTACAAACGTACCGAGTCTTATATATCTGCGTTTAATAGTTTCGGAGATATCAGGAATTTGTTTTTGGGGCGTGGCACCGCCCATTTTTATAATGAATTAATTTTTTCTTGCTTGATTTCATTGAATGCATATAAATTTATTCATATATCACTCTTGCGCTTAGTGCGACTAACATTTTTAAACAGAAAAACCGGTTTTTCCAAAATTTATGAGATTTCGACCTCTGTCCCTAATTTGTGGATCAAATGCTAGAAAAAGCGGGCATCTTTTCAGATAGCTCAATGTATAGCCTTTAATTTTGCATTTGATTTTTTTTAAAAAAAAGCGTCCTTGTAGTGAATTATTTTTGTGGGCACTTTTTAGTCCAAAAAAAACCATAGTGCGTTGTGGTGGCCAAACGCCAATAACAGAAAGCCTGCAATTAAAATTTTTTTGTAGCCACCCGCTGTTAAACTCGCACTGAAAAAGTCATTTCATAGTTAAACGAGTTTAGCAATTTAAACGCGTTTAATATAACTTAGTTTAAACGAAGTTTCAACTTGCACTGAAAAACGCTCTTAAAAATTTTAATTTACCTTTTATCTTGCTCTGCCATTCTTTTTTTTTTTGGTATTTTTGTTTGAAATTTATCGATAAATACTCATCTTTGATGGGCAGCACTGGCTTTTATCCTCAATTATGATCTAAGCGACGCTTGCTATCGCTAACTATAGCTTCATACAAATATTTTGCTAATTTTATATACGCGTCAAAAGAAACACAGCTATTATTTCTGTATCAAATAAAATGTTTGATAAAAAAAATTACCTAAAAAAACTGAATAGAATATTCAGTTAGTTTCCCGTCTTTTTGTAGATTTAAAAGTTTTGTTTCGGAAAAATGTAGCTGATCGTGTTAACGAGATATTATATTTTTAAATTTTTTTGTAATTTTTTTAAAAAAAGTGAATGAATGCGTATACATACTAGGGTGCAGCACTTTTTCTCAATTATGGGAAAATTATAGGTTGCATCAAAGATTATCTTAGGAACAGGCCTTATAACAAAGACTGCATACTTAGTTTTGGTCAAAATCCCCGAAAAGATGGCCCGCCCGGGGCTTGAATGAAGGTCTAAACGACAAAAATCATTGTTTTTCCGCAGTTTTTTTGTTTTATCTCAAAAACCACGAATCTATTGGCAGTAATTCATCCTAAATCTTTGAAAGGGATTAATTTTCTACATTTTTCGTTTTTTTCTCATTGCTCTACAGTGAAGTTTGCCCTATGAAAGTCCCGGAAGAAGTTCAAATTTTTTGATTCAAAAAACGGTTTTTTTCCTATAAGTCAAGATACAAGAGACACACACAAATTTTAGACCTCAATAAATGTAGGAAATCTGTTTTCCTATAGTTTTGCTTTGAAATCTATATTTCAAAAGTAAACGGTTTTTACGGTATTTAGGGTATACAGTCGCTCATACTCAAAAAAAGCCGTATTGGACCAAAATTTTAAAAAATCCAAACTCTCAGGCAGAAAATCGCAAGGAAACTACAAACCGATTTTGACATTCTTGGTCTTGAAAGTTGCGCTGTTTATCGTTCTTTAACGTAAGGTAATAAACATTAAAAAATCTTAAGTTGTGGATGCAAAATACCCTGTGAAACAAAAATACCCAAAATCAGAACTTTACAAAAAATACCAAGTATTTAAATGCTGTCGTATCTCGCGGAAATTTCAACCGATTCCTACTTTAAACACAACGTTTGAAAGCTTTTGACTTCTTCATTAGTTTCTTATCATAATTTTGGGTATGTTTCAAAACAAAAACATAAAAAGGTCACTTTTACATGATATGAGGAGTGTTTTTTCAAAAGGGCTTATAACCAAAACGAGGCAAAAGTAATGTCATACACATTATTTGCATAATAATCGATTAGTGGATAAACCTGATTTTTTTAACTAAATGTAATTAATTTCAAGCCATCAGGTAAACTTTTCGTGAAAAAAGAACCCAATTTTATTTATTTATAAGAAAGTATCAGGCAATTAATATTATGATACTACTTTTGCCTCGTTTTGGTTATAAGCCCTTTTGAAAAATAACTCCTCATATACAATTATTTTTAACAAATTTCGGCCTCTAGCGGAAAACCGTTTACTTTTGAAATATAGATTTCAAAGAAAAACTATAGGAAAACAGATTTCCTACATTTATTGAGGTCTAAAGTTTTTGTGTGTTTCTTGTATCTTGACTTATAGGAAAAAAACCGTTTTTTGAATCAAAAAATTTGAACTTCTTCCGGGACTTCCATAGGGCAAACTTCACTGTAGAGCAATGAGAAAAACAAAAAATGTAGAAAATTAATCCCTTTCAAAGATTTAGGATGAATTACTACCAATAGTTTCGTGGTTTTTGAGATAAAACAAAAAAACTGCAGAAAAACAATGATTTTTGTCGATTAGACCTTCATTCAAGCCCCGGGCGGTTTTAAGATCTTAATCGATGATAATTTTTGATGTACTAATTTTTTTTTTTTTGAATTTTGTTGCACCCTAATACATACTTAGAAAAGAAACAATGAGCAAAAAAACAAACAAAAAGTCAATTGCAACGTAAATTTCGATGCTGAATTCGAATCCGGAAATTCTCTATCTTGTATGATTTTTGAGATATCTACCTAAAATAGCAAAAAAGACTGTTTTTTGATATTTGTTAAGATTTATAACTGGACACCATATCGTCCACCCGTAAAATCTGATGAATTTATTGAAAGTTTTAATCTTTTCCTTTAAAACATAATTCAAATTATGTCGATATTTTTATTTTTCTTGGAGATATGCTTTAATTTTTGCTAAACCTGTTATTTGATACAGAAACAATGTGAAGACCACTTGATAACCGCAATTCGACCCGAAAATTTGATAAGCTCGTTGACATGTCCAGACGCGACCATGAAAAAAGTGAATATTATCATCTTTGTTTCTATATTCCGCATTTGATATTATTTGACATGCGGCATATATGAAGAATTTTTTATTTTTTTTTCTTTATTGATAACGTATTTGGGTTATATACATACAACTATTTCTCAAAAAAAAATACATTTGGTGAGAGAAAATAGCTAAAATTAAACTCAAATGTTATTTGCTATCAATTACTTAATTGCACACGGTGATACGGAAGAAAATTATTTACGTATAAAAGTGTCGCTAAAATCGGTTGATATGAAAAAATTTGTGTTTTTTTCCTGATTCAGAATCTGTTTTTAGCGAAATCCTATGAGATCCCCTTCAAAAGTTATACTAAAAATACCTTTTAATAAGTATTTTTGGAATTCTTCAATTAAAAATATGTTGTTACATTTTCATAAGGTTACGAAGCTTCTGGGAGGTAATAGGGGAGGCCTAGATTTACAAAATATTGCACCCGGAGGGGGTCTAAAATGTACCCCTAAGGAGTTATAGGGTTAAAACTGATTTTCTGCCTCTTTTCAGAAAAAAAAATTTTCTTGGATCATCCTAACGTTTTAGGGAAAACATTTCCATAGCAAAGATTTAGCTAATTGTAAGAGCTTTCAGACAGTGTATATGGTTTATAGAGTTTAAAA
This sequence comes from Calliopum simillimum, assembly GCA_951812925.1. Classification (NCBI taxonomy): domain Eukaryota; kingdom Metazoa; phylum Arthropoda; class Insecta; order Diptera; family Lauxaniidae; genus Calliopum; species Calliopum simillimum. The sequence continues at coordinate 63,820,062 of OX638369.1, read as the reverse complement.
GGATTTCGCAAAGTTCTGGACCTTTAAAATTGATATTTTAATTTTTTTTCCCCATTTTTTGACTTTGATGGCCTTTTTAGTATGAAAAAGGTCCTATTAATATAGCTTTTTGTAATTCTTTTTGAAATCTTCGTTAAATATTCTTTCATCCGATAGTACATTTGTTATACCAATTTTTTTGATTGAGGTTAGACAACAATACTTTTCTATGTAACACACGTGTTACTCGTATGCGTTGCGCTGCATATGATGTAGTGCACGGTGATACGGAGGAAAATTATTTACGTATAAAAGAGTTGCTAAAATTGGTTTGGATGATAAAATTTATTTTTTTTTTGCTGATTCAGAATCTGTTCCTATCAGATCCCAATTAAAAGTTATACTAAAAATGCCTTTTAATAAGTATTTAAAGGAATTCTTCAATTAAAAATATGTTATGTTACATACATACATACATATATGTTGTATATATATGACAAATGCACTTCATATTAAAGGATATTTAACGAAGATTTCAAAAAAAATTACAAAAAGCTATAGTAATAGGACCTTTTTCATTCTAAAATGGCCATCAAAGTCAAAAAATGGTGGAAAAAAATTAAAATATCAATTTTAAAGGTCCAGAACTTTGCGAAATCCTTTTAAACTCTATAAACCATATACACTGTCTGAAAGCTCTTACAATTAGCTAAATCTTTGCTATGGAAATGTTTTCCCTAAAACGTTAGGGTGATCCAAGAAAATTTTTTTTTCTGAAAAGAGGCAGAAAATCAGTTTTAACCCTATAACTCCTTAGGGGTACATTTTAGACCCCCCTCCGGGTAAAATTTTTTGTAAATCTAGGCCTTCCCTATTGCCTCCCAGAAGCTTCGTAACCTTATGAAAATGTAACAACATATTTTTGATTGAAGAATTCCAAAAATACTTATCAAAAGGTATTTTTAGTATAACTTTTGAAGGCGATCTGATAGGATTTCGCTAAAAACAGATTCTGAATCAGGAAAAAAACACAAATTTTTTCATATCAACCGATTTTAGCGACACTTTTATACGTAAATAATTTTCTTCCGTATCACCGTGTGCAAGAATACGTTTCATATAGTTGTATTTTTTTAAATAAATTATTGTAGTTCAAAGTTATAGTTTTCCATTACGAGGGCTTTAACTAATTTTTAGAAAATAAATAAATTATTACAACTTTTAACATATTCAGGTCATAGTTGGGCACTTTTCAGTACCAGTACAATTCCAGTAAAATAAATTTGTTACTGATATTGTAATTTAATTTGCAATTACCAATAAAGTATTATCGATAATTGAAAAAAAAGCGGTAACCAATAAATTATTATTGATAATGCAAATTAAATTTGCATTACCAGTTAATTTTACTGATTCCTGGAAAAAATATCAGTAATCAGTAAATTTTACTATTTACTGGAAAAATAGAAGTAATCAGTAACTTTTATTGATATTAATTTGCATTATCAGTAAAAATTTTACGATTATTGAAAAAATCTGCAGAAGTAGTCAAGTCGGTTATAAATGGCAGTTTATTAACTCCAACCATAACAAGGTGGAACTCACTTTATGATTCCGTAAAGAGGCTACTGCATGCAACAGAAAGAAAAATTAGCGGAATTGTGTTTTCTTCTCAAAATTCCTACCATTCTCAGTGACGAGCTTGAGTACTTGGAGGAATACATAAAGCTTATGTGGCCTATAGCAGAAGCGATTGATTTTCTTCAGGGCGAAAAAACTATGTATTTTGGTTACTTTGTCCCTGCAATAGTATCCTTAATGCTTAAAGCTTTGCTTAAAAGATTTGTAAAATATTTCAAACTGCAGTCTGACGCTTGGGATGCTGTTATTGCGGCTATATCTGTACCGGATATAAAATTACGCTTTGGAAAAGCTCTGTTAGAAACAGCAACAACGCAAACAGAAGAAGATGTAAGGAGGACGTTCAACACTTATGTGGCGAAATATGGCAAAATAGCCGTAAAAACTCGGGTTCTGCTGGTCATACCGAAAAAAGCATTCTTCGAAATTTTTACACTTCATTTTCCATTAAATATTTGTACTAATATATTTATTTGTATATCTACTTTAACAGATGTTAGCGTTAGTGTGTTTCCACTGACTCTGGAAATTATCTCCAGAAAACCATTTTGTACCTAGTCGATCAAAACACAACTACAAATTGTCTGAAAAACCATCCAGCAATTAAAAACGTGTTTTTAAAATACAATACCCCATTACCGTCATCTGCACCTGTATAACGGTTGTTTTCATTCGCTGGGATTGTGAATCGCTCCAGAAGGCAAAACCGCAACGATAAAAATTTCGAATTCCTTGTTCTGAGGAAAGCTAACGGTGTATAAAAAGCTTCGTGTCAATTCTACGCTTGATACAAAGTCCAGTAGCAATTGAGTATTCTAGGAAAATAGAATAAAAGTTGGTTTTTGTATAATTTTCCAACTTAAATATTGTGTTTTACTTACTTTGATGTTTTTTGCTTCATATTTAATTTAGGGTTGTGCATTGATAACTACCAATAACTAATTTCATTATCAGTAAAAATTATTTTTACTGCAATTCTTTTCAATAATCAGTAAAATTTACTGGTAATGGTAATGCAAATTTAATTTGCATTATCAATAAAAACTTACTGGTTACTATTTTTTTTTTTTTTTTTTCAGTTATCAGTAAAAATACATTTGTACTGCAATTTTTTGTCATTATCCAGTAGGGTTACCAACATTTTTTCAGTAAAATATAGTATTTTTCAGAAAAAGCCTTAAAAAATATAGTACGCTACAAAAAAATATAGTATTTCATGGAAAGAGTAAAAACTAGACAAAGATACAATATATGGTACTTATTTATTTTTGTAAAAACTATACTTTTTCTGCGATTTCCGTTGCCCTTCGATATTTTTTGGAATGGTTTTGTTGAAAACTAATAACTATCAAAACCGCACCACACTTATATTATTGGAGGTGCTACGCCCTTTTAGTTTTTGCACCACACAGCAAAGCCGGTCGCCAGGCCATCGAGTGGAATCACCAAGGCAGAAGAGGATGAGGTAGACAAAGAACCACCTAGAAAGGTCGGTCCAAGGATTAAGAAAGTTTTTGCAAGAGATAAAAGTCATCTCAATGGGTCATGGCAAATGGAGACATTTCATTTTGGCCCTATGCTCCTAATACGAGTTGCATGAGAATACATACATCTCAAATAATGCTTTCATTACAGCATTTTGAACAATTTTATTGTATGATAGGTGATACGTCCTCTTTTCTGAATTACTATCCTTAGTATCTGGATGATATTTGGTTCAAATATATTACAATCAAGCTATTGCTGAGATCGTGCCCCGAATATTTCTAGTACTTTTGTGTTTTTTTTTTGCATTATCGTAAATAATGTTCATAAAATTGCGTTTCGAATATTATAAACGGTAGGCGTGTCCGTTGACCACTTTTGCTTTTATTCAATCTCCCTTTCTTCCAAAAATTATAAAATGATCTCCAAGGACAGCCAACCAGACCATACAGACAGACATACAGTCAGAGATACACAGCTATATAGACTCAAGAGGTGACGCTGAACAAGAATATGTATACTTTTCCAGAGCTATTCCAGATAATGCAACCAAATTTCACTCAGAAACTAAGAAAAGTAGATGCAACCTCTATGCAAAAACAAAGAGGGCGTGGCAACTCCAATAATATAAATGTGGTGCTGTTCGAAATTTATTATTTTTCAACAAAACTATTCCAAAAAATAGTTAAAACGTATTTTTACTAAGATTTAGTAAGAAAAAAAACCAGTACCCCGTAACTCCTAGCGTGATCATATGATCACGGCATGAAAAAAATGAATTTTGGTCACGAAAAACATTAACTTGATTTAAAAATTATTATTCACAAATAAAGTTCACTTCATTAGCCTCCATGTAAACTAGAGCGCCCACAAGATATATGAAATGTGCAAAGTTGTAAATTTGCTCCCCGTCCATTTTCTGAAATTAGAGGTCAAAAAAATAAGATCTCAATAAAAAATTTGGAATCGGTTGTGGAAAAAACCCAGCCGGTTTTCGATCAAAGGTCGAAAAATTTACTAAAAAAAGGAAAGTCGCTTTGACTGTTCGTTACTTCAAAACTATTAATTTTTTCGGAATGTTTCTAAGCCAACTTTTGTAGAGAATGACTGGGTCAACATTATCTTCTGAGAAAGTTTTGGTTCAAAAATTTGTGGCTGTGTCGGTGCGAAAATTTAAATTTTAAAGAAAATTTTCATGATTTTTTCTATAAATTGATTTTTTGTAATTTTGTAAGGGAGGAATAATTGTTCTGGAATGCTAATATTGCAGGGGATTAAATGTTAATTAATTAAAAAAAAAAAAATATTTTAAAGTATTAAGTTTAAAGGTAGGGAGCCGGTTTCAATGTTGGAAAAAAATAAGTATTTTAATTTTTTTCTCTCAATCGCTACTTTGTTGGATGCAAGAAAATGCATTGCTAGTCGTTATTAAATGCATAATTTAGAACTGATTTTTGCCTTCAAAATGAGCTATGAAATGGATTTGTACGACTTTTTTTCAAAAAGTTATGGCCATTTTAAAATGACATCATGAAAGTTAAAAATCATGTTTGGATTCTCTATAGCAATTGGTATATTACTATATTTTTTATAATGTTATTTTAAAATGGTCATAACTTTTTAACAAAAAATTATACAAGACCATTCTGTAACTCATTTTGAAGAAGAAAAATAGTACTAAATAACGTATTTAATAGAAAGGACCAAAACGATTGTGTGCGTGTTCTACATAACCTCAAAAATCGTGTTTTTTGAACATTAGGGGTGAGATATATCACAAACCATAAGTGATACAGCAATTTCGCGTCCAATTTCGAATTCAGCATAAATAAACACATCTAAAATGACTATTTTGGTTTTTGTTTGTATTCGCTTTTTTAAAATACCGTTTTTCGACCTCATTTTAAAAACCATGCCTTGAACCGATTTTGAAACATTTTTTTCTTATTCAGTAAATGCTCGCGTGCAATTTCACATCTTTGTGCAGTTCACGACAAATTGATTGAAATTTTTTCCTGGACTGCGTGCACGAAATTCGAAATTTTCGATTATCTCTGCTGGACCAGCCCAAAAACGCAGTAAAACGAAAATAAATGCTATTTTCGTGTTCAGCGATCTTAAATTAGTTTAGAAAATATGACTACCAAAATGGTTTCATACCAAATTAAAAATTAAGAAGAAAAAATAAAAAAATAAATTATTTTTCTTTACTTTGAAACGGGCTCCATTTCTTACAAACTAATATTTTTTAATAATTTTTCTTTTAAATTAATCAACATTTAATTCCCTACAATATAAAAATTTCAGAAATATTCGGCCCTTCGAAAATTACAAAAAATCAATTTATAGAAAAAAGTCATGATAATTTTCTTAAAAAATTGAAATTTTTGTATCGACACAGCCACAAATTTAATTTTTGGACCAAAACTTTTTAAGAAAATAATGTTGACCTAGTCATGCTCTACAAAAGTTGTCTTGAAAATATTATGAAAAAATTAACAGTTTTGAAGTAACGGGCAATCAAAGCGACTTCCCTTTTTTTAGTCAATTTTTCGACCTTTGATCGAAAACCGGCTGGGTTTTTTCCACTACCGATTCCAAATTTTTTTTTTGAGATCTTATTTTTTTGACCTCTTATTTCAAGAAATGGACGGGGAGCAAGCAAAATCAGAATTTTTCACATATGGGCGCTCTTATGTAAACCCTAACTCACTATCAAATGTTGGCTAAAGGAAAAAAAAAATCATTAGACTTCTTCACTGCAAACTTTTTGTAGTTTTTTTTTTCACTTTGAAAATTTGCACTCATTATACCCTACACCCAGGGTATATTCACTTTGTCCTTCCGTTTGTAACGCAGAGAAGGAGGCGTGGCAGATATAGAAAAGTATATATATTCTTGATCAGCGTCACTTCCTGAGTCGATATAGCCATGTCCGTCTGTCTGGCTGGCTGGCTGGGTGGCTGGCTGGGTGGCTGGCTGGCTGGCTGTGTGTTGAAATACACTTTTTGGGAAAACTGAGCAAGATAATTCAATGAAACTTGGTACACTGCCTTCGTCACCAAAGTTAGCTCGGGGGATTGAAAATGAGCGAAATCGGTCAACGGACACGCCTACCACCCATACAAAAAAAAATATTCAAAATGCAATTTTAGGAGTTTTTTTCACGACAATGCAACCAAAATACGCATTAATATTAAAAATTGTAAGCGCAAGCTCTGAGGAAAAACTAAGCGAATTCGGACAAGAGGGCGTGGCACCTCCCATATAAGCAAATGCTTAAAAACGCTATACTGAAAGCGTTTTTTGAAATATTCGAATCAAATTTGACTCAGACACTAAGAATCATAAATGAAAGCTCTCAACAAAAATTGGGTGAAATCGGACAAGGGGGCGTGGTACCTCCCACATAAGCAAAAGTTTCAAAATGCTATACTGAAACAGTTTCTTGAGATAATCGAACCAAGCTTCACTCAAATACTAAATACTATAATTGCACGCTCTAAGCTAAAACTAGACGAACTCGGTCAAGAGGGCGTGGCACCTCCTATATAAGCAAAAGCTTCAAAACGCTTTACTGAAAAAGTTTGTCACTCAGACACTAAAAACTATAAATGCAAGCGCTGAACAAAAACTGGGTGACCTCGGACAAGAGGGCGTAGCAACTCCCATATGAGCAAAATTTGAAAAATACTGCAGTGTAGGGTATTTAATGTTTGGCCAGGCCAAATTTTACACCCTTACTAGTTTTGAGTTATTGTGAACTTAAAGTTATAGAAGTAACTGAAATTCATTTTCACGTAAGGGAATAAACATCAATTGAATAATTGAAAAATAAACGGTACAACTTAATAGCTTCCTTAGTTTAGTTTACAATTGAATTTGAATTCAAATTAAGTTGGTGTGTTCATATGATCACGCTAGGAGGATTCGGGTTAAATATGATTTTTTTATAAATCGACCCCAAGAGAAGTTAAAAAAACTAGATAAAATTTTTCGATATCTCGCTTTGTATATAAAATAGCAAGGCTTAAAAAATACGGGAATATTAAATAAACTTCAATAAAATTTACATTTGACTGGACTCTAAAGCTTTAAGTTTCAATATCACGAAAACAAGACGAGATGACGAAAGATTTTCTAAAATTTTTATCATTTCATGTGAAAACATTGTCAAATCAAGTAGCTACGGAAATTGAAGTACATATCGCCAAAAAGCTCACCTGGCCAATGCCACTTTTTCCGATAGAAAATGTAGCGCTACATGGCGCACATTTTACATTATAGACGTTTTGCGGATCTTTAGTAATCCAGTCATACTCTTTTTCCCATTCAGGTTTGAATTTTTGGAGCCTTTTTTGTGTTTTCTGCTTCTTAGTGGTGCATTTAGATTTGAGGCACTTGCGTGTCATCGCAAGGGATCGTGACAAATGGAGAGATTTCATATTTGCCCTATGCTCCTCCTAGGAGTTAAAGGAGAATACATACATACATACATACACTTATTTTTACTGCAATTTTTTTCAGTAATCAGTGAAATTTACTGGTAATGCAAATTTAATTTGCATTATCAATAAAAACTTACTGGTTACTTTTTTTTTCAGTAATCAGTAAATATTTATTTTTACTGATATTTTTCCAGTAAACACTAAAATTTTACTGGAAATGCAAACTGAATATCAGTAATCAATAAAATTTTATTGATAACAGTGTGCTCATCTATGCTTCAGGTAGCATATTAAAAATTCTCATACCATAACTGCGTGTAGACTTTGTGCCTCTCTCTTTCGATTCTGAAAAAAAAGTTAAAATTTACTATATTTCTAATTCTGTAGAAAACATTATCTGTTGAATTGAGGGTTAAATTATGCTTGATCAAGTTATTTTTAAATTTAAAAGCTGTAATCAGTGTTTGGAAAATACAAAGTTTTTTAATGTCTAACCTAGATTGATAGCACTATTCGACAATTTCGACCTTTTTGTAAAACACATTAGAAAATCCAAAAATATTTTTGTATAAAATTTTAGCCCTGTTTAACCCCAAAATGTGGGTAATTTTTGTCCTTTTCTAAAAAAGGTACAAAAATTACACTTAAGACAGGGGAATATTGAGTCAGTATGTACTACAGAAATATTTGCTATAAAATTTCATAACTATTGGGTGTACAACTTAAAAACCGGAATTTTTTAGCGAAATTTGATGCTTTATTGTGGAAAAATGTTACAATATATTTTATTCAAAGTATTGTCCATTGGAAGCTACAACATTTCCCCATCTTTCAGGCAATTTATGAATTCCATCCCAAAAAAATTGCGCCGGCTTGGCGGCCAAAAATGAATCGAGCCAATTTTCGATATCTTGAACTTAAGTGAACCGTATTCCTGATAGGGCATTCTGCATCGATCGAAACAAATAGTAGTCAGATGGTGCAAGGTCTGGGCTATAAAGCGGGTGAGGCAAAATTTCCCATCCGTTGTTTTCCAGATAATTTTTGACTGGTGCAGCAATATGTGGCCGAGCGTTATCGTGGTGGAAAATGATTGACTCGTGTCTGGTCGCATACGTTGGCCGCTCTGCCTGGATTTTCTGCTTCAATCGGATCAATTGTTGACGATAGAGTTGAGCATTAATGGTTTGGCCACCTGGCAACAGCACATAATGGATCACACCTAGCTGGTCCCACCAAATACAGAGCATTACCTTCGAAGCGTGAATATTTGGCTTCGGCTGTGATGGGCCGGCCTCACCTTTCTTGACATACGCTGTTTTGCGCTTGGGATTATCGTAATAGATCCACTTCTTATCGCCAATGACAAAACGATGAAAAAACCCTTCCTTTTGTGGCGTTCAAGCAGCATTGTGGACATCAAAAATCGGCGTTCGACGTCCCTTGGCTTCAACTCGTATGGCACCCAATTTCCCATCTTTTGAAAAATTCCAAAGGCTTTTCTTTGCAAAAAAATGACCCAACAGAACCTCCCGCAAATGCTGTCTTTTTCTCCAATTTTCGAAGTTATTCATCGTGAAAAATAATAATGATGCACACAAGATAAAATTGTTTTGTTGACTGATTTTGACAGCTGTCAAATGTACCTTCAAAATGACAAATATATAAAGTTCGAGCTTTCACGATATTTGTTAGTACGGACATCCACCGTCAAATTCCGGTTTTTAATTTGTACACCCAATAGTTTCTAAGCACGTGAAGGTCGAAATTCAAGCCCGAAACCAAAAAAATCGTTACTATAAAATCAATTAGGACTTTCACATTGCATATTAATTACATCCCTGACGCGCTTACCTTAAGTTTTATGAATTTTTCGCCTTTGGCAACTCTTAGTGAAATTTTCTGTAGGATATTTTTGCAAACTTCTTTAACCCATTGTGGATCAGTTTTAGAAAAAAGGGTCAAAAAGACCCATAAAAACAGGATATAATAGGTTAATTTGTTCTAGGAAAATGATCCTTGTATGATTTAGTTATGATCTTGTCAGAATGAGTTTTATCCAAAATGTAGTTTAAGAGTTTACAGTGGGGTGAAATTTGGAAAATATTGATTGATTGAGCTTACTGATTTTAACGATTTTTTTGCTTTCGGAATGAAATTTTGCTTTTTTAGTGTTCAGCAAGCTAAATTGTATAGCAAATATTTCTGTAGTACATACTTACTCAATATTCCCCTGTTTTAGGTGTCATTTTTGTACCTTTTTGAGAAAAGGGCAAAAATGACCCACATGTGGGGGTCGTACAGGGTTAAAATTTGGTACGAAAATATTCCCCGTAATATTCTGCATAAGTTTGCTGAACACATAATACACCTCAGATGTAAAGATCATATAGTTAAATTCATCGATGTAACACAAGAATGCGGTATTTTGGTTTTTTTCATGTACAGTGGATAAAAAAACTTCAAAAATCGATTAAAAAAAATGTGACGTGCTGGAGAAAAACTACGAGACATGTGTATTTTTTTTAACGTCTACTTTAAGAATTTTTTGGATTTTCTCATGTGTTTTTTTTGTGGCGAACAGTGTAGTGGGTGTTCTTCTCGGAAGCACTAATATATTTTTTACAATTTTAGTTTGGATTCTTTGTAACTCACTTAATTTCTTCTCAGCACACTTATTCCATATAGTATTTAAATACATAGTTTACTTGAGACAAAAAATAAGAATTATATAGCAACCATAATTGTTTTTTTGGAATATTATTTCTATTCCTATAAATTGCAAAGTTTAAAGGAATTAATTTTAGTATGATAAATTTATATTGAACTAATTAAACAGTCATTTTTGCAATTTTTCAACAACAGACGCAAGCCAAGTGTTAACATGGAAATTGATTACATATGTTTCGGCTACTTCCACATACTTACATATTTATATATTTTCATATATAAACATGTATAGCCTCATCAGATCAGTTTTAGTTAAACCGCACTCGAACCCGTGACTCCGGTTTTCTAATGAAAGAAAACGCGGTGCTTCAGCGAATAAGCTATTGGACACGGATAAACTCTCTGAACAGGATCGCCACTATGGATAAATCATAAGGCTCACTAGCGCCGTCTGTTGTACAAGGGCGGATTTGTTTTCCACATACAATGCAGGCTCTCGAAATTACGAGAATTTTAATGATAGGCAGGTTCTCCTAGATAAATTATGAAGTTAGTTTATTGACTGTTGCTTGCATAGTACCAATGAAAGTACCAACGCGCTTTTTCTCAATTGAAGTATGATAAATTTATATTGAACTAATTAAATAGTCATATGGGCACGGCCACGTAAGACGAAGCTATACAACTTTTTTTTTTCTTTAAATCTCCCACTCATTTGCCCATATTTCATAAGTTTACATCTAATGCTGTCCAAAATTACCATTTTCAAGTATATACGTTGATTTAAGGGGTGCTTTTTTCATAAAAACTTACTCTTGCTTGTGAAAAGAAAAAAACAAGTCCCGAAAAGAAGGTACAAATTTGCTTTATTTTTATTGTATCAATGCAATTTTGATTTCCTCAGAGAGAAAATGTTTCAAATTAAGGATTAACATTGATATTTTGAAGGAAAACCAGTTGCTTATGCATATTTGTTGGCGATGAATTCTACCGCAATAAAAAACATAACGTTCCCAACGAAATATTTTAAGAAGTTTCTTGTAGCGGAATTTAGTGGGTAAAATATTAAAATGCTGTCACCCTTTTCGAGTATTTTCAGTCTAGTTTCTGAATCCATTTTAAAATTACCTAAATAAAGTATTTACCATGGTGAACATAGCCACTAAATATGTATAACGTTTTTTAATCAAAAATCATAAGTTATATTTTTCTACTAAAATTTCTTCTGAATCCACGCGATGAACTGTATTGAAAGGGATAGAAATTCCTTACAATAATTTAAATCAACCAATAAGAACTGTTGGATTGAAGAGGAAGTTATGGACATAAATCACGTTAATTGCTATTTTGAGATCTATCCAAGTGCTTAGGATATCACAAATATTTCGTTCTTTACAGGCTTTTTGAAGCTTCTGAAACAACCTAGTAATATTCTTGTTACATGTACCAAGTTTCATGCATCTAGCTTAATCCGTTCGGCCACCTGTCAGGACTCAACATAAAAATCTGAAAAAAAAACAGAAAAAAATTTATTTTCGATTTAATTTTTTTTGTTGAAACCAGACTGGCGGCCATAAGAATTTAGCTAGAGGTATGAAATTTGGTACATATAACGACCATATCACTAAGCTGCCTGAGACTAAAATTGGACGTGATCTGTAGTCTTCACGCCTACTTCCCATACAATGTTTTAACTAGCATATATGGGAGGTAGGCGTGAACATTAACCGATCACGCTTAATTTTAATCCTGATCAGAAAATGGCTCTCAGTATTATATGTACCAAGTTTCATGTAGATAGCTTTATCCTTTTGGGAGAAATCGTAATTTAAAAAAAAAAATGTATCGAGGTCTTTGAGCAAAAAAAATGTAGTGTAAATGGGAACCTTCCAAGGAATGAAATATTCACATATTTTCATCTTTATGGATGTTTGGACTGTTTCGCTGTATTTGCCCTCAATTTATTTATGAAAATTCGTATGCATAACGTTCCCAACGCTTTTGCATAACGTGACCAACGTTGCTTTAACGTCTACATATAAATCCACCAAAAATAATTTTTTCTGCACAATTTTTAGTTCAATCATCCTTTACCTTCAAATTATAGAAGATGTTCGGGAAAATACATTATTAGATTCGCAGATTTTAGAAAATGTGCATTGACCTCAAAAATTGTTAAAAAAAAAAAAAAAATGTTTCCAACGACACTTAAACTCTTATAACTTCTAAGCAATAAGCGATAGACAAAAACTTTGTTCCTACGAAATATTGGCCTCAGGGAACCTTATTACATGCATTTAAGATATCATGATGTTTGATTATTTTTCAAAGAGATATGGGCAAAAATGTGCGTGCGAACGTAACGTTCCCAACGGTGGCCGGCCCATATATACTAGACTGCTTCATAATTTTTTTTTTTTGCTTCCGATTTGCTTTCCAACAAGTTTTTTTGTTTAAAGGATAGAAAATAAAAATTCTGGTGCAAGGAGAGCCCATAATATTAATATTTACTGGTGGCGCATCGTATTTCTTTGTTTTAAGTGTGAAAGAATACTCTCCTAAACATATCTCGTTAATGAGAAAACACAGACAAATAAGACTACTACCCAGAGCTGGGCGATAAGGATTACATGTGTAATTGATTGCGTATAGGATTACGATTGCAGTAATCCTTAAAAATAAAAAAAAGACGATTAGGATTACAGTAATCGTTCATCGAACGAGATAAGATTACGATTACAGTAATCGTAATTTTCAAAAATGTGAAATTACTATTACTGTAATCGTAATCGAAGTTCGTTCGATGAACGATTACTGTAATCCTTATATTGAAATTGTTTTAAATTACGATTTTTTGAATAATCGTTAAAAAAGTAATTCTAGAAATGTCCAAAATTAATACGCGCTTTCTTAGAATAAGTGTACATTACGAGATCATATGAGTTAAAGGTTCTGTTTCTGTACCACTACACTACTGTTAAATTGCCAATCGCATTTTAAATATTGCATAGATGGATTGCTAAAGAAGTAATTCTCGAAATATCCAAACAAAATATAAAAATATACTGCAATATATTTTATACTTTAACATAACATAACTAAGTTCTCATTTATTACTTATTGTTTTTGTCAAATTCAGCTTGTATAAAAGTTTTCAGTTTTAAATAATTTTTTTTTTTTTTTGAACGATCTGTTGATACTATGTATCAATTTGATACCTACCATTTCAAAGGAAAGAATTTAAAAAAAGGAGTTTGATCGTAAGTATTGCATATGATTTCTTGGGAAAAATTCACATAGGTTTCTCTAGCTATCATAGTTGTTACTTTTTCTAATTTATGAAGATAAACATGAGCTCGCCAAATTTATTTTCAACCGATGAGTCTGACTTTTCTGCAGATAATGAGATAATTTAATAATTTATCCCAACTTTTCGATAAGCTCCCAGACGAAAAAACATAAACATGATGGTAATTTTGTGAAGAACTCCACGTTGTTCAAAGCAATGTTTCTTTTTGGGGTACACTTGCCATTGGCTGGGCAATAATTTTGAAAGAAAATCAGTGGCTCTGGCGTGCCGTAGGTTTGATGGAAATACCACTAGCAAACGATTACGATTACAGTAATCCTTATATAAAAAAAACGAAATAAGAATTACAGTAATCGTTCATCGAACGAACTTCGATTACGATTACAGTAATCGTAATTTAAAAAAAAGTGAAATTACGATTACTGTAATCCTAATCGTCGTTTTTTGTTTTTAACGATTACTGCAATCGTAATCGTTTGCTAGTCGTAATCCTTATCGCCCAGCTCTGCTACTACCATGAGAAAGAGCAGAAAATTTTTCATAAAAAAGTTTATAATAAGGCGATTCGTGAAAACGTGTAAAAGCCTCGAAAACCTCGTAAACTCGTTAAATTGTAAAATTTTGTATTGATTTTGACAACTTTTACGAGTTTTCGAGGTTGATATTTTGTTTTTCATCAATAAAAAAATACGTAATGAATTTTTTTTAAATATTGTTTTTTTATTTATTAATGAGTAGTATAGCGAACATAAGTAACCTTACACTATTAACAAATATTTATTTGATATAAAAATATTTTACTTTTTTCTTAAGACCCTTCATTAAGTTTTGTACAGTTGTTTCGTCGACAGTACCGTACGATCTTCGCCACTTATTTTTGAAATCTTTTAAATTTTTTGCAGTACTTTTACTCTTCCGAAGATCTGATTTCATTAGAGCCCAATATCTCTCAATAATTCTAAGCTAGAGCTGCGACATCGACCGGAAAACATCGATTTTTGAACATCTATGTTTTCTGAATTAAACATCGATGTCTAGAAAACATCGCCAAAAAAAGATCGATTTTTGTCAACATCGATTACTTTTTTAATACGTTGAAAACTCTGACAAAATGAATCAAATTTCTCTCAAATTTTGTTTAGAACATGGAACACTAAAATTAAATACATATATAAATGGAAAATATTGCATATTTATACCCTACACCCAGGGTATATTCACTTTGTCCTTCCGTTTGTAACGCAGAGAAGGAGGCGTGGCAGATATAGAAAAGTATATATATTCTTGATCAGCGTCACCTCCTGAGTCGATATAGCCATGTCCGTCTGTCTGGGTGGCTGGCTGTGTGTTGAAATACACTTTTTGGGAAAACCGAGCAAGATAATTCAATGAAATTTGGTACACTGCCTCCGTCGTCAAAGATAGCTCGTGGAATTGAAAATTAGCAAAATCGGTCTACGGACACGCCCACCGCACATACAAAATATATATTCAAAATACAATTATAGGAGTATTTTTCACGACAATGCAACAAAAATACACTTAAATACT
This sequence comes from Calliopum simillimum, assembly GCA_951812925.1. NCBI lineage: Eukaryota > Metazoa > Arthropoda > Insecta > Diptera > Lauxaniidae > Calliopum > Calliopum simillimum. Next base: position 63,804,978 of record OX638369.1, on the reverse strand, counting down.
ACACATTTTAAGTGTAAGTTCTAAAAAAAACGGAGCAAATTCGGACAAGAGGGCCCATATAAGCAAAACCTTCAAAACGTTATACTGAAAGCGTTTTTTGAGATATTCAAACCCAATTTGACTCAGACACTAAGAATTATAAATGAAAGCTTCCAACAAAAATTGGGTGAAATCGGACAAGGGGGCGTGGCACCTCCCATATGAGCAAAAGTTTCAAAATACTGCAGTGTAGGGTATTTAATGTTTGGCCAGGCCAAATTTTACACCCTTACTAGTTTTGTATTAATTTAAATATTTCACTTTAATTTTAAATTATAGCAGCCATAACAATTTGAATATCCTTACAAATATGTAGCTGAAAAAAGTCATTATTTTAACGAAACTTTAAGTATATGTGACCTGGTCTATGAAAAGGGGGGCTTAAGTGCGAAAATAAGTTTTCGAGAAAACAGCTGGTAAACAACTATCAAAGGTCAAAATTCTGTAAGCTCAAAAAACTGCCAAAATTCGTATTGATTTTGACAACTAAGTATTAAGTACCCTAAATATGTTTTTTTAACACTAAAATAAAGTACTTATAATTTGCGAAATTTAACCTTCCACTTTAAAGCATGAACTTTTTAAGTATTATTCTGGCAATAACTAGTTCGACTTCCTCACTTTTTCTTTCTCAACTTTCTCTTTGTTTTTTTTTTAGCAATTCTTCTATTTCCTTCTTTGAATTATAAATAATTATACATATCTAAGATTTTATAATGACATTTTATGTAGATACTGAATTATAAGTTATGAATAACCTTCTAAAGCATGTACAAGTCTGAAAAGCTATAGCTTAATTGTGCACTGAATAAATAAATAAATAAATATTTTTTGGGCAATTCTAAGCATTTTCTGCGTTTTACACTATTTTCGTAAGGTATCTTGCTTTTGAGTAAAAAAATTGCTATGTTCGAGTGGTCATATTTCGGTAAATTTTTAACCTAAGAAATTTTTCAATAAACCAAAGGAAATTTTATCTTCTTTTTTTTTATATGAAACCATGTAAGTATGTCTTAACCTATCTTTGACCTAAAAAAGTTATAGTCAAAAGAGTAAAAACACAAGAACTCAAATTTTTTTTTTTGATTTCAACATTTTTAGCAAAAGCATTTTTTTTTTAAATAAGCTTTTTCGATGTGAAATTTATACACTACAAAACGTTTCCCATGAAATATATCAAAATTTTGCTCCTTTTGCTAGATATATTGAAAAAACTGTAAAGGGTGCATTCCCTCCATTTCTCCGATTTCTACCCTCTTATTTAATAGCACCCCTGCTGAGAATTCTCAGATGGATAGGTAGCCGATTAGCACACAAAACAAGTTGACATCATATAAACTTATGCATTTCTTTTGGTAAAAATTTCTTTAAATTGATATTAAATATCAGAAAAAATTGTTTCCTTGTTCTTTTATTATAATGTATGCAGTTTTGTGAAAGACAGTTTTTCGTAATATTGAATAAAAATATTTAATTGTTTAAAAGTGGTTGTGGCATTTGTCTACAAAACTTGACCAAAATATCTTGCACCGTATGCGATAATAAATTTTAATTTTAAAGGATTTGAAACGTCTTTTGATGAGTATCTGCAAGGTTGGAACTGACCCCAGTCACAACTTTGTGCTTATATACAACAGTGTACCCAATTTTGTTAAAATTTCTGTAGTTGTATGCGAAAAAAATATTAAATGTTAAAGGTTTTTTCATTCTCATTTGAAAAAAAAAAAAAAAAAAAACATTAAAATCGGAGCAGTTTTGCCGGTTTCCTAAATAAAATGCTAACGTCTCTCCAGTGATATTCATATGGCTTTATGCAATAACGCCCTATAATTAAAATCTACTTTCTTCGATAATTCTGTACTTTGTAAAATATTTAGAAACTTTAAATTGAAATATCTTGCAGTGACATTTTTCAACTTAGGTCGTTTTTGCACGCAACACCTCAAATAATCAATGCATATCTGTCCCTTTGTACATATACTTGACCTCTCTTTTTATACCCTACACCCAGAGTATATTCACTTTGTCCTTCCGTTTGTAACGCAGAAAAGGAGGCGTGGCAGATATAGAAGAGTATATATATTCTTGATCAGCGTCACCTCCTGACTCAATAAAGCCATTTCCGTCTGTCTGGTTGGCTGGCTGGCTGCATGGCTGGGAGGGCGTGGAAATACACTTTCTAGGAAAATTGAGCAAGATAATTCAATGAAATTTTGTACACTGCCTCCGTCGTCAAAGTTAGCTCATGGGATTGAAAATTAGCGAAATCGGTCAACGGACACGCCTACCGCCTATACAAAAAATATATTCAAAATGCAACTTTAGGAGTATTTTTTACGACAATGCAACCAACAAACACATAAATATGTACTACGATTTGTAAGCGCAAGCTCTGAAAAAAAAAAAACTGATCGAATTCGGACAAGAGCGTTTATACTGAAAGCGTTTTTTGAGATAATCCAAATAAATTTTTCTCAGACACTAACCGCTGTAAATGCAAGCTCTTAGCAAACGGTGAAATCGGACAAGTGGGCGTGACACCTCCCATATAAGCAAAAGCTTCAAAACGCTTTACTGAACGCGTTTATTGAGATAATCGAACTAAATTTTACGCAAATACTAAGGACTATAAATGCCCGCTCTGAGCTAAAACTTGGTGAACTCGGAAAAGAGGGCGTGTCACCTCCCATATGAGCAAAATATTAAAAATACTGCTGTGTAGGGTATTTAATGTCTGGCCAGGCCAAAGGTTACACCCTTACTAGTTTCACTATCGCTTTGAACTTATCGGTAGTTTAATCATACTTCCTTAGCCGTTAATACTAAAAACATTCAATATGCCAAAATCCTTTCAAATCAAAAAGTTAAATCATAAAGCTTCTCATGGTGATAATCGTCTGAGGTGTTGCATTGTGTTCGAAAAAACCAAAAAAAATCTTTCATTTAAAAAACAATGTTCAAAAAAAACTAGTAAGGGTGTTACCTTTGGCCTGGTCAAATATTAAATACCCTACACAGCAGAATTTTGAAAATTTTGCTTGTTTTTGCAAGCGCTACAAATTATGTTATCACAACGTTTTGAAAAATCAACACCCAGTGGGTGCAAATGAAAAAAACTGATTTTTTGTAACTTTGGCGGCCTCTACCGCTCAAAATATCAACTTATGGATATCGCGTCCCAGATCGAAAAAACGTAGAATTTTATTGCCCGTAATTTTTGTTAAAAATTTTTTCTGTCCGACCAACAGGAAACAAGATAAATTGAATCAAACATATTTCAAGATGGCGGCTGAAGCGCAGGGGGGGCGAGGTCACCTTTTTGGTTTTAAGTCCGTACAGTGTGCCTAAATACAATAGACAAAAAAAATTGCAGCGCGCAATTTTTTCTGGGTTATCGTACAATTTGACTGTACTGTTTACTCGGAAACGTAAACTCACTCTTTTTCAAACACTTCGAAAATATTTTTGATGTTCACCCGGAAACAGCAAACGACCCTTTCAAAACTTTTAAAATATATCCCAAGTGATTACTAAGCGACGGCAACCCTACCCATGCACACAGCGAATTCGTACTCGCTAGTCTTAAATCTGAATTGACTTTGACATGGGAAATATCACCGTCTCGCTCACTCTGGTGGCAATTCATAGCCATGAAATGTCACTTTGGCATGACATGAATTTTTGGTCACTTGGATTTTTTACATCAAGCAGACGACAGCCAAATTCGGTGAAAATTAATTGGAACCTGAAAAATAACTTATAAACTAACTTAATTCTCAATTAAAACTAAATAAAGGAAAAGTAAAGTGTTTTTAGGCCTAAAAAGCAACTTTGTTTTAAATAAATAAAAAAGAAAGAATAAAGTGTTTCTCTTCTTCGTACGCTCGGTCGATCAGACCAGGATATACCAGCTGATCCGTGGTACGCAGGATCTGATTTATTAATACATAGTTCATAATTTTTTGCATTATTAAAAATGGATAATATGATGCATTTTTGATTTAAAACAAAATTATTGATCACATAATCAATCCATTAAAATATTATTGATTATTTTTTCGATTTGATAGTAATGCAAAAACGGAGAGATTACTTATCCTATCACATCGACTTGTAAAAAATAATCGATTTTTGAGTCAATAGACTGCGGATATAAACATTATTTTTTCGCTTACTATACATTACATCTTCCCGCTGGGTACATCAAAAAATAGTGTAGTATTCTTTTAACGAATTCTGTGTTCCGGATTCTAAAACACCTCTCTCCCGTAAAAAAGGAAAACATCAAAAGAGATTTACATCGGTAGCACAATTAGATGAAATTTGAAACCATATAAAAAATTTTCCTGTGATGGATTCTCACTACTGTCATGCAACGAGTGAACGACAGCACTTACCAGCAGGTTTATCCTTATCCAAAATGTACAATTATTATGTGGAGGAAACATCTAAGCCACTTTAAATTAATCTGTATAGAAAAATTTTTAATTTTGTCATTTTGGTTACCGAAAAAGGATTTATGTATGATTTATTTATGATAATAAATGCGTGTTGTTTAAAGCGAAGTCTCGTCCATCGGCTGATGAAATCCATTGCCACAACATGCACATGGCAGAAAAACGAAAGGAGAAAGCTGAAAGAGATTTGGATCTTTCCAATATGGATATCAAACATTGTATAGTTTGCTTTGATTTGCAAAATGTTTTTAACGTTCCAAAAGGAAATTCTTCGATATTTTTTTATAAAAGAAAGCTAAATGCACACATCTTAACTGCGACGGCAATCATTCCTGGAGAAAAAAGATACGTACCGCGTAATATGGACTGAAGCTGAAGAGGGAAGAGGAAGAAATGATTTAGCTATAGCTTAAATGCAACTTCTGAGTCAAATTTGCATAGATAACCCCAATTTGAGTAAAATTACTTTGTGGAGTGATAGCTGTGTACCACAAAATAAAAACAAAATAATGTCTACAGCTTTAAATTTTGTTTTTAAAAAATTCACAGAATTGATTCAGAAGTTCTCTATACCTGGCCACTTACTTCTACATACAAGACCCTTACATGTGGGTCATTTTGACCCCCCACATTTAGGTTAAAAGACCTACATGTGGGGGTTTTAGAGGGTTAAAATTGTCTACAAAAATATTCCTCGTAATATCCTGCATAAGTTTACTGAACGCATGATACACCTCAAATGTAAGGATCATATAGTTATTTGCATCGATTTAACACAAGAATGCGTTATTTTTGTTTTTTTCATGTACAGTGGATTAAAAAACTTCAAAAATCGATTAAAAAAAAATCTGACGTGCTGGAGAAAAACGACGAGACAAAAACGCATTTTAGTAATTTATCAATGAATTGTATACAACTTTTGCATTTTCCCATCGATTTTTTTAAGTGGTATTTAATTTTCTTCACAAATATATCGATACCTTAGAGCGCTATAGTTCTATCTCCATTTTTCCAATTGTTGGGAAATGCAAAAAGAAGATTTCAAACAGTGGTTATTTAGGATTGGCTGCTATTTTGATATAACAAAATATGCAATATTTTTACCTTTAGTATATTTTAACATAATTTGATGTTTTTAACCAATTTTATTAACTTCTAACGAAATCCCAGCCAATTTATAGTATCTCATTACTTTTGCCGTTATAAAGAATTCCACTACTATTGAAAAAAAACGACGTTTTTAGTACATTTTTTGAATTTTTTCCACTAAAATGTCGTAAAAAGTCATGAAACGCGTGGAAAACACGAAAAAACGATTTTTTTTTTTTTTTTTTTTTTTTGAATTTTTGGTTCCGGCAAACAAGAGTGGAGTAGAGTGCCTTGTGTGTAACCAAATTTGTTCGCTAAAATGTCGCAAAAAGTCATGAAACGCGAAGAAAACGCGAAAAAACGAAGATTTTTTTTTAAAAATGTGACTTATTTGAATATTCAGTGGAGATAGGACAGTAGCGCTCTTGAAAAAATTACAGTTTGGAGATAGGATTTTTTTTAATTTTCGAATATTTTGGTGCTTTAGTGGTATTTTGACATCACACAGTTTTCCACACGGTAAAGAAGCCCACAATGTTGCCATAACTGCAAAAATCTCAAAATCGCAAAAAGTGGAGATAGGACTACAGCGCTCTAAGGTATCGATATAGTCTATGATACAAAAAAAATATAAAAAAGTTATTTCTTCTTGTATAAATCTGCAGTTGATTTTGATTTTTTGCGAATTTTTAAAAAAAAAAAAAAATGTTTTTTTTTTTAAATCAATTTATTTCGCCGAAATTAACAAACCAACCAAAAAGTGATGTGAAAATCATTTATAGGTAATTTAATTACCTTTAATATGACATATAAAACCTTTGAATACAAACATTAGTTTTTGAGATATTTGTATTTAAATGGAACTATCTTTTTTTTTTGGTCAAAAAACCGAAAATGACCGATATCTCGAAAACGACACGAAATAAAAAAAAAATGCGATTTTCGGAATCAGCAGCCCATTTTACATATAAAATGAATAATGGCATTCACTCGGGAAAAAATTTTTAATCATTTGTAGACTAGTGTTATTAAAAATATGTGAATTTGTTATCAAAAACTTAAGTTTTTCTTGTTGTTATTTCAATATCTTTAAAATAAAAAAATAAAAAACAAAAAAAAAAAAAAAAAAAAAAATAAATAAAAAAACAATGTTTATCGTAATGAACATGTAAAACCATAATTTTGATATAACAATAATAATAATTTTGGTATAACAAAATACAATTTATTTTATAGAAACAAGTAATATCTACTACGTATTCTTATTAATAATGTTTTTAATTCATTTGCCTCATTTACACGGTGATGTAAATATGTTAAGTTAGAAAACTAACGTTCTTATTTGCTCCATTGGCATAGTTTCTGAAGGACTGAAGGATTTTTTGCATACCCAAGTCCGTCTAGCGCTCACTCTATAAGGAAATTCGGTAAAAATTAAAGATAAAGTTAAGAAGTATTCTATAAATTGATAAAAAAATTGCAAATTAATACATCCTAAACAGATAAATATAATTTTGATGAAAAATCATTGATTCATCACAATTTAATAATAGATTCTTTATGACAAACACCACTTTCTAGACGAATTTTTGATTTGAACTTTTGGTATGTGGCGAAGAAACAATCCAGCAAAACGGTTAACACCACTGAATCTTCATGCCCGAATTAGGTAAGAGTGACCTATTTCCCGTCAGACAAAATTTTCAACTAGTACAGTGGAATTAAAAGAAAAAAAAATCGAGTTTCGTTTATTTCGAAATAAATATTTTTTTTATTTAAAAACACTAAACAAACTTTACTTAGATAGCCCAGGAAAATTAGAGGAGAAAAGAGCTGCTGTGCGAAATATTCCAATTGAATTTGTTTCACCGGAATAATCTTTATTTATGCATGATAAAAAAAAGTATGAAAAGTCCATTGGAAAGTCGTGTACGCATAAAAAGGCTCAAAGGTCGCTAAAGTCGGTTTTTGCAAATATCTCGCTAATGCTAACCTTCACAGAAAAATTTTGGTCTCCAATTTTGTAGCACAGGAAATTTCCTACAGAAGGACGTATGAAATGATTTCGTACAACTTATAGTTTAGGAGATCACCCAATTTAAAAAGTGAACAGTTATCATACAAAATGATTCGCCTAGGTTCATATTAAAATATCGAAAAACGACTTCTTCTCCTATTTAGAGATCCGATATGAGTACCATTCTTACACATCACATATGTGTAGATGGAAAAAATGTGAAAAAGTCAATATCGAAAAAATTCGGAGATTCGAAATTGGTCATTCACTTGGATTTTAGGTAAGATTAATACTTCAAAAATAACTGTTTTAAATTTAAAAAAATCGTTTGTAGCTTTTTATTCTTTGAATTGTGGTTATTTTTAAATTGCAATATCTCATGAACAGTGAGTCGCAATATAAAAACTCTAAGGAACTTTTTTATGGAGAATCACGTTCTCTAATTTTCATTTTATTTTTGAAAAAATTTACATTCTAGGAGTTATTCTATAAAAACTAGTTAATCGCCGACAAACGGCAAAAAATCACTTTTTTTTAAATAACATCTCTATAAATATTTATTTTTTTTTTTTATATAAAACTAATATTATTTGTAGAGCATGTGGTGCTCCCTGAAAAAGACCCTTGGACTTTATATCGTACGACTCATAAGTTCATAAGTTATCGCAATTTAAAAATTACCACAATTGTATATACGCTTCGACAGATACACGGCTATTGCGATGAAATATCAAAATAATATCGAAGTGTTTGGTCTTCAAATAAATCTTGATGTAGCCATTAGTCAACAATTGCATGGTGCAACTAGCAAAACAAAAGCATTGTTCCAGGAATTCCTCAACAATTGGAAGAAGATTTGTTCAAATTTATTAAAACTTTGGAAACATTTTGTTTTGTTATTTATTTATTTTGTCAAATCTAACCGAAAAATTAGAAATACATGGAAAAAAAGTTTTTGGGTTGAACGATCATGGCGAAGGTACATATAGTGAATGTATAATATCATTTGTGATTCATGGAATCAAAAAGAAATATGTATTTGTGCATAGTTTTTTTTTTTCCATTTCAGTTTTATGAGCAACTTCTTAAAGTTTCGAATTCAATTTTTAAATCAAAATTGATTGTTGTAGCAATTAGTGGAGATCAATGTAATCTTAGTTTATTTAAATTTCATTATGATAGGAAAATACAGTAGGTCCAAGCCAAAGTCGTACACCAAGCAAACTATTTTTCAATGCCCCAAAACTAAATACGCAAAAATAATTAAAGAAATTTGAAGTACATTTTTAAATAGCCTATTTAATCCTTCAATTTTAACAAAAAACAAAACTTGAAATTTTCCGTTATTTTTGAAAATAAATAAAAAGTAACAGAAATCAAGCATATTCAGTACCAAAGCCAAAGTCGTACACCTTAACAAAATTTTAATTTTTACATGAGTTCAGTTATTAGTGTACATTATTTTGTTTTTATTTGTCATGTTTAGTCCTTTTGGCATCTTTTGAATTAGTTTTTCACAATAGCTCGGATAAATTTTTTCCCATTTTCCATGAATACCCTTTTCAATACCTTTATAAGTGCATTGATTGCAGCGTCAGTTCTAATCATTTATTTTGTGATTTAAAAATAGACAAAATTGATTTAAAGCAAATCAATAAAAACCCAATAGAGATTTTCTATTTCCATTCAAAATCAGGAAATAGTGCTGCAAAGAATTTTTTGAAAATGCTCTCTATACACTTGAAATAGTTAATTTAGAAATAGTTACAAAAGATGAAAGAAATCTTGATAAAAGCTTTCAATGCTTCCTAAACCACGGCGTGCTTGAACCAAGTTTAAATAAAAGCTTCTTGCATATGAGTTTTTTGACTGAATTATGTTACGTAATAACTTCACGAATCAAATGATCCCAAAATTAAAAAAATCGAATGGGCCTTTTTTGAAATTAGGCTAGCCTTAAGCAATAACTATAAAAAGTTAATACAACACAAAATTAAAAATATTTGTAACATTTTGCAAACCATTTTTTCTAAACTAATTTGAGGTCGCTGAACACGAAAAACCCACTTATTTTTTTTCCTTTGGGTCGTTCCCAAGTTATTCGATAATTTATAATTTCGAGGTTATAGCTTCATATACATCAATATATTTCTATGACGCCAAGTTCGATCAATTTTATTTTTCCACGCTTACAAAGAGTGATTAATGGCGCTTCTAACAAGTATACTAATAATTACGCTCCAAACAAAATTGACTGAGTTATAGCAGGAAAAAGCTTGATATTTAAAAAATTTTTAAAATTTTTCACATCAACTTCAAATGAAACACTTTGTTTTTGGCACATATTTTTTTTTAAATAATTATTCTTAGAAATGTTCTTTAATGGCGCATATAATTGCAAACATTTTAAGCCTATGTTGAGCAAAATCGAATGAAATTTCCAAAAGATATTAAGGTTTCATAGTTGTAGTCATAAGTTAAATGACCATTTTTTCAATAATTTGATCTTTATGAATTGGACAATCATCTTGATAGAAAACTGATTCACTTATTAAATTTTTAATTGCTTTCACAATGTCGTTTTCAAGTTTATCACTACAAATATTAAAATCTTTACTTTTTGCGATTCCCTTATATGCTATTAAATAAGGATATTGAAATTCTTGTGAAAAGTTGTGAATATTTATTTCTTTATTCAAATTTTCAAAATTCATATTACAATATGAACAGTTATTCTCATTCAAAAAGTTTTCAAGGTCTTGTCCGTTTAGGAAGCATTGAAAGCTTTTATCAAGATTTCTTTCATCTTTTGTAACTACATTTTTCTAAATTATCTGCTTTAAGTACATAGGGAACATTTTCAATAAATTCTTTGGCTGTTGCAGCAGCTTTTCCTGATTTTGTATGAAAATAGAAAATCTCTATTGGGTTTTCATTGACTTGCGTTAAATCGATGTTTTCCATTTTTAAATCACAAAATAATTGATTTATAAGTGCAACATATGATTGCAGTGTCACTTCTTATGCCTTTTTTGTATCAGTTTTTAAATTGAATGTAAGGCTTTCAGTTTTTCGCATTATTGCCTCTAATTTGTTAATAAATTCGCTATAATTTGACTGTGTTCAGCTAGTGCTATTGACGCATAAAATGTTAAATAATTTCACTGTGATTTCAAAGGGATATAATGTTCCATTAACATTTTCTACACTACAATTTACGAAGTTATTATTATCCTTAAGAAATTTTCGCTTCATAACATTTTTAAGTTTTCCATATCGCTATTGAAAACATTGGTTCCTTTAAAGCAAATTAAATGATTACACGTATTTACAAATTCTCTAAAATCAGCTAACATTTTACTTATCTCAGCTGTTTCTTTCATAATAAACCAATTAGCTTTGAATTCTTCATATAAAATTTGTCCTTCCCTCATGTTTCTTAGCATTGTTTTTATTAATTGAAAGATACCATAGATAACCCAATTGTTGCTGAATTCCTGGAATACTGAAGATGCTTTTGTTTTGCTAGTTGCACCATGCAATTGTTGATGATTGACTACATCAGGATTCATTGCATTTGAATACGAAACACTTTGCAATTCAATATTATTTTGATTTTCCAATGCAATATCATTAACAGGAATTGGATTATCCAATTACATTTTATCCACACTGTCTGAGCACGAAATTGAATTTGATTTTTCAGGAATTGGATTTTCCAATCCAATTTCATACTCAGACAGTGGATTAACATACGATGGCAGTCTTTTACAATCGCTATATTTAATTGCAAAGTGTTTGCTACAAACCGTAGCCGTATTAACAGATTTAATTCTTCTTTTATGCCTTAATTTATTAACCGTTTTTGTAATTGTTGTTTGTCTTTTGGAAAATTTCTGAACTTAATACTAGGTGAGTCCGCTTCCTTTATTCTACATTTGATGCATTTTCGCGAACTTTTACTGAAAATTTGAAAAAAAAAAATTATGAAACGCATAGCAAACAAAATAAAACAAAAATAAACGTAACGTAGATTGCTTTTGCTAAAAGTGGTTTTAAATTCTAGAAATTTTGTTTTTTTTTTTTGCTCGGCTATGAAACAGATTTAACCTGTGAAAAAATAAAAGAGCTCTTGCGAGAAAAAGATTTGTTAAATGCGAAGAAAACGCGTCGTTACAAGAACAAATTAAAAATGGTCGTTTAACTTATGATTACAACTATGAATATCATTTCAAAAATATAAGCGTTCAATTAGTTACTAATAATATTTTTTGAACGCTTATATGGTTTCTAACACATAATTTTTGAAATGATATTAATAGTTGTTGTCATAAGTGCAATGATAATTTTTTCAATTATTTCATCTTTATGATTTGGACAACCATCATGATATAGAGCTAAATCACTTATTTAGTTATTAATTCCTTTCACAATGTTGTCTTCAAGTACGTTTGTTTCCACCTACCTTGTATTACCTATGAAATGTTTCTGCTATATCTTGTGCTATTCATGTGTATGCAGCTTTTGATTTTTAACTTTATAATACTCTATAATGAGTTGTACTATTTGTTTTTGCTGTGGGTGATTGAGCTGTTTATTTGTGTTGTAGTTTTCCAAAATATTTCGACCCGATAAGGACAATGATAAAATGTCCTTCACCAGCTGCATATTAAAAAAAAAATTAAGCAAATTCATAGGATATTTGTATTTAAGCTATACTGCCAAGTTTGTTGGTGAAGATCTCACAAGTCTGGAAGTGGAGCTAAGGCTATTATAGACGTCTTTAAGTAATTGTGTGGTGCTCGACTATGTCCTCACCACGTGTAGCGGCGGCAAGGCAAATGGCTATGTGCGTGTGTGTATGCGAAGAATTTCACAAGAATGTTTGATTTTGTAATAAATTAGTTTAATGCAGAGGTGTGCACCTGGAGCAAAAATTTGTTCATCTTGCTCCCATATAAACTTGATTTTGAAGCCTTACGTCATAAACGTAAAGCTTGAGTTTTTGATTTTTTCAAATGTTAAGTTTTTCTAAATACAAGCCAACAACAACAAAAAGTACAAATATCCTGTCGTATATGCTACTTGTTCGCAAGTGTCAGTCCAATTCTAGTTTTGAAGCAAACAAAAAAATGAATATCAGGAAACAACAACAATAAAATTTGCAACAACAGTTGCATACGCTACTTTTCTACGAACTTCAAAAAATAAAATTCAATGCGAGCGACCGCAACAACAATTTCATGCAGCTTGAAGTCAAGTGAGTTAAAGCCTTTTTCGTTGCGATCGTAGAGCAACGGGAATTATTATTTTATCATTGATTTGTTGTTGTCATTGCATCCCTCGAATTTGAAATTTTTATGTTTTCATTTTTTTCGAAGAATGCTTGGGGACTTACATTTTGCAAATTTCGTGAGCTAGCTCTTTTAATCAGCCGATTAAATATTTTAGCTCCCTTACGTTACTTGTGTGCACACCTCTGGTTTAATGATTAAAGTAAATAATACATAAGTATTTATGTAATTTAATGATTTTAAAGTAAAGTAGAAGAATTCATGATTTAAACGAAAAAATAGGACAAAAAGATTAATTAAATGAAATATCCATTTTTAATAATGGCTGCTTCACTTTTTCTTCTTTTCTTTCTTCTATGTCTTTCACGTTATTGGTTACGTTTCACACGTTTCACATTTGTGTTTTTTCACGTCTGTTCGGCTTGGCATTCGCGGCGTAACTAACTCGTATGAGGCGAATTTTTACGCAACACCACGCTTATCTGCGCCAAATTGGTAGGAAAATATTTAAGTTAAAGTGGGTTTATCAACTTCAGTTGTGCTTACCTCATTTTTTTTCCACTTCTTAAATTCGTCTTCGACTCCAGTTGGAATCCAAGTTCATTGCTGGGGAAAATTTTTGATATATTTTCAGGCTTAAGTAGTAGGAGGCTTCTTTTTGTAAGGCCGTAGCCTTTTGCAAAATTAATATTTTTAATCAAGCATATTTAGAATACGTGCATATAAAATTTAAAATAAAAGTTATTGAACTTACCTGCTAAAAATGGTACCGCACTTTTGCACACGTCAAAATTTGAAATACTTCGGAATCAAGAAAAACTTCTCTGCCTTTTTCAATAAAATCTATTGGGGAAGAATTTCCGTCAAGTAGTTATTCATTGAATTTGAAAAAAAAACACTCACGCACAAAAACTATAATATTTATTTTTGAAGTTTTAATTTTTTTGAAGTTTTATTGACTTGAAATTAACAGCAGATGACTGAAGAATAAAAAAAAATTATAAATTTGTTAAGTTACCGTCATAAGAGGCATCAATGCACTTCACAGTTACATTTCTTCTTGACGAATGAGATCTTTGACGATTTTCCTGCTTTCTGTTGGTATATCTATTTAAAAGTTTCCCAGTTGGTCGTATTTTATTTGGTGGGTCCGATGGTTCGTAATAAGTAGGTACTCTGAAAATTTTTATTGTATCGTGATTTTAATTCTATATTTTAGATCATAATGCATCTTACCTCTATTTCATTTGGAAACAGAACAAAAATCTGCAACGTAATGTTTTCATTTGTTTCTCCTCGCTTATAAAGTGGTCAACTATTACTAGTACCAAGGTGTTTTGTTCAGAACTTCACAAGTGTGAGAAATTATTGTATGCTTGTTGCAAATCCCGTAACACACGTCCAGGTATTACATCTCGAATATACTTAATTTAAATTAAATGAATAAAATAAAGTAATTGCACAAATTTGATTCTAAGTAGTTACTTACGAAATCTTCGTTAAAATGACGGCGCACAGTGGGGTATTAGATACCAAAACATGCTATTAATTCATCCAGACTATTGAGGGTTATAATAGCTTATTTTTTTAGTTAATTATGCATAAAAAAGTAGAAAACTTATGCAGTTGTACATTATGTAGTGAAATTTTTTTTTAATAGCAATAAAAAACGGAAATTAAAAATTGTCATCAAATTTTTTACGCATTATTCTGAAGTTTTAAGAATTTCTGTCTTTGGTGAATCCTAGTGAAATTTTTGGAGAATATTTTTGTAGAACATTTTAACCCATTTTAACCAAGTTTTTGGAAAAAAGGGTCAAGAAGACCCACAAAAACAGGATATAATGGGTTAAGATGCAATAGAAAATTGTTTCTTGTATGATTTTATGATAAATTTATGAAAAACAGTTTTTCCAAGATGTAGTTTAAGAGTTTTACAGCAGGCCGAAATATCGAAAATATGTTTTCTTTCGGTTTTTTATCTAAAACAACAATATATGAATGATTTTAAATTCGAGATATAATATTTTTATATACCTTGACTCAAGACAAAAAATTTGATATATCGGATGACTCATCCCGAGCGTTTCTTAAATCGTAATAAAATAAAAACTGTACTATGCCGAGATTTTGCATAAAACGGCGCTGAGCGACCTTCAAAAATTTTTAAAAACTCAGCGTACTTTATTGACACCCTCTGCAGATTTTTGGTGGTAATTATCTGTCTATATGTCTGTATTTAACTTTTTATTTATTTTTTGCTCCAATTTCATACATATTGGACATGTCAATTTGCCTTAAAAAAATTAAAATTTCTCACAGCCGCGTAAAAACCCGCAACCCTTTTTTTCATAAAAAGTAACTTAAATGTCTACTCTTTATTAAAATCAAAACATTTTTGTTTGAGCTCACTTTTGGAACGACTATATGTCTATGTATATAGCCAAAATGCACTTAATTTTAAACTAACGAACAAAAAAAAAAAAAAAAAAATTTAAATATAACAAAACACTTTTTCACAAAACAAAAACCACTTTTGTATTACAAAAATGCCTGAACTAATAGGGTCCATCAAAATTTAAGAAGAAAAACAAAACAAAATGAAAAAAAATCATTGCATTGTTGGTGGCTGCACTTGCTTCTTTTGATTATAGCTACTGGAGTTCTCTCACAAAGAGTTTAATAATTCCGAAGGAGCAAAACATGGCACAACCAAATTTTTAACACTTATTATGGACAGTTTATAGTTAAAGAAAATCATAACATGATGAAAACCTTGCACAACCTAAAATACTTTAACTCCACTTGAATAATAAAAAACCTTAATTTTTTAACACATATTTAATATATATAAAACAAAATTTTTTAAACATTAACTCAAAAAAACTTTTATGTAGTGAGAACCACAATTACCTGAAGTTAAAGGTTCCATTAAAACTTTTTCCACAAAAGCTTTTTTTTTTAATAAAAATGTACTTTAAACTAGTAAGGGTGTAAATTTTGGCCTGGCCAAAAAATAAATACCCTACACTGCAGTATTTTGAAAATTTTGCTTATATGAGAGGTGCCACGCCCTCTTGTCCGAGTACACCCAGTTTTTGTTCAGAGCTTGCATTTATAGTTTTTAGTGTCAGAGTGAAATTTAGTTGGATTATCTCAAAAAACTTTTTCAGTATAGCATTTTTAAACTTTTGCTTATATAGGAGGGGCCACGCCCCCTTGTACGATTTCAACCAATTTTTGCTGAGAGCTTTCATTTATAATTTTTAGTGTCTGAGTCGAAGTTGGTTCGAATATCTCAAAAAACGCTTTCAGTATAGCGTTTTGAAGCTTTTGCTTGTATGGGAGGTGCCACGCCCTCTTGTCCGAATTCGCTCATTTTTTTATCAGAGCTTGCGCTTACAATTTGTAGTACTTATGTGTATTGTGGTTGCATTGTCGTGAAAAATACTCCTAAAATTGCATTTTGAATATAATTTTTGTATGGGCGGTAGGCGTGTCTGTTGACCGATTTTGCTCATTTTCAATCCCCTGAGCTAACTTTGACGACGGAGGCCGTGTACCAAATTTCATTGAATTATCTTGCTCAGTTTTAACAAAAAGTGTATTTCAACACACAGCCAGCCAGCCACCCAGCCAGCCAGCCACCCAGCCAGCCAGCCAGCCAGACAGACGGACATGGCTATATCGACTCAGGAGGTGACGCTGATCAAGAATATATATACTTTTCTATATCTGCCACGCCTCCTTCTCTGCGTTACAAACGGAAGGACAAAGTGAATATACCCTGGGTGTAGGGTATAAAAAGCCAAAAAAGTCAAATTTTTCACAGCGCGCGAACGAAAGCAAAAAAAGTTAATCTTCAACCGCATATAACTTTTTTACTAGTAATGATAGGTCAACAATTTTTATTGTTTGTGACGCAGAATTTAATTATCTTTAAAACGGTATCAAAAAAAGCCGGTACTTCAAAAAATTTTTTTTTCAATTAAATGCGTAAAAGCGCATACAATACCCCTTTGTGCGGCGTCTTGGAGAGAGTTTTGTTGCCGCGACACGAACAGTTGTGCTTGCTGATGACTTCCAGACTTCGAATTTGTTTATAAACTCTACTGCTTTTCCCAATTCATTTTCGGGGAGAAATTTTTCCAAAAATTTGGAGTTGAATAACTTTAGTTGCGTCACGTTTACATTTTTCTCTACGGAAAATAAAAAGACATCTATGTATATGTTTTTATACTGGACTTGGTGTACTTGGATCACTTTTAGCAAAAACTAGAAAAACCGTGACCATAGCAGCCATAGTTTTTACTTCCAGATTGCCAAAATGAAAAGTACAATAAATATTTTTACCTTCACATAATTGGAACACATAGTTACAATTTTCTTCATCAATTTCCTTCAAAAGTGACAATAAATTACCGTCATTTTTTTTAGTCAAGTCCATAATTTTAATGTGCTAGCTTAAATTCGTTAGTAAGAGCTTTATTATTAGTAGCCTTCTATAGATTTGTGAAACTGTCCTTCAAAAGCCTTTTCAAAAATAATATAGGCTGCATCCGTTTTTATTTCAATAATTACTTCTTTTATTAAAAAAACTTCCAAATCATTGTCGACTTTGGTTACCAATTGCCCTACTTCATACTTTTGGCCTTTAAAATTAACTCCCGTAAATGTTACAAAATCTTCTAATTTTAAATTAAGAATTTGAAATATTTTCTGTGCATGTTTAGATATCACACTACGAAATGCGTTCTGATCTATTATACGTGTATTAAACGATGTTTGCTTTGAAGCAATTTTATATGCAAACTTCAATTTGAATTTAATTGCTGTTGATAAAATAAAGTTTTTGCGATTATTTGTAACATTTGCATAAGTTTTTGATTCAGAATGTTTGTCTTCGAATTTAAATGAAGAAAAAAGTCTTACTGGACCGCATGATCTAATAACTGTTGGATAATGTGTAAGGAAGTGAAACTTCGGTTTTAGTTTTTCAGAGAACAATTGTACATTTCATCATATATTTTAATGGTTTCTTTTAAAGTATTTAGTTGATTACCGAATTCCACTTGCAAAAGCAAATCCATTAATCTCACCATACTGCAAATAAAATGCCAAACTTGGTCGTTGTTGTCAATTATATCCACAAACATAATAGGAAGGAAATGAAGAAAAGTCCAGCATTCCCTAGCTGAAATATTTAGATTATTGTTTTGTATGCGAGTTAAGGTTTAAGGTGGAAAGGAGTTTCCTATTTCTAAACGCCCATAATAATATTAAGTACTTGGATACCGATCCCTGCTTGGCCAACAATCTGATCTTATTATTTTAGTCGATGTTTTTATTCATAGCTATTTTTTGTTATGAAACTCGTACCTTTTCACTTCCAATGGCCATGCTTTCAGAATGATAAATTAACCGATGAGAATAATAATAAGAAAAAACTCGGAAAGTATCTTGCTTACTTTCAGAACTGAGATTCCCTATAGCAATTAGGCTCCACACAGTTAATTTCAGAATGTTTTCTTTATAAGTTTTCTTTTTATACCGTTTTATATTTTTGTGGGCGGTGCCACGCCCTTCAACGAGTTTTCCCAATATACCGGCGTATCACATATTTCATTAAAATTGACGGAGTCGTTTTCGAGTAATATTGAATCAAAATTTTCAAGGGCTAAAAGTGGGCGTGGCACTTATTCGATCCCGCCCACTTTCGGTCTGTTATAAGGTATTATTAAGCCGTTTACGTTCACCAAATTTCATCCAAATACCTTGCATGGTTTGCGAGTTATGACTCCTGGTGAGCATTTACAAAGTTCAGACCTAGCTCATTCTTTATTGTATGCTAATATCTAACACTATTCCAAATAAAAATATTTGGCACAGAAATAAGTGCATACAAACTTACAATTTTAGCTCGTATAAGAAGAGAAGATACAGTTTCTAGTCTGTTTTACTTCAAATGTAGCTACTTTCTTAAAAATAATTCCTCGTCACTTGAGGACCACTTGTTAAAAAAGTTCAACAACTCTATCACTTTCAATTGAAGAATCCATAAGTTCTGCAACTGATGATTTGTAAGATTCATAAAAATCATCATCAAGTTTGTATGATTTTAAATTAAGATTAATATCCGTGATATACTAAGAAGAGAAGATTTTAAAGGCCACTTATGATTCAACAATCGGTTGGCGACCATTAATCATAACCTTAAATTGAATAGGCACCCTAATGTACAAATGTATAAAGCATATTTGAGCCGTTTATTTTGAAAGTGACCTAAGTTCATTTCGGGGCAAAAGTAATATTGTTCACTTTATGGGCCGTAATAATCGGTTTTTTGCCCGATACTACATATTTTTTAAACATAACGCCATCAATTTCACACGACATTACTTTTGCCCTGAGATGGATTTAGGCCACTTTCAAAATAAACGGCTCATTTCTTTTTATTTATTCAGTCAATGGAAAAAATCCTTATAGACTACATACCAATAGAGCCTGACTTAAAGTTATACAAAATAAATAATTGAAAAATAACTAAAAGTAATAATTAAGTATAAAAAAAAAAAACATTATATGTAGGGTAAGGGAGGGAAATATGGACCACCCATCTTTCTTTTTTAAATAAAACCCAAAATACATAAAACAAAACAATTAATTTTATGTCATTCAGTAAAGGAAACAATTTACCTTTATTCTGCTTCACTTTTAGATAAATATCTCATCAGGATAAAGAAAAAAAATGAAAAAACTGAAAATACTCAAAATGATGATAAAAAAAAGTGTAGTGTAATATGGACCATATAGTCCATTTGGTACAGAAGTTGCATAAAAAATGTCACTTCCACATTCGGCACATTTTTCATGACTCCAAGAACGTCAGATTACACATTCAACCCAAAATTCGCCACGTCGATCTTCTGACTAAAGGGTATTACATTATATGCATTTTTTATAATTTTTTTCCTTTGTAGTTAACGAATTACATATAATAACCATCAGACTCGTCATGAAAACTGCAACTAGATTCCCCATCTGAAAAAGATGATAAATACATTTGTTTTTGAGGCTTTTTTCTCTGGTGGTCCATATTACCCACAGCACGTGTTGGTGAAATAAATTGTTTTTTATCAGAAACTCTTTTGATTAATGAACTTATTTGTGCTAATAAATTATAAATGGTATTCACTGACTTTATATAATTAACCATTTATTTAAAAACGCGATGTCTTTAAAAAGAAATAATGAAATATAGTCACTAGAAAAAAATTATCACTGATCTCTTTTTTAGAAAAATCAACTTTACAGAAACATGCGACTTCACCGAATGCTAAAATCGCCCTATTATAAGCTTTAGGTATTAGCGCTAAGTTTGAACATGAATAACGGTAAATCCTATGTATGCAGTGGAAAATAACCGTATGGTCCATATTACCCACGTAGTCCATATTTCCCTCCCTTACCCTATATAATTATAATTTTTAAACTTTTTTTACTAACATAAAAATAAACAATTATATTAGCACTTAGGTAGCTTAACGTAACACTCTATCAATAGGCTCATTGAGAGCATAATTTGTTCTATGAACCTTCGAATAAAAAAAGGAAACATTACACGTCGACCTCAAGTTACATAAAAATTTATTTTATCTAACACAGAAAAATTTAAAGAACGTAAGGCAAATATCAAAAATTTTCTTTGGAATACGTTCAGTATGACCAGAGCGTACAGCGAAGAATGGATTCCAAATAAATGATACATATTCTAGCCTCGATCATACAAAGGAGGTATATACGAGTAATACCTTCAAAGTATAGGGATTAGAAAAATCCAAGCAATTTCTCCTAATAAAAGCTAATTTAGAATAAAACTTAGGCATTCAAACGCAAAGTTAGTGTCAAACAAATGTAATGAGCTAGCAAAATAACCATCATTTAATTCAAAAACACAGATTTTGTTAACTGTTATACATAATTCTATGTTTTGTATACTCAGAAAAATATTTATATTTGCCCATTCCTGCATATGAGAATTTTTTTTGCATAAGTTTCGCATATGCATATATTAATATTGTTGTGTATATTTTTTATCATTTTTATATTACACACGCTACAACCGCTTCGATTTGCGCTAGCATAGTCTTGTCCTATATATTCGAGCATGGTTTGTTTATCTTACTCAAGGCAAGTATAGGGCGTATGTAGAAGGGCTTTGCCGATTTTGTGTAGTTTTTTCTCTAACCAACTTGTTTTGTTGCATTACCGTTTTTCCGAATTCTTGGATTGTAGGAATGTGCTAGAGTTTTTGAGGGGTCTGTTGCTGGACAGATCGACAATTGATTCTTCTTTCATATCGTGTAGCTGAAGAAACCACATGGGCTAGTACTTAATAATTTTTACTAAAGTGCAAGGAAGTTTTATTTTACTTTAAAATCAAATTAAATTATTTAAAGCTAAAAGTCCTTAAATTTGTAAAAGAAAGGCAATTATTTTGGAAGTTTAAATACTGGCACAACCTTCACGGTTTCAAGAAGCAGGTTTCAACCGTGGAAGTATTGGAGCAACATGGTCATATAGAGACTTTACCTAAGGCAGAGAGTTTGATTGGAGATTTTGATTATAATTCAGAATTTGCTAGCACGCAGTCTTCAATAAAAGAATAGTGTTGGTCAGCACGCAGATTTTGAATAGCAGCATATCATGTTGAGCTCCAAACAATTCTGTTTCTAATTCAGTACAACTTGCCATTTTTGTTGATAATCGACCTAATGGCGTTAATAAAAAGGTAGCATCCGATTCAAATATATGCAATAACTTGCAATGCGTGAAAACAAAAGCGACTGAAATGGTCAATGCTATACTTATGGCAAAAGAAGTGCTGGATGGCAATAGTTGTGAAAATTAGGTTCCAACTCAAGAACTTTTAGCAAACTATCAAAAGCGATCTCATTATATTAAATAATTTGCAATACATGACATAACTTTAATGTATGTGTTATACATAGTGTGTTCCTTGAAATGTGTAAATGCCTCGAAAATCTCGTAAAGCTGTCTAAATTCATATTGGTTTTGACAACTATTAAGAGGTTTTTGAGGCATTAAGTCGTTTTAAAGACTACCCTCATAATTTTTCTGATTCTTATTCTTAAGTATTGGGTGTACTACTTAAAAACCAGAATTTTTTAGCGAAATTTGATGCTTTATTGTGGAAAAATGTTACAATATATTTTATTCAAAGTATTGTCCATTGGAAGTTACAACATTTCCCAATCTTTCAGGCAATTTATGAATTTCATCCCAAAAAAATTGCGCCGGCTTGGCGGCCAAAAATGAATCTATCCAATTTCGGATGCCTTGCTCTGATGTGAAGCGTATTCCGGTGAGGGCGTTTTGCATCGAGCGAAATAAATGAAAGTCAGACGGAGCAAGGTCCGGACTATAAGGCGGGTGAGCCAAAACTTCCCATCCACTATTTTCCAAATAGTTTTTCACGGGTCTTGCAACATGCGGCCGAGCGTTGTCATGATGAAAAGTTATTGCTTCGTGTCTGGTCGCATTTTCCGGGCGTTTTTCGATGACTGCACGCTTCAAACGTATTAATTGTGTTTGGTACAGGTTACCTGTGATTGTCTGGCCCGATTTCAACAACTCATAATATAACGGCCCCTTCTGATCCCACCAAATACACAGCATAACCTTGGCGCCATGGATATTTGGCTTCGAGGTTAATTTGGCTGGTTGGCCGGGTTTCACGTATGACTTTTTGCGCTTGGGATTGTCATAATGGATCCATTTTTCATCCCCAGTCACAATCCGATGCAAAAATGATTTGTTTTTATGGCACTCAAGCAGCATTTCGGACATACAGAAGCGCCATTCAACGTCTCTCGGCTTCAACTCATAGGGGACCCAATTACCTTGATTCTGAATGTATCCGGCGGCTTTCAAACGTTTCGAAATAGCTTGCTGAGTCACTCCCAACGATTTGGCAAGCTCGTCTTGTGTTTGACACGAATCCTCATCGAGTAGCTTCTCTAATTCTTCGTCTTCACACTTTTTTGGCTGTACTGGGCGTTCTTTGTCTTTGATGTCAAAATCGGCACTTTTGAAGCGTTTAAACCATTCAAAACACTGTGTTTTTCCTAAAGCATCGTCGCCATAAACTTCTACAAGCAAACTATGACTTTCCGCAGAAGTTTTCTTTGCAAAAAAATGACCCAACAGAACCTCCCGCAAATGCTGTCTTTTTCTCGAATTTTCGAAGTTATTCATCGTGAAAAATAATAATGATGCACACAAGATAAAATTGTTTTGTTGACTGATTTTGACAGCTGTCAAATGTACCTTCAAAATGACATATATATAAAGTTCGAGCTTTCACGATATTTGTTAGTACGGACATCCACTGTCAAATTCCGGTTTTTAAGTTGTACACCCAATAATAACTCAATAACATAAGAGAAAGAACTATACATACATATGAGCTTAGAATTACAATAATTAGCAATATTGTCAGTTATAAACTTCTACAATAAACAACTTGTATGTAATTGATACCGTCATTAAAAATCATTTTATTCTGTCAGACGGTTAAAAAACGATCACGTTAGCATAGTACTCCCCATCAGCCCAAAATACTCCCCAAAAATCTAAAAATGAGTATCGAGATTTTTTTTGAAACGACATCACTAAACAAGCGCAGCACAGTGATGCGATTAGTACATGCTAGACGGAAAAAACTATTTTTTTTGCAGTTTTTTATGTTTTAGGTATGGGAAAGTACAAAAAAAAATATTTCAAAAATTTTGGACAAGTGGGTGTGGCACCTCCCATACAACTTATTTACATTTTGCGCTATATCTTAAAAACGAAACGTGCTGTGGTTACAAAATTTTAAGTGTATAGGTTTTACGTAGTTTCTTAAATTTATGAAAAATTAGAGCACAGTTGGACAAGTGGGCATGGTACCTCCCATACAACTACAATATATTTTGGGCTATATCTTAAGAACGGAATAAGTTACGGTTACAAAATTTGCTGTGTATGGGTTTGATGTAGTTTCTGAAATCTATTGGACAAGTGGGCGTGGTACCTCCCATACAACTACAATATATTTTGGGCTATATCTTAAGAACGGAATAAGTTATGGTTACAAAATTTGCAGTGTATGGGTTTGATGTAGTTTCTGAAATCTATAAAAAATTTGAGTACTATTGGACAAGCGGGCGTGGTACCTCCCATACAACTACAATATATTTTGGTCTGCATCTTAAGAACGGAATAAGTTACGGTTACAAAATTTGCAGTGTATGGGTTTGATGTAGTTTCTGAAATCTATAAAAAATTTGATTACTACTGGGCAAGTGGGCGTGGTACCTCCCATACAACTACAATATATTTTGGGCTATACCTTAAGAACGGAATAAGTTACGGTTACAAAATTTGCAGTGTATGGGTCTTATGTAGCTTCTGAAATCTATAAAAAATTTGAGTACTATTGGACAAGTTGGCGTGGTACCTCCCATACAACTGAAATAAATCTTACATCATAACTAACGAAAAAATTTGCAATAACGAAATTTAAAATAGGCGTGTAATGTTTGATTTCTAAGGCAATAATAGTTTATTAGTAATTAGTAATTGCCCTATTCCAACGATGCATTGTTGTATTATGTCTTTAGCATGGCAGAGAATTTTATGAACTGTTACCGGCATAAAATACTAGCTATAAAGTTGTATATATAATGCCTTAGTTTCATTTATATAAATTTCGAAGGCAGAAATATCTATATTATAACCAGAAGAGATACAGCTTAGAATTATATAAAAACTTTTTATAAGCTTCTCGTCTAATCCAGTTATCGCAGAGCTTTGTTCATATTTTTTAAAAAATCGTCGGGCAGTGTTTCCATCGTTTGAGGAGCCATAACCTGGCTTGGGTTTATCTATAACTAGACACATTTCTTTTTTAAATCGAAATTGAATTTGTTTTTTTCTAGTTTCCACATATAATTTATCTTTGCTATCACGAATTGACCATTTTTTAACATCCATCCTGTACCCAATATGCAATATACAATCAAGCTTTTTGATCCAGTCCACGGTGGTTTTTAAAAAATTTAAACTTTTTGAAATACCACCCGCGATTTTTTTCAAGGATAATGTTGGGGGACCCTTCTAGTATCTAAATCTGCAAACCACGAAATCGAACGTCTAACCGTTTTTTTTTTTCGACCTTTTAGTTTTTTTAACGATTTTTGAGTATGTCTCGGTGTGTATATACATATTATGTACACATATATATGTATATACGTACATATATATACTTGTATATATATATATGTTTAATATATATATATGGATACATATATACATACACACATACATACATATAAAAGGTATCGTTTCCGCACCATTTATTTTTTAAAAAAATCGGTTTTTTCGTGTTTAAGAAAAACACAAACAAAAACCGGAAATGAAAGTAGTCACTCTAGATGTGATTTTTGATCCTTAATCCGATTCCGGTATTAGAAATGCTCTATTACGTCTGGACTTTGAGATATCCTTACATATATGTTTGAAGGACACCATTTTTTTTCCTATTTTTGAAGTTATATAACAAGATAAGGTAATATTACGCCGTAAAATCTGGTATGACAGTTAATAGCCCTAATTTTTTCCTTGAAAACTCAATCAAACCGATAACGATATCTTTTTTTTTGTCGGAGATATCTTTGCCTAAAAAGTTAAAAAAGTGCAAAAACACGATTTTTGACTATATTGGATGTTATATGCAGGACACACAAAATTTTTTTCGGAATTTCGATTACCAGAAACATTTGGTACTTTCTTTTGGCTTCAAATTGAGCTATTTAATGTTTATCTGCAATATTTCTCTGCAAAGTTATGTTAACTTTAAAATCACACCATGAAACTAAAAGCGAAAAATCTCGGTTTTCGGCAATATTTGAGGTTGTATACAGTACGGACGAAACTCGTCTGCTCTTTTTTACTAACCGAAGCATTTAAAACTATTCTTTATCTTCAAAATAAGCTATCAAGAGGTCTTTTGTGATTGTTTTCCACAAAGTTATGACCATTAAAAAATTACATTATGGAGTGCAAACTCACAGTGTACGAGTATTCCTTATATTGCTGCAACATGTTGTCTTAAAATAGTCATAACTTTTTAGAAAACAATTACAAGAGACCACTTGTTAGCTCATTTTAAAGATAAAGAATGGTTTTAAATGCTTCGGTTGGTAAAAAAGAACAGACAAATTTCGTCCGTACTGTATACAACCTCAAATATAGCCGAAAACCGAGATTTTTCGCTTTAAGTTTCATGGTGTGATTTTAAAGTTAACATAACTTTGCAGAGAAATATTGCAGATAAACATTTGATAGCTCAATTTAAAGCCAAAAGAAAGTACCAAATGTTTCTGGTAATCGAAATTCCGAAAAAAATTTTGTGTGTCCTGCATATAACATCAAATATAGCCAAAAATCGTGTTTTTGCACTTTTTTAACTTTTTAGGCAAAGATATCTCCGACAAAAAAAAAGATATCGTTATCGGTTTGATTGAGTTTTCAAGGAAAAAATTAGGGCTATTAACTGTCATACCAGATTTTACGGCGTAATATTACCTTATCTTGTTATATAACTTCAAAAATAGGAAAAAAAATGGTGTCCTTCAAACATATATGTAAGGATATCTCAAAGTCCAGACGTAATAGAGCATTTCTAATACCGGAATCAGATTAAGCATCAAAAATCACATCTAGAGTGACTACTTTCGTTTCCGGTTTTTGTTTGTGTTTTTCTTAAATACGAAAAAACCGATTTTTTTAAAAAATAAATGGTGCGGAAACGATACATTTTATATGTATGTATGTATGAATGTATATATGTATCCATATATATATATTACACATATATATATATACAAGTATATATATGTACGTATATACATACATATGTGTACATAATATGTATATACACACCGAGACATACTCAAAAATCGTTAAAAAAATTAAAAGGTCGAAAAAAAAAAACGGCTGGACGTTCGATTTCGTGGTTTGCAGATTTAGATACTAGAAGGGTCCCCCAACATTATCCCTGAAAAAAATCGCGGGTGGTATTTCAAAAAGTTAAAAATTTTTAAAAACCACCGTGAGTCATGAAGGGATGATAAACCATTACAATAAAATTCTGGTCGAGGTTCTTTAACATTTTGTATAGCATCATCTCACTTGGCTTGGCACCACATATATAACACGACTGTGTTGACTTATGAGACGAAAGGTGATTTGCTATCTTACCGTCTCCCATTGTGCAAAAGAATAATAATTATTGCTTTTCTCGGGCTATCTACGTTTATTTCTTCTAATTTTTATTTCTATAATTGAATTTTTTTTACTGTGTATTTACATAACGTGTTGTGTTTTTAAATATGTTACCCGGATTACAGCTCAAAGTAATGAAATTACCCAAAAACCATTCATTATATTTAGAAAAAATATTCGGAACTTGGATTTGAAATTTAAATTAATAGCATTTTTAGGACAATCAAAAAAATTAAAAAAAAAATACAATGTCAAATTTGCGCACTTAGGCACTCCTAGCGCTTAGAGAAGACATAATACTCAGTTGAAAAAAAAAAGTTTGGTGAAAATATCAAGTGACCATTTTTTTTTATTTACCAAAATATTTAACCAAATTTTTCGTTTTTGAGAGTAATTTACACTTCACTAAAATAGGTTTTTTTTATTTCGTGTATTTATTTATTTTTTTTTTCTCAGTGTAAAAATATTGTGTGTTATATTACAAATATTGAAACCCCACAAAAAGTCTCATCGACTTAAAATTATATATATTTCAGACAATACGGTCAGAGCCTAATTAATACAGTAATATTTAGTACCATCATATAGATTAAGAAAAAAAGTCAAAGGTAAATTTGCGCACTTAGGCATTCCCAGGGCTTAAAGTAGACATAACACTGATTAAATAAAAAAAGTTTGGCAGAAATATGGAGTGACGATTTTTTTTTTTTTCCAAAATGTTTTGCAGAATTTGGCGTTTTTACACATTTATCTCCCTAAATTCTATTCTCTAGCACCAACATTTTAAAAGATTTGGTTTTGAATATATAATGTTTCCATAAAACATATCTTGGCCGTAATGTGTGCCGATTTTCAACTCTTTTCGATATTGGGAAGTATTAAAAAAAAATTGTGAAAATAGCAACTAATTTCATGAACACAAATTTGTAAAACATCATTTTTTAGGCCGACTTTGACGATTTTTGGTATTTTATATAGAAAGCGGAGGTAAATAAAAAATTAGTTATGTGTTAATTATATATTTTCTGATATTATTTCATATTCAGAATGTAAAAATTCGATTTCGAGTTTTTTCCGTCTAGCTTGTACTAATCGCATCACTGTGCGCAGCCTGCATCGCAACGTTGAGCTCATCGTCGCCGTTGGAGAAACTAAGTAAGTCAACTTTTACTCTTTTTATGATTAGTATTCTTACTCATTTTTTCATGAACAATTATTCTCTTCTACTTGTACTCTTTTTTTTTGTTATGCAATTCTCTTATAAATTTTGGTTGCTCTATTGCTTTTATTACAATTTCAATTTGAGAACAAATATTTTATGAAGTTTTATTTTTAAATTAGTTAAATTAAATCTAAGAATTGAAAAGCATTATACAAAATGAATAAAGTATAAAGTAATTGTTGTTTTGCGATGACATAAGAATCTTTTTAGTTTGAAAATTAAATTTGGATGGGTTTGTGAGATTAACAATGGTCTCTTATAGTTATGGTTGGGAATGGGATAAGATCAGGGGCAGTAACAACAACTTTCTGTCTCATACTCAAATTATCTATTTTTTTTTTTTTTACTTTACCATACCTTAGATGGTTTTATTGTGTTTGTCTTGGTTATTTGCTTATGAGTAAACGGTTTTGTTTTAGCCAATTTCAATTTCCGTCTTAGTGTTAATTTTACCATTCGTCATTGCAGTCTAGTGCATTTTGGTCATTTGAATGATTATTGTTTATTTCGCTGCTAGGTATCTTTTCTCTCTGTGCATGATTTTTTTTTGTAAAAATGATAAAATGGTACAAGTAAGTGTAAGGCACGAACCCCGACATAGCCGACGAGTTTAGTCCTGGAAACACAAGCATGCACGCCCGCTTTGCACGCACTTAGATCCACCTGCCCTATGGTAACATAAGGTAGACGTTTCATTATATCGTAAAATAGAGTTCTATTTTATTTATCATTATACAAAACACCTTAGTCCAGAATTTTTTCAATGGAAAAATTTCTCTACTAAGGTAGTATCTAGATAGAAATTTATTGGAAGATTTGGAAAAAGAGATTTGCGAGCTTTTATAAAATACTAGCTGTTTTACCCGGCGTTGCACGGGTTTTAATAAAAAGCCAGAGTGCACTAAAAAGCTAATAATGAAAACTTTTTTTATTCTTTAAAACAATGTGCCCCAAACAGATGCTCCGATTTATTTATTTTACCGGTAAAACTCCAAAACTATCGCAAAATATTAAAATATACATTGAAGGAATCGGTAAACGTCCAAAATATCGGTAAATGTCCAAAAGTATAGAAGAACATCTAAAATATAGGTAAAATTCCAATTATAACGAAAAACATCTACAATATCGGTTAAAGTCCAAAAATTACGAAAAACATCCTTTATATCGGTAAAAGTCCGAAAGTTTTGAGAAATATATAAACACATCAAAAAAATCGGCAAAAGTCTAAGTTTATCGAAAAACATCGTAAATATCGGTAAAATAACAAAAAAGAAATCGAAAAACATCCTATATATAGGTAAAAGCCCAAAAGTTTTGAAAAATATTGGAACACATTGAAGAAATCGGTAAAAGTCTAAAAACAAAACATCCAATATATCGAAACAAAATCAAAAGTTTCGAAAAATAGTGAAATATGTACATCGAGGAAATCGGTCAAAGTCCAAGTGTTTCGAAAAACGTCCAAAATAACGAAAAAAGTCCAAAAGAATTGAAAAACATGTAAAACATCGTTAAAAGTCCAAAAATATTGAAAATATTGAGTTGGCATCACTGACGAAATCACTCATTTTTGCTCTCATCAACAACACAACATCAAGAATAAAAAAAAAACAATAAATGAAAGAGAGATAAAAGACAACAACAGCACATAACTCATGGCGCAGCAAGCTATAGCGACTGAAATGCAAACGATCATTTTTATGCAAGCATTGAATTTTTTTTTTTCAACAACTTCATACTAAAAAAAAGGGTTTATCTTATAAAAACCAAAAAACTAAGTATACAATCCTGTTCCGTACCACACGCAAAACGTTTTAAAAACAAAAATTATTGAAATCAGTTTGGTATATTTCGCACCAAATCGTTACATAGGGTTTTCATGTAAGCAATTTCATATAAATAGTATAGATGCAACATTAGTAGTATTTTTCACGACAATGCATCCAAAATACACATAAGTTCTAGGAATTGTAAGCGCAAGCTCTGAGAAAAAACTGGGAGAATTCGGACAAGAGGGCGTGGCACCTCCCATATTAGCAAAAGCTTCAAAACGCTATACTGAAAGCGGTTTTTGAGATAGTCGAACTTAATTTAACTCAGACACTAAGAACTATCAATGCAAGCTTCAAACAAAAACTAGGTGAAATCGGATAAGAGGGAGTGGAACCTCCCATATACGAACAAGCAAAAGCTTCAAAATGCTATACTAAAGCTTTTTTTGTGATAATCCAACTAAATTTCACTCAAATACTAAGGACTATAAGAGCACGCTCTGAGCTTAAACTAGACGATCTTGGAGAAAAAGGCGTGGCACCTTCCATATTCGCAAAAGCTTCAAAACGCTTTACTGAAGACGTTTTGTGAGAAAATCTGACCAAATTTCACTCAGACACTAAGAATTATATACGCAAGCTCTACACAAAATTTTCAAAATACTGCAGTGTAATGTATTTAATGTTTGGCCAGACCAAAGGTTGCACCCTTACTAGTTTTTTGTTTTTTTTTTTTTTTTTTCAGTGGAATAAGTCCATAAAGAGGAAAAAGTAATGTCATATAATCCGATATTTCACCGATATGATTTTTTCAATTTAATGCCATAAATTCCACACCATTCAGTAAACTTTTCGTGAAAACACAGCCTGATTTTATTCACTTCTAACAAAATGTCAGCCAATTCATATTATGACATTACTTTGACTCCGTATGGAGTTATTCCACTTTCAAAAAAACCCATTCATATGGAAATAATGCAGCAACATAAAAGCTGTAGAAAAACCCAGGGAGCATCTGACACGATTTTTTATATTCTGATTATAAGTACATGGTCTAGAGTGTCGAAGTAGGTAATTGGTTTTTGGCGGCATCGGGGAACGCCTTTTTTTTTTTCGTTACAGCCAACTGCGTATGAGCGGTGCCACGCCCATCAGCGATATTTTAACTTCTTTTAGTTAAGAGGTGCCAAACAGCAACCAGACTTCAAAAGGTTGCTTTATTAGTTTTCTTTTTAAAGCGTATTAAATTTATGCTGTGACACGCCTTTCTAAGAGTTTTCTCAATATAACTACTTATCACATATTAATCTTAAATATAATCAAGATTAATTTGAACTCTCTTGAAACTCGGCGTATTCTATATAGGAATTTGATCATTTATGATTTGATAAACGGTGATATTGATTTCTCGGATATGCTTGAGCTTATAATTTTTGATATACCATTTAGGACGAATTCTGATTATTTTAATATTAAATTTCATAGTACCAACTATGCTATAATGAATTGTATAGTAATAGCTTACTTGATTTTGCATTGACTTAGGAAAGCTTTAAATCAGTTGTGATTAAATTTTTAAATTATATTATTTCTGATTATTCTGTATGGTAACATTGTTATGTTTTTATGTTGCTAGTCTGTAAGGTTTTGCTACCAAAGGCAAATTAAATAAATAAATAAAATTGTTGGAGTTGTTGTCGAGCAATGTTGAATCAAATTATTCAACTGACGGAAAGTAGGTGTAATACTTAATCCAACATTATCAGGCACTGTTAACGAATTTGATCAATAGTTTGTGAGATATGACCAGATTAAATTTAAAGTTTAGGGCGGTGCCATGAATCCTTATGAGTGCAAAGTCAAAGTCTAGTCTAATGTGTAAATTAGGTCGGAACGTTGAAAAAAATATTGGAAAATTTTTTTTTGGGCCACTCTAAAAACAGCCAAAATAATTTTTTTTTTTTAACTTCGGCAGATGATGACCGATGTTTAAAAATACATATGTAGAGTAGAACGGGGTAATGTCGTGCAGGGGGTAATGTCGTGCACTGGCTGTTTTAGCCCAAAGAATTGAATGATTTACCAACTGTTCATAAGGTAGGGACCTGCTGACCTACTGAGCTTATGCATATAATACTAGCAATTTTCACCAGTTCGTCTCTACAGAGTAACCTTTTTTTCAAAACGCACGCTTTCGAGACGATAAAAGTGTTTTTTTATCGGGTCAGAAAAATAATTTTCCTTGCGGGAAAATATACCAGGTAAGTGTTTTCTGAAACGAAATATCCTGGCAAAGAAGAGAAGTATTTGGTTTTCGAAAAAAATTTTGGGCTTCACCGAGTTATCGAAGTTGACCTTTAAAACGACCATTGGGGTAATGTCGTGCACATTGACTTACACAAACACAATTTCTCGCTACACAAATGTTGTTACACATGGATGTAACCATTGAAATTATCTTTCGATCGGATGCTTACTCGTTGCATTTGCTTGAGATGTACGGCTTTACGAGCATGTCAAAGTTGAGTGCCAGACATTGCCCCGTTCTACTCTACACAACATATTATGTACTTCACACTTGTATACTAATGAATAAATACATGATAATGCTAAATCTCCTCTAATAGAACCACTACCTATCATTTCTCACACATTTTGGTACCTTTACTATACTCGGAAAACAATGCACGACATTACCCCACAAATTTTGAGGGGGGTAATGTCGTGCACATTTTTTTTTTCTTCACTTACACAAACACAATTTCTCGCTACACAAATGTTGTTACACATGGATGTAACCATTGAAATTATCTTTCAATCGGATGCTTACTCGTCGCATTCGCTTGAGATGTACGGCTTTACGAGCATGTCAAAGTTGAGTGCACGACATTGCCCCGTTCTACTCTAATACATATTATGTATGTATTTTTATAAGGAGATTTTATAAGGAGAATATTGCATTTGGAGAAAACGAACCAGAGAAACTGGGTCTCAATAGCCGAATACGGCCTCTGAGGTCCAAAAACCAAAGAAAAAGATGTAGACCGCATTAAGCCCTATACAATGAAGCATTGTGATACGAGCAACCGTTAATGCTACGCATTGATCTTTCGATCGTAAAAAGGTCATTACTCTGAAGTTGATACATATATTTATGAATTTCTGGAGAGTTATAATTAAAAATTTTTTCAGAAACATACTATAATTAAATTATTTCTTAAAATAAAGCTTTTGTTCAATAAACACTTGTGGTATTGTATATACATAACTACTTACAATAATTTCTTATTGTATACATAGTATTGTATATACAATAGTATTGTATACATACATCTGTACTGTGATCTATATGAAATCTGTTCTTTTTGAAAGCATTGTTGCAACATAACTACTTACGGATATGTACATATACTTACTTATTTCATCTCAATCCACCTGCAGAATGTGGAACTTAAAGTCAGTGATATAAACCACGTTTGAGGCCGAGTTATTGCAATTGTTGAACAGCAATTAAGACGCAAAGATGAAATACTTGGCAACTATAAACTTTTTTTTAGTGTTGTGCTTTTTCTTTGGTGAAATTTCCGCGCAACGCTGCAGTAAAGCTTGTACGCGAGAATTTGCACCCATTTGTGCCATTTGGGAAAGACGTGGTGGCCGAGCAGGACCTCTTTGCAGATTCAGTAATAGATGTCGCTTACGTGTGCAACGTTGTAATAATCCTAGTCGGAGTGAGTATGGTTAACAAATTGAAGTCGGAAATGAATTTATGTTTGTACTTTTTTTTTTGTCATTAGTCTGGCAGGAATTACCGCTAAGTAGCTGCCCACGAGAAAACTCGTCGCGTTGTAGGCTACTGGGAGTTTAAGCTGATTCCCAATGCATTTTAACCACTTGTGTCGATATATGAGCCGTTCACAGCACAGTTCCATCAACTCCACTTTTCCAAAAAGTTTAAATATAAGTGTCAAAATACTTGGTTATAGTCATAGCTTATTATATATTGTAATTAATAAATTTTTAAAATGATTGAGAGCAGATACCATCATTAATCGACAAAATTTATTTGGCCATTGACTAATAAAAAGGTCAGAGGACATTTTGATTTACTCCATCCTTAAATTCATTCCTTATGTTAACCATGTCTAGTATAAACACTTGAGAATAAGCCGAAACGACAAAACTTCACCCACAGCGCAATAAGAAGACTATATAAAAACGATGTAGGTATATTATTTCGTCGTTTTTCTCCACAATTTCTTTTGTGGAGTGAATCGATTTGTGCAGTGAGCAGCTTGTACACTAGGGATTTCAGTCCCGGGATTCGAGCCTTTTTGCAGTCCCGAAAATCCCGGGATTAGTGCTACCAATCCCGGGATTTCTTTTGCAAGTTTTTTTTTGTTAAATAACAGAAAAATCACATTAAAGTAGAGATAAAACTTATTCTCTCTAGATTTAAAACTGAAATTGAGGACAATAGCAGTTAATGTAAACGCAGCAAAAAACTTGGAAGAAAAATTAAATCTAGTTTTGAATAACACTTCAAAAAATTTGTTTTCTAGATAATCTTATTATTTATCCGACGTTTTAATGGAAGAAATTGATATATTTTGTAATGGTGGTGATAGGGGTTATTTCCTCCAGAAAACTTTCGATTATCTTTTTTCAATTCAACCAACAAGTTTTGAATCAGAAAGATGCTTTTCGTGTGCAGCAGGGATTGAAATAAGAAAAAAAAAAAATACTGCAGAATTTTTTTTGATTATTTGCAATTTTTTTCAAAATTTTTTTAGTGCCTTATTCAAGTGTTTGTTGAATACTAAATATTAATATTAAATAACAGATATGGCAATGTTTTAATTTAAAATTGAAAATTTATGGTGAAATTTTCTTTTTTGCATTTGTAAAAATATCGAGCCCTAACCGCCAAAAAGGCTTAACAAAAAGTAATTTTTACAGGAGAAGGTTTTTTTTAAATATCTGTGCATTTAGTATAGCTTTTACAGTGAAGTTTCTAAACTGTAAGCTATATTTTTTGTTAGAAATGCGATGCAACTAGTTTCAGTCACACACAAAAAAAAGGGACATAATATAAATGAAAAATGTATTATTAATAACGAAAAAATTCATCGAATATGAGCCGAGTACAGCATTCATTGATTATAAGTATTTTCAATCATACGTTAAACAAGGCATACGTACGCTTATGAATTATTCGTAAATTTTTTTTATGAATTATTTGTAAAACGTAAGAACTTGTTCATAAAATCTAAAAACGAAATTCATAAATTTTTTTTTTCAAAATAAAAAAATTCGATTAAGCTTTTGAAATACAAATTTTACACAAAAACGTCATAGGAGTCTGTAGCGTATGTGATAAGGAGCTAGTTCTCTGCGCTTTGGTTTCCGGGTTCGAACCCCAATGCGGGTGAAAGTTTTTTTTATTATTTTTTTTTTATATTAGGAGAAGGCATTAGGAGGCATTGGACATACAATATTTACCTAGAGTAGTATGTCATAAGAAAAGTAAGCACTTGATGCTAAAAAACGCTTTTAAAAGCGCTATTTTTCCTCTTGGGAAAATAAATACTTACCACAGCATGCTTCTATGCCTAGAAGTTTCAGGAGAATACACACACATAGCATGATGGTGTGAGCGACATAGAAAGGAACTTTCAACAATACTTTATTTGAAATTTAGCATAAACAAGTATAGAACCAAAAGAAGGAAATGAAATACAAACTGAAAATAATATTTCAAATTGATGAAACTTTTACTTTTAGTTTATGAACGATTTGTTTAATTTTATGTAAACATTTATAAAATTTGTATCTGTTGATTTATGAAACGTTATTATTCGTACGAAAAAATTCTTAAAATTTAAGAACGGAAGTTCATAAAAAAAATTCCTCATAGAAAAATATTTATGAACTCATGTACTTACGATTAATGAATCGTTCTTAAAATAAAAAAATTTTAATGAAAAAATTTTATTTGAAAATCAATGAATTTCGGTGTATGAAAGCCGTTCATAAATAATATGTTCAATATTTTTTTGTGTGCACCTATTTATAATATAACTGCTATTTTTCAGTGTTTTGTCAGTTAAGACTATTTTTCTTTTCCAGATTCCCCATCTGATCTTCAGTTTTTGTACCAAAAAACATTTGTGGTCACATATACTATTAACCCTCATCAAGACTTATTGATAAATTTTCCTTTTTATTACATTATTTGCAAATTATTTTTGGCACAAAAAGAAAAAAAGATTTAACCAACAACTCGGAGTCACAAAAAAAATAAACAAAATACTTCGAATGTCGGTTAAGTCTTAATTGCTTTTGCTATGACTCCGTAACGGTACTTTTTACAGTTATGAAATTTGTAGAGAAGATGCGTATGGACACGAATTATAGGTTTCCATCAAAGGGCCTGTGCCAAATCGAAACTTTTACCTTAGGCAAATAGGGGTGAAAAAAAATTTAACTCTGGTGACTAAAATTTCTATTTTTGCTGTGCCAAATGGATTACAATTTCTGACAGGTTCAATTTTTGACGTATCAGAAACAAACTTTTTTTACATTTGTTTTGCACACTTTTAAGCAATCGCAGAAAATAAATATGCATGTCAAAAAAATTTAAAATCTAATTAAAATGAATATGCTGAGGGACCTAAGTCAGCAAATGATACAATTTTGGAGGTCATTATTAATGAAAGAAGCCTGATTCAAGGTGTCAAATAAAGTTTGTTTTGTGGAACTATTAAAAATAAAAAATTTGGCCATCTATCGATAATGTTTTTATTCTTTATTAAAATACACCATTATGAGAGTTTATTGTCCAAATGTAAGCCCTAGCGGTTACGGTATTAATTTATTCAAACGCTGAAATTTTTTTATGACGGCTCCGCAGATTCTGTGATGACTGCCATTTCGTGAAGGATATTTTCTTTAAAATACGCCAGAGAAGTTAGTCTTTTAGCGTAACCTTTCGGTTTGAGATACCTGCACTATTCCATATTTTATAAATTTACTTTGTAGGATGTGTATACGTAATAATAAATAAATATTTTTTCAAACAAATAAAAATTTTTAATTTGAATTTTCAAATTTGTTTGTTTTCAATTTCGATTGTCAAAATTTTCAGTAGCCCCTGGGCTAGTACAAATTTTGACACAACAATTTCACCTCATATGCTTCAAAATTTGCATTTGGAACGTCAGAATTTGTATAGGTGAGGGAAATGTTTTCGATTGGCACAGGCCCAAAAAACGAAAATCCGAAATCTTGTCGGTTTAGTCTTTTTGGCGGTTAGGGCTCGATATGT
This sequence comes from Calliopum simillimum, assembly GCA_951812925.1. Taxonomy (NCBI): domain Eukaryota; kingdom Metazoa; phylum Arthropoda; class Insecta; order Diptera; family Lauxaniidae; genus Calliopum; species Calliopum simillimum. The sequence continues at coordinate 63,767,406 of OX638369.1, read as the reverse complement.
TTAAAGTAGAGTTGCCGAGTACTACATTTAAGCCTAGATTGGGAGGTTAGACACCTAAGACAATGGTTATATGCAAAATAAAATGAGTATTTAGTTTCAACGATTAACTCAAAAACAAAGTAATATGAATTTGGCTAAATATTATTATTACAATTTTTTACAATTTTTGACAATATTCTGAGGTTATTGCTGCATATTTGAAGTTATTTCTGCAGAAATAGGGCATTGCTGCAGCTTATTTCAATGCCTGGCGTGAGGTTATATATCTGTAGACTTTTGACAAAACAACCCAACTCGAAATTGGCAACTTTTCAGGAGAGCCTAAAAACTGATTAACTACTTTTCAATAATGTGGCTCAATTTCGTTGATGCAGCATTGAATCTCCTCTTTCCATACATTTTTACTAATCATAAAGTGTCAGCTGTCAAATTATTTTTTTCTTTTGGTTCATAACACTTCAAATCCTACGGGAACTATGGGACACCCTTATATCTCTGGAACAAGAAATCATAGAGACATGGCGATTATACCAATAGAAGCATATTTAAATTTTTTATTTAGGACTAAAATCCTGGAGAATTGTCATATCTCGACTTAGGTTGTTTTGTCAAACATTCACAGATATGCAAAAAATTAAGATATAAATTGGATGATAAAACAACAAATGCTTTAATTTTCCTAAAAACATATTTTAATAATAATAAAACTGATTAAAAGAAAAGTTATTCCTTTCAAGTCCAACACTTGTTAAAACTTCGATCTCACTATTTTATATAATTAAAAATGTATGATATTTTATGTATGCATTTAACTAAGCATATAATACTGCAATGTACCTTTATGTTCGTTTTCGAAGTAAATAAGTATTTTTGAATTTTTTGTTTTTTAAAAAAGGCGTGAATTGTTTAATGAAATGAACCTGTTAATATTTTTTACACTTTTTAAATAAAATATCTTTGTAGGGGTGTAGTAGGGGTATAAAAGACAAAATATTAGGATTTTTTAATACTAAATTCTGCTTTATTTAGAAAAAAAAAAATTCATACAAATCCCGAAAAATCCCGGAATTCAAAATTTTCTGATCCCGAAATCCCGGGATCGCAAAAAGTCCAAAAATTGGAATCCCTATTGTACACATATTTAGTAATTGGATTTTGTTGAAATGATAAAAATTAAAATAAAAAATTTGGTAAGAACCAAAAAATAAAAAGATGGATTTATCTTTTTACACCCTACACCCAGGGTATATTCACTTTGTCCTTCCTTTTGTAACGCTGAGAAGGAGGCGTGGCAGACAAAGAAAAGTATATATATTCGTGATCAGCGTCACCACCTGACTCGATATAGCCATGTCCGTCTGTCTGGCTGGGTGGGTGGCTGGCTGTGTGTGGAAATACATTTCTTGGGAAAATAGAGCAAGATAATTCCATGAAATTTGGTACACTGCCTCCGTCAACGGACACGCCTACCGCCCATACAAAAAATTTATTCAAAATGCAACTTTAGGAGTATTTTCCACGACAATGTAACCAAAACAGTCTCTGAGCAAAAACTGGGCAAATTCGGACGAGAGGGCGTGGCATCTCTCATATTGGCAAAAGCTTCAAAACGCTATAATGAAATCGAACTAAATTTTACTCAGACACTAAGAACTATAAATGCAAGCTCTCAACAAAAACTGTGTGAATTTGGACGAGAGGGCGTGGCACCTCTCACATAAGCAAAAGCTTCAAAACCCTTTACTGAAAGCATTTTTTAAGATAATCGAACTATATTTTACTCAGACACTCAGAGCTATAAATGCAAGCTCTGAGCAGAATATGGAATCTTCATTCCATGTGGTTATGGATGAAACGTATCGAAATCCAACCTACCAATTTTTTGGTTTTTATTTACCTATGCATTTTTGCCTTGTTTTTTGTATTGTGGGTGTTTTTTATTCAAAATCATGAAACAGTAAGCTCGCACCACAGTACCACTTTACACGTGATTTGTTGGTAGCTAGTAGTGTAAATCATTATCTGTTCAAAAAAACAAATTAACGTAATATTTGGTGAACATTAGTAAAAGCAAATTCATGACATATATGTCAAGAGCTTCGATAGGACTATTGATATTTTCATTAGAAATTCTTCTTCGCGAAAGTTTCACTTCATTTATCCATACTTCAAAAGAATCGTCGTGCAAAATCGTGGAGTATATCTTAAAAGCTGGTTGGAAGCTTCTTCATCTAGAGTTGTAGTTCTTAATAGAAAAAGACATCCAAAGTTCGACAAAATTCCACGATGCTTGAGAAAGCGATCTTCGAGATGAGTGACAAATAAATCTAAGTATGCTATATAAGTCGAAATTCGGTAATAATTGCAATAACATTAGTCTTCACATTGCAACGATGAGTCTGACGTGAACTTATAGCATTTTCTTTTCTAAAAAAATGATACTTGTTTGAAGTGTAACATTTTTTTAGTTTTACACTCTACCCTGATAAAATGTTACATTTTTTTAAATAAGAATAGAACAAAAAATTCTATACAAATCACAAAATAAATTTTCTCTCACAATTGTGACATTTGTTTTTATTTAATTTAATAAATTTTAATTTATTCGAATGCTTGTAAATAAAAAACCAAATAAAAACTATCAATATCTGTTTCTATTTCTGAAAAATCAAAATTCTCGCCCCGTCGATGGAAAAAAGTGTAAAAATGTTACACTTTTGCCTGCTCAGAGGGCAACAATTTTTAGAAAATTTTAGAAAAGAACATAATATTTTGACAGCCTTCGCAAGGGGCAGAAAAAGTGTAACATTTTTTTGAGAAAAGAAAACGACATTAGTTTAGGCATCTTTATTTCGATTTCGTATTCTTCGTATATCTCGCTGACTTTTTGGTAAATTGTACTGAAATTTTTTTTTCTAACTTTCTTATCGCTTTAAGCAGCTGAAAAGCAGCAGAAGTTGTTTTTGTATCTGTCCAGGTACTGGAGATGGTCTCCAAGGCGTCCATAACTGTTGGTTGTAAGTGCAGATTAACTCCGACTGATTCATGCCGTTCCACCCATCTTGTTGAACAGGATTGTTTTAGTTTTGTCTTCCTGAAGGTTTTTGTTCCCCCAAATTGCATCTTGAAATGCGAGCAGGCGTTTGGCATAATTGAAAAAATTGTGTAATGTCTGGATGATGCCCAGACAATTTCTTATAGGGGCAACTGTACACGTGTCACTAACGACCAAATTAAAACTGTGAGGTGCACAATGCGAGTAAATAGCCAGTTTGTATTTATCTTGAATATAAGCTTGGGCTCCGTGAAATTCTCCTTTCATAGCACTTTCACCGTCGTAACATTGTCCGATGAAGTAATTGCAGTTAATGCCCGAAGATTAAAAAAAGTTTAAAATTTCATCTGACAATCCTTTTCCTGTAAATTGTGTAGTGGGTACAGAACTCAGAAAATCTTCGCAAATTTTATGTTTATTATTTGTTTCATTGATGTACAGTATGCAAATGGAAATTTGTTCAACTCCTGAAATGTCCGCTAATTCATCAGCTAAGATCGTGAAAGCCTTCGATTTGTTGACTCTGTTGATAAGCTGTTTCTGAATCAAATTGCAGCAAATGACTATAAGTTCGTTCTGAATTCGATTGGTAATGTACATCAAATTTTTTGAGGAATTTGCCAAGTGATTCTTCAGCTCTGTATCATTTAATGCTCGATATCTCAGAAGAAATCGAAAACTTCTATCATTATGGTCGGGTTTCACTGTTTCAACTATAGCCTCCATGTTTCCTGCTTTCATTCAGAAAATTACGTTTTTGATTCGATAATTGTGAATTGATGGGGAGCGTAACTTGGTTTTCAATGTCAGCTCTCATTTTTGATTTTATCACAGACGTGGTATTCAAGAGAGAATGTTTGGTAAAGCTTTCTACTGCTTTTTTCCAATTAGAAAAAGGTTTTGTTACCAATAAACCCAACGCTTGAAAATTCCTGCTTTCCTGTCTCCAAACAAAACACAACATCTGCAAAACGCACCATCCATCTCTGCTGAGTAAGCTAACCATTTATACTTAAGTAGCCAAGATCTTTTGAACTTCAAATTTCTTGCCCCTGATGCTGGAAATTGATAACTTTCTAGTAGAACCCAAATTTTGTCTTGAAGTCGAATTGTAGAATTCACACTTTCAGCTTCAGGCTTATTTACAAAAAGCCCTATATCGTATGGGTTCGCTCGAATCATAGGTGAAGTTGAAGATGATGAAATTTTATTCTTTATGTGAACTGCTGCATTGTCCAGCTGCATAGTATGATATAAATCTTTTGTAAGTTCTACAATGTGCCCAATAATAACTGTCAGTAAAACAAAGTCAACAATGTTAAATTTTATTTATGTCCCAAGCTTAACAATGGGGGTTATCGTGAATCAAGATTCCCGGGGAATTTTCTTAAACTGCAATAAAGAATGCACAGCAGTCTGCGAAAATTCCCCGGGAATCTTGATTCACGATAACCCTCAATATTCCAAAATTTCTTTAATTAATAACACTAGTTTACAAATTAATTATTTTTTTCTGTGACCTGAGTGCCACTATCAAATTCTAATTCAATTGTACATGTTATTGTTGACTTTGTTTTACTGACAGTTATTATTGGCCACACTATTAATCAATCAAATGAATATTTTGTCCACTTACTTAAATTCTTAAAATACTTAATTATACTGAAATAATACTTTAAATTCTTTTGTGTTAATTTAATTTAATTTGAATTTGTTCCTTTGATTGGGAAACTCTGAATCTGAAAAAACTGATTTTAACGACCATTGAGCCTGAATAACTTTTTATACGGCAGTGATGTCGATTTTTGACATTTGTTTTAAAATACCAAAATAAAACAATTCCAAACTGGAATAGGAATAGTAATTTTTGATGTAATTTTCTATGCGGAATCCTAATCAAAATTGTTCTATCACATCTAAATTTTGAGACTGTGCAAAAAAATATCGTTTTTCGGTATTTTTGAAACCATATAACGGCTCCCTGAAATAACGCCATAGGAAATAACGCCTGAAAGTTTTTTGGAAATAACGCCAGAAAAATCTTCATACAAAATTCTGGCGTTGTTTCCATTTTGTTTTGGAAGGAAGGCCAAAAACTTTTCTGGCGTTATTTCCTAGTTAATTTTTGGTTTTATTTCCCAAACAAAATGGAAATAACGCCAGAATTTTGTATGCTGATTTTTCTGGCGTTATTTCCAAAAAATTTCTGTCGTTATTTCCAAAAATTCTGGCGTTGATTCCTAATCAGTTTTTGGCTTTATTTCCAAAAATTAATGCCAGAATATTTCTGGCGTTATTTCCAAAAAATTTTCTGGCGTTGTTTCCTATGGCGTTATTTAAGGGAGCCTTGTAAACTATGATTTATAAAAATTAACTTTGCGCTGCCTTAACTTAGCCAATTTTAATCAAATTTTAATAGTTGGTACATTTGTTGAAAGCGCTATGATTTTTTCTTTAAATTTGATCGAAATTGGGTTTCTCCAAACATATTCTTAGAAATGGAGCTATAACTTCAAAAAACCAAATTTTCGCTTATCCCTTGGAAAAAAAAAAAAAATAAATGCGATTTTCAGACTCAGCTACCTCAAATTAGTTTAGGAAATATGGTTTGCAAAATTTTTGGCTGTTGTCTAGTGTTACATGAACTTTGTATACACATACTGTATGTATGATTGTACTTATATTTTCTGTTCAATTTTTTCTTTTTTATTCTTGTACTGTAATATTTATTATTCATTTGCACAACTTTTTGCCTTTAAAAATATTTTTGTAGGGTTCTTGTTAGTTGGCGTTAAGCAACAGCATTTATGAAACTAAGATTCTATATATAAGCATATCTGGTGCATTAAAAAAATTTTTATAAATGCACTTTTCATGCATATAATCGAGTTTTTCTATATGCATTTCCCGCTTATATGCACCAAAAGTCAAGCATTTTCAGATATGCTTATAAGCGGGGATTACAGTATTTGCTTGTTTTGCAAGCACTACAAATTATGTTATCACAGCTTTTTGAAAAATCAACACCCAGTGTGTGCAAATGGATAAAAACTGACTTTTTGTAACTTTGGCGGCCTCTACCGTTCAAAATATCAACTTACGGACAGAGCGTCCCAGGTCAAAAATACGTAGAATTTTATTGCCCGTAATTTTTGTTTAAAATTTTTTCTGTTTGACCAACAGGAAACGAGATAAATTGAATCAAACAGATTTCAAGATGGTGGCTAAAGCGCAAGGTTGAGGAGGTCACCTTTTTGGCGTTAGGCCACTATAGTGGTCCTAAAAACATTAAGCAAAAAAAATTCCAGTGCGCAATTTTTTCTAGGTCATACATTTTAATGTACTAAGCTTAATAATCGTAAAGCAACTTGACGTATTGATCATTATTGTTATTATTGCTTTGTTTCTGTATTTTTTTAAATAATTTCGAAATTTTTTCGATTTGAACTGTGTGACATTACACTTTCCAAGACCTCCAGTTTGTGAAGCTCCCCTATCCTAAAAGTGTGACGTAATTTATGGACAGTCCCGAATTATTGATTCTGAAAACTCACCTTCTTGTTTTCTAAAGCCTTACGCTTGCAGTTCGAATCGCTAATATTGTCTTAATTTTTTTCCACTGGTTCAGGTTCATATTTTTCATTGTTAGTTTTTTTTTTCTTAAAAGAAAAACTAAACAAATTTGTTTGTCGCTTCATATTATACTTCACTTATTTATATTTTAAGTAGCAACACTTACAAAAATTCGCTAGCTAAGCAGCTGTTTCCTTTTTGGTTGCTGAACTTTGAAAGAGAACTATTTTCATATTCATGCTCATATGTAAGGACTGCGTTCGATAAAATTGTCCCTCACATTTTATCCAATGACTTGTTTTCAAATTGCTCAATTTAAAAATTATTTTCGCAGTAGGCTTTGAATTGAATGTACCAAAACTATGGTTTTCAAATTTTGTCCCTAGTCAGTCATATTTACTTAAAAATCGCAAACGAGCTACATATAAGTTCGACAGTCAATAATAAAAATTTTTGAAGACCACCCGCGGTAGACTACCAATAGAGTTGCTCGGAATAGCAAAGTTAATGTGAAATTGGTATCAAGAGTTCTGAAAAAATTTTAGGAAGGCTTGGGTGTCTTTCGAAAGCCAGGTTCCGCGAGAGAAAAGTTCATTCGTGACCAAAACATAAAGAAGAACTTCGCCACAATTTTAAAGAGAAACCCAACATTTCATGCAGAAAACTGGCACAGGAGGTGAAGTGTTCCGAGTTTTTAGTTCGCAAGGCCAAAAAGGAGGTTAGTTTGAAGACGTTTAAGGTACAAAAAGTTTCTGACAGAAATGCTATGAAGAACACGAAAGCAAAACAGCACGCCATAAAGTTAAAAATTAATTTTTTTCCAAAAATTCGAATGCTGCATTATGGACGACGAAACATATGTTGTAGCCGATTTTACGCAGTTTACAGGAAAAAATTTTACACTGTAGACTCGCGGTGGAATATGGACGAAAAGCTTAAGTCAAAAAAGCAGTCAAAATTTCCTCGTAAGTTTTTGGTTTGGCAAGTAAACTGCAGTTGTGGCAAAAGGAGCAATTATTTTGTAACCACTGGAACAGTAAACTCCGAATTCTGTATTAAGGAATGCTTGGAAAAAAACTTAAGCCTTCCTACAAAAGCATGAAGTTTCCACTTTCTTTTGGCCAGACCTAGCATCTTGTCATTATAGTAAATTGGCCTTGGAAGGGTACTCAAGAAATAATGTGATTTTGGTGCCTCGTGAAGCAAATCCTCAAAACTGTCCAGAACTCTGGCCAATTGAAAGATACTGGGCTTTGGTCAAAAAGGAGATAAAGGCAATAAAATAAGTTGCCAGAAATGCTAAAAATTTTCGAGAAAAGTTGTGTTCAGCAGCTCGAAAGTTATCAAATAATACCATAAAATCATTAATATAAGGATTGTCAGAAAAGTTACAAAAAAATTTGTAAGCAAAAATTTATTAAATTCTAGATACGTTATAAAAATTGCAATAAAATGGCGGTTCAAGAATAAGTCTAAATTTTAAAATCGGACTACTAGTTCTAGAGATTTTTTGAATTTAGTATGGGACAATTTTATCGAAAGCAGTCCTTAGTTGGGAAAAAAACTCGCGCAATTTAGACATAGGGAGAGAGAAACAACTCTCTATTTTTATATACATACATACGTTTACAAAGCGGTAGAGTGCAAAAATCAATTTCCTTTGGATGCAGTGTTGCCAAAATGTGGGGAATTCCTCAAAATCGGAAGAATTCAGAATCCGCTTGAGGAATTTTTATTTGAGGAATATCAATTTAAATTTTAAATAGCTTGAAACACTTCAAGCGATGTTTTTGCACGGTATTAAACTTTTAAGGATTTACTCTCTTAATGTAGTTAAAATCTTTTATTTTTTATGAGAGAAAGTAGAAAAAAATCTTATTTAGAAAATTTTGGGTGGGTCGGGCCCCCTCCATAAATACATCCCTGGTACATAAATACATTTCTATTCTTATACGTGCTAAAATTGTATGATCGTTTGTACGTTTGTTCTTTGTACTTATTTCTGTGCCAAATATTTTTCTCGAAAACGGCTACAGCGATTTTAATGAAACTTGGAAAAGGTTAGATATTAGCATAAAATGAAGAATGAGCTGGGTTTTAACTTTGTAAATGCCCACCAGGGAGCGTGGCACTTCCCTAAAATGTAAAATTGATTTAGGCATAACTCGCAAACCATACAAGGTATTTGGATGAAATTTGGTGAGGTGGTACGACTTAATAAAACCTTGTAACAGACAAAAAGTGGGCAGGATCGAAGGAGTGTCACGCCCACTTTTTAGCCCTTGAAAATTTTGATTCAATATTACTCGAAAACGACTCAAGCAACTAAAATGAAATTTTAAGAAATTGTACCCCTAAAAATAAGTAATAATATGTGATATGTCGTTGTATTAAAAAATCTTGTTGAACGGCATGGCACCGCCCACAAAAATATAAAACGGTATAAAAAGAAAACTTGCTATTAGGCACCTACGAACTGAAAGTAGGCAAAATATCGCCTGTGAGCGTGGAACCTCCCATACAAGCAAAACACATTAAATGCCATTTTTTCGCAAGTGAATATGCAAAGCATAACGGAAAGTGGGCTTTTTCAATAATTGCTACGACCACTTTTTACCAAAATAAAAAACTTATCCAATAACTCAGGCACAAAAAAAATGGAATAATTTTTTTATTTCTTATATGCAGTCTTATCTAATTTTTGACGTTGAAATCCGTCTTTATCAGCAGAATTGTCATTATTCCTGCAGGATTTTGAAATATCCTTGCTTGAATTTGAAGAAAACGCTGTGTTCAGTCTTACAGCGTAGCTACAAGAAAAGGTGAAATTCTTTTTTATTAATAGCATCGAATAGCCACACTTTTCCTTATAAAAATATCTTTTCTGATTTTTCCAATAGGACTCTTATTTTCCGAGTTATGATCCTTCGAAAATAAGATATTTCAGCCCCCATACAAAAGACGAAATATTTTGGGTGCGTGGCATATCCCATTTATTTATTTTAGGGCATTCTATTTCACCAAAAAAAATTTTGAGTTGTTGATATTTCTCTATACCATTCGATGCTTTCCGAGTTTTTTCTTATTATTATGAAAAGGTACGAGTTTCATAACTATAAATAGCTATGAATAAAAACATCGACTAAAATAATAAGATCAGATTGTTGACCGAGCAGGGATCGGTCTCCAGGTACTGTACATTAAATAAGGTCGAAATTTAGAATCATTCCGACACTAATTCAAAAGTAAAAATGACTATCATCTCTTTTCCCTTCCGAGAAAAACCAATATTATCTAGAAATTTAGCTATTTGCAAAAAAAAAATATTACTTTTAATGCAAAAATTAAATTAAAAAAAAAAATTACAAAAATCGGATGCATGGTTCTCGAGTTGTATAGTTTTATAAATTTTCCGTTTTCAATTTTTCGGGTTTGAGCGCCTAGAAAGGTGATAGCTTATTATTTTGTCTATTCAATTATGTACCTATAAATCTTCATCATTGAAATCTCTCTACAATCCGTCGTTATGCGGGCAAAAAAATTTTTATATAAAAAACACACTTTGGGACCACTGTGCGATGTCTTTAAAATGAAATAATGAAATGAAAATACTTTTTTAGAAAAAACAACTTCACAGAAACATGCAACTTCACCGGACGCTAAAATCGCACTGACATAAGCTTTCGGTATTGGCGTAAAGTCTAAACATGAATAACGGTAAAATCTATGTATGCAATGGGAAATAACCGTGTGGTCCATATTATCCACGTAGTCCATATTGCTCTCGCTTACCCTACATACTGACTCAATATTCCCCCTTTTTAGGTGTTTTTTTGTTGTACCTCTTCAAGAAAAGTGTAAAAAAAACCCATATGTGGGGGATGTAAAGGGTTCAAATTAAAGGTTATGATATTCCGGAAAAAAAAAAATCGAAGAAAAAAATTACCGCTTTCAATATAAAGAGGGCAGCTTTCTGTACTCAGCTTAAAATTTTAATCAATTTATCATTTAATAAGTGTTCTAAATAAAATAAAAATTTTAAATAATTGAAACATTCGTTTGGTTCGCAAAATTTCTATTGAACTTATTTCTATATTATATAAATCTAAAAATTAAACCCTCATGCTAAGCTACTACACAGGACATACAATCAAATCATAAGCCAGCGAAAAAGAACCACAATGGGAGAAAGTGCAAGCAATTTGGATGAAGAATTTAAGCGATATGCGCGTGTAATCAATGCGCTTGTGCCCACATTGAAGAGAAAGAAAGGTTCGTTCCCGGTTTTATCTATCTTTTTTACATTTTTTACAATCCGCATGCGGTAATATCCCCGAAAACCATTCTTATGTGACATAAGCTTTCCATATTTTCACGCAATCTGGTGACAAAGCATTCCAACAGAATTGGAATGATTATTCCACAATGAAATCAGAATTGATTAAAAAAGGATATAAGATCTTAATTTTACAGATTGCCCTTGAGCAAACGCGCCTTTCGCTTTTGATATTCTTGAGTTGATATCCTCTTTTGCTCCAACATCCATTGAGATATGGCTGCCCAAATACATCAAATTATCGACGTTTTAATTGTTAGCATTGACAGCTTGAAATGTGATGCCATTTTTGTTTGGTTTCATAGTTTTAGTCTAAGATGCGTTGATTTTTTGCGATTCCAAGAAAAGGTCTTCAATCTTGCTTTCATATCAGAGTGTTTGGATGATAGAAGGCAAATGTTATTAAAAGGGTGCTAATTTGATGCACGCATGATGGTATGGCCGGATCAAGTTTTCCTGCTAATAACCACTTTTGTCAGTACTTTTGATGGTACTTAGAGCAAAGTTATTCCTCTATAATTTCGGCATTCGCTAAGGTCAAATTTTTTTGGTAATTTGACTAGCATACCATGTAGCCAATCTTCTGGCAAACGCTCTTCACTCCAGATTCTGGAGATTAGAGGAAGAATTTTGGCTGATATTGTGGGGCATGCTTTTAGCAGTTCAGCTGTTATTTGATCTACAGCTTTAGCGACGCTCCATGATGCTTCATTGCTTCCATCACTATCAATTGGGGCTGTTTCAAGTTCTTCTCCGAAAGACGTCGTTCTTTAGTTTAAACACGTCGAAATTTTGTGCCACAGATTATTCGATGGGATAGCAAGTTTTAGTTGAATGACCGTGACAGGAAGATGGTGATCGGAGCCCATGTCACCGGCCCTCTTTACTCGTACGTTTCGCTCGTGAAGAAATGGTCGATTTGGTTTTCAGTGATGTTGTCTAGAGATACCCAAGTAGCTTTATGGCATGGTTTGTGTGGGAACAGCGTACCTCCAACAACAAGACTGGCTGTATTACAGTCGTCAAGTACAAGCTCTCTATTTTCGGTGGTCGTACCCAAACCATGTCTTCCAATCACGTGCTCAAGGTTAAGGTGATCTGAGCAAACTTTGGCATTCAAAGCACCTATATCCAGGATTCGTCTATAGGGAGGGGGGTTGGGGACTGGATGAAAAAAAATTATTTGGTATCATGAAATAGGCCGGAATTTCGTGTTGATCTAATTTTGCATGTAAAGAGGTCAAGTCTGGCTTTTAAATGGTATAGTTCAATACTTTCGGACGTTTTCTAGATATGACACAGGTTTTCTGTGTCCTGAGCTGATGAAAATGGCTTCGGTCTATGTGAAACTACTTTGAAGTTAGAAAATAATAATTCCATAGGGACAACCTAATTACGACTCTGAGCTTGGTGTTTTTCCATTATGTCTGGACTTTGAATTATCCCCTCTTAAAAGTGAAAAAATCGCTCCTTTGAGGTTTTCTAAAACAACTAGTAGGGGTGTTACCTTTGACCTAGCCAACAATTATATACCCTTCACTGTAATATTTTGAAAACTTATTTTGTACTAGAGTTGCTATGCCTTCTTGTTCGAATTCAATTAGTTTTTCCTCAGATCTTACTCCAAATGGCTTTGTGAAATTTGGGGTTTCATTACCTCAAATAATTCTTGCACGATAGAAGTACGTAAATTGTCTGAATTCATCTAGTTTTTGCTCAGAGCTTGTATTTACTATCCCTAATTATGTGTATTTTGCTTGCTTTATCGCAAATAATGCTCCTAACTGCTTTTTGAACATATTCTTTCTATGGGCGATAGGCGTGTCCGTTGACCGATTTCGCTCATATACAATCCCACGAGCTAACTTTCACGACGTAGCAGAGAACCAAATCTTATTGAATTATCTTGCTCTGTTTTCCCGTAAAATGTATTTCCACGAACAAACACCCAGCCATCCAGACGGTCAGGCCGTCTTCTTTCAAACGGAAGGACAAAGTGAATATACCCTGGGTGTAGGGAATAAAAACAGTAAATAGTCAAATTAATTTTTGTTAAAAATACATAATTTACCCATTTTTAAATTTTCGAGGTATAAGCCTTTAAAAAAGGATATCTCCCAATAATCGACAATAGCCATTTTCGGACTAAAAATTAACTTGTAAGGGTGTAAAATTTGCATTAAATATCCTACACTGCAGTATTTTTAAAATTTTGCTCATATGGGAGGTGCTACGCTCTCTTGTCCGAGTTCACCCAGTTTTTGTCCAGAGTTTGAACTTATAGGTATTAGTGTCTGAGTGAAAAACGTTTTCAGTATAGCATTTTGAAGCTTTTGCTTATGTGGGAGGTGCCACGCCCTCTTGTTCGAATTCGTTCAGTTTTTTCTTAGAGCTTGCGCTTACAATTCTTAGTATTTATGCGTATTTTGGTTGCATTGTCGTGAAAAATACTCCTAAAATTGAATTTTGAATATATTTTTTGTATGAGCGGTAGGCGTGTAAGTTGACCGATTTCGCTTATTTTCAATCCCCCGAGCTATCTTTGACGACGGAGGCAGTGTACCAAATTTCATTGAATTATCTTGCTTAGTTTTCCCAAAAAGTGTATTTCAACACACAGCCAGCCAGCCAGCCAGCCAGCCAGCCAGCCACCCAGCCAGCCAGACAGACGGACATGGCTATATCGACTCAGGAGGTGATGCTGATCAAGAATATATATACTTTTCTATATCTGCCACGCCTCCTTCTCTGCATTACAAACGGAAGGACAAAGTGAATATACCCTGGGTGTAGGGTATAAAAAAGGTTAACATTTCGTTATTTTCACCAATAACAATTTTATTACGAAAAATTCCAGCCATTCGAATCCATCGGATGAAAAACGACAGTTTTATTCTTTATTTAGTGAAAGAACCTACTAAATTACAGCCTTCTGAATTAACAGAATAAATACTTCATTTGTTCATTTACTAAATCTAGAACCTGCTTTCATTCAAAAGGTCATAACTTTGGAATGACTAGCCATATCTTCAAGGGCAGACCTTCATTGGAAACGTATTTATATGCGTTATAAACGAAAATAAAGTTTTATTTTTTTTTTTTAAGAAGACGTGATTTCTTATATACTTTGTATGAAGTTCTTATATGTCTTCATTCGAAAGTGTCATAGCTTTGGAATGGCTAGCCGTACCTTGATGAGTAGACCCTCGTTAGAATATGTGATATCTGAAACATTTTGTTTTCATATCGATTCCTTAGAACGCTATAGTCCTATATCCACTTGCTTGAAATTGTGAGACATTTTAAGTTATGGGCTCATGGTGGGCTTCTTAAGCGGGTACCCTACCACAATTGGTCCCCAATTTTTAGAAAATTAGTGGGGGACTGTAGAAATTAACTTTATATGTAAAAATAGCAGTCAGTTTTAAAATAATCACCGTTTGAAAATTTAATTTTGCGTTTGAAAAAAAATGGAGATAGGACTATAGCGCTCTAAGGTATCGATATGTTTTCATTCAAAATGTTATAGCTTTTGTACCAGATGACCTTTTTCAATAAGTTAGCCATAAGTTGATACTACGCAAAAACACTTTACCAATGGTGCCAAGTACTACAACAAATCGTTCGGAAGATTTAAATCTTCAAAGCCAATCTCGCAATAAAAAAAAAAAACAATAAAAACTTCTAACGATTTTAACTAAGAATTAAGCGCAGAAACTGAATGAAAGCAGGTCAAAAAATAAATTGATTCTCTCTAGTATGTAAACATATACCTATACGATAAATGTTGTTATGCAGAAAAAAAAAAAAAGTCGATTGATGTGATTTTCATAAGGAGTTTTTGGGATTACATTGTTATATGGGGAAATCTCAGCAAGTGTGACTTTCAGTGTGAACAGATCTCTGTTCGCCGAGTGAGAGAAGTGCTTCCGTTATTGAGCTACAACTTTCGAAGTGGTTCAGCGATCAGGATCTTTAACATGGGTGTTAAGACGTAAGAAAATCCACATCCCGTTGATGTACCTTTGGTACAACGCTAGATACGGGTGTCTCAAGTTGTGTGAATGATTTTTACCCGAAACCTGGTAAATTTCGGTTTCTAACATGCTGCTCTGGAGACGATTGTTTTTTTGCAATATTTCAAATGAAATATTATTTCTTAATGTTATGAAACAAAAAATCTGGCCGAGTAGAAGGGTGTGCCATTTCTGGTTCGGTGGTAACATACTTGAGAAGATGCTCAAATGGCTATTTTGCGTAATTTCATCTAAAAAAATGGTATTTTGAAGAGCAAATAAATAAAAAAATGGTACCAAAGCCGCAAGTATTGAAAGTGAAAAGGGTGTCATATCACCTGGGAGTGCCACGTGTCCCGGGCTTACCCTACAACATTACAAATAAGATATCAAAAATCCCCGTTCATCCCATTTGAGCTAAAATTGTTGGTCGTCAATCAACATAAAAAAGACGTTAAAATCGTTTTAGTACGGCTTTTTTTGGCAAAAAACAGTCTAGTATGAATGCGGCGTATATAAATTTTATAGGGAATTACATTCTCTACAAACTAAATCCTTCTTCTTGAACGCTTTATAGTTAAGATGATATTTTTTGAAAATCCTTAAATTTACAAAAGCCGTTTTACAAAATGCCTCCAAAATTTTCAGTCCTTAAAACTGCGCTCCAACTGAAAGAAGTTGAGGGTTTCAGCTTCAGAGAATTGGGGCACACCAAATTAAGCTCTGTCTGTAAAAAACTGTCTGACTGCTGTAAGCCAAACTCATCTTGATAGGAAGTTCTCTGTTAGTCATCAAGAGATTCCTGGGTTAACTGAGCTTCAGACTCATCGGACTGCTCAAAACAAGAAGCAGGCGTGGGATCTGAGCAAGACAAAAGTATAAATTGCCACGAGACTGTAGCATTTTCCAAGCCGAGTTTGAGTTGATTAGTATGGCGACGAAGCATGTAATGGCGGACAGTGTCATCGATCGCATTAATTTTTATGTTGACAGTCAAGCTGCCGTTATGTCCCTTACAAGCTATATAATTACTTAAATCCAAGTCAGTCAAAACCTCAGCAGTAAGTTTGAAACATGCCTCAATGGGGTACCTGCTCACCACGGTATAGAGGGTAACGAAAATGCTGATGAACAGGCAAAACGTGGGGTGCTACTCGAAGGTGAACCGTTAAGCACATCACTTCCTTTGTGAAGGTAACCTAAAATGGATAAACTCAAATACTACGAAATAGCCAACTTTCTGTAAAGATAAAACAGACTACCTTCTTACTTTATCTCGACGAGCTGTTGTAGGATCAACTTTTTCCTCTAGAAGTAAAAAAATTGATTTTTGTGACCTTTTGCCTTGAATTGCTTTTTTAGCTCAATTGCGATGAATGGGGACTTGCAATGTTTTATTTAAGACTTTTAGCTTTTAACTAATTATTACAACTAGTATCGCCGGTGGCCAAATTTTGGCCATTCTCCTAAAGATAGATACAATTTTTTCGAGTGCTGTTTTGTATAAAAGAAAGCCAGAATATTAAGTTTTGACAGAATTCAATACTTTTTTTGGATGCAGAAGACTTAGTGTATATCAAAATCGAATTACATAAAAATTGGAGTGGTGGCTTAGCCGCTGTAGCTAGCGTATTTCATTTTGAAAGCTAGGCACCTTCTATAAAAAAAGAGAATAATATTCTTTCTCGAAAATCCGTTTATCTCCATTCCAAATTAGCCGAGATAACCTATTTTCTCTTAAGGCGCATGACACCACTCGCATATACATTTTTCTTAAGCTTTCTTCCATTAGAACCTGTGTTCAATTTCAGCCGTGACACAGTATTATTAAACCGCATCTCACTGCAAAAATGACACTAAGCCCTTATCTAAACAAAACCAAATACCAATACATAGTAATAGGCAAGGTCGGGAGTGTGCCCACGCCATTGCAGAACTGCAGTCCATAAGTATCGAAAATATTAAACAATTCGAAGAAAACGATGAAAGTCCATAAGTATTGAAAAATGTCCAAAATATCGGTAAAAGAAAAAAAGTGTACAAAATATCAGTTGAATTTTACGCATAACATCCAAAAAATCGGTAAAAGTTCAAAAGTATTGTGAAATCCGCAATACATCGGCAAATGGCCAGAATTATCGAAAAACATCCAAAATATCGGTAAAAGTCCCAAAGTATCGAAAATCATCCAGAATATCGTTTAAAGTCCAAAAGTATCGAAAAACTTCCATAAAATCGGTAAAAGTCCAAAAGCATCGAAAATCATCCAAAATATCGGTAAAAGTCCAAAAGTATCGAAAAACATCCAAATATCGGTAAAAGTCCTAAAGTATCGAACAACATCCAAAATATCGGTGAAAGTCCAAAAGTATCGAAAATCACCCAAAATATCGGTAAAAGTCCCAAAGTATCGTAAAACATCCCAAGTATCGGTAAAAGTCCAAAAGTTTCGAGAAACATCCAAAATATCGGCAAAAGTCCAAAAGAATCGAAATACATCCAAAATATCGGTAAAAGTACAAAAATATCGAGAAACATCCAAAATATCGATAAAAGTCCCAGAGTATCGTAAAACGTCCCAAGTATCGGTAAAAGTCCAAAAGTATCGAGAAACATCCAAAATATCGGTAAAAGTGCAAAAGTATCGAAAAACATCAAAAATATCGGTTAAAGTCCAAAAGTTTCGAAAACAAAAAATATCTGTAAAAGTTCCAAAGTATCGAGAAAGATCCAAAATATCAGTAAAACTCCCAAAGTATAGAGAAACATCCAAAATATCGATATGAGTTCAAAAGTATCGAAAAACATCCAAAATATCGGTAAAAGTCCAAAAATATCGGAAAAACATCCAAAATGTTGGTAAAAGTCCAAAAGTATCGAAAACATCCAAAATATCGGTAAAAGTCCCAAAGTATCGAGAAACATCCAAAATATCGGTAAAAGTCCCAAAGTATCAAGAAACATCCAAAATATCGATATGAGTTCAAAAGTATCGAAAAACAACCAAAATATCGGTAAAAGTCCAAAAGCATCGTAAAACATCCCAAATATCGGTAAAAGTTCCAAAGTATCGAGAAACATCAAAAATATCGGTAAAAGTCCCAAAGTATCGAGAAACATCCAATATATCGATAAGAGTTCAAAAGTATTGAAAAACATCTAAAATATCGGTAAAAGTCCAAAAGTATCGAAAGTCATCCAAAATATCGGTAAAAGTACAAAAGTATAGAGAAACTTCCAAAATATCGATAAAAGACCCAAAGTATTGAAAAACATCCAAAATATCGGTAAAAGTCCAAAAGTATCGAAAAACATCCAAATTATCGGTAAAAGTCGAATAGTGTCACGAAACATCCAATGCATCGATAAAAGTTCAAAAGTATTGAAAAACATCCAAAATTTCGGTAAAAGTCCAAAAGTATCGAGAAACGTCAAAAATATCCATAAAAGACCAACAGTATACAAAAACATCTAAAATATCGGCAAAGCTCCAAAATATCGAAAAACATCCAAAATATCGATGCAGAACGTGAACAGGGTGCAACGAAACATGTTTTTGCAAGCAAGAGAAAAACAACAACAACAACAACAAAATCTCTCCCACTCCACTTTCTCATTCATTTTCTCATCAACACAGCATAACACTGTGGGTGCTGTTGTTGTTGTAATTATATGGGAAACTTTGATCCTGTTTTTAAATGCCTTAATGGCAACTTATGAGGTTAACATTTCGTTATTTTCACCAATAACAATTTTATTACGAAAAATTCCAGCCATTCGAATCCATCGGATGAAAAACGACAGTTTTATTCTTTATTTAGTGAAAGAACCTACTAAATTACAGCCTTCTGAATTAACAGAATAAATACTTCATTTGTTCATTTACTAAATCTAGAACCTGCTTTCATTCAAAAGGTCATAACTTTGGAATGACTAGCCATATCTTCAAGGGCAGACCTTCATTGGAAACGTATTTATATGCGTTATAAACGAAAATAAAGTTTTATTTTTTTTTTTTAAGAAGACGTGATTTCTTATATACTTTGTATGAAGTTCTTATATGTCTTCATTCGAAAGTGTCATAGCTTTGGAATGGCTAGCCGTACCTTGATGAGTAGACCCTCGTTAGAATATGTGATATCTGAAACATTTTGTTTTCATATCGATTCCTTAGAACGCTATAGTCCTATATCCACTTGCTTGAAATTGTGAGACATTTTAAGTTATGGGCTCATGGTGGGCTTCTTAAGCGGGTACCCTACCACAATTGGTCCCCAATTTTTAGAAAATTAGTGGGGGACTGTAGAAATTAACTTTATATGTAAAAATAGCAGTCAGTTTTAAAATAATCACCGTTTGAAAATTTAATTTTGCGTTTGAAAAAAAATGGAGATAGGACTATAGCGCTCTAAGGTATCGATATGTTTTCATTCAAAATGTTATAGCTTTTGTACCAGATGACCTTTTTCAATAAGTTAGCCATAAGTTGATACTACGCAAAAACACTTTACCAATGGTGCCAAGTACTACAACAAATCGTTCGGAAGATTTAAATCTTCAAAGCCAATCTCGCAATAAAAAAAAAAAACAATAAAAACTTCTAACGATTTTAACTAAGAATTAAGCGCAGAAACTGAATGAAAGCAGGTCAAAAAATAAATTGATTCTCTCTAGTATGTAAACATATACCTATACGATAAATGTTGTTATGCAGAAAAAAAAAAAAAGTCGATTGATGTGATTTTCATAAGGAGTTTTTGGGATTACATTGTTATATGGGGAAATCTCAGCAAGTGTGACTTTCAGTGTGAACAGATCTCTGTTCGCCGAGTGAGAGAAGTGCTTCCGTTATTGAGCTACAACTTTCGAAGTGGTTCAGCGATCAGGATCTTTAACATGGGTGTTAAGACGTAAGAAAATCCACATCCCGTTGATGTACCTTTGGTACAACGCTAGATACGGGTGTCTCAAGTTGTGTGAATGATTTTTACCCGAAACCTGGTAAATTTCGGTTTCTAACATGCTGCTCTGGAGACGATTGTTTTTTTGCAATATTTCAAATGAAATATTATTTCTTAATGTTATGAAACAAAAAATCTGGCCGAGTAGAAGGGTGTGCCATTTCTGGTTCGGTGGTAACATACTTGAGAAGATGCTCAAATGGCTATTTTGCGTAATTTCATCTAAAAAAATGGTATTTTGAAGAGCAAATAAATAAAAAAATGGTACCAAAGCCGCAAGTATTGAAAGTGAAAAGGGTGTCATATCACCTGGGAGTGCCACGTGTCCCGGGCTTACCCTACAACATTACAAATAAGATATCAAAAATCCCCGTTCATCCCATTTGAGCTAAAATTGTTGGTCGTCAATCAACATAAAAAAGACGTTAAAATCGTTTTAGTACGGCTTTTTTTGGCAAAAAACAGTCTAGTATGAATGCGGCGTATATAAATTTTATAGGGAATTACATTCTCTACAAACTAAATCCTTCTTCTTGAACGCTTTATAGTTAAGATGATATTTTTTGAAAATCCTTAAATTTACAAAAGCCGTTTTACAAAATGCCTCCAAAATTTTCAGTCCTTAAAACTGCGCTCCAACTGAAAGAAGTTGAGGGTTTCAGCTTCAGAGAATTGGGGCACACCAAATTAAGCTCTGTCTGTAAAAAACTGTCTGACTGCTGTAAGCCAAACTCATCTTGATAGGAAGTTCTCTGTTAGTCATCAAGAGATTCCTGGGTTAACTGAGCTTCAGACTCATCGGACTGCTCAAAACAAGAAGCAGGCGTGGGATCTGAGCAAGACAAAAGTATAAATTGCCACGAGACTGTAGCATTTTCCAAGCCGAGTTTGAGTTGATTAGTATGGCGACGAAGCATGTAATGGCGGACAGTGTCATCGATCGCATTAATTTTTATGTTGACAGTCAAGCTGCCGTTATGTCCCTTACAAGCTATATAATTACTTAAATCCAAGTCAGTCAAAACCTCAGCAGTAAGTTTGAAACATGCCTCAATGGGGTACCTGCTCACCACGGTATAGAGGGTAACGAAAATGCTGATGAACAGGCAAAACGTGGGGTGCTACTCGAAGGTGAACCGTTAAGCACATCACTTCCTTTGTGAAGGTAACCTAAAATGGATAAACTCAAATACTACGAAATAGCCAACTTTCTGTAAAGATAAAACAGACTACCTTCTTACTTTATCTCGACGAGCTGTTGTAGGATCAACTTTTTCCTCTAGAAGTAAAAAAATTGATTTTTGTGACCTTTTGCCTTGAATTGCTTTTTTAGCTCAATTGCGATGAATGGGGACTTGCAATGTTTTATTTAAGACTTTTAGCTTTTAACTAATTATTACAACTAGTATCGCCGGTGGCCAAATTTTGGCCATTCTCCTAAAGATAGATACAATTTTTTCGAGTGCTGTTTTGTATAAAAGAAAGCCAGAATATTAAGTTTTGACAGAATTCAATACTTTTTTTGGATGCAGAAGACTTAGTGTATATCAAAATCGAATTACATAAAAATTGGAGTGGTGGCTTAGCCGCTGTAGCTAGCGTATTTCATTTTGAAAGCTAGGCACCTTCTATAAAAAAAGAGAATAATATTCTTTCTCGAAAATCCGTTTATCTCCATTCCAAATTAGCCGAGATAACCTATTTTCTCTTAAGGCGCATGACACCACTCGCATATACATTTTTCTTAAGCTTTCTTCCATTAGAACCTGTGTTCAATTTCAGCCGTGACACAGTATTATTAAACCGCATCTCACTGCAAAAATGACACTAAGCCCTTATCTAAACAAAACCAAATACCAATACATAGTAATAGGCAAGGTCGGGAGTGTGCCCACGCCATTGCAGAACTGCAGTCCATAAGTATCGAAAATATTAAACAATTCGAAGAAAACGATGAAAGTCCATAAGTATTGAAAAATGTCCAAAATATCGGTAAAAGAAAAAAAGTGTACAAAATATCAGTTGAATTTTACGCATAACATCCAAAAAATCGGTAAAAGTTCAAAAGTATTGTGAAATCCGCAATACATCGGCAAATGGCCAGAATTATCGAAAAACATCCAAAATATCGGTAAAAGTCCCAAAGTATCGAAAATCATCCAGAATATCGTTTAAAGTCCAAAAGTATCGAAAAACTTCCATAAAATCGGTAAAAGTCCAAAAGCATCGAAAATCATCCAAAATATCGGTAAAAGTCCAAAAGTATCGAAAAACATCCAAATATCGGTAAAAGTCCTAAAGTATCGAACAACATCCAAAATATCGGTGAAAGTCCAAAAGTATCGAAAATCACCCAAAATATCGGTAAAAGTCCCAAAGTATCGTAAAACATCCCAAGTATCGGTAAAAGTCCAAAAGTTTCGAGAAACATCCAAAATATCGGCAAAAGTCCAAAAGAATCGAAATACATCCAAAATATCGGTAAAAGTACAAAAATATCGAGAAACATCCAAAATATCGATAAAAGTCCCAGAGTATCGTAAAACGTCCCAAGTATCGGTAAAAGTCCAAAAGTATCGAGAAACATCCAAAATATCGGTAAAAGTGCAAAAGTATCGAAAAACATCAAAAATATCGGTTAAAGTCCAAAAGTTTCGAAAACAAAAAATATCTGTAAAAGTTCCAAAGTATCGAGAAAGATCCAAAATATCAGTAAAACTCCCAAAGTATAGAGAAACATCCAAAATATCGATATGAGTTCAAAAGTATCGAAAAACATCCAAAATATCGGTAAAAGTCCAAAAATATCGGAAAAACATCCAAAATGTTGGTAAAAGTCCAAAAGTATCGAAAACATCCAAAATATCGGTAAAAGTCCCAAAGTATCGAGAAACATCCAAAATATCGGTAAAAGTCCCAAAGTATCAAGAAACATCCAAAATATCGATATGAGTTCAAAAGTATCGAAAAACAACCAAAATATCGGTAAAAGTCCAAAAGCATCGTAAAACATCCCAAATATCGGTAAAAGTTCCAAAGTATCGAGAAACATCAAAAATATCGGTAAAAGTCCCAAAGTATCGAGAAACATCCAATATATCGATAAGAGTTCAAAAGTATTGAAAAACATCTAAAATATCGGTAAAAGTCCAAAAGTATCGAAAGTCATCCAAAATATCGGTAAAAGTACAAAAGTATAGAGAAACTTCCAAAATATCGATAAAAGACCCAAAGTATTGAAAAACATCCAAAATATCGGTAAAAGTCCAAAAGTATCGAAAAACATCCAAATTATCGGTAAAAGTCGAATAGTGTCACGAAACATCCAATGCATCGATAAAAGTTCAAAAGTATTGAAAAACATCCAAAATTTCGGTAAAAGTCCAAAAGTATCGAGAAACGTCAAAAATATCCATAAAAGACCAACAGTATACAAAAACATCTAAAATATCGGCAAAGCTCCAAAATATCGAAAAACATCCAAAATATCGATGCAGAACGTGAACAGGGTGCAACGAAACATGTTTTTGCAAGCAAGAGAAAAACAACAACAACAACAACAAAATCTCTCCCACTCCACTTTCTCATTCATTTTCTCATCAACACAGCATAACACTGTGGGTGCTGTTGTTGTTGTAATTATATGGGAAACTTTGATCCTGTTTTTAAATGCCTTAATGGCAACTTATGAGGATAATTTTTGGATTCGTGGATTCTACACCACATTACCTATCATATAAAAAAAAAATATCCAAAATCGGCTAAATGGTTAGCTCGCAAAAGGGGCGCAAAAAAAACTGTTCACGTATTTATATATAGATTTAACCCTTACTTGTATTATGATAATTTCCATAGGCTAATTGTGGTATAACCGCGATGTAAAAAGTATAAAATATTTGCTAACTCGACTTATTGATTGTATAAGAATGACTGATTTCTTCCAAATTTTAACTACTTATTTTTTCCATTAATTGAAGATACTGAGATTTGCAATGAAATTTTACAAATGTGCGAGAAATTGGGGAACAAAAAAATTGCCGATGTTAATCGCGAACTGAACACCTTTATGAAAGTCTTTGTGAAAATTGTTCAATGGACCGTGGAGAATCAACCGAGTGACATTTACGAAGGTTGGGTAAGTTGTAAGGCCGTAGATCCTATAAATTGTCTTATTAATGCAGTTTTTTTTATTACTAGCGCATGAATAGTAACATCAAATCAGGTGATGATGATCAAAGCTTCAGTTCCAGCATAGAACGCAGAGTCTGGTTGGAAAAAGAAAATAAATATATGGCAACAAAAACACTACCTTGTGGCATCCATATGGTGTATGTTGCAACTTCATGTGATCCAAAAGCTGGCTGGCAGGAGAGGGGACTAAAAATGCTAAGGAAGGCTAGTCCAGATGTATAAAATTAAATTAGTTGACAAAAAAAAAAAAACATTGCTTACTTTTTAATAGAAGAAATTGTCACATTAATAAAAAAAAAGAAAAATTTTAGCATAATTTTTAGTTAAATTTTTAAATTGCGAAAATCATTAAATTGCCTAAAAAATAACATATCTGTGGACTTTTGACAAAACAATCTAACTCGAAATTGGCAACTTTTTAGGAGAGCTAAAAAAACTACTTTAATGCTTCTCAATTCTTTTTGTGTAGAAGTTGGAACAAATGGAGAACTTTTTTATTATACACGAGTACTAAACGAATATTTTCCAGTAACTTTTTTTGCTCTAAGGTCACTAGTTTTTAATAAAATTGAAATAAGATATTTTTGTCAAACATTTTTTGATTAAATAAATTCAGTTCTTTCCATAGGAAAAGTAACTTCTTTCGAAGAAGTGCTTTTGTAAAACTTTTTTTGCCATTTAACCTGTATTTATCTCGAATTAAGATGTTTTGTGAAGAAAAACACCCTTTACTTATGACGACTTAAGTTGTTTTGTAAAAGTTTTTGTTATTGCAAATGCTTGAATTTTTTAACCTATTTGAGAAATTTAATAAAACATCGAGATAGGTTGATTTTCGAATTTATACCTCTGCAAGTAAAAGTCATAGATATATGACGATTACACCAAAAGAAGCGTATTTAAATTTAATATAAGTATATGATTAAAATCCTGGAAAATTGTTTTATTTCGAGTTAGGTTGTTTTGTCAAAAGTCCACAGATATGTATATTTAAACGACCCTTATTTCTACTTTTCATTACATTATAGAAGATCAATTGGGATAATCACTTCATTTAAAAACTATTTTGCTTGTTTTTACAAGCGCTACAAATTTTAGAATTCCAACATTTTGAAAAATCAACACCCAGTGGGTCAAAATGGAAAAAACTGGGGCTGAATCGTACAATTCGTGACGTAAACTCATGTATTTTGTAATGTGAAATACAAGTGAAACACATGATTTTCCGTCACGAGTTGTACGTTCACGGATGCGTCGATTCGACCCCCGATTTTTGGTAACTTTGGTGGCCTCTATCGCGCGAAATATCAACTTATGGTTTCTCCGTCCCCGTAGAATTTTATTGGCAGTAATTTTTGTTCCCGATTTTTTTCTGCGCGACCAATAGAAAGCGAGATTAATCGGATCAAAAATATTTCAAGACGGCGGCTGAAGCGCAGGGGGGCGAGTTTACCTTGGTGGTCCTAAAAACATTACGCAACATTGCAGTGCGCAATTTTTTCTAAGTTTTTTTAACAATTTTACTGTACTAATATTGTGAGTTAGTTTTTATTCAGGCCTATCACTGAATCCATCGTAGATACGAAATTCGTGAAATCTACGAAAGTTCTATCATTGAATTCGAATTGCTACGACGTGAATTCAAAGTTCGTCGATTGGGAGCACTTACTCCATCCGAAACTCAAATTTTTTTTTAATTTGCGACGAATAGATATGACTACCGAAGAAATATCATAATTTTATTAAAGAAGTACTTCAAACTCCATGAATTACAAAGTTACGTTCGTAATTTCTTAAAATCAATAATAGCATTCGCATGGATTCAACGATAGGCCTGATTTTACCAATTTTTTGTTATGTGTTAGCGCTTTTTTAAAATTGACTATAACTTGGCTACTTTTGATATTATGATACCCAATTATTGTAGGAAGGTGTATTAGAGAGTGGCCAACCAGATATGCATAAAAGTTAATTTCGAAAAAAATTTGAGATACTTCTTTTATATATAAAGCTCACGATATGTACGTAGGGCCTAACAAAAGTTCGCTTAGTTGGTGTCATGTTATAAATTTTTAGTAAATCAAAAAATTGCGTATTATTTGTTATAGTCTTACGATATATCATTTTAATTTTCAGAAAGATCGGTCAAAATGGAGAGAAGAAAACGTAAAATTCGCGAAACAATGTCAGCAGATATTCCAATGCCAACGCAGCAAGAGATTCGGTTTGCTATTCTTTTTGGATTTCGAGGTAAGCTCAAGCCTATGGAAATATTTAATGAATGCCAAATAGCATTTGAAGTTAATGCGCCAACCCTCGTGACTATTTCAAAGTAGTTCCGAAGATTCCAGACAGGTCATTTTTCTGTGGAGGACGAACCTCGAGAAGGCCGCCCAAAATCTTCGACTGATTATGAATGTGTAGCGCTGGTTAAGTCTAAAATTGACGAAGATCCAAGATTGACCCAGGAAATCATTGCTGAGGAACTGGGCTTGAATGCAATGGCTGTATCGCAAATATTAAAAAATGATATTGAATACACGGAGAAATCTGCACGATGGGTTCCTAGAATTTTAAGTGATGCTCAAAAAGAGGCATGTGTGCGTTTTGCTAAGTATTTTCTTGAAAAATTCAAAAACGGAGGGTCTAACACCTTCAAGAAAATCGAAACAGGTGATGAAGCATGGTTTTAGAAGTACGACCCTGAAACCAAACAACAATCCATGGTATGGAGCCCAGAAAGTGCAAGGCCATCTGTTAAAGTAAAGCAAAAAAAAGTCAGCAACAAAAGAAATGATGCCAGTTTACTTCACCAGAGAGAAAGTTGTAGCTGCTATTCCTTCGGAAAAAGATCAGACGGTTACTGCTAAGTGGTATACTAAAACCTGTTTACCAGATATCTTCCAAAATTTATTTGGAAACGCCAAAAAAATGGAGCTACTCCGCTACTTTCTACATCACGATAATGCGCCAGCGCACACTGCTGAAAAAACGACCGATTTTGTTGCGCTTTCAGGCATCGAAGAAATTCGTCCCGCACCTTATTCCCCAGATCTAGCGCCTTGCGACTTCTATTTGTTTCCAAAAATAAAAAAATTTGAGAGGGAGAGTCTTCAACAGCAATGAGGAGATAATAAATGCGGTTAATGATGAAATTGCAAAATGCCGATTTTGAAGACTGTTGAACGTTGAAAAATTAGAAATAGATAAAGAATAAAGTTATGAATTTAAAAAATTTAATTTAAAAGTTTTTTCAATTCAACTAAGCGAACTTTTGTTAGGCCCCTCGTATATACTTTTCCAAACCTGTCACGGCTCCTTCTCTGCGTTACAAACGGAAGAACAAAGTGAATATACCCTGGGTGTTTTGTATAAAAAGAACAAATAAAACTAGGTTGTGTAAAGTTTTTATTTTAATATCATTGCTACACGAAACAAAGTTCTGGGTTCTCGCATAGCACATCGTGTTTGGCACTCAAAAAAAGAATTTTTGGCGTACTCGGTTTTTCTTCATCACCCAAGGATTTTTTTTTTGACCCTGCTGAAAGGTTGTTTTATACTTAGAGGCGAAAAAAAATTCGTAGCTCAGATATTTTTTAACGAATTTTCATGCGTTTGATTTTTATTGAATGCTAAAGGTTGTAGCTCTATAGAAAATTATACTTTTTAAAAATCGGCTAATAAATGACTGAATTTTATGGATTAAATATTTTTTTTTTAATTTTTACCAAAAGTGCATAACAGTTTCTTTCCAGACAAAAAATAAAAATTAAAATAGACGGCCGTTTGAAGTTTCTATGACCTAAACCGTGTGTAAGCTCAAAAGCAATTTTTTCCAGAATGTAGATCCTCATGATTTTTAACTCTCAAGATGTCTTTTAAATGATCATTACTTTTTAAGGCAAAAATATATTAGACTGCTTTGTATATAAATTTGAAGACGAAGAACAGTGCTCGATGATGCACTTAGTAGAAAATATCTATATAACCTCAAAAAACTGGATTTTAAACTTTTACGTTAAATTGTCGTAAACAACTTTCCAATTTTCACAAAGCAAGGCAATTTAAGACTAGAACTAACAAATTTCGACCTTAACTTCGATTATCTTGTCAAGCTTCATCAAGCACTTCCTTCTCATTTACTTAAGTACATTTGATTGATATGTACATTTTTTAAAATATGTTAATTACTTAACACAGATATGCTAACCCAGTGTGCCAAACGGTTCATATCTCTGCTTTTTTATCCGTTACTGATCCGTTTGCGGGAGAAATTCCCAAAAGAAAGCGAATGGGAAATATGTGTTTTTTTGTTTTTGTTTTTGAAGTAGAAATATATTTCTACTCACGAAGGAAGGAAAATTAAGTATTTTCGGAAATTTTTTTTTTTTATCTGAATTCATACAAGTAGTCTTAGTTCAGCTTAGGTCTTAATTGTATTTTTCTGCAACGGGCCGGTCAAAGAAAAAAAAAAATATTTTATGAAAGCAACTTACTCGAACAATCATGGTCCTCACCTTATAATTCCAACATAGGATCGGGTGATCAAAATATTTTTTTACCCTCATGTTGCATCCCTTTGAAATTTGTTTAATTTCTTGTTAGGGGCACTTTTCTAATCATACTAAAAAAAAATAATTTGTCATAAAATCTGTTATGTATGTTAAAAGTACTTATCTTTCCCAACAAAACCCTTTTAAATTTCATAACATCCAATCACATCAATTTTGATATAAAAAAAATTATAATATAAATTATAATATGAATGGAATAAAAAAGAGGGTGAATATGAGTAACGGCAGTCCGCGGAGCATATATTAATGATCTGGTTCAGTATAAAAGAAACATTTATTAAAATAACGCCATTTATTTATTTAAAACAAAAATAACCAACGAAATTATCTTTCGATCGGATGCTTACTCGTTGCATTCGCTTGAGATTTACGGATTTACGAGCATGTCAAAGTTGAGTGCACGACATTACCCCGTTCTACTCTACTCTTCAATTCACATAAATTATATGTTAAAAAACATAGAAAAGCAGTCTTAAGTTTTTAATATTATTAAAATAGGAGCATAGAAACGATAGTTCATCAAGGTTTTCGTCGTCCAGCCTAGACCTTATCTTTGTGCAAATATCTCCAATAGAAGAAAAAGCCTTTTTAGATTGCACACTCGTTGGTTTTTATTATTATTCTCATTTTCAAAATAACTCAGCTCTTGTCTCACGATTCTGGCATAACTTTTAATTGATTCCGTTTTTAGCAAAACCGTGTCATTCAAGTTTTTGGTAATTGCCGATTTAAGGCTTTATTTTCATAGTCTTTGGTACAATCGAGTCAATTATTTTATTTTCAGTGTTAAAAATCTTTCAACCACATATTGTATTTTTATTGCTTTCAGAATCCAAAACTTCTAGCACACTAACAATTACGAACATTTCATAGACATTGACTAAAAGAAAGTTTCCTAATTCAGGGTCCAAAAAATTCTAAAACATCAAAAACAAGATTTATTGTGAGATAAGCATCAGAAAAGCTAATTAGAATTTGTTGGCCCCTAAGTTGGGAAATTTTCTTTTAGTCAATGTCTATGAAATATGTATTAAGAGTAGCCTAAAATCTTGTAATAAAAAAATTCGCATTATAACGTCTATAATCTGGATTTAAGCTGTCGTCTGTCTAGCTATAACTCAAATATATTGTACCTAGGTTGTAACTTCAAAAATCAGGCCTGTTCGATATCCGTGATTTCATATACTTTTCATTTAGGTTGCTTTTTGAAGAAAACTGTGAGTCGAACGGCCTCAAACATGTCATGATTTCGATGGTGATCAAATTAATTTCTAAAGGCTGAAAACTGTTATACAGATTGTATAATGCATATAAATAACAATTATGTCGGTCAATCAGTTAAACGTTAGAATAGGCTGGTCAGCAGCCCAAGGAAGACGTGTGCAAACTCCAAAAAAATGCACACGTATTCCTTGGATGATTCTAAGCATTTTATGCCATGTTCACTTTTTTCGTAAGGCGCCATCCTCTTGAGTAAAAAAAGCATTTTATCTTCTACGGGGCTGCTGATCATAACATAATTGTTTTTTAATGCATTATACAATCTATATAACAATTTTCAGCCTTTAGAAATTAATTTGACCACCATTGAAATCATGTCATATTTGGGACCATATATCAGCCGCCTGTTCTACAGTTCGTTTGACTGACCGACAGTTTATGCGTTTCCACAACTACTATAACCAACTGTAACAAAACCAGCTTTTAGAAACGCAGTAATTTTTAAGCGCTGGCTCTCCGGCTATTAGAGTGACTTAGGGAATGTGGTTACCTTTTTCCTTTTTTGCCAATTTCTAGCAAAGTAATGATAGTAGGTTAGCTTGGCAAAATTATTTGTATTAGTTATTCCATTGTTTTCACTATTTGATAACACAGGATTCGATTCCATTGAAAATATGGAACTACATCGTTTCCTAGAACTGTACTATAAGCCTGAAAACAGAGCTTCCTTCAAGCAAGGATATCTCAAAATCTGAGGCTGATGGCTAAATTCTGACCTCAGATTCGTTTTTAGCATATTGAAAACCATACCGTATGGTACCTCAACTTTCTGCTACAGGATTTTTTTTTTTGTGGTCCTGTGTAATTCAGAAACTAAAACATTAACATTTTCAAGCGTGAGCCCAGTTAAATTGAAAGTACCTAAAAATTGCTGGGAAATAAAAGTGTCGGGTAATGTGGATCACCCTGTCCATTTCCTAAAGTAGTACCGTTTTTCGCAACTTTTGTTGACTAAAATTCGAGTAGTATTATTTTAGATTATATTTGCTATAAAAAAACTGCATAGGTTTATTAAAGAATATTTTTTAGTAACATAAACCAAATTCCTACTACCAAGTGAATAAGTAATAAGGAATACCAAATCATATGTAAAATAGTACTCCACATTACTCAAACTCGAGTGTCCCACACATCTAATTAGCTTTTTAAGGTGTAATAGTAATCAAAGTTGATATACGGTAAATAATATGGGGTAGTCCGCATTAACCGAATACATCACTTTTTTGAAATAATCATTGATTTTACATTTCTTTTACATAATCAGACTTGCTTATGCATTTTTTCGTTGAATAATAGTTCCACAATTTCATTAGAGTTATTTGAATTTTAGAAAACAGAGTTCTGAGGAAGTTATTTAGTTACTCACAGAGTACTACAAATAAGTCAACTTGACCTCACAGCATTTGCTAAGAAATTTCACATGAATAATTAGCATAATAGAACAGTCAAAGAGCGTAAAAAATATGTTTTTAGCGTTTTAATGTGCACAAATAACCAGAATTGTTGTACAGTCTTTAATATGAGAAATAAAAGAGTGCACCACATTACCCACATAGTCTACATTACCCTAAATTACTCTAAGTATAATGCACATGTTCATTGGACGGAAATTGTAATTATTTTATCTTTTCTCTTTTGCAACTTTTCTCTCACATAAATTTTTCGATGTATGGCATTAATTTTGAGTAACTGACCAACCACATAATCAGACCAATCACATAATCAGACCAACCACATAATTAGACCAATCACTGAATCCACCGTAGATACGAATTTCGTAAGGACTACGAAAGTGCTGTTATGGAATTTTATTATTACCCAGTGTGCCAGACGGTTCAAATCTCCGCTTTTTTATCCGTTACTGATCCGTTTGCGGGAGAAATTCGCTTTTTTTTGGGAATCTCTCCCGCCAACGGATCAGTAACGGATCCGTAACGGGTAAAAAAGCGGAGATATGAACCGTCTGGCACACTGGGCACTCAAATTGCTACGACGCGAAATCATAATTCATTCGTAGATTGAGATCACTTACTTCTTCCAAAATCTAAAATTTTTTAAATTTTCGACAGAAGAAGAAGTACATACTTCAAACTCTACGAATTTCGAATTCACATTCGTAACGATTTGAATTCAATAATAGCACTTTATTTTAATTAGACTACAAGTAAAAAATAAGCCATTATTAAAAATATCAGATATAATTTCTTATTTTCATGATTAGAGAAACATTTTACATGAGCCAAAAAAGTTGATTCAACATTAAAAAAAAAAATACACAAATATTAACTATTGTTTACACCTAATGAAGGCACTTAAACTTATACGTATAGGTACTATATAAAATAAAAAAAATATTCGATTTGTTAAAGTTACACATTGGACGGAATGTATCGAAAATAGTTGTGGTGTATCAAATTTATCTTAACTAAAACTGAAATATGTAAATCATAATTTGATTATCTTGTTGCTGCACCTATTAAACTCATACCGAGGCCAATACCAACTAAAACCCAAATTATTTTTCCAATTTGTACTGTGCCAGCAGCATTGCAGCTGTCACCAGCGCAATAGCATTCTTCCCAGTAGACGCCATTTTCGTACACACCCCAATTACAGACTCCAGTCACGCCAGTGTCAGCTACGGAGGCGCAACGTCGAATCACCTGACGCCAACGTCCATCCCCTGCAGATACAAAATTTTTTTTATAGACAAATGAAATACCGAATGCCTTAAAGGTCCTTACAAATAAATCCTCGGGGCCCTTGCTGCACCACTTTCATGCAGAATGATCCTGGCATATGGGATTCGTCGCTATTGCATTCGATGGGGATGTGCTCAGTTTTGTTGAAGCGCTTATAGGCGCCGCAGCTGTCGTACCCCTTGCGATCCTGATCGGATGAACACTGATAGCATCGTATAGCCAATGTACCTTAAATTTGGAGAAATAAAATTAATTAATTAATTAAAATTCACAAGTTTAAAGCATGAAAACAAAACGCCACACCCAAAATGTACACCAATTACATGAAAACAAACACAAAGATGCCGTAATTGTTGTGATCTGCAACCTACCCGTGACAGCAGCAATTAATAGTAACACCATTGAATGCACAAGTCTATTCATATTTTCTAATAATTAAATTAAAGTATTAACAAAATATAAACAAAATATTGGAGTGACTAAAGTAAGAAAAAGAGATTCGTTTTAATGACTTCACAGCACGACCAAAATGTCATACAAAAATCTTTACAGCGGCTCATAACTTTTTTTTATTTTTGACAGTAAACAGATCTCTTTCTCAAAATATACAAGAAAAAGAAGTACGATTCAGATCAATTCGCACGATAGACCAGATAGTTGCGCAGTTGCGTATAGCAAAGACACAGGCGATAGCAAATCGCTTATTTGGGCGCTCTCATATGCCGTAATGGAGGATCAGATAGTTGCGCAACTATCCTGTCTATCGTGTGAACCAGCTAACACATGCATACATTATGCATATATAAACATTGTTTTATTTGTCAGTTTGAAATTTAAAAAAAAAAATTTTAAAAATAAAAAAAAAATTGTGAAAGCCAAAATTAAAATTAAAACACACAAAAATGTAAAACTGAAGCAGTCAAATCAATCGTTCGCTTGTCCCGTGGCCAAATGTAATCGCAACTTTAATCCATGGCAATCCGCAGCAAACAACACCCGTGCTGACGCCCAACCGGAAGAAGGAGCGTTCCTGTGCTCATTCAATACCCAAGACGGTCTCTTTTGTGTCATGTGCAATCTGGCCGTGCATCAAGACTGCTGTCGCCGTTGCTTGCAATCACCCAGTACACCGGTAAATTGTGTAATTTGTCCAAATGAAAATGGTGTTTGTGCTCTTTAGAAAACAAGTGCGTTTCGCCAAAACTATATTTTTGGAACCCATAGGTAAGCTTATCGAAACTTTAAGTTATTTTCTTACATGAAGATTGATTTTTTGTTTTAATCTTCTCTCAACAGATTCAATTGGCGCGTTGGTGTTCGCCAGGCGCGTTGGCGTCTCATCTGCTGTGGTTGTCATGAAAAGCGTGTTGGTGAGCCATCCACGTCACATACGTGCAATAGGCATGTAATAATTATTATCAAACTGTTAACTCTATAAATTTACTCAAGTACATTTTTTTGTCAATAAGTAATATAAATTATCAAAAGTTAAAAATGGAATCTTATTTTAGCCATACATTTTATATGTATTAAATCAGTTCGTAAGCGATATCATCTTAATGTATCAAAAACGAACCGCTTTGATGTTACGTAAACATTACTATTTTGCGAGCTAAAAACGTAGTACCAATACATAGAAATTACTACGTTTTTAATTCAACTGTTCTTTTCTTAACATTTACGTTTACGGTTCGCATTCGTATCGCCAAAGCGGTACGTTTGCGAAGTCTTTTGTGAATAATAGACTTCGCCGGTGTTACGTTTTCGTGCCGTTTTTCTTAGAGGGAATAGCCTGTTTTCACCGAAGATTTAGCTCCGCTGAGATTAGTTAATTACATCGTTAAGTACGAGCCGTTTCCACTGGCGGAAATATATTTATTTATATCAGTAAATGTCAGAAGCAGTCTTTCATTTTCTTCTTAATATTTATCTTCAATTTGCTTTGTGTTTAATGCCAGTTGTCAAAGTTCAGGGGTGACACTAGGTCTAAAATCGATAGCATTTCTGTGATTAATGCACAGATTTAAGTTAAATCACAGATTTATTATTGTATGGTAAATCATTTGATCAACTCCTAGACTTAGCGCTTAATCCAGAAACTGCCTTAAATCACCTTTTAAACTGTGGTGGAAACAGGCTATAAAACAAGAACTCTCTTCGCCGCAATAAAAAACAAAACAAAATACACCGAAATAAATTAAAATGACAGACAGCAGGGGAAGTGTTTTGCTCCTAATTTCCTAGGAAATTTAAATAAAAGTACAGACCACACTTTTAGACTGTGCAAACTTGACTTACGCCGTCCACACGTAAAGACTTACCTGCACAAACCGGTTTGGACAGGTAAGTCTTACTGTAAAACTGTACACAATGTTCAGTTAAGCCTTAATTGGCACTTTGACATTAAATTTCACACATTTTTATCTGGTAGTTAAATTTTAACTGGATATTGTGGAAAAGGCCCTAAATACATAATAATTTTTTGTACCTACAAATATGCTAATCCTCAAAACAAAATTTAAAATGAAAACAAAATAAACTTTCGACGTACAATCGTAAAATAAATTTATTTTCAATTTCATTTGTTGTTTTTTTTTCTTTGTCGTTTCTCTTATTTTTTGAAAAAAATTGGAATAAAAAATTACACAGGCTTACAAAAAAAAAAAGGCATGGCGTTTTGACCGGACTATGTGTTTCCTAGGGACTTCGACGTCCTGAATCCGAATCCCAGGTCCGTTTTTTTCCAGAACGTCTGAGAAAAATTTTTCAAGGTCAAATTCTGAAACCAATTTTTTATCATTGATTTCTTAGTCTTTAAAAAGAATATGTAATCAAAAAGGTTATCTCGGACCTAGTTTTGGAGATATAGCCATTGGAAGATCCGGATATATCTTCTATGAAAACCGCTATAAGTTGGAAACTCCTGTATGGATTTGTACAATATTGGTGTTATAGGTATTTTGACAACCTATAAAAATGTTTTACAAATATTTTCTATTGGATTCATAGTTTTCGAGATATCAGCTTTTTTAAAATTTTATGAAATTTTTCAATTACAACAACAAATAAATCAACAACAACAACAAAAACAACAACAAAATACCTTTCATATGACACCAATACTTTTCAAATCCATTCGGGGGTTCCCAACTTATAGCGGTTTTCATAGAAGATGAATGTTCTGATCTTCCGATGGCTATATCTCTGAAACTAGGTCCGAGATACTCTTTTTGCTCACATATTCTTTTTAAGACCTAAGAGCTCAATGATTAAAAATTAGTTTCAGAATTTTAGCGAACTTATCACTAAACGACACATGAACCCCATGTTGACCTCCATATGACCTTGAAATCTTTTTTCTCAAACGTTCTGGAAAAAAACGGACCCCGGATTCGGATTTAGGACGTCAAAGTCCCTAGGAAACACATAGTCTGATCAAAACGCCATGACATTTTTTTTTTTTTTGTAAACCTGTGTTATTGGAGCTGTGCAAGTGCAAAATTAAAATTTGTAATTAATATTATAAAAAGAATTTTGATGTTTTATTCCGTTTTCAAAGTGTTCATTGGGCCAGGCTTCCTCGTCAAATGCGTCGCAGTCAGTTGAAAAAAAAAAAACGACGTGACGTATTCGACGTACTGAATGGACCGTTGGCTTTACTCATTTAAATTATTTTGACTTTATGCATAAAACCATGCATCAAACTTTAATCGCGTAAGCAACTAACGCTCGGCCATACAAACTTAAACAAGCTGATAAATTTGTATACAAAAGCCCTAAATAAAAACCAATTCCTTAGTAAATACTCCAATTTTACGGATTCGCTTGCGTTCTAGTTGCACAAAGAATTCCTTTGTGCAATAACAGCTGTGTTTTAGACGGCAGCGTGTTAACACGGAGCACAGTGCGTTGAGCCCATAAAAAAAAATGGTCAAAAATAGAAGTAGTGGTTGGATATCGATGAAATTTGGTACTTAAAATAATTTGGGGCTGCTGAGCTCAAAAATGATTTGTTGTAAACTTTGTAGCTTTGCTTAAAACCAGGTGTTTAGGACGATTTTCTTAAAAAAAAAAAAAATATTTGTAGGACGAAGTAGGAAAAGTTATTTGCAGTTCCTGGTTATATAGAATCCGTACTAGAAGACTAAAAAAAACGGCACTTATTTTTATAGGATATGTTTTTTTTTTTTTTTTCATCGAAATTTGTCAATTTCTGAAGTTTTTCATATGATAATATCATATATTAAAATCACTACAATGTATATTAAATTACATATTTTCTAAAATTTTTTAATTTTATTTATTTACTTAAATATTATTTATAACTAGCCTTCTCTGCCCGCTTCGCTAGGCATGTTTGTTTTGTTTTTTGATTCCCAATAGCTTATAAGGTATACAGGGATAAAATTTTGATTTACGCCACTGCCACGTCACCAATAAACATTTAAGTATTTTGTGAAAGTTAATTTCATTTCAAACCATCTTAAAAATTGGCAATGGCATAGCTGGAGTGTCCCAGGAAACCATCAATTAAAGTTTATTGATAGTTTGCTTTAGATGTTTTTCCCGTAGTACATCTAGATATTCTTCGTTTTGACTATGAAGCCTTCGGGTGACCTTCGGGAAGCATCGAGTATTCCAAAAAACTATTAGTTAAAGTTTGTTGATAGTTCACCATAGATTTTTTCCCTCTTGTGTACCAAGATATTCTTCGTTTTGACTATGAAGCCTTCGGGTGACCTTTGAACACCTTCGAGTGTCACAAAAAACTATCACTTAAAGCTTGTTGGTAGTCCACCATAGATTTTTTCCCTCTCGTATACCTAGATATTCTTCGTTTTGACTATGAAGCCCTCGGGTGACCTTCGGCAAACTTCGGGTATTCCAAAAAACTATCAGTTAAAACTTGTTGAAAGCTTGCCATAGATATTTTCTATCTAGTGTACCTAGATATTCTTCGTTTTGACTATTAAGCCTTCGGGTGGTCTTCGGAAACCTTCATGTATAGCATAAAAACATTCCTATACTTAATATGTACTCATTTCCAAATTTTCAGCTCAATTGGAAGAATGGTTTCCGAGTGATAATGCTTCAGACACACAGACACAGTCATTTTTATATATATACAGTAGACCCCGCTTAATTGACTTGATTAAAAATGCAAACTTTTCGGTTCAATTAACCGGGGAATCAATTAAGCGGGGCCCGCTTAATTGATCCGACCGATCAATTAAAAGTATCCCGGATAATTGATCGAGTGAGTCAATTAAGCATAGAAAAAATTAGCATTTGGCGATTTTAGTTTTAATTTATTGGTTTTTTTTATATGTTCAAAGCATTAAGAATTCCTTTAAGTCATAAGCTCCATAAGGAGATAACGAATACAAAAATATGTATGTACAATATATTGTACATTAAAAAGTGCATTAGGTATATAAAGGAAACTTCAATTCACCTTTAAATAAAATAAAGAAAATTAATACAAGATACGGGTATGTGCGTTGTAGACTTGTACCTGAGGATATCAATTTAGATAAACTAGGTGTAATGGAAATGTATATGGAAATCGATAGCTTAGGATACGTTAACTACGAGGCCATTAGTCTGCCGTGCTGAATCGGATGCCTGAACACATGACCGCCCTGAAAAGTTTGCGAAAATCAGTTTTTTTGCAAATATCTCGCTAACGGTTACTCATATAGAAAAAATTTTGGGACAGTTTTGTAATTGTGTGCGTATAAAAAGTTATTCAGGGTCAAATTTTTAAATTTTTTTATAATTTCCAGTGGCATCAGAAATAAAAAAATAGACAAACGTGATTTTGACTTAAACATTTAAAGCCATCATCTCCTCTGGACATATGTAGTATGTAAAGCACAATCCACATTCGTCAGCGTCAAAAATATCAGCTTGATCAAAACCCTTTAATAATCCGGGAAGAACTAAGTTATTGAAATCATTTGCTCCTTTTGCGTTTTCTGAGAATTTTTTACCATGGACTTTACGAAAGACGACACCTTAACGGGTTTGCCATAGTCAGTTCGGAGTTGGATTAAAATCTATATTGAGCTGCATTGAAAAGTGTTCAGATTTTTCCGTGTTAAGTTTTTGTTACTTTTAATATTGTTGATCTTTTATAAGGGCTATTTTATATGTATTTTTCATTTGGAAATAATGTTTTTCCTATCAATTAACCGGGGAAACCAATTAAGCGGGAATCAATTAACAGGGGATTTTGGTGCCTTTTTCAATGAGGACAGTTTCACTAGGCCTTTTTTAGTTCAATTATCCGGGGAAGTCAATTAAAAGGGGGTCAATTAAGCGGGGTCTACTGTACTTAGATAAAAAACTTCGCTTAGTTTAAGCAAAACACAAATTTTTGATAATTATTTGTTTAAGAAATCCCAAAACGAATTGAAGAAAATATGATTTTTTTGATTTTTTCTCCTAAATATTTTGGTTTTATTTTATTGATACAATTAGAGGTTTAGAGTCACAAAAAATTTTGATCGGCCAACGCAGTGTGCGGAGTTAGAGTTCTTCTAAAACGACATTGTGTGCAGTCTTCTTCTTGTTTTGTTTTACTCCTTCTTTTGTTTTGCTTTTCGTTTCCACACGGGTTCCCACCGCTTTACCAAAACGCCATGGTTGAATTACCCTGGTTGCAGCGATAACAAATGATGCTTCTTCTTATTATTTTTAAACTACGAAAATGTCAAAATTATTGACCAAAACAAAATAAAAATTGACAATTCTAAATGAAAAATATAAAAATTTTGAGTTTTAAATTATTAGTTCTTTTATTGTTTTAACAAATGCAATTTTCGTGTTATCTACAATAGTTATGGAGCAACAAATACATGACTGGCGCAGCCGGACATGCAGCTTATACTATTGGACGTGTTGAAGTAATGTCTTCGCATGGGGTAACCATTCTACGGCACATCTTCCGGATACCTTAAATGCTACATTAAAAAAGAACGGGAATACCCAGCATGTCTGGACGGCCATTAAGGATAGGAGTTGTTTGGAGAAGGAATATGTGGAAGTGATAACACAACGTGGTAGCGAATTACATGCAAGTCGGAAGCAAACATCAGGTATGTCAGCTACTGTAGCTGTTTGGGATCATAGGCGTGATTGGTGGCACGGTACTGCTCCAGGGGAGTATGTTTCAATGGCTGTCCTTTTTGATGGAAGCAATGGTGTGGCAAAGAAATTATTTTTCTCGTTTGCTGTTTCGATTCGTCATAGAGCAAGACTTGATGTAAAAATTAATCTTATTTCACTGAACAAGTAGATCATGGAGCGTTTTTATTTTGGAATTTAGTATTATTTGGAATGCATCACAACCCAGTGATTAGAAAACCAAGTTTTGATTTTGAAACAATAAAATCTAAAAATTTTCAAATTATTTTTTTTTCTTTGTTTTGATTCTAGTCTTTTGACAGATAGCAAGGCAAGATGCAGGGTTCCATTTTTTTCATTTTGACAACTTGCCATAACCATTGTTATTGAATCATGCCAAAACGCCGTATGTCAATGTAAAAATGTGTGGCCACTATGTTAAAATCCGATTAATATTCAGTGAAAAGGCATCATTAACAGATCTACTTTGTGCTTTAAAATTAAACACGGAAATTTATCTGTGTTAAATTAAGGGGACATTCGCTTTTGTAATTGAAAACAAAAAAACACTTTTTAAAAATTTTATTATGAAAAAACTATTATATTTATTGACAAAATTTCTTTTGGACATTGTTAAATATTGCCTAAGAAATATGAAAAATTTTTTTTTTTTTATTTTTAGTTTCCCTTGGCTGCTGTAGAGGGCGTCATCCAAAAGTTACTTTTTCAAACTCAACCGATTTTAAAAAACCAAGAGCGTTCGATTACTTATACAAAATATTAAACAATAAACATCTGAAAGTTTTAAAAAATACCCCCCACTTTTTTTTACGGGGCATTTTTTGAGGGTAAGTCCATAAATTTTTTCGCATTTTTCATAAATACTCATAAAAAACTTCAAAATATAAAAAAGTATACATTTTAGAGGTTTATTGTATAGTTTTGAGTCTCAAGAATAAAATCCATTTTGAATTTTTCAAAAATCTGTTACAGGAGGTCTACTAAATTTCCTACCGTTTAAAAAGTATCTTTTGGATGACGCCCTCTACAGCAGCCAAGGGAAACTAAAAATAAAAAAAAAATTTTTTCATATTTCTTAGACAATATTTAACAATGTCCAAAAGAAATTTTGTCAATAAATATAATAGTTTTTTGTTTCAATTACAAAAGCGAATGTCCCCTTAAGCACTTTAGTTGTTGCTTTCTCATGTTTCTCAAAAAGTGATAAACTAAGCACTGAAAACTGTCGTCTAAGACACGGCTTATTTAAATAATATCGAAATTATAGACAAAGACGCTTGGTTATTAGTTTGTTACACCCAGTGTTACCAGAGCTTTTTTAAGAAAGTAACATATTTTTTGCTAAAAAGTTAAATTTTTTCATAAAAAGTTACATTTCACAAACCCTATATATGAAAGCTAATGAGATGCATATTGTTTTCCTTTTCATGTAAATTCAAATAGAAGGAAAAATGTTTCCTCATTAATTCAAAAAAAAACAAAAATAGATTTTTGAAGAATTTTTTTTCTTTATTTACGATGGACCGGAATAATATGGTATTTTTTTCAGAAACAAGATCATTAATTTACTGCAAAAAAAAAAAAAATAAAAATTAAAATACAAATCTCAACAAGGCTACCGATTGTGGCTATTTTCAACCCCTCAAATTTGACAATTGGCACTAAATGTCATTAAAAAAAAGTAAATGGAAGGTAAATATTCAGAAGAATAGCAATAACTACTTTCATTTTAACGCTTATGATATTTACTGTCAAAAATAAATATCTTTCGACTGCAGGAAACATGTAGGATTTACCGACTAGATTTATTAATCCCGCCACAGCTTAATCTCCCGTGAAAACATGATATAAAGTTCACACGATTTGGTATCTGGTGCAAGGTTTAAATGGCCATAAAATGAGGGAGATTGCAACTACTGTTGCATTATGTGTTATTAATTTTTTGGGTTTTAGAGTACATAGCAGTGCCATGTCCTGTTAAGAAAAAATCGGAAATATAAAGTAGGGTGATGTTTTCACATTAAAAGTTACGAAAAATTGTTATTTTGCTAACAAGTTACGTGACAGGCCAAAATGTTACGCAAAATGTATAAAATGGCAACGCTAATTACACCAACTCGTACACTCTCTTTTGAACGCACTTTTATTGCTTAATTTTCTCTAGAATTTTACTCGTTCGTTACAAATAGAAATTCTCTGAGTAAACATTTTCTTTTGAAACAACGTGAAAACCAAAGTGTGAAGCGAGAAACAGATAAAAAATATGAATGCATCAATAATTGTCAAATTGAAGTTTAATACATGTCTGCTTATGAGAGCGCACAGGTAGAAAGTATGCTCGAAGCGAAAGCAGACATGTATTTGACTTCAATTTGACAATTCTTGATACATGCATACTTTTTATCTGTTTCTCGCTTAAGTGCTACATTTTATTTTAGTTTTAAGTCAGAGTTAATTTGGAAATCAAAGAATAAAGATCAAGGGATCAAAATAAATTCGTTTTTTCTTAACTTTGAAACTGGTTCGCGTAGGTAAGCCGTGAAGACACTCTTCAATTTAACTTCTTATTGATTACCCTGTGCACCGTCGGCTAAGTAGTTCCACGAACAAATTGACGTACACTGCACAATCGACATGTGAAGAAATAAAAGAAATGACAAATAAGTGATAACAACAAACGAATCAGCTTTAGGGCGGGGATCGTGGAAACAAATTTTCATTTCTCATTAAATTTTGTCAAGAAAATATAAATAAAATTCGGGAATAATGATGAAGATATCTGAAAACGTATTTTTAGCTGTGTTGGCCGCAGTCTTCCTGCTGCATACAGGTGAGCAAAAGTCAAAAAAAAAAAAATTCAGTGAAAAAAAGGGTGAGGTCGGTTCTCTGTTCAGTTGGTTAGGCATGCGCCTTCATATTAAATGGAAAACAATTCATTCATTACTTATCTATTTTATCCTTTTAAGCGTACGCAATCAAGTGCTGGAACTGCAGATCAGATAGTGACCCAAAGTGCGGTGATCCGTTCGATAACACCTCGTTTCCAATCTTAGACTGCAATTCAGAACCCGATTTGGAGCACCTGCCCGGAGTGCGTCCGACAATGTGTCGTAAAATCAGACAAAAGTCGCAC
This sequence comes from Calliopum simillimum, assembly GCA_951812925.1. Lineage (NCBI taxonomy): Eukaryota > Metazoa > Arthropoda > Insecta > Diptera > Lauxaniidae > Calliopum > Calliopum simillimum. The sequence goes on along the minus strand of OX638369.1, from coordinate 63,724,435 downwards.
GGTGAATGGCGATACTTTCGCAGCTGCGCATACATGGGTGAACCAGGTATCGACCGCGACGAACGCTTCTGTCTAATGCGCACCGGAAGCTATAATATCTTCATGGAATACTGCACCTGTAACAGTAAAGATGGATGTAATGGCGCGAATGATTTAAGTACAAACCGATTAGTTGTAGTTGGAGTGTCTACTTTGCTAATAAGCGCAGTGGCGAGGGTGCTGCGATCATAAACCTATAACTCTTCCTTTCCAAGCTAAAGGAATCTTAAGAAAATGCTGCAGGAAAAACTTTTTTTATTTAATACGAGCCATAAAATAATATTCTGAGAAATTTTGCGAATTATGAAAGTAATTAAGAAGGTCTATTTTACGGATATTCGTCTTTTTTTAAAGAAATGGTTACTTTTGCTTATTTCTTATTTTAAAGAAAGCATATTTAATCATACAACAACAGGTAACACTTTTTTTTCTAAAAAAGAAAACTATTAGATATCGCCGGTGCTTACGAATATAATTTTCCAACCGAAAATTGCGACGAGGAAAATCTTTTTTTTGAAATTGCGGCGAAAAAAATCTTTTTTGTAATATGCGGACAAGAAAATCACTTTTTATAAAATGCGGCGAAGAAAATCACTTTTTACAAAATGCGGCGAAGAAAATCTCTTTATTTAGTGAATACTTTTCGACGAGTTACGAAAACAAACATTTCACTTGAAATCGCAGCGAATGAAGCGAGATTTTCTTCGCCGCATTTTGTAAAAAGGTATTTTCTTCTCCGCATTTCGTAAAAAGTGATTTTCTTGTCCGCATTCGCACAAAATAGATCTTTTTCGCCGCTGTTTGAAAAAAAAAGATTTTCTTGTCCGCATTTAAAGAAGAGATAGTCTTCGTAAGCACCGGCGATATGGTGACTTCAGGCTTTTTTTTTTTTTTTTTTTGCAGTTTAAATTTATTGTACGTTCTAAGTACATTTATATAATTTTGCTCAAAACTTTATTTTAATTCTTCGTATTTAGCAAAGTATTTATGTTTTTGTACTTGGAAAAACCTCAGTATATATATAATTTTCTTATCCACATTTGGGGTCGAATTTTTTAAACTATACGGTTACACCAAACATTTCCTACAGCATTTCAAAAGAATCTCGAATAAAAAAACACTTTATTGCGAATATGGCAACGAATAAGCAAAATCAACATTTATGTGCCTTATAAAAAATTTTACATCAATTTATACATATAAAAAAATATTTACTCAATACGTCCAGTTTACAATTTAAAAACTTGCATCAAATCCGTCCAATTGATGTACATATTCTAAATTTTAGTTGCCTTGAGCTCTTTTTTTTTTAAATAATAAGTTATAAGCAGTTTTTTGTATCTACATAATGTACGTGTAAGCTTAATATATGAAAGAAGTTAAATAACTTTCGATTTAAATCCAATATTTTTTATGCATATCAACTTTACAAACTTTCCACTTAATTGAAATTAGGTAAAATTTTATTACAAAAAACATTCGTATGTATGTAGTTTTTAATTTGTTGTTTAAATTTAAGTTTCAATTTATTAACAAAATAAAAAAAATTTGTAAAAATGAATATTTAGCAAAAAAAAAGTCTTAATTAAAAAAAAAATAGGTGAAGGAAGTGATATATATATGTACGTTGCTTTACATGATCACAACATCACCGAGGGTTGATATTCACTTTCCTACAAGTTTACATACATGTGTATCTGTATGTTGTGACGCGAAGCATAATATGTACTCTTATTATCAGTGGCCGAACTGATAAGCCCTTAACGTGAAATATAAACTTGTGCCGCTATAGTATTTTTGACCAATAGCTCAAATTGCCTGAGTTTTGTATCCTTGAAATAGTATTTTAAATTTATTTACATGTGGTCAATCTCAAAGTCTGCCACATTACATTCGTAAGCTCTTTTTTGGTCATACCCAGTGCCGAATTAAGCCAAATGGGGGCCCAAGGCCATTCAAAATTTGGGGCCCCCTTTTTTTAATAATTGTAAAATTAATCTTTATTTATGCATTTATAGGATTTAAACAGCTTATTCATATCAAGCACCAAATGGTTTTGTGACTTTAAAAACAACAACAACAATTTCATGCAATTTGAACTCATCAAGTATGTTGAAGCCTTTTTCGTTACTTTCGTCGAGCATTGCGAATTCTTATCTTGTCATTGATTTGTTGTTGTCATTGCGTCCCTCGAATTTTCAATTTTTATGTTTTCATATTTGTTTTTTACACAGCATGCTTGGACTTACATTTGCCAAATTTTGTGAGCTAGCTCTTTAAATCAGCCGATTAAATATTTTAGCTCTCAGATTTTCATGGGGGCCACTGCTTGTCGGGGGCTCTAGGCCATGGCCTAGTCCGGCCTAATGGCTAATCCAGCACTGGTCATACCTCTATTAAATAATTGAAATTTTCATGGTTTCAGAATTCTGTTTTATTAAGCACCTCGAGATACATATTTCCTTCGAAGAAAGCTGTATCATAAATTGTATGCTTTTTGTGTTATTAGCAGTCAAACTTGATTACTATATTACACAAATTTGGAAGTCATTTTTGAGATAAACATACATTCATCGAATATTCTGCGCTTCTACCCAACGGATCGATCAGAAATTTTTATATGTTAGAAGTGAACGATGAATAAAGAGAGTTTATGTGTAAATGATTTAAAAGCAAAAACTTCCTGTCTGCCACATTACATAGAAAGTCTGCCACATTACACCGTCTGAATAACCGGAGTCATACCCTCGTTAATGTTAGTGCCAACAAATAGAATGAAAAAGAGTATTAAATTATGTATACTATCTTCGCTAAAACTCCCTTTAGCCTCATTTTACTCAAGTTTCCCATTAGCTTAGTCGCCAAAAGGACTGGAGCATACAAAATATGAGAACGGCAATATGAGCCTAGATTCTTATAGGTATGACTAAGTAATTTAAAAGTGCATGATGCCAGGATCTGCGATGGTCCTTTCTTTTCTATCTCCTACCCCCCATCCAGGCCTTCCATGGTGTTCCGTCCTGGTTTTTTATAGCCGTTTATGATGGACTTGGATCTTCTAATTACGGATCTGAATTTGTTTTTTTTTCTAACATGTCGTGATCCTGAGTTATCCTTGCTTAAAAGTGCAAAAATCACTGTTTTGAGTCCTACTTAAAGCTAGAGACAAATTGCCCAGTTGCAAAAGCTAGCATGCATGCTTTGTATCATTGATGAATCCTGCATACATTTCGTAGCAACACGGAAGATTTGAGGAAAAAAAAGTCAAATTTATTTAAATTACTTTAACCTGATTTTGAACACAATTTTTATCTTAAAATCACATTTAGGAAAATACGATCGAAAATTAAATAATATTAACTTTCTTTTGATATTCTTTTGTATTCCTAAATCATGTTTAACTCAAGAGTATGTTTTGTATGAAGTAAAGTGAAGATTTTTTATGTCAAAATAAAAAAATTTTATCAACTAAATAAAACAGAATACGGAAGAGGTAATAAATATTTAATTCACTTAGGACTAATTTACATAGACATTCATAATCAAAATAATCATATATTTGGTGATTATTTTAATCTTGAAATGAATGAGCAAACGATGCTACTTCACGAAATCAAACAGAGTTGTGTTGTAAAATGTTTCACAATTTGTTCCTTTTGGGAGTAACATAATACAGTTTTCGTGAAGAAATCTACGAGATGGATGAAATAAGTGGTTAATAGCAATCTTTGAATCAGTACCAACAAAATTGGAGAGACCAAACAAAATTAACTCACAGTTTGACACAAATTTGTCACATGAAAAATTAATACAAAAAAGTATTAAAATAATTAGCATTAAAAAAGTAGTGAAATAGTACTAGTAATCTAAAATCACATGAATGTAAAAAAAAATATAGTTTTAATCATGAAGCAAAAAAAATGCATGATTATTTTGATTATGAATGTCCACGTAAACTAGCCCTTACTTAGCAGAAATTACAAATTACTTAAATAATCTTTTATTATAGCACTGATCTCCATGTTAAAGGACAGTAAACATCAAGTGCTAGGAAATGAAGAACTGACTGGTTTATATTATGTAACAATTTTGTCAAAAAATAAAGGTTTCATTTACTTATAAGGCATCCGATTAGAGATTGTCTTCCTTATTTTGTATGTACATAACATCTTCTTCCATAAAATTGGACCCATTTTCTTGACACGTAATTAAAAAAAAATTTTATGTGCATAATGTATTTTATATCATTCTGATTAGTATGTTAGTGACTTATACTTGTAAGGTTAAAATAACACCCATATCATGAATAATATTCTCGAAATTTTTTTCTTAGACTGCAGTGGACAATTCACGGCAGTCAGAGAACAAATTCTAGAGCATATGTATTCACGATAATCACCTACATGTTAGAACAGTTTGTACTAAAAACTATGATATCCAAGCATATTATATTTTGAGTTTTTTCAAAATTCATTGAAAATGCATTAATTTCCAAAATTAATGTAAGTTAATAAATCAACAATATTTGTCTTTTTTTTTTTTTGAATTGAAGATTTTATTTATTTATGAAATTCAGTCTGTGAATAAAATTCTTACAGGCTAGATAAAAATTATCACATCCAAATGAAACGGAACATGATTCCTCAGAGATCTAGAGCGGCCATTAAAGTTAAACAAACTAAGCAAATCAGGACAATCAACTGCACCAGAAATAATATCTTGAACAAATAAAACATTTCTCCTAAAATCGAAAGTCTTTATGTGTATAGAAATGAGATTTTGTTTGTTTGTATGTTTGCTATTTATGGACTCAGAAACTAACAGACCGATTTAAATTAATTTTTTCACAATACCTTAGTATTATTAAAAGCTAAGTCGTAGGCTAAAAAGCGGGCGGTATCACGCCCACCTAAAAATTAATTTGTAATAGCTCTGAAACTACTTGACGCAAATAATTGAAACTTGGCAAATGTATAAAGTGAATAAGAACAAATATTTTTACCGAAAAAAGTGGGTGGTGCCATTCCCCAAAAGAAATCAATTCATCATATCTCTAAAAATATTTATCAGTTATGAATGAGATTTGGTTTATGTACCGGGACAAATTATGCCCATTGAAAAAAATGAACGGCGCCACGCCCTTAAAAAATGTCGTCATCTTTTTGAAAGTATTCAAAAGCCTGTTTCCAGCGAAAATTTAAAATGGGATTGAAAAGCCTGTTTCCACCGGTGATTTAAAATGAGATTAAACCATAACTTACCTCGGTTGTCATACAATAAACGTCAACTAAATCTGAAAATAGCCATAAATCCCATTTTTAATCTTCGGAAACAGGCTATAAGGCAGTTTCTGGATTTAGCTCTTAATCTGGGCGTTGATCGCACGATTTACTATACAAAAATAAATCTGAGATTTAAGTTAAATCTGAGATTTGAAGCAATATGATTTACTTATCTCAGCAGAACTAAATCTTCGATGGAAACAGGCTATAACGCATGAAGCTGAGATTTGGGAAACATATAAATTGCATCGGAACAAATTACATAACATGAAATCCAAATAATCGATTAAATAACGATTTAAATGTATAAGGATCACTTAACGAAAGACTATTACGCTTAATAAACGCTAGCATAGTATAGGCTTTAGGCACAACATGATCTAAATGAAAACGAAATGTATAACTAGAATCAAACACAACAAATTTTGCTGAAAGCTGTGTACACAGTAAAAATTTTAGTTTAATTTTAAAACCAAAAAAAGTATTTATATAGAACAATGCCAAAAAAGTTTTAATTTTAAACTATTTTGGAATAAATAAAGAGGGGGAGAAAAATGAAAAAAAAAAAAATAGTTTTAAATTTAATTGAAAAAAAAAAAAGAAGCCATCCATACTGAGATTCGAACCAAGGGTACAACATCTTGTGTGTACAAATTACGAAGTCTTTAGCTTACTCGGCTATCAAACGTATTGACGCACAGTGGTCGGAAAATCGAAAAAGCTGGCCAAAATTCTGAAAGTCGGTAATAAGGGGTTTTTGATAATGCTGATTACGAATCCGAAATCCATTTTTAAAAAAACAAAATGGCGGATCCACAATGGTGCACAAATAATGCTTAACCAAATATATTCTCACGAAAGTCGGTAATTTTAGGTTTGTGATGATGCTTATTACGAATCTGAAATCTATTTTCAAAAAAAACAAAATGGCGGATCCAAAATGGTGGACTAAAAACTGCTAAGCTGCATTTATTACCACCAAAAACGGTTCATTGGAGTTTCAGATGTTGTTTATAATGAATCTGAAACCTAGTTTACGAAATACAAAATGGCGGATCCACAATGACGGACCGTTTAGTGCAAAACTATATTAATCAATTAGAAGAGGGTTATTGGGGTTTTTGAGGTCGCTGATTGGAAATATGAAATTAATTTTTGTAACACAAACTGGCACATCCAAAATTTCGGTCAAAATATGCTGAACAGCATCTTTATCTACGAAAGTTTTGTTTCTGGGATCAACTATTACGAAAATGAAATACTTTACAAACTCCTAATATCTTTTTCAGAGGCACCTCGGGGCAGCTAATTTTTTTACAGGTTTGTAGAAAAATGTACCCTGAATAAGATGCATGTAGAAACTAGACGGATGGCCGTGGATGCTATAACATTTATCATATTAAAAACCACTTCAACAATTTTTTTGTGTATATATTTTCACGAAACCGTTGCCTATTTACATAAACTGTGAACGAGATAAAACGCTTTGGATTTGAGAAACATATTAAATTAACATTCACTGAGAGATTCCATTTCGTTACATTGCAAAAAGATGAATAGAAATTATGTTTTCCACTTGTTTACTGAGACGCTTTATATTGAAAAAAAAAAAAAATAAAAAAATTCTTCGCAAGAATAGTTGAACTTCAAACGAGAAGAGTTTTTTAGGCACAGAGGTCTTTCTGACCACTGAAACGATCAAAGTGGATAATATTTTACCATTACCAACAATTAAAAGTGAAAAAACAACAACTTTATTTTTTGATTTTGATCAGCTTTTTTGATTTTCCGACCAGTGTGTGACGTAGTTGTGTGAAATTTGTATTTAAACAATTGAAAAATACATTTTTTTTTGTTATTTTGTTCTCGTTCTTTTTTTTATGCTCTTTTGATAAATAAAGTTTTTCCAATTGTTGAAACTATAAAGTCTCTCCAAGCTAAATTAAAACTTTGATGGCATTAGTTTCAAACCAAAAGTATTAAAATTGGCGTAGAGAATATTTTAATACTCTTCTTGGACTTATTTTAAAAATAAAAATGATTAGTTTTTTGAATTTAAAGTTATTTTAGGATTGTTTTTAAGCCACTTTGGTATTAAAAAATTGAAAAAACTAAATGGTTTAAAAGTAAATATTTTTTGTGATAAAATTAAAACCTACCGGAATGAATTTCAACATGTTTTGAAATAAATTTTGAATTTAATACCAAAGCAGTTTAAAATCAATTCCGAATGGAATCAAAAGTAAACTATCACTTTTTACTGTGTACATAACATCTTTATCCACTGAAAACTACTTATTAATGTGTGTGTTCGCGTACTTACCAAAAGGTAAATTTTTACCTATTTTTACCTAAAAAGCGTTGTACACAAAAATAAGGTAAATGAGAGCGAAAAAACACATGACTGCCCATTCCCCCTCCTACCAAAACTAAAGAATTTTTACCTATAAAAATTCTGTTGGTAAAAATTGTTCAACTGCCATCTAAAAAAAAGGCGTCAAACAAAAATCAAATTAAATCTAAAATACATTACAGTCTAAAATATTTCAAAATGATATCCAAAATTTGTCAGTGACATACTTAAATTTGATAAAAAAAAGGATATCGCAGTGATATACGGAATGTAACGCTTTGCGTATGTCACATGTGTGGTTGGACTGAGCATGCGATTGTGGCTCCACATGCGATTTTATAGCAAATAGATTATGATGCACTCACGGTAAAAAAAAGCCGATTTTAATTTTGTAAGATATTTTAAAATTGTTGTGTAAATCAATATTTACCCTAATTTAACTGCCCTAAGTTAAATATTATTAAGTTTAACATTATTAAGTTTAATATTATTAATTATGTTTGTGTTTTTCTGGCACACTTTTCGTTTTAAAATGGCCTAAACATTCTCAAACGAATTGAGGTTGGGGCTTTTGCCCGGCCATTTGCTTGACTTAATTGTCAAAAAGTCATTATATTTATTTGCCAATGCGAAAATAAATAGCCCGTTATTATAAATTTATCGAAAAAAATAAAGCAAAACATAATGGTGAGTGGGACATAAGGCAATTTCCAACGATGACAAGGTGCAGAATCATCTTGAAATATAACTTTTGCTAAGTGCTCGCTTAGTCGGTCGATGCTGTGTATAACGCCGATTTTAATGATGTCAATTTAAGCTTCGGAGTTAATATAACCTTCCAAAAGAGGAATCTCTCCAACCCATTGGTTTGTTATTGCCCCCAAGACCACCACAAATGGAGTGCTTTATGCACATTGAAAGCTATATTTTTCATTTTTTTGCAGCGTACCGTGCATCCCAAATCGGAACTGATGAGATTTGTTTTGCTCCCATCATAGAATATGACTTATTAAGTCCAATCATAGAATATGACTTAAGTCCAAATTACACCAGTTTAATGTGAAAGACCGCATTTGGTGTGTGAAAATCGGTTTTTTTGCAGGACTTCGGGCAAAAAATTATTTTCTCTCAAGCGGCGCTGTACAGTTGAGGTGCTAATTTTATATTTTGGTTATCCTTTACCTCCGCAGCAATTTTGGAACCAGATTTAAGCCGATCGCGCAGGGCTATTTTTACTACACCTCTGTCTTCCCTCTCAGATGTTTTTCTTGGACAGCCACTTCCAGTGCGATGCAATAAACTCATTGTTTCCAAAAAACTTTTCAAAATTGTCATACGCAAGACTTACCATATCAAATTTTACGCGATATATCCACATTCCTTAAATTTTGCTGCTTGTATGCAGTTATATCAATTTTTTGGTTTTCGGTCAAAACCCTTTTTTTAAATATCGTTGTTTTAACGTCAACAGATATGAAGTTAATGCATTATTTGACAACAATTTTTATTTATTAGTCATACTACATATTAAAAATCATAAAAAAGGGCAAGAACCAACTATTTTAGCAAAAAATCCTTGTCGGTTTTTTTTTTTGACCGTGAGTGTAACTTAAGGTTTCCTGGTACCAATTCAGTGGAAAACGCGCTGTTGGTTTATTTTCGAATTAAAATGTTTTAATTTTAATTGTTTTTTGGAACGGATAATAAACAACATTTTGCTACCAACAAGCATGGATCAGATGGCATTGTTGGTTGAAGATTACTGTTCAGTGTACTTTATACTAGACCTGTGGTTAGTCTTGAAACGTAACGAAAACTGGCTTTCCAACCTAGTTTTCCTTTGTGCATTTTGCCTTGTTTTTGTTATCTTGTTATGTTTTACATAAACACACTGAACAGTAAGCTTGAATCAACAATGCCATCTGATCCATGCTTGTTGATAAAAGAATAAGATTTTTTACTAGCCATAAAACCTCTATAGTACAATCATTTGGGAGAATAAAATGATGTTACCTGGAAAGTTTTGCGGGATTTTTGCAAATGAGTTATTTTATAGATTTCGATGTGCTCTTTAAGAATTTCAACTTTGCTACCTCGATTCGTGTTCGCTCGCGCCGCCATATTGGAAAAATAGCGTCCAAAATCAGTTTTTTTACAAATATCTCTTTAATGTTTACATTTAGAGAAAAATATTGTGGCGCAATATTCTATAAAAATGACCTCTTAATTGTTTCCGTACGACTTATAACTCAGGAGATATCCTAATTCAAAATTTGAAAAAATTAGTAAATTGTGCATGCCGCTTATGAGTAGGCACAGTGATGTGTTGAGCTTAAAATTACAATAACTCATGAACGGTGAGTCACACGTTCAAATTTATAGGGAATTACATCCACTATAAGCAATATTTTATTTTTTTTTAAATGACCTATAGTTTACGAGATATTTTTCCAACAGACCTAAAATTTAGAAAAAAAAAAACAGTTTTTTCAAAATATATCCAAATCGGTTCGTCCTAGAAAAAAATTGTTCATGCATTTTGCAGAACGTTCAATTCCCTATAAGGGTCTCTCCAAACTGTTTTTTCGTCAGACTTATCTTTCATGAGATATCGCGACTTGAAAATCGTTCAAAATTAAACATATTGTAGTATGGAGCATAGTACAATATTCAATATTTTTTTCTAGAACGAACCTTTTTGGAGCTATTTTGAAAAAATGATTTTTTTCTAAATTTGAGCTTTGTTGAAAAAATATCTCGTAAACTATAGGTCATTTTTTTTTTAATTAAAAGTCGATCTTCTTTTATTTATAGCTTTTTTATATTTCATTCCAATTAATTAATAGTTACAGTTAGTAAATTTCAATGCACCATCTTCACATATACTTTGTGTAAATAACAGTTTTTTTAATAATTCTTTGAAATTTTTAAATACAAATCAGTTTGTGATTAATTTCGTAATTTGAAAATAGTTTTTATCGTGATAGTGCTGTAAAGAATGTTTTAATAAAGCCATACTTATTATGTTAATAACAATTATAATTTGTGTTACGTGTGTTTCCAAAATGTTCCTTTAATTTAAAATGAAAAAAAAAAAAAAACTTAAATGCTAAATAATTATAGTATACGTAAAACAATTCTATATTAAGGCTTTATAACAAATTTTTATATAATACCAACAAAACTGTACAACATTTTATGTACCTACATACGTACTAACAAAAAGCACAAAGAAAATACTCAAAGCTGAGTTGCAAAATAAAATTCAAAATTTGAAACTCAAAAATAACGTTACTTGTAAGAGTTTTTTTTTTTAGTCTACAGAGCCACATTAACAGCAACTAAAGCGAAGATAGTGGCCACGCCCATAGCAATAAAACGACCAGCGGATGAGGCGTTGCAAAGATCACCTTTGCAAATGTGGCAGCTATCGACTTGGAGATTGTGTTCAACACGGCATTCCCCATCTTTTTGGTTAGCAGTTTCAAAGTGACAGTCACGGATGACGATGCTACCGGCCTTATCTATACAAGTTCAAAGGAAAAGGGAGAAAAAACTTAATTAATGTTGGAATAATTTAAATATTATATTGTGCCGTAAATGCAAAATTATAAATAAACAACAATCAGAAAGAATAGTTTTTTGACCTCCAATGTGTTAAAAAAAAAAAATAATAAAATGCATGTTATGAAATGTGCTAAAAAAAATTGATTTGTCATCTTTAGCTGATACTAGAGCCATCGAGAAACTGCATAAGAAAGAAGGCAATTGGTAACGATGCTTTTGTTGTATGACCAATAATTTTTTGTATTCAATGTGTGAAATAAGAATCTTGTGCTTTTTTGGTCATAGCCGAAACGTTCTGAAAATGATATAAAACTTTTTGATTTATTTACATCAGACCGAAAAAACCGAAAGAAAAAAAAAAGGTTTAACAAGAAAGTGCCTAAAGAATACTTAAAAGTAAATTACCAAATTTCAATAAGCAGTCTCAAAACTTAATGCGCATAACGAAATATACGAGGGTTGTTTGATAAGTTCAAGACATTTAGCATTTCCCGCACAGTACTTTAAATTCAACACTGCTCTCGTCAATAGCCATATACATACATATATGCAGATTACTGTGAATTTTTGAGAACCCTGGCAAGCTGTCTTTGACAGCCATTGAGAGCAGACAACCTCGAGAATTTTAAAGAAAATGGATAAAACTAAATTTCGTGCTGATTAAGCAACATTTTTTGCGTAAAAAAAACCTTGTAGGAAACCAAGAAAAGGCTCGATAAATAATGTGGGGAATCTGTAAAATCAATTTCAATGGTTAAAACGTGGTTTACTGAGTTCCGTTAGGGTCGTAGCACAAGTTCCCAAATGCAGTCGTCATGCCAGAAAACGTCGATAAAATTAATGGAATGATATTGGACGATCGGAGAATGAAAGTGAGTGAAGTGGCTGAGGCTGTAGGCATCCCAACCGAGCGAGTATATCATATTTGGGTGAAGGTTTGAACATGAAAACCCGCGCGATGGCTGCAGCGATTGCTCATAATCAGCCATGAACGCAACAGTATGACTACTTCAAAGGAGAGTTTTGCGCAATCCGTACAAGTTTTTTCGCCATTTTGCCACCGTGGACGAAACAGGGTTCCTTCACAAGACACCAAAGACCAAAAGATAGTGGGTTTCTTCGGCTGAACGTGCACAAGATCACTGTTTGTTGCGATAGACGCTGTATATATACAAATAGCAAATAACTGCTATCCAATCCAGCATATTCTCCAGAGATGTATAAACCCCTGCGACCATTTTGTTTCCAAACCTGAACAAATGGTTTGGCGGTCAAACGTTAGGGTCGAATGAAGAGGTCATTACGCCTATTTTGAGGTTGAGGTTTGACGCAGCTTGCTCAAATTTTCACAGTCGTCCGTCAAAAGATAATAATTGATGGGAGTAGTGCTCGACTTAAAGTTATTGTGCGAGAAATGCAAAAAGTCTAGCACTTATCAAACGGCCATTGTAGAAACATTATAAGAGTTGTTTATCACTCAAGTTCGAACAAAGCATTTTGCTACTGACTTAAATAGATGCAATAATTTAATTTAATGGCCTTGAACTTGCGGGTGCAACACTTTCTAGACGGAAAATCTGATGTTATATTTTATGAACATGTGATCTGCAATTTCATTAAGTAAAAACAAAAATTTTTTATTGTGACAGCAGGATTACCCCTTAAAAACCATTTATTGAGCGTTTTCAATGAATAATAAATATCGAACGCCTCAGTTTAACGATGCTATAACTGAATATGTTAATTGAAAAATGCCAAATTGCCTTATGATGACATCAGTGTTCCTAAATTTTAATTGTTTGGTTGTTTTCAATAAATTTTAACAACACAATAATTTAGGGTGCTTTGTATTAGATGTGTATAGTGGACAAAATTGTTAATTGCAATTTACAATTTTTTTTTTTTTTTTTTTTTGTTAATTTGATTCATATAAGACATTTTTATTTGAATAAAACATAAAACTACTGATAAATGAAGTAGTTGTTGTTTTCTTTTCATATTTGTATTCATATTTTGATACATTTCCCAAATTGAATTCTTTTCTGCCATTAACTACTCACCTTGTCCTATTATGTGAGCAATTTTTTTTTTAAATAAATAGTTATAACGTTAATAACGCTTATATAAAACATCTTACTCACCTTTTACTGAAGCTTTCATACACTTGTTAACGGGTAGAATCGTTTCCATGGCATTAGGCCGTGCTGCAATATCGCAATCTACTTGGCGAATATTTGATGCGGCATCGATTTTCTCAGCTGAACATCCGGGTTCGCTTAGGGATTTGCACTGGTAGCACTTAATGGCATCAGCTAAAAAAAAAAGAAACAATTATTTGAGTACATTGAGCTTATATTATGCAATATATTCAAAATTGCAAGACTCCGTAGATATTAAATTGAAAAATTCATAAAAATATTTGTTAGTGATGTACTATAATATAAAAAAAAAAGAAAAACAATTAACAATGTCAAAAGGGGTCATCTAAAAAATGGTTATTTTGCCAAATAACTGCACATCTACATGGACACTGTCAGGGTTGAAGCAAGTTTTTAGTTTTTGCTCAGAAAACATACTTGTTAATTAATGGACCCATTTCTTATCACGTAAATTGCTCATACTCGTACGAATAAACATATGTATGTAAGTATGTACATATAAACTTATTTGTGTCTATTAGATACATATGCAAATTATATATTGTTAACGAATTTTTCTTAACATGTTTACCCACTGATTATATTGCTTTCTTAGAGGTAAACAACGTTAGAACTTTTGCACATACCAGTATATGTATACTGAAGTACAAGCAAACAGTAAGAACTCGATTATCCGGATCGCTAACTGTCAACAATACGTTACAATTATCGAGTGAGCTTTGCGCAAAGCTTTGACAACTGATTGCGTCAGTTGCAGCTCATTATAATAAAAATATTCTATCGGCTTACTCACGAATATTACGTTCTGTTTTCAAGTTAAGATTTACTTAATGTTTTGAGTAAATTTTACCACACGGACTTTTAAATACATATCTAAGTGAAATTCACATAATTTGTATTTCTATATGAATAGAAAATTCTGATGCATTTTCATTTTTGGTTTTTTTTTTTAGAATAAACCCAAGATAATGTGGGATTAATCACTATATATATCTCAGTTAAAACTTATTTTTGCCTTGCGATACTTCACGTTGTACAATCCAAATACATCATTTAATGAAAACTTAACAACTTCATACAGCTGCCATAAGTACCAGAGTCTTAAGTGTTTTTATCGTATGAGATGTGTCATGCTACGTTGTTTAATTTCGCCCACAATTCGCCACATATTTGGTACAAACAATTTATGTTCATAAACCAATTATTTGTTTATAATGAAAATTCTTTATGTATTTTTCCTCCAGCTCTGGAACAGCATTCAATTCTTGCGTACAGCAACTGGCGTCTTAATGTACCGTATGACAACACTAATAACACTAGTTTACAGTCAAAATTCCCAGCGAATGCCGTTACTCATTTTATATGGAAAATGGGCTGCTGATTCCGAAAATCGCATTTTTTTTTTTTATTTCGTGTCGTTTTCGAGATATCGGTCATTTTCGGTTTTTGGACCAAAAAAAAAAGATAGTTCCATTAAAATACAAATATCTCAAATACCAATGTTTTTATTTAAACAAATAATATGTCATATTAAAGGTAACTTAATTACCTACAAATGATATCCACTTCACTTTTTGGTTGGTTCGTTAGTTTCGGTGAAATAAATTGATTTCTAAAAAAAAAAATTTTTTTTTCCAAAAAATTAAGAAAAAATCAAATTCAACTTCAAATTTATACAAGAAGACATAACTTTTTTATAATATTTTTTTTTTTTGTATCATAGACTATACATTTGTGAAGAAAATAAGATATCATTTAAGAAAATCGATGGAAAAATGCAAAAGTTGTATACAATTCATTTATAAGTTACCAAAATGCGTTTTTCCCTATTTTTCCGTTTTTTTGTAATAAACTGTTCGAAAATTTGAAACTTTTTGTAAAAGAAATTAGAAAATCCAAAAAATTCTTAAAGAAGGCATTAAAAGGAAATACCCGTGCCTCGCCGTTTTTCTCTAGCACGTCAGATTTTTTTTTAATCGATTTTTTAAGTTTTTTAATCCACTGTACATGAAAAAACAGATATAACGCATTCTTGTGTTAAATCGATGAATTTAACTATATGATCCTTACATCTGAGGTGTATCATGTCTTCAGAAAACTTATGCAGGATACTACGCGGAATATTTTTGTAGACAATTTTAACCCTCTAAAACCCTCACATGTGGGTCATTTTGACCCCCACATGAAGGTCATTTTGACCTACATGTGGGGGTTTGAGAGGGTTAAAATTGTCTACAAAAATATTCCGCGTAGTATCCTGCATAAGTTTGCTGAAGACATGATACACCTCAGATGTAAGGATCATATAGTTAAATTCATCGATTTAACACAAGAATGCGTTATTTCTGTTTTTTCATGTACAGTGGATTAAAAAACTTCAAAAATCGATTAAAAAAAAATCTGACGTGCTAGAGAAAAACGGCGAGGCACGGGTATTTCCTTTTAATGCTTTCTTTAAGAATTTTTTGGATTTTCTAATTTCTTTTACAAAAAGTTTCAAATTTTCGAACAGTTTATCACAAAAAAACGGAAAAATAGGGAAAAACGCATTTTGGTAACTTATCAATGAATTGTATACAACTTTTGCATTTTTTCATCGATTTTCTTAAATAGTATTTTATTTGCCTAACAAATTTATAGACTATGATATAAAAATACAAAATGATTTTTAAAATTTTTTTTTCTTGTAAAAATCTGCAGTTGATTTAGACATTTCTGTAATTTTTTCGGAAAAATATTCTCTTTTTTTCAGAAATCAATTTATTTCATCGAAACTAACAAACGAGCCAAAAAGTGGCGTGACTATCATTTGTAGGTAATTTAATTACCTTTAATATGACATATTATTTGTTTGAATACAAACATTGGTTCTTGAGATATTTGTATTTAAGTGGAACTATCTTTTTTTTTTGGTCCAAAAACCGAAAATGACCGATATCTCGAAAACGACACGAAATAAAAAAAAAAAAATGCGATTTTCGGAATCAGCAGCCCATTTTCCATATAAAATGAGTAACGGCATTCGCTGGGAAAAAAAATTTTAATCATTTGTAAACTAGTGTAATTTGGCACTGAGGTACAGTGTTGTCATGGGCATATTTGAAAAAGTACCAAAAAAAAGTACCAAACTGGCAAAAAAAATTTTAAGTAATGAATGGAAGAAAAACTCAATTCTATGTCAATATAAAGTGCATTTAAAAAATAAAAATTAAAAATATAACATAACCCCCCCCATAGCGAAAGCTGACTTCCATGACATTTTCTTCAGTGACTTATCGGTGAATTGCAGCCTCGCTAACATTCTTTAGGCGACATATTGTAGACATAGTCACTGACAAGACATTGTCATGCATATGTCCCTCAATTCATGACTCAAACAAAAAAATGTCGTGCAAGCGTCAGCCTGATATTAATCATCCCTAGTTTTTCATAATATTTTATTGTGTTTTTTGTCAGTGATGTCATTTGCAATTGAGATTGGAGTGAACAATTTTATTTTACAAAAATATTTGTTCATCATTTTGTTATCTGCTTACAAACAGTCGTAG
Source organism: Calliopum simillimum (assembly GCA_951812925.1). NCBI lineage: Eukaryota > Metazoa > Arthropoda > Insecta > Diptera > Lauxaniidae > Calliopum > Calliopum simillimum. The sequence goes on along the minus strand of OX638369.1, from coordinate 63,707,487 downwards.
AAAATGTAAAAATTATGGTTCGAAAATTATGTTAAGACATTAATGGTAGACTTTTTATTAAGTATTTCATAGAGGCATAAGGCTTTCGGAAATAGTACATTTAATGACAATCTTGAACCTTGAGCAGCTATGAAGAAAGTTAAGAAGAGAGTGACCAAACGCAGGCAACTAAGAAAACGAAAGTGATGCACTTTTACTTAGCGTATTCATTAAAAAAAAGTTACTGAGAGTTCTATATAAGTATCACGTTAATACAAATATAATTTGATTAACAAAACCAAACAATTATGTTAATTATTCAAAATTGAATGGGAATAGGTTTGGCCAAGGAAAAGGTTACACGAATTTGTCATTCAAAAGCTTTTGACGTCATTGTCATTTACCTGCCGTTGATGACATATAAGCACTGTGTCACTCATGTCCACTGAATGACAAAGTCATCCATAAGGCATCATGTCCCCTGCATAACTTAGTCATCCAAGGGCAATAACGACAGATTGGTGACTTGTATGGAATTGTCATGAAAGACATATATGAGAACGTCGCCAAATGTCATCAATGCTATAGTATTTTTATTAGTGACTCATAATGATTCTTTCATGACATTCGCTACAGGGTCATTTCCCCACAGTAACTATTCAGTCGTGGAATAAAAAAAAATCTAATACTGCTTTCACTTTTCGTTTCATTATTGTTTATTAAAAGATTTAGATTAATTTTCTGTGGTAAATAAAATTAAATTACTTTTACTATCTTTTCATAATTTTTTTGTGTCCAAGATTGCAAAAGCTGTATCCAACTTAAGTTTATTTCTCGGGGCTTTTTATTTAAACTGAGTGACAAAAATATTCTTTCAGCACCAGTTGAAGAATGGAATATGCTTTCAGGCCCTTTGGCAATACTTGCAACGTTCGAATACAGAGGTTAATGAAAAATATTTGACAAACCTCCCACTTTATACCAAAAATCAGCTATCGATAAATGCTGTATAATGGTATAATGTTAATATCATCGTGGTAAGATAAATTCCGAAATTCTGTGTTACTTTTTTCTGCGAAGGCAAATTCTTACCTATGAAACAAAGTTTTGAGAATTGGTAATATTTAATTTGAATATTCTGCTATTACTGTTTGTGGGTGGAAAATTTGGGAATAGAACTTAAAACCATGTCATCCAAATCTATTTTGTTCTTGAAACTTTGACTAAATGCTACATGTTGTCAAAAGAGGAAGTACTCCATTACTTTGAAACCACAATATGTGGCCTCCAACGGTAAACAGCAATTCTGAAAATTTATGCATTTAATATTAGTCAGTATTGGCCAAGTAAACTTTATTTAAAAAATACCTACCGATTTGCTTTAACAGGTTTTTCATTCTAGAAATATAGATATGAATCTTTACGTCATTTCACTACATTTCAACATTAATTGGAACACCAAGATTCAAACAACAATCCAAGAATATGAAATTACGTAAATTTTTACATTTAGCTAGAGCATCTGCATTGTGCTAGAAACCTTTTCAAAACGTTGAAGTTCTGAAATTTCAAAGCAATCATAAAGTTTTGTGAGCAATAGTACCAAAAAAGCTAGATTTTCGTAGAACCGTACCTTTGTACTAAAGTACCGCTCTAGCAACACTGCTGTGGTATGAAAAATGCCGCAACGAAATCTTGATCTTCCAACATTTTTCCATAATGCTTGCAACAGAAATACTTTGAATTTGAAATGTTAATACCTTAGAGCACAAACTATCAAGACTGTACCAATTGTGGCTGGCAGATTTGTATAAAACCGCTTGTAAGTAAGAACGTAAAGCTAGTTCTTGATTGAGTTCAGTGCTGTAAGGATTAAACGTACACGGACAAAACCATAGCCATAGGTCTTTGAGACTGAGGTTTGGCCTTGATATTGAAGTCTGGGTCTTGGGCATGGAATTTTGGCCGTCATCTTGCCTCGGCTCAGAACAAAGTGTGTTATTAAGTATGCAAAATTGGCGAAACCGTTGGTTTTTTTAAAATGCTGAATTCCGTACTGTGAGATAATTTTGTGTACGAAAAATGCTTGACATTTTTAAAGACAATACAAAGTGTAAGCCACAAAACTTGCGAGCGTGTTCAAAAATTGTAGTGGTGGTTCGGTTTTCTCAGGATGTTCAATTTGCGCCTTTCAAGCGAACACACAAAATGATGTTTGCAACGGAAAGATACGTGTTCATTTACCATAGCCAAAAAAGAGGAATGCGATTGCTGACTGTTCCGATCACACTTTCTTGTAAAATAAAAAGAAAGGGCGTTCAGAATAGGTGTACAAATATGAAACCGGTAATTTTTATTTAAAAAAAACACGTTTATTTTGCAAAAATGGTTCCAAATTTAATCTTCAAAGTACATCCCCTCGCACATCTTTCCCATCTTTCAGGCAATTTATGGATTCCTCGCCAAAAAAATTTTTCGTTTCCATTCATCGAGCCATTTTTGCACTTCCTCGTAAGAATTGAAGTGCGAATCGTTGAGTGCGTGTCCCATCGATGAAAACAAATAGTAATCGGACAGCGCCAGGTCCGGTGAGTACGGCGGGTGGGACAGGGGCTCCCAGTTGTACGATTCTACCAAGTTTTTATTGACCGCTGCTCGATGTGGCGATGCGTTGTCATCTTGGAATTCAATTTTGTCTTGGCGAAGTTGAAATTCGGGCCTCTTTTGACGTATAGCACGGTTCAAAGCGATCAATTGTTAATGGTAGCGTGCACCAGTAACTGTTTCACCTGGTTTTAGTAGCTCATACCAAATAACACCACGCTGATCCCAGAAAATACACAGCATTGTCTTTCGGCCGAAGCGATTTGGTCTTGGCGTTGATTTGGGTCGTTGGCCGGGGCTCACATATGATCTTTTCGTTTGGGATTGTTGAAATAAATCCACTTTTCATCGCCAGTGATGATTCGATGCGATTCACAAGCGTTTTTCTTTAAATGGAAACAGAAAATCAATGCTTCCCGCAAATGAGAGTTTTCAGGCACAAAATTCGACATCTTTACGAGCGGAAAAAATGCGTTGTTGTATGAAACTTGACAAATTGTGAACTGAATATTGTTGACAGAATGAACAATTAAGACATTTGGTACGGTTCGGAAGCTCATACATATACGGCTATCGACCGCTAGATGTCATTACCGGTTTCATATTTCTTTGGAGAAAGGAAGTTCTAACAAAAAACAATCTTGAGCTGGTTGAATAGTTAAATGAAGGAATAATGAGGTAATGATTGCGTATTTGTTGAACGAATTGAATTTTTCGTATAAGTAATTCGGAGTCTTGATATATACAATCTTTTGCAAAAAGATCAAGTTTCTAACACTGAAGTAATCAAATAGACTATATTTTAGGAGTATAATAACTGCCAGATTCGGATTCAGCGTTGTCAAATTTAACGAAAATTACTATTTTTGTTTTGAATTGTTGCTACTTTTTTTCCAAAAACCGTATTGCGACCTTTTTTAAAAGCTGCAAAATCTTAAGTGTTGTTTTTTTCTGAATTTAATTACGAACAAAATGATCCATGTCGGATCAAAATTGGTGCTTGTTCAACAAAATTAGATACTAAAGCCATTTTTATACCTAATTTGCCAGCACTATGTATTTATATTTTTTGATATGATAAACACAAAACAAATAAAAAAAACTAAGCATCCCCAATATATGGGGAGTTCTCAAAAATTTGGGAATTCTACAGTTTATGAGGCACATTCACCAAACTTGGTTGAGAAGTCACTTTTTACATATTGTAAGAATCAAAAATCTGAAGAGAACAAGTTTTTGAGAATTCCTCATATGAAGATTAAAAAACTCTAGAAAAATTTAGGTGATTCCCACCAGGAGATAATTTTTACGTTTTTTTCTTTTTTTTAATGTCACAGATCTAAAAAAAAAATTAACCAATAGAAACAAAAATAGTAATTTCCGATGTATTTGGCAATGATGATTCCAAATCAAGTTTATATGGCTTATAATTTTTGAGATATTCCAACCTAAAAGTGCAAAAAACACAATTGTTTTGGTAATTTTTGAAATTATGTAAGAACATAGGGTATTTATGAAGTATATAAGAAAACAATTTGACTATTTTTTAAAACATATGCATACATACAATACAATATATGTATATTGCCTTGTGTTAATATATAATTAAAAAAAATAAAAAATTAAATCAACAGCTTAAAAATATTCCATGGTAAACGTGAATAACGTTTTTCATTCGAAGTTTATGCAAAGAACCTACATATTTGTATGATATGAAAATGGCAAGGTAAACAAATTTAAGTTTTTCATAAATACTTTTACTAAGGAGCCTATCCTTGTTTTTTTTTTTTTTAATGGACATTACATTTCTACAGATATCAAGGCATTAACGTGAACATGGGTGTGGTGGCGCGTGCAAATCATAAGTTACTTTAATATCCTTACAACACCCATGGATGAAGCCTGACTGTAGGTGCTAAACACTTCAACCCCAACACCATAGGCCGACCCCAGACACGCAATAGTTATTGTGTTAACGAGTTTCTAGCTTAAACTTGTGCTATTTTTTTTATATTTTATTTACACAAAAATTTGTGTGCGACAAAGGACCATAGATACTTTTAACAAATGCGAAGAAGATGGCATGTATCCAGTAAAAATAACAGCATGTTATTGTTGTACGAAATATTCGCTTTTGAACCAAAAAAAAAAAAAAAATGTATCCTGATGACGCAATTTTGTACAGTACACTCGCTTTAAAGTGGACATAGCCTATTTTCGCTGACATTGCCAATTTGTGGAATGGTCGCGCACTATAAAGCAAATGCGATGAAGTTTTTTTAACGACTTTAGTAAGATTTTATGATTGAAAAATTTAAAATGGAAAGTTTTTTGAAAAAACAAACGCCTATAATGAGAGAACTTTTTAAGAAAATTGAGTTTTTTAATTAAATATTATTTCTCTCGTATCAACTTATTACTAATGTTAGTTCAAATGTTTGTGCATATTTGAATATATGTATGTATACAATAACCAGTTAATTAAATACAAATTGTTTTTATATGTTAATTTAAATTTCTCTTACCGCCTTTGCACAAACCCTCACTTATAAAGTTCAGTACATAACTTATTTGATCATATGATTTGCTTTACGAAAATCATTTTTATTTCGCGATCATTCTTCTTTTCCACAATTTTCATTGACAATTAAAATAAATTGTACTCTTATATATAACCAAAGTTCACCTATATTTCTTATGTTCGATACATATATAGTATATGCATGTCTGTATTGCATACAAATATGTACTATATAAATATTTATTTATAAAAAAAAATTAGAAAACTTACCGGTGTGCAAAAAACACATAGCCAAAAGTATCGAAAGTGCAATGATTTGTTTGAACATTTTGTTTGTTTCTTGAAGATTTTTGTTTTTTTAATTTATAAAAAAATATTTGCACTATTAAATTTGGAAGCTATTGAGGTATACTCTTAACAGACGGTACGTACGATGGACGATTAGATGCTTTGCAGTTAAAAGTTTGCGCTGAACTGAACGCAATTTGCTATAAAAGCTGGTAGACAGAAAAACAAAAAATTCGGATTTTGTTGTTGTTCGTCTAGTTGTGAGAAGCTGTTGGCTCGTTGGTTGGTTGGGTGAAATAATTTGAACAAAAAAATAAAAGCTTCTAATACAATATACGCTTTATATTCGGTAATTCCATGCGCATTTCCCTATCCCCCCATTGCTGGACGCAGCAGCGCATCGTGTATTTGATGAAGGCGCGGTGACGCGATGACGACATCGGTTGAGTGAAACTTGCGCATTTTTATTTTTCGAATTCTTGTCTCTAAGATTTTTGGATACACAAACGACAGATATCCGAATACACACCATGCATATGAGTAGTCTAAGATTTTTGTCTCTTACCATAAAACTTTACCTATGACACACGAGTATACTTGGCGTATCTTGTGAGTAGCTGATATTTACTTCAATGTTATTGTTTTGTTGTTGTTATTATGAATTTTGTTTTTGCTTTTAAATAACCACAAACAAGTTTTAAAGTGGTCTATATTTTGGCAATAGAGTATAGTAAATTAGACTGATTCCAATACGCATTAAAAACCACTGAAACTTCAAACAACTTACAAAACATTCAAAGAGTTGGGTATGTAAGTAGTACAGTAAAATTGAATATCTAAAACAGTGGTTCTCTACTGGTGGGAAGTGGTGAAGACAATTCTGGGGGGGCGCGACATATTTTAAAAAACTTATGGAAATAAAGAAAATATACATAGAGTAGAGCCCTTTTTTCTTAATAAAGGCAAAATTTTTCTAATCTTATTTTACGCTGATCTTCTTATAATTATACATTAGGCATGCGCTTATTTTACGATTTTCTGATTTTCGTTCATGCCGCCCCCTGAAATCCTTCTAATGGTCATAAAAACAAATACTATGAAGTTTCACGGCGATCGGATAACGATAACCCGGCCCGCAAGAGAGGTCAAGGTCAAGTTGAGGTTTCAGGCAAAAAATAATGAAAATTTTTTTTAAACTTAATTAAATTAGTCAAAGCATAACTTTATCTTATAGCTTATTGAAATACCTTTCCAACAAGCTATAATTGTTTAAAATCGGGTATTAAATACGAATTCTATGAATTTTTCTTTTATCGACATTAGCAAAATTGCCGCAAAATGCTATTCTACTACATATGGTATTTTGCGGCAATTTTGTTAATGCCGTAAAAGAAAAATTCATAGAATTCGTATTTAATACCCGATTTTAAACAATTATAGCTTGTTGGAAAGGTATTTCAATTAGCTATAAGATAAAGTTATGCTTTGACTAATTTAATTAAGTTTAAAAAAAATGTTCATTATTTTTTGCCTGAAACCTCAACTTGACCTTGACCTCTCTTGCGGGCCGGGTTATCGTTATCCGATCGCCGTGAAACTTCATAGTATTTGTTTTTATGACCATTAGAAGGATTTCAGGGGGCGGCATGAACGAAAATCAGAAAATCGTAAAATAAGCGCATGCCTAATGTTTATTTATATTTTTCATTATTTGTTACAATAATGGGTAAAATTTAATTTTCATATGTCGACTAAAAATATATATATTTTTTTTTTTTAATTCAAATTTAAACAGTTTTTTGCCATTATTTCGACAACCGGTCCATCGATTTTTTTGTTCTTAGTCTTATGGTTAGATTAGGTTATACCCTACGTAGCACTCAAAGTGCCATTTTAATACCACAAAAGTGATCCGACAGACTGGTATAAGTGGATGTGAAAATTTTAAAATTACCGAACTAACGATATCTATATTCAGTTAGTTCTAGTAAGGTAATTGAGCAGCGAGCCACTTTCGATGTTGGCGAATTCGCTGAGTGTATTGATGAAAGGCTTTCCTAGTGATTTAAGTCTAGCTCCAGCCAAAGCTGGGCAGTCACAAAGAAAGTGTTCAAAAGATTCTTGCTCGTTTACATCTAAGCAACTCCGACAAAAGGAGTTGAAAGGGATGCCTAGTTTTTCAGCATGCTTGCCGATGGCCCAGTGTCCAGTGCAAACTGCGGTAAATCTTGCTATATTAATGCTAGTAAATCAGTAGTTCTTGAACTGTTATATGAAGGCCGGATTGACCTGGATATCCTACATGTAGTCAATGCTTTCCAATTAATGTTCGCCTCGGTTAAGTAGTACGAGAAGATCCGCTTCTTTACTAGACCTAGCGGGATATGAACTCGCACCGAGCTTGTGACATTCAGAGAGGAGCCATTCCTTGCCAGTTCGTTAGCTTTTTCGTTGCCTTCAATGTCCCTATGGCCTGGAACACAAACGAGCGCAAGATCAAACCGACGCCCCAGTCTGACTAATTTTTCATTGCAATCCACTGCTAATTTAGATTTTATTATTGTTGAATTAAGTGCTTTGATGGCAGCCTGACTTTCCGATAGGATTGTCACCTTTCCGGAAAAGGTATTGATATTCTCTAAAGATATGCAGGCTTCGAGGATGGCAAAAACTTCTGCCTGAAAAACGCTGGCTGAATCAGGCAAGCAAAACGAGTGGGATAATTTCAGCTCTTTTGAAAACACTCCCGCACCTACACCACACTCCATCTTGGAGCCATCGGTGTATATGGTGGTTTCAAAGTTTAGGTTAACGGTGCCATTTTCCCACTGAGGTCTCTCTGGGAGCCATACCCAAAAATTGTTATCAAAACTGAGTATGGGGCAGGCGTAGTCTGTAGAGCAAGTAAGTTCGGTTTGCAGATTTTCGGCTGTATACATCCAAAGAACCATTCTTGGTTGAAGTCCCCATTTTTTGCTGAAAGTTTTCTTGCAGGCATAGAAGGCTATGCAAGCCTTCTTACACCTTAGTTCGATATTGTCTTAGTCTTATTTTCTTCAGAATTTAATATGCTTTTATAATATAAACTCATAATAATCATTATTTGTTAAAATAACAATAAAAATTAAATTTTTGTGTGTCCACACACAACTTTTTGTTCATTCCAATTTTAACGGTTTTTTGTCATTTTTTCAAAATCCACTCTAACGATTTTTTTAAAAATCAACCAAAATATGCAGAATTTGATATAAAATAACCTCAGAGGGGTGTTGTTATCGTCATTTAAATTCCCAGAACAGCGCCGTGAAGGTGTTCCGCATTTCGATAAATAAAATGAAATCGAATTTGTATTCCAATTAAATAAATTGGCCATCAACTCTAAAGTGTTTTTCTAAAAAGTAATTACGATTTGATGCCAATTATACAGAGCAACAACCGTTTTTTCTCCCTCAGGTCTGTGATCCGAATAATCCTTAATTTAAAGTTCAATAAACCCTACCTTTTAACTTTTCAAATTGGATCATTACTTTCCATTGGTAAGGTATCTGGATTCCATAGAAAAAAGTTATGATCCAATTGGAAAAGTTAACAGGTGCACTACACTACTGCCTGGATGAGCGCCATATGCCAGAAAAAAGCGTGTTCTGCACTTTTGAACTGGGGTAAATCGGATTCCAGACTTGATAGAGAAAAATTACCAGATTTGGATTCAGCAACCGCAAATTAACAAAAAAAAAAAAAATCATTGAGATCTAATTTAAAATTCCGTGTTTTTGGATTCTGCAACACCTAAAATTTCACAACCTGATCGGAAAACTTGATTTTATAAAAAACAATAATATAATTCTTGTAATATAACTGACTTCTTAATCATTTTTGAATAAAAAGTAAATTTTTAAATTTTTAAAAATAGTAATATGTTTAATTTTGTTTTTGCATTTTTAAAAAGGGAGGCCGCAAGCTTGTGAGAACTTGAAAAGGGGGGCACGACCAAAAACGGTTGAAAACCAATGATCTAAAAGAAAAAAAAAATTGCTGAGGTGCACAGTGCTGCGATAGTAGGCATTTGCGTAAAAAAAAGTTTTTTTTGAATTTAAAATTTTTTGTGACATTCTACAGCAAATAGTTCAACTAAAAAACCCCCTGAAAATTTTTGAAAACTGGTTTGATTAGTGTTACAGCTTGTTAAAGTTAAACTTTTTTTCAAAAAAAAAAAAATTAACTAAGAAAATTTGCCAATCGCAGAACTTTTTAAAAATAATTACTGCTCCTAAACCGCAAAAGCAATTGTTATAAAATAAAATGCATATGAAAGCCTTCATACCCATTTATTTTCAATATTTTTTTATGCAATTTTTTTAGCCAAATTAAAGTTATAAGAACAAATTTTCAAACATTAAAAGCAGGAAAATGCTAAATTTCTTTAGAGCAGAATAAAGACGGGTCTTGTGGGCATTGCTCAAAAGCGTACAGATTCCATATTTTAAGATAGGGAAAATACATAACCCCGTTCTTCCCCGTTAACTTTAAATATTTATCGGAATATACCGAATTTACATAAAAATCAGTGATTTTATAAAATTTACATCCCTACATTTTTTTCAAATGCTTCTGAATTTTTTTTTTACAGCATACTTTTATGTGTCAATAAGACTTTGAACTTTTATAATTTTCATATGCTTTTTTACATCCTAAAAGTATTCACAAACATTTTTTCCAGTTTACTTTCGTTATTTTATTTATTTGAATATATTTTTTTCTATTATTGCATTTGAAAATAAATTTTGAAATCAACATGAAAAAATGTATGAGTATGGTAAATTTTATGGAAATCAAACCAAAACTGTGGAAATTCCGTTTTGTTGTATTAGTCTAAGAGCCAGCGCATAAAAAAGCCGGTTTTGTTCCAGTTGATTATAGTAATTGTGTACACACATAAACTGCCGGTCAGTCAAGTGAACTGTAGAACAGGCTGCTGATATATGGTCCCAAACATTTAATGATTTCGATGGTGATCAAATTAATTTCTAAAGGCTGAAAATTGTTATACAGATTGTATAATGCATATAAAAAACAATTATGTCGGCCAGTCAGTTAAACGTAAGAATAAGGCTGGTCAGCAGCCCCGTGGAAGGCAAAACGCTTTTTTTACTCAAAATTTCAAATAAATTCAGACGTGTTCCTTGGACGATTCTAAGCATTGAGCACAAAAAGCGGGCTGCTGACCAGCCTTGTTCTAACGTTTAACAGACTGACTGACAAAATTGTTTTTTATATGCATTATACAATCTGTATAACAATTTTCAGCCTTTATAAATTTATTTGGTCGCCATTGAAATCATGACATGTTTGGGACCATATATCAGCCGCCTGTTCTACAGTTTGCTTGACTGACCGACAGTTTATGTATGTACACAACTACTATAACCAACTGTAACAAGACCGGCTTTTAGAAACGCAATCATTTTTAAGCGCTGGCTCTCCGGCTATATGGAGTGACACAGTGTGGCGTTGAAACTTGGCACAGTTGTTTTTTAGACTATAGTAACCTTACAAAAAAAGTTCACCGCTCAACGCACAGTGTAAGAATTTGTCAATTTGTTTGCGCTTTCTGGAAAAAATAAAAGTGCTTCAAATTTAATTATTTTTTAGTACATGTTAGATAAATGTCCCCTTATTATGCAGATGAACTCAAAACAGAACGAAAATTACATAGTCCGACCTCAGATAAATTCTAAAGTTTGGATTTTATTTTTTGAAACACATTTGCATTTTGTACCAGTCTAATCTATGTATGTGTTTATACGTGTGTTTGTCCATAATTGTCTCGTAATAAAAACACAAATATTTTTATTTTAGCATTTTTTGTTTCAAATGCTGACATAAAAGCAACCTTTTTTTCTTGGCGAGTTACTGTTGATGATTTGTTACTGAAATAAACAGTGGGAATGAACTCGTATGGTTTTTAATACTTTACATGGAGAAAATTATTTGTTTATAATTATAAATATATACATCATTATTTAGGTGGTACAGATGCAAAGGTGGCAATTACAATTTTTTTTTTTTATGAGTTGTCTCACGGCTCATTTGAACTCTGTTCAACCAAAAGATCCTTTCAGTCTAGGTTTTTTATGCAAAGTTATTCACCAAAGTCCAAATATTAAGAAAAAGTTTTTTTTTTTAAATTGGTCAACGAGCTAATCGCATTCCATGGGCCAAATTTTGGCTATCAAATGGTTTTCACATTATTTCCGTATCAAATAAAATGTTTGATAAAAAAATTACCTTAAAAAACTGAATACATATTCAGTTAGTTTCCCGTCTTTTTGTAGATTTAAAAGTTTTGTTTCGGAAAAATGCAGCTGATCGTGTTAACGAGATATTATATTTTAAAATTTTTTGTATTTTTTTTTTTAAAAAAAGTGAATTAATGCGTATACATACAGAAAAGAAACAATGAGCAAAAAAACAAACAAAAGAATCAAACAAATGTTTTTATTTAAAATTTGAAATTGAACAGCACTGGTTAGTAAAACCTCCATACAACAAAAATATTAAGAATCAAACAAAAAGTCAATTGCAATGTAAATTTCGATGCTGAATTCGAATCCGGAAATTCTCTATCTTGTATGATTTTTGAGATATCTTTACCTATAATAGCAAAACAAACTTTTTTTTTGATATTTTTTAAGATTTATAACTGGACACCATATCGTCCACCCGTAAATTTATGATAAATTTATTGAAAGTTTTAATCTTTTTCTTTAAAACCTAATTAAAATTATGTCGATATTTTTATTTTTCTTGGAGATATGCTTTAACTTTTGTTAAACCTTTTTTTTGATACAGAAACGATGTGAAGACCACTTGATAACCGAAATTCGACCCGAAAATTTGATAAGCTCGTTGACAAGTTCGGACGTGACCATGAAAAATGTGGAGATTATATCCTTAGTTTCTATATTCCGCATTTGATATTATTTGACATGCGGCATATATGATGAATTTTTTTTTCTTTATTGATAACGTATTGGTACATTGGGTTATATTCAATCCATAGAACTATTTCTCAAAAAAAAATAAAAAATACATTTTGTGGGAGAAAATAGCTAAAATTAAATTCAAATATTATTTGCTATCAATTATAGAACGAGATCCGGCAGTAAAAAAAACGTATCGATCGAGTTTTTAGTTAAAATCTAGTTTTTACATATATTTATGAGGAGGACATATTTTTGGCGGGTTGCCTATCAAATGTGTTTTCTCGTGCGACTCACGGTTCATAAGTTATCGCAATTTGATAATACTTGCGACCACAATTTGAGAGACAACCCAGCAAAAATATATTCCCCCATTCCTATATATATGTAAAAATTAGGTTTTACCTAAAAACTCGATCGATACTTTTTTTTTACTGCCGGATCTTAGACTATTACTTTAATTGCAGGAATACGTTTCATATAGTTGTATTTTTTAAAATTAATTATTGTAGTTCAAAGTTATAGTTTTCCATTACAAGGGCTTTAACTAATTTTTTGAAAATAAATAAATTATTACAACTTTTAACATCTTCAGGTAGCATATTAAAAATTCTCATACCATAACTGCGTATAGACTTTGTGCCTCTTTCGGTTCTGAAAAAAAAAGTTCTAAAATTTCTTATATTTCAAAATCTGTAAAAAACATTATCTGTTGAAGTTAGTTTATTGACTGTTTTTTGCTTGTATAGTACTAATAAAGGTACCAAAGCGCTTTTTTCTAAATTGAAGTATGATAATTTTATATTGAACTAATTAAACAGTCATTTTTGCAATTTTTCAACAACAGACGAAAGCAAGTGCTAACATGGAAATTGATTACATATGTTTGGACTACTTCCACATACATATTTATTAGGGTGGGCCGATTTGAAAACTGATCTCGGCTACCCCCCTATGTGAAGGTTCATTCAATTCTATGAATATTTGCCCAAAGAACTATACCTCTGCGTTCAACTTTAGTTCGGCGCATTTTTGATCAAAAATTGTACCTTTCATCAATATTTTTTTTTATTTTCATACTAAATTTTAAAAACTTTTATAAAGACAAATGTAATGTCATTATATGATTTGGCAGGTATTCTGTCAGTAATCAATTAAATTCGGTTCTGTTTACACAAAAAGTTCACTTGATGGTGTCGAATTGATGCTATATATTTAAAAAAATGATATGTGTCAAATAGCCGATTATTATGACCGACTTTCAAAACAAACGATTCATATTGTTGGATGAATTTTTTCAAACAAAACACCAACCTAGGCTGAAAGCTCATTTAATTCTATGAACATTTGCCCAAGGAGCCATACCTCTACGTTCAACTTTAGTTCGGCGCATTTTCAATTGAAAATTTTACCTTGCGTTTAATATTTATTTTTATGCTTAATTTTCAAAATTCCTATAGAGACAAAAGTAATATCATAATATGTTTTGGCTGGTGTTCTGTCAGTAATCAATAAAATTGGGTTCTGTTTTTACGAAAAGTTTAATTGATAGCGTGAAGATGATTATATTTATTCCAAAAAATTGTATCGGTCAAATAACCGATTTATTATAAACGATTCATATTTTTACATGGATTTTTTCAATCGAAACACCAACCGAAGTGTTTTTGGATGCTAGGATGCCCAATCTGACATTCATTTTTTTCTAGGGCAAGATCTAGTGGCAGTTTTAGGAAATAATTTAGCCGCTTTTTTTAATTTTAGAGAACAATATACCAAAAATCTATGTAAAAATATGAATCATTTATAATAAATATAAATAATTTGACCGATATAATTTTTTAAAATAAATATAATCAATTCCACGCTATCAAGTAAACTTTTCGTAAAAACAGAAACCAATTTTATTGATTACTGACAGAATAGGAGCCAAAACATATTATGATACTACATTTGTCTCTATAGGAATTTTGAAAATTAAGCATAAAAATAAATATTAAACGCAAGGTAAAATTTTCAATTGAAAATGCGCCGAACTAAAGTTGAACGTAGAGGTATGGTTCCTTGAGCAAATATTCAGAGAATTGAATGAACTTTCTGCCTAGGTCGGTGTTTTGTTTGAAAAAATTCATCCAAAAATATGAATCGTTTATTTTGAAAGTCGGTCATAATAATCGGCTACTTGACCCATATCATTTTTTTAAATATATAGTATCAATTTCACACTATTAAGTGAACTTTTTATGTAAACAGAACCCAATTTAATTGATTACTGACAGAATACCAGCCAAATCATATAATGACATTACTTTTGTCTTTATAAAAATTTTTAAAATTTAGTATGAAAATAAAAAAAAAATTACTAAAAGGTACAATTTTTGATCAAAAATGCGCCGAACTAAAATTGAATGCAGAGGTATAGTTTCTTCGGCAAATATTCATAGAATTGAATGAACTTTCACATAGGGGGGTAGCCGAGGTCGATAAAATTTCCTCCATACAATTTGGCCCACCCTAATATTTATATATTTTCATATATAAACATGTATATAGCCTCATCAGATCAGTTTTAGTTAAATCTTGCCAGAAACCGTACTCGAACCCGTGACTGCGGTTTTCTAATGAAAGAGAACGCGGTGCTTAAGCGATTGTGCTATAGGTCACGAGTAAACTCTCTGAACAGGGTCGCCATTATGAATTAATTGTAGCTAGCGTAGCATATCTCAAAACCAGAGTGTGTTACCAACTAACAATTTGACAATTTTTCACAACAGACGGCGCTAGTGAGCCTTATGATTTATTCATAATGGCGATCCTGTTCAGAGAGTTTACTCGTGACCTATAGCACAATCGCTTAAGCACCGCGTTCTCTTTCATTACAAAACCGGAGTCACGGGTTCGAGTACGGTTTCTGGCAAGATTTAACTAAAACTGATCTGATGAGGCTATATACATGTTTATAAATGAAAATATATAAATATGTACATATGTGGAAGTAGCCGAAACATATGTAATCAATTTCCATGTTAACACTTGCTTTCGTCTGTTGTTGAAAAATTGCAAAAATGACTGTTTAATTATGTAGTTCAATATAAAATTATCATACTTCATTATCTGTTGAATTTAGGGTTAAATTAAATGTATTCAGTGTTTGGAAAATACAAATTTTATTAATGTCTATCCTTTTTCTATTCCTATAAATTGCAAAGTTTAAAGGAATTAATAAATGTTCATTCCAGTTTAAATTGGAGTCAAACCATATTCCCAGATACTTCATAGCTGTATTTCTAGAAATAAAAGCATTATTGAAGGAAATTCCTGGTAGACGTTTAGATCTGGTAATGTTTTATAATGATAAAAATCGTAAATGACCACTCAGGCTATTTTTTGGAAAGGGTAAGAGCAATACATTCTAATGCACTTTATGGAATACAGCAGAAAGAATCCTTGCATCCTGCAACTTAATTTGAAAAACAGCAAAAACATCGTTTTTTGCACTCTTATGCTAAGGCATCTCAAAATCCTGACGAGATAGAGAGATTCCGTGCCCAGGTTTGGATTCAGCACAATAAAATCAATTGGAATCGTTTTTTTTTTTTTAACTAAGGAAAGTTCACGCTACAGGTTTGTACGTACATCAGTTAATGAGGTGCAAAACTATCAAAATGTTTTCGAAATGGTTTAATGTTCATTATTGTTTTATGGTGTGAAGATCGTTAATATTGTCCACATTTTTGAGATGAGGAAAGGTTAAGCTTTCGTTTGGTTCATACTTATCTTTTGTTATTTAATTAGAACGGTTGCTATAGCATTATTTTGCATAAAATGGAAAACATGTTAACAGTTTTGCTACTCACTGTATCTTCTCATCGCAAATAGGACCCGATAATAGACATCGATATTTTTCAAAATTGACTCAACTTTAACATACATATATGCTGAAAATCATATGATATTTGAAGTTAAATCTGTCGCGAATTTTATTACCTAATAAAATCTGAGGAGCTTGGTGTTACGTTCTACTCCAACCTGAAAGTGGGGGTATCAATTTCATAAAAACGTCACTTTTAAGAGGTCGAAGCATAGGGTAAATATGTATGTATGTTCGGGAAAAATATTGAATGAGAATAATGAATGTATGTTAGTGTGTATTGAAATATATGGACGAGTTTTAAAACCCAATTCCACACTCGAATTATGAAAGAAGAAAGATAACCAAGTCAGGAAATATAAATTTTTTGACTTTAAAATAAATTCCTAGCTGGCCAAATGGCCATTGTTTATAAAAACCAAGTGATTTTGCACTGGAGCCTATCTTACGGTAAATTTTTTTCCAAAAAACACCATAGATCTCAATATGTGGTCTAAAATAACTTACGTGTGCAAATTTTCAGAGAGATCGTATGACGTGCAGGAGCGTCAGCAAAGGAATAAGAAACGATTATCTTCAATGAAACAAATACTTTTTGTACTGGAGCCTATCTAGCGCCAGATTTATTTCCAAAAAACACTACAGATCTCAGTAGCCCAAAACAACTTATATATGCAATTTTTCAGAGAGATTGTATGACGTGCAGGAGTGTCAGCAAAGAAAAAAAAGCACTTATTTTCAATCAAACGTTTAATTGTTCTACTAGAGTCCATCTAACGATTCATTTTTTTCAACAAAAAAACTTGTGGTACTTGATTCGTCATAAAAAATAAACTATGCACTCAAATTTTAAGATTGGTGGAACGACGTGTGGGAGTGTCAGCGAAGGATTAAAAAATGGTATACAGCCATTTCATGCCTATCGTAACAAGATCTCCCACACCCCTTCCAAATTCGCTGATATTTGGTACATGGTTTTGTTTCATGCTTAAACTTTGAGAAATGGCAAAAAAAAATTTGCGATTTTTTTTGTGGCTTGTGGAGAGGTGCAAAAAGTCGAAAAATAGGTAAAATGTAACAAACCCTCCTCAAATAATTACCAATAACTGGCCATTTCTTAACCGATTTTCATGTTCAGATCTGTTTTGGAAAGGCATTGAATAAGGCTATAAGCTCAAAATAAAATCTTTCGTAGTTGATAAAAAGTACTACATTTATTACTATTTTAGTACTAAACTACAAAAAACGTGCCCGAGTACACTTTTGTTACCTTACAAAATATTTTTTCGGAAAGAAAAAAAAAATAATCTTTCGGTCAAAAAAGAGAGAAAATTGGTATGTCTCGAGGCTTAGAAGTTATGATTTTTTGAAAATTTAAAAAAGGTCCGATCAGAAAATGGCCCATAGCTGGAACATTTCTTATCTCATTTTTATGTTTAGACCATTTTTAGAAAGGGATTGAATCATTCTATTCGCACAAATAAAAGTTTTTTGTATTTGGTAAAAATACTAAATTTACAACTATTTTAGTACTAAACTATTAAAAACGCTATAGTACCTATTTCCAACCTTCCAAAATATTTTTTTAGAAAAGAAGACAAAATTACCTTTCAAATGAATTTAAAATTTGGATGGTACCATTAATGGTATAGGAGTAATGATTTTTTGAACATTTCAGTACATGCAATATTTCGTATAATGTAGGTTTTTTTGTATTTACATCATTTTGAATTCCTCGAAAGATTTTGAAAATGAAATACGCAAATTGCACCCCTCCACAAGCCACAAAAAAAATCGCAAAAATTTTTTTTTTGCCATTTCTCAAAGTTTAAGCATGAAACGAAACCATGTACCAAATTTCAGCGAAATCGGAAGGGGGATGTGGCATATCTTGTTACAATAGGCATGAAATGGCTGAATACCATTTTTTTATCCATCGCTGACACTCCCACACGACGTTCCACCAATCTTAAAATTTGGGTGCATAGTTTATTTTTTATGACGAATCAAGTACCATAAGTTTTTTTTGAAAAAAATGAATCGTTAGAAGGACGTGTGAATGAGAATAAGTGCTTTTTTTTCTTTGCTGACACTCCTGCACGTCATACAATCTCTCTGAAAAATTGCATATATAAGTTGTTTTGGGCTACGAACTGAGATCTGTAGTGTTTTTTGGAAAAAAATCTGCCGTTAGATAGGCTCCAGTACAAAAAGTATTTGTTTCATTGAAGATAATCGTTTCTTATTCCTTTGCTGACGCTCCTGCACGTCATACGATCTCTCTGAAAATTTGCACACGTAAGTTATTTTAGACCACAAATCGATATCTATGGTGGTTTTGGGAAAAAAATTTACCGTAAGATAGGCTCCAGTACAAAATCACTCGGTTTTTATAAACAATGGCCATTTGGCCAGCTAGGAATTTATTTTAAAGTCAAAAAATTTATATTCCCTGAATTTTTTATATCTCTTCTTTCATAATTTGAGTGTGGAATTGGGTGTTCGTTTTTCGATACACACTAATGTATGTACATTGTTACATTTTTCCCCATCAGGTATAACTTGGAAGTAGGAGGGTCAATTTTATTAAAAATTTTATTTTTGCAGCGGAGTCCACATTTGCTCGATTGTTCGGGGAAAACCTTAAGGAGGGAAAAATAATAGCCTGGGAAACCTGGAAGTGGAGGATTCATAAAAACGTAATTTTTAAATGGGAGCCCATATAATAAATTTCACTTCCCACTCAAAACGCACAATTTTCCTTGCTTTGGATAAGAGCCCTGACGGTGTTTTTGACACATACTTGAGTGAAACAAAGCTACCAGTGTCAAAATAACCTCTAATTTGAAGAAAGAAAAAACAAACAACGTTTGGCCCACCCCTCATTTATAAGTTATATTTTATACCTACCTGCACTTTTCCTAACAAATAAACTTTTATGTCATCCCATAGTTGGTAAATAGTTTACAATAAAAATTCAAATGACAACAATGTGGGTACATGTAGCTATATTTTTATTTATTAACATACGTGTACAGATATGTATGTTGTATTTATGAATGTATCTACTACTGAACTTGGGGTATCTTCGATTATGTAAATATATATCGCTAAACAAAATTGTTGCGATTAATTTTGTGCGATGAATACAAATTTGAATATTAAGGTGTTGTGCTGCAAATGGAAGAAGCTCCACCGACTCTTAGCTTTCGCATACCATTGCCACCTGTTTACTCAACTTCTCAATGTTTAATCCAATGAATGCTTTGTGAACATTTTTGTATCTTTCAATCACAATAAGAAAAACAATTTACTTTCCGAACAGGTGATTTATAAAAATTAGCGCTTATGCAAGTACATATGTACTCGTATATGTGGGAACATACCCAAGGGGAAAATTTTCAAGCGCTTCTTAAGAAAGCACTTCCAAAGCACATGTTCCCATACAAATTAACAAGCGGGTGCAAAACGATTTCTGTAAGGCTGCAGTAAGCGTTCGATACTCAAATATCAAATTTTGTTTTGTATGCAAGTTTTGCACACTTACATCACAGATGTTCATGGCCTAAAGGTCTAAAGTTTGTAATTAATTTATCTCTATGAACTTAACCCTAATTCAAACCCCACCACAAGTGGTTTGTTATCTTCTTTTTTTAATTGAGATGACGCTTAGCACCGCATTACAAATAAGCGCTTCAAAACAGCTTTTTCCGGAAGGCTACGACAAGCTTCAGAACATGCAATGGTAAAAAGAAAGAAGGGGTATTACAGAGCGTAAGGGGATATCCTTGAACTTCGTGACGCTCCTCGGGCGAGTTTCTAAAAAAGATCAATTTTCATTAGAAAAGTAATTGATTTCGGAAGGATTGTTTGTTGTCGAAATTGTTTGTCATTTAAAAAGAATCTGGTTTTTTATATCGACTTAAGTTTTAGGCAATAACAATGTGTGCGGGTTTTTAGGGGGCTTCAAAAATATTAAGTGGATTTTTAACTGATAATTTTACATTTTGTGCAACAGTTTTAGTTAATGCATGGGACTATTTTGTTGCAGCTTTCTCTGACAACCAATGTGTTCACAAAACGAGCTAACTCCAATTGGAAACTTTTTAGGGGATCTAAAACTTTATGTATAACACTGGAGCAAATGTAAAGGTATACAAATATTAAACAAACATTTTCTACAATTTTTGTTTTTTTTTTTGTTTTTTTGCTTTAAGATAAATAGTAGTGGAAATTGGTCAGTTGTGAATACGGTTATGAGTGTCAAAATTGTTTCTCAATGCAACCTCACTTTTAGCTAGAATTCATTAAGTAAACTCTCCAAGTAATGTGTTTCACAACTCCCCAAAATTTTCGAACATTCGAGAAATGAATATATTTTTCGTGTAATTTAAATTTTGATAAAAATTATTATTTTCGATGAGAAGAATGAAATAATAGCTATCATTAGTGTCGAACTAGAGTTAAAGCTTTCAGGTATGCAAAATATTCTGATTTTGGAGTAGTTCAAGTTCATAAACAAAACACGTCTCACAATATTTAATAAAATTAAAAAAACCTAGTTAAGATTCTATATTTTGCCTGACCAAAAATTAAATTGAGTATCCTACACTGTAGGAAAGCTACGGTGCCTTAGTGCAACTTTAGGGGATATATGAACCGAATTTATATGGATCAACAGCGAGGTTACAGCTTGTAAAACCGTAATTTCGATGTCTTTGTGCAAATCGTCAATCGGTTTTGCAAGGAATATTTTCTTTCTGTATTTGATGTAGTCGCAGGTTCTCTTGCCAATAATTGGAATAGTAGCGCAACGTTAACCTTTAATATATTTCTCCATACTTTTGAAAAACACTCAAAGTGAATAAACAGCAGATTTTTGCTCCCTTTGAAGCACATCAGAAATGTTTTCAACGCACTTCTGTTTCTTGCTAGGGTTATACATATGGTACTCATTTGCATACGAAGATATCGATACTCGTACATACACATATATCTACAATATTTACGTAAGATTTTAAGATATTTTTATTCAAAATTCGAAAATCACTTTTATGGCTATTCTTCTCTTTATTATCTTTATAGGAAAAAAATTATCAATTTAAAAGAGCACATGCAGTTTTAAGTTACTCTTTATTGTTTGCAAAGCTTGCTACAAAAGTAATGTTGAAGGTCAATTCGTATTAAAAGCTTGGAGATATACAGGGTAGAACAACTTCAAATGACTAGTGTAAAATACGTATTTATAACTATTTTAATTTCAATATTTCATTTGATTTTTCTTGCGGATAGTACATTCATTTGGGAGAATAAAATGGTGTTATCTTGAAAGTTTTGCGGGATTTTTGCAAATGGGTTACTTTATAGATATCGATGTTCTCTTTCAGAATTTTAACTTTGCTACCTTGAATCGTGTTCGCTCGCACCGCCATATTGGTAAATGGCATCCAAAATCAGTTTTTTACAAATATCTCTTCAACGGTTACATTAAGAGAAAGATATTGTGACCCAATATTGTAGCTTATAGTAGTGCACGTAGTACAATGTTCAACTTTGAATGATTTTCAAGACGCAATATCTCATGAATGGTAAGCCGGATGAAAAAACAGTTCGAGGACATCCTTATAGGGAATTGAACGAACCGTTTTGGAGATATTTTGACAAAAATTTTTTTTCTAAATTTCTGGTTTGTTAAAAAAATATCTCGTTAACTAGAGGTCATACGAACAAAAAGCAATATGTTACTCGTAGTGCAAGTAATTTCCTATAAATAAGCGTTTTTATTTTAAACATCTGACTCACCGTTCATGAGTTATCGTAATTTTAAGCTCAACACATCACTGTGTTTATTCATAAACGGCATGCACAATTGAGGAGTGGCCGTACCAAAGGGCCTAAGTACCATTTCAAGGCAAAAGTAGTGTCATAATATGAAACGGGTGGCATATTGTTAGAAATTAATAAAATTGTTTTCTGTTTTCACTTAAAATTTTCTTGATAGTGTGAAATTGATGTCATTATGTTGAAAAAATTATAACAGTCAAATAACAGATTATTAGGCACATGAAAAGTATGATATTACTTTTGCCTCGAAATGGTACTTAGGCCCTTTGGTACGGCCACTCCTCAATTTACTAATTTTTTTCAAATTTTGAATAAGGATATCTCCTGAGTTATAAGTCGTACAAAAACAATTCAAAGATAATTTTTATAGAAAAACTACGGCACAATATTTTATCTAAGTGTAACCGTTAAAGAGACATTTGTAAAAAGCTGATTTCGGACGCCATTTTTCCTATATGGCGGCGCGAGCGAACACAATTCGAGGTAGCAAAGTTGAAATTCTGAAAGAGCACATCAAAATCTATAAAGTAACCCATTTGCAGAAATCCTGCAAAACTTTCCAGGCAAAACTACCAAATGACTGTACTAGGATAATATACATAATTAGATACTTAGAATTTTTTCTGTCTTAGGGCCGATTTCACAATGTTCAGTTAAGCCTTAACTGGAACTTTAACTGGCACTTTGACATTAAATTTCATACAAAATTTTAATTTATCTGAAAGTTGAAATTTGATATTGTGAAAACTACCCTTATTGTGAAAAATAATATCATTTAAATGACCTCTATTTTCCCTTTGACACATAAGTATGGTGACCAACCATCCTGTATTTCCGGGGACAGTTCTGTATTTCGGCTACGTGTCCCAGGAATTTATTTACGAAATATGGGACATACAAATGTTCTTTAACGGTCCTTTGACAATTAACAACTGAAATGTCAAAATCATCTGTCTAACCTTTTTTTTTTTTTTGGCTTGTAAAAATTGTTGAGCTTGTGCTCGCCAGGATCAAATTCTTCCTCGGAAAGAATTTTCGCTATTTTGAATATAACGTAGACACAGCTTCGAGCAGCACCATGCACATGATTTGCTCTGGAACGGTTTTTCATATAAGGAGAGAGATCGAAAAAATGTTAACATATACAAAATTCAATAATTTTAAAACGGTTGATCTAAGAGTCTTGATTTTTTTTTTATTTAATTGATAATATTTTACAAATTACAGAAAAATATAACTTTTATTGTTCTAGCCACTATTTATGAACTCGTGGACCTTTTTTGTAAGCCTTCCAATAGAGATTTGATAGTTGTTTCAGTCAACTTTTTGGAACAGTTTGCCCATCTCCTTTTAAAATCTTCGATATTTTGGGACACCGTTTTTGTGCTCTTTAAGTTTCTTTTCACAAGAGACCAATATCTCTGCACTGGTCTTAGCTCCTGACAATTTGGAGGATTGGCCTCTCTTGGTACAAAAACTATGTTATTACTTTGGTACCACTCCAGAGCTTTCTTGCCGTAGTGACATGATGCCAAATCAGGCCAAAAATATGTGGACACATTGTGCTCTCTTATGAAAGGAAGAAGTCTTTTTTTCAAACAATCTTTGATGTATATTTCGGCATTTATAGAGCCCAATGTAACAAATGACTTGCTTCTTTTGCCACAACTGCATATAGCTTGCCATACAAGGAAGTTTTTAGGAAATTTTGTGTGCTTTTGGATTCTTAATTGTTCTTCGATATTTCTTCGAGCATCAGCAATATATAAATTTTGACACGGAAGCTGCGTAAAATCTGCCAGTACATACGTTTCGTCGTCCATTATACAACATGGATATTTTTGTATGAAATTCGATTTTAATTTCCGAGCCCTACTATTGGCGTCTAAATTTTTTGCTGTCTGGAACTTTTTGGACTTTGTATGTTTTCAAACCTGCATTGGCTTTAACTTTTCGCACCAAATAGTCAGAGCACTGGGCTAACTGGGCAGCTTTTCTAGCAGGTGTGTTTGGAGATCTTTTCAATATGATTTAAATTTTCTTGGCTTTCCCAATATCTTAATTTCTTCCCGAACCAGGTTTCCTATCAATGGTCAAATTCTCCTGAAACTGTTTAACCCTTTCGACCCGGAAAAAAACTGTGGGGTACACAATATTTGTGATAGGTTAATCTTAGAAACTAAATTTAAGTAAAATGTTTGACCGTCTCTAAATTCAAATTTTCACCGCTAGAGGCGCTTCCGGTCTATACTCCCAACAGATGTTTTTTATTTGAATTTTCGGGATGCAATGTCCTTGGAGTGGTTATAAGAAAAAACAGTGGTTACCAAAAATTGCATTAATTTTATTAATTCCTTCAATTGAAGTGTCGTTAATAACCGAATTATATTATTCAAAAGTATTTATTCAAAAATTTTTGGGATATATTGTCCGAACCGGTTCGAAAGGGTTAATAACATTGGAAATAGTTTGACGGCAAACCTTCAATTCTTTGGCCAATTTTTGGTAGGACTAATTTGGATTTTTTTGAAAATTTTTAACAATTTTAAGACGTACTTCTTTTTCTTCACTCATTTTGATCAAACTCATAACAAATCAACATGTTTGTCATTAAAAATAATAACTGACATATTTTTCAAAGAAAACTAGATCAAAGAAATTTTTAAATTTTACACCCAAAAAAAATTATTAGGTAAATCATGTGTTAAGATTTTTTCGATCTCACTCCTAAGATTAATTTTATTACACTTTTTTCAATTCATATACCTATAATTTACATGGGAAAAAGATCTTTCTGGGGGAGGGTTGAACCCTCCAAAACCCTCTACGTGTGCACAATCCTGCCTTACAATAAAGACACTAACAACTACAGTGGCTCACAGCTTACTTCGTGCAGTAATATTTTTTAACTTTAAAACACTGTTTCTTTAAAACTAATACAAATACCATCAAATTTTGAATGCAGGCTTAGACGGGCATGCCTATTATTCATAATAAGTAAAAGAAAATCCATAAAATTTGATTCCGAAACGCTCAAGGTGGAAAAGACCGATTGAGCAGGTGAAATTGAAGTCACAGCTTATTTCGTGCAGATGCTTATTTTCCCTTTGGAGTCAGAGTTTCGCGTTATTTAACGGAAAATTGTTTTTCTCTGTCCTCTGTGTAGTATTAGAAACTAGATGCAGCCAATTTTTAGTTTCATCTTGTACGTGTCAGGGTAAAAAAGTGCATTTTGCAGATATGGGTCGTCGAGCACCGAAAATCGGCTATAAGTTATTTTAAGAACGGTCAATTCCAGCACAAAGGTGCTCAATACGTTAATTTGGGTCCTGTCCATAATGTAAAGCACAATTGGAAGCTTCATTTATGCAAATCGGGTCCAAAATAAGGGAAAAAGCTCGTCAAACCTAATCCCGCTGACGATGGTTTTTTATCCATAAAATTAAGACTACTCACATTATGAGTTCCAAAAATAGTCACAAACATGCAGCGCTAATCAAGCAAGCCGCAAATAGCAAACACTGTCCACCTCGTGCACCGAGACCACAATTTTAAAGCCTAAGTACCTCTTTATAAGCAAAAAAAGTCAGCATAGCCTACATTCTTTTTTATATCGACCTCAGTATTAGCACGCCTAGAAAGATTAGAACATTTAAAACAGCGTCATAATGATGGACAATTCTTAATTTAACATATTTGAACCTGATAACATGGCATATTTATGGCGGAAACGTAATACTGAGCCGAACCGCAAAAGCAAGTACATAGACTTTTTTGGATTTTTTTTTGCTTATGAAGGACTACTTGGGCTTTGAAGCTGTGGTCTCGGGCCACGCAGTCGCCAGTTTTCGCACTGTATGAGTTACTAAGTTCTTAATGTATATTCCTGACAGTTTTAAGAGCCAGTAATGTGGGTTAGTATTGATTTTGTGGACAATAAATGAATTGACAGCGGGATTAAAAATAGGGTTTGAAGAGCTTTTATCCTGATTTTGGACCAGATTTGCATGAACAAAACTTTCAATTGTACTTTTCATTGTAAGCGAGACTTAAGCTAACATATTTAGCAGCTTAGTGCATGGATTGGCCGTTCTTAAAATGAGTTATCACCGATTTTCGCTGCTGGACGACCCATTTCTGAAAAATTCACTTTTTTACCCTCACATGTACAAGATCAAACTAAAAATTGGCTGCATGTGATTGCGAATATCACACATAGAACATATAAAAAGAAATTCTCGTTAAATAACGCGAAAAACTGGCTTCAAAGAGAAAATAAGCATCTGCACGAAATAAGCTGTGACCTGAATTTCTCCTGCTCAATCGGTTTGTTTCGCCTTGAGCGTCTCAGAATCAAATTTTGTGGATTTTCTTTTACTTATTATGAACAATAGGCATGCCTTTCTAAGCCTGCATTCAAAATTTGATGACATTTGTATTAGTTTTAAAGATACAGTGTTTTTAAGTTAAAAAATATTACTGCACGAAATAAGCTGGGAGCCACTGTATTTTGATAACAAAATATAATTATCATTTGAACTGTCTCGAGCTCAAAGTATATTTGAGGTCACACGGAGACATTTTGAAAATAATTTCTTTTGCCGAAAAATACTAAGAGCCGTTTTCAACTTGCGGATTGATATAAATTTTATATAAAAATTAATATCAAAGTGCCAGTTATGGTTAATGCCAATTTAAATGTTATTCAAGTAAAAGCAATAAATGTTTTTATTAACGAGCAATAAATAAAGTTTAAATTTTTAAATTTACGAAGAAAACTGTACCATTGAGGTCCTCGTACGTAGATTTACTTTTGTGCTTTGAAGGAGGTTTCATTTGGAGGTGAAAATCTTTTGTTTTTGCTCATCAGTCATTGTTTGCCTCAATATTTATGTGCCCCCGATTTTTCCACGATTTTCCCTTGCCTGTCCCCGATTGTCTAGGTTTTTTCTCATAAATATCGTTTTGTCCCCGATTTTGCTCACAGAGACATGGTCACCGTACACATAAGGCTCTTTTTAACAACGTTTTATTCTAAAAATAAGTTATTTCTTCACGAATATTTTGGTTTAGGGTTTGTGGCTCATTCAGGTAGGACCGAGACAAAAACAAATCAGGCGATGTTTAACCTCAGGAACGAGAAGGCGAAGTGAAATCAGAATTTAACGAAATAGTTCTGTCACCGAAAAATTTTCGGTTAATTGCCGCCCGCGCAGTGTGTACTGTGGCTCCATATTGTCGGATGCATAACCTTAGGGTTAATCGTTAATGCTGACCCTAAAAAAAATTTCTATTACGATTCGTTTTACCGCCCCTATGCATGCAAAAAAATGATATGCAAAAATTGACTTTCAAACAGCACAAAGTCATAATAATCCCATGAAAAATTACGGTTTGTTCCAATAATTCAATTATTTTACTGAATTCTCATGAAAAAGTTATGCTCGGTGCTCGTGAAAGGGCTTTACACCAACATGATCGGTGTCTTCAAAGTTCTTGCGGAGTTCAAGTATTTAGTACTTAAACATCATTTTAAGCTCAAAATAAAAAAAAAACCGGGTGGCTCTTTATAACAAAATTTCATTTTGAAAATTGTACTAAAATTTCCATATAAAATGAAACTAGTAAGGGTGTAACCTTTGGCCTAACCAAACATAAAATATCCTACACTGCAGTATTTTTAAAATGTTGCGTATATGGGAGGTGCCACGCCCTCTTGTCCGAGTTCGTTTAGTTTCAGCTCAGAGCGTGCTTTTATAGTCCTTAGTATTTGAGTGAAATTTAGTTGGATTATCTCAAAAAACTCTTTCAGTAAAGCATTTTGAAAATTTTGCTTAAATGGAAGGTGCCACCCGATCTTGTTCGATTTCACCTAGTTTTTGCTCAGAGCTTGCATATATAGTTCTTTGCGTCTGAGTAAAATTTAGTTCGATTATCTCAAAAAACGCTTTCAGTACAGCGCTTTGAAGCTTTTGCTTATATGGAAGGTGCCATGACCTCTTGTCCGAATTCGTCCACTTTTTTTTAAAGAGCTTGCGCTTACAATTTGTAGTATTTATTTTTATTTCGGTTACACTGTTGTGAAAATTACTTCTAAAGTTGCGTTTTGAATATATTTTATCTATGGGCAGTAGGCGTGTCCGTTGGCCGATTTTGCTCATTTTCAATCCCACGAGCTAACTTTGACGACGCAGGCAGTGTACCAAATTTTATTGAATTAACTTGCTCAATTTTCCCAGAAAATGTATTTCCACGCACACCCAGCCAGCCAGACAGACGGACATGGCTATATCTACTCAGGAGGTGACGCTGATCAAGAATATATACTTTTCTATATCTGCCACGCTTACTTCTCTGCGTGACAAACGGAAGAACAAAGTGAGTATACCCTGGGTGGGTGAAGGGTATAAAAACCGAAGTAGTGATTTTAGATGCATTTTTTGATGTTGAATCGCAATCCGGCACCAAAATTGCGCTAACTTGTCAGGAGTTTGCGATATCCTAACCCAAAAGTGCAAAAAACACCGTTTTTACCTATTTTTGAAGTTTTTTAACAAGTTATGATAGTTTCTGGCCATAAATCTTGCTATGGTATTTGAAAGAACTACCTTTGGTCTTCAAAACCCATTTTGAATTACTTATATTAAAATTTATTTATGTTGCACTCTAAAATTAGTTCTTTAAACATAGTACCATATCAATATTTATGGAAAGAAACTTTCATAACTAAACGGGTTTTTCGCAATTTTAGGTTAGGATATCTCAAAATCCAGACAAGTTTGGTGCTGGATTCGGATTCAGCATCAAAAAATACATCTAAAATTACTATTTGGGTTTTTATACCCTACACCCAGGGTATATTCACTTTGTCCTTCCGTTTGTAAGGCAAAGAAGTAGGCATGGCAGATACAGAAAAGTGTATATATTCTTGATCAGCGTCACCTCCTGAGTCGATACAGCCATGTCTGTGTGGCTGGCTGACTGTGTGTGGGAATATATTTTTTGGGAAAACTGAGCAAGATAATGCAATGAAATTTGGTCCACTGCCTTCGTCGTCAAAGTTAGCTCGTGGGATTGAAAATGAGCGAAATCCTCTAAGCAATAACTGCGCGAATTTGGACAAGAGGGCGTTGCACCTTCCGTATCAGCGAAAGTTTCAAAACGTTATACTGAATACGTTTTTTGAGATAATGGAACTAAATTTTACTCAGACTAAGAACTATAATTGCAAGCTCTGAGCAAAAAGTGGGTATAATCGGGCGAGAGGGCGTGGCACTTCCCATATAAGCAAAAGATTCAAATGCTATACTGCAAGAGTTTTTTGAGAGAATCCAACTTAATTTAACACAAATACTAAGGACTATAAGTTCACGCTCTGAGCTAAAACTAGGTGAACCCGGACAAGAGGGCGGAGCACTTCCCTTGTAAGCAAAGATTTCAAAATGCTATGCTGCAAGAGTTTTTTGAGATAACCCCACTTAATTTCACACAAATACTAAAGACTATAAATGCACGCTCTAAGCTAAAACTAGGTGAACTCGGACAAGAGGGCGTGGCACCTCCCTTGTAAGCAAAATTTTAAAAACACTGCAGTGTAGGGTATTTAATGTTTGGCCAGAATGAAATTTTTTGAAAAGCGCTGCGTGGATTAATTTTATTTTGCGCTTAAAATTATGTTTAAGTACTATGTATTTATTTGAACCCCACAAGAATCTTTGTGAGACCGATCATGTTGATGTAAGCCCCTCACGGTGCTCTTGAACAGTCGATGGGTGTGATGTAAATGTGGAGAAAATCTGTAAATGGGGTTCCATTTGTACTCGTAGCTGCTCATCTCCACGAAATATCGCAAAAATACATATCTATACAAAATAAAAAAAAATTAAAATAAAAATGGGTGATTCTTAGATAACTGCTTTTTCGAGTTGTAAAATTGGCAGATAATTTTTTTGGATTTTTGCAAGTTTCATCATGCTATCTTGTGTAAAGCACTCTTAAAACTCACCTTTTAAGTAGATCAACTACAAGTGTGAATTTACGGCTTTGAGGTTGAAATTAAGAAATTTTGCTGCCACTTTTGCGACCAAATTGCCACGTTTGTGACATTTTAGCCACAGTATGGAAAAATTATGGTTTTGAAGCGTTTTGATGAGAGATATATTTAATGACAAATTTAGACTTGAAGACTAATTTTCCAACAGTGTCATGTCTCCGGTGGTCCATTTTTTTTATCCCCTATCGCCCTAAAGATCAACTATGGTTTTCTGTCCTCTGTTTTTATAGCCGTTTATGATGGATTGGGATCTCCTAATTACGAATCTGATCTTGATTTTTTGCTCAAAAGTGAAAAAATCACTGTTTGACATCTACTTAACAGAGACAACAACATGTAAAATTAATTTTTGTCAATGGATTCAGACAGCCAAATTTATTATCAACAAGACATAATTTAATGTTTTTCAATTGGATTCCTAGTTTCCGAGTTATAAGCCTTTAAGAAAAGGATACCTCTCAATAACACACAAAGGATTTTCTAGACCGTACAAATTAATAGAAAATGGTAAGTTTTATTATTTTTATGAACAATCTTCTCTTCTTATACGAGATAAAGTTGCATGTATATTATGTATGTTTGGAACGGGCAAAACATGTTCTCGAAAACGGCCACAGCGATTTTAATGAAACTTCGGATAATGTTAGATATTAACGTACAATGAAGAATAAGTAAAGTTTGAACTTTGTAAATACTCACCAGGGGGCGTGGCACCGCCCTAAATTTTAAATTTGATTCGGTCATAACTCGCAAACCATACAAGGTATTTGAATGAAATTTAAGGAGCGGGTACTGCTTAATAATACCTTGAAAAAAAGTGGACGGGATCGAACAAGTGCCACACCCACTTTTAAGTCCTTGAGAATTTTGAATCAATATTACTCGAAAACGACTCCAACAATTTTGATGAAAATTTAGGAGATCTTACCTTTGCAAACAAGAATTAATATGTAATATGCCGTTATATTGGGAAAACTCGTTGGAGGGCGTGGCACCGCGCACAAAAATATAATACGGTATAAAAAGAAAACTAATAAAGCAATCATTCTGAAATTTTCTCTGGGGAGCCTACTTGCTATAAGGCATCTCTGATCTGAATCTGATTAAAATATCGCTGTTGCTCGTGGTATCTCCCACACAAGCAAAATACGTTAAATGCTATTTTTCGCAAATGTTCCAAGGTATTTTAATGAAATTTGGTATGTAGGTACTGCTTAATAATACCTGGTAATAAACGAAAAGTGGGCGGGATCGAATAAGTGCCACGCCCACTTTTTAACCCTTGAAAATTTTGATTCAATATTGCTCGAAAACGACTCCAACAATTGTACCCCTGAAAACAAGTATTAATATGCCGTTATATTGCATAAACTCGTAAAGGGCGTGGCACCGCCCACAAAAATATAAAACGCTTTAAAAAGAAAACTTCCAAAGAAATCTTTCTAAATTTAACTGTAGGGAGTCTATTTGCTATGAGGCACCTAGCGCGTTGTTCAATAATTGCCACGCCCACTTTTTACCAAAATAAAAATTTTAGCAATAACTCAGATGCAAAAAAAAATGGAATGAACTTTTTACGTCTTATGTACTTTTCGACGCCGAATCCGTCTTCATCACCAGAACTGTCATTATAACTTCAGGATTTTGAAATAGCCTCGCTTGAAGTTGAAGAAAACGCTGTGTTCAGACTTGCAGCATAGCTACAAAAAAAGGTGAAATTGTTTTTATAAATGACACACTTATCAAAATATCCTTTCGGATTTTTCCAATAGGTCTCTTACTTTCCGAGTTATGATGCATAAATCGAAAAATTTTGGGTGCGTAGCATGTCCCATTTATTTATTTTCGGGCATTCTATTTCACCAAAAAAAAATTTTAAGTTTTTGAGTTTTCCTATACCATTCGATACTTTGCGAGTTTTTTCTTATTATGCTTCTCATCGGTTAATATATCAATTTGAAAGCATGACCATACGAGTATCATAACAAAATAAAGCTATGAATAAAAACATCGACTTAAATAATAAGATCAGATTGTTGACCGAGGCAGGGATCGGTCTCCAGGTACTACAATATATCACGAAAATTTCCAGCCCTTGCAGAATAAAATCGGATGACAAAATAAGGCTCTATTGTAGATTTAGTGAATGAGCAGATGAAATTTTGATTCTGTTAATTTGCAAAGCAGTAGTTTAGTAGGATTATTCACTAAATCTAGAATAGAGCTGTCATTTCTCATGCGATTATGGTCTGCAAGGTCTCGAAATATTTGTAATTAAATATGTAATTGATAAAAATAATAAAACTTGATTTTTTGTAATTTTTCGGTCTCGAAAAATCCTTTGTATGTTATCCTAACTTTGAACGCTTATAACTCGGAGAGAAGGATCCAATTCTAAAACGGTTAAGGTATGACTTGTTGATAATAAATTTGACTATTCATATCCGTTTACGAAAATTAATTTTACTAGTTGTTGTTTTTGTTGTATAGCTTTAAGTAGATGTCAAAACAGTGATTTTTTCACTTTTGAGCAAGGATAACTCAAGATTCTGATGGTGTAGATAAATTTTTGTATTAAAAACATAATTAATAGCCTTCAACTTAACATCTGTATACTCAAACTTTATATCAAAATATGTTTTCTTGCAGACTGATAAAAATTAAACGTTTGTGACATTTTTGATGCGCCACGTTTGTGACATTTTTGTAGCTTATCGCTCATTGTAAAGCACGCGTTTGAGTTTAAGATTTTTCCGAAAGAATTAAGGGTCATGTATGCAAATTCCACAAAAAAATTGTTTCATGCATAAAATAAAATGTACTACCTGGGAGTGCCGAGTGCCACGTTTGTGACCATAATTTTTAAAAAAAACTTTTTGTTTATAAACTGCCCTATAAAACTAAAACAGATTTTTTTTTTGGACGCGTCTGTACATGATAACCTTTGGGTGATGGATAGTGATCAGAATTAATGCACGTGTATTGCAGTCTATTGACTGATACAATAGTACCATGCAGTAGTAACATAATGCTATCAATAAATTTTTGTTTTTCCAAAACTAGGAGACAGATTTCAATTCGAAATTATGACCTCAAAAAATTATTTAAAACTGCAGATGAGCTCAGAATATTGTAGCCTTAAGTTTTTACTTAATATGTGTAGTAACTTCTTCTCTGTTATATTTCCGTTTTTTTGATCGTTTTTCATCGTTTTGAGTTATTTGAGAATCACCCATATAACAGTATTTATTTTAAATGTATTTTGCAATGCTTAATCCGAATCCGGCATTAGAATTGCTGTATCTCATATGGTTTTTGAGACATCCTAGACTAAACAAGCCAAAAATACCGTTTTTGCTTTATTTTGAAGCTATATAACTAAAATGCGAAGTATTTATCCGTAAAATCTGATACAATATCTAAAAGTTCTAATCTTTTTCTTTAAAACCTTATTTAAATTATGTCAATAGCTTTATTTTTCTCCGAAATATCGTAGACTGAGATAATGAGAAAATATGTTTTTTGCACTTTTTTAACTTTTAAGGTTAGGATATTTCCAAGAAAAATAACGATATTGACATAATTTAAATTACATTTTAAAGAAAAAAATTAGGACTTTCAGAAACTGTATCGGATTCTACGGATAAAAGTTCCATATTCTAATTATATAGCTTAAAAATAAAGCAAAAATGGTCACTTGGTACTTTCGTACCATATACGGTGTACTTCAAAAAGTACAGAGGCAAACAGTAAAAATGTCGAATAGTAAAGTCAAAAAGTACGCACATGAAAAAATACCAGTCAGCTCTGCAATATTTGCTTTGAAATATTATTGATTATTACTGATTGACATTGTAAAAAGATTTATTGAAATATAATTTAAATATAATATTAAGCTATAGAAACGAAAGTGCCACAGTAGCTCAGTGATTAGAGCGTCGCACAGTGTCGCGAACCCATCTATAGAGCGGCCAAAACTAGTAAACGTTATCCGATTTTGATAAAATTTTGCACAGTGATGCCTTTTGTTAAGATTATGAAATTTTTGAAAATGGGCATGGTCCGCCCCCTTTTTAAGCCTACTCCCAGTATAAAATTATTAGTATCTAGTGATTTTTTTAAAGGTTTTTTATACAAGTAGAAAAAACAAAATATTAACCTTTTAAATGCTTTTTGACTTTTTACGATCGGATAAGATGCAAAAAATTTATAGCAGTTATAACTTATAGCCCAGGAAAATAAGACGAAAAAATAGCTGCTGTGCGAAATAATTCCAAGTGGATTTTTTTTACCGCAATTGTCTTTATTTACGCATAAAAAGTTATTAAGGCTCAAAGGTCGCTAAAATCAGGTCCATAAAGTGAGCTATGCAGGTGTGACGAATTTCAATGTTTTTTGGTTGGGAATTTCGAGCTATTTTCGAGCTTTCCAACAGTAATTTTGAGCTGTCTGGGAAATTTTCCATTTTCCGGAAAAGCGGAAAAATTGTTCTGCATAGCTTAGTTTATTTTTTCAGCCAGACGAATCCGCGGGAAGAGTTAGCGATGAAATCTTTTAACGAATGAATTTCGAGCTACTTTCGAGCTAATTTTGAGCTGAAAGCATTTTCCGGAAAACTCCCAATTTTCCCGGAAAAT
This sequence comes from Calliopum simillimum, assembly GCA_951812925.1. Classification (NCBI taxonomy): domain Eukaryota; kingdom Metazoa; phylum Arthropoda; class Insecta; order Diptera; family Lauxaniidae; genus Calliopum; species Calliopum simillimum. Next base: position 63,672,707 of record OX638369.1, on the reverse strand, counting down.
CCCAAAAAACTTTTTTTATGGCTAACTTAATTTTTTTCAGCCAGACGAATCCGCGGGAATAGTAAGCGATGAAATCTTTTCCAGCAGGAATTTCGAGCTACTATCGAGCTGACCTTGAATGAAGTGTTTTCCTTAAATTTCCCCGGAAAATCCCAAAAGATTTTTTAAGGGCTTGCTTTATTTTTTCAGCCAGACGAACCCATGAGAATATTTGGCGATCATATCATTTGACACATGAATTTCGAGCTAGTTTCGAGCTCATCAAAAACGAAAAGTGTTTTTCGGAAAACCCCAAACTTTCCCAGAAAATCCCAAAAAATGTTTTTTTATGGAGGTGCCATGACATAATCCCCACGGACAAAATCCCCATTTCGTAAATGGGTGTAATATCCGCAAATTATTGGACATATTATCGACTGATCCGCAGCCGAAGGCCGCCGCGAAGCCGGTGTTGGATTTTTGGGAGTTTTAAATCCTGAGCTGCGGCCGCAGGCCGCCTACTCCCCCCTACTCTTATGTAAAATTACTATAACAACCAAACTAGGTGTTAGATATATTATAGGCCGATCCGCGATCTGAAAACTTTCGGACATAATCCCTATTTCGTAAATGGGGACTAATTCCGGATAATTTGCGGACATAACATAGGGAAAAAAATATTTTTTTTTAAATTTTATGAGATTTTCCGGGGAAATTTAAGGAAAACACTTCATTCAAGGTCAGCTCGAAAGTAGCTCGAAATTCCTGCGTTAAAAGATTTCATCTCTAACTTTTCCTGCACACGGTGCTCTTGAACAATCGATAGGTTTTTTGAATGTGTGGAGAAAATCTGTGAATGGGGTTTCATTTGTATTAGCTTAGTGGTCTGAAAAATGCAAACCCCGAAATCGTAGCTGATCATCCCCGCGAAATATCGCAAAAATACATATCCCATATAAAATAAAAAAAAATTCAGAAAAAAAACGCTACAAACAAATATAAAAATAGTTATTTTTAATGTATTTTGCAATGCTGAATCTGAATCTGGCCTTTAAATTGTTATATCTCATACGGTTTTTGAGATATTTAAGCATAAACAAGGAAAAAATACCGTTTTTGCTATATTTTGAAGCTATATAACTATAGTATAGAACATTCATACGCAGAATTCCATACATTATTTGAAAGATCTAATTTTTATCTTTACAACCGCATTTAAATTACGTCAATAGATTAATTTTTCTCCAAAAAATCGTAGACTGAAATAATGACAAAACACGTTTTTTGCACTTTTTTAACTTTTTAGGTTAGGATATCTCCGAGAAAAATAAAGATATCGAGATTACTTGAATTAGGCTTAGAAGACTAATTAGAGTTTTCCATTTTTGCATCAGAATTTACGGATATATGTCTCCAAAACACAGCAATAAAACATTGCATCGGCTTTTTTTCCTTGTTTAGGCTAAGATATCTCAAAAACCGAATGATATACAGCAATTCTAAGACCAGATTCGGATTTATCATTGCAAAATACGTTAAAAATAACTCTTTTTATATGTTTGTTGGGTTTTTTTTTCTGAATTTTTTTTATTTTATATGGGATATGTATTTTTGCGATATTTCGCGGGGATGATCAGCTACGATTTCGGGGTTTACATTTTTCAGACCACTAAACTAATACAAATGAAACCCCATTCACAGATTTTCTTCACATATTCAAAAAACCTATCGACTGTTCAAGAGCACCGTGTGCAGATTCGTCTGGCTGAAAAAATAAACTTAGCTATGCAGAACAATTTTTCCGCTTTTACGGAATAGAATGCCGTAAAATATTTCGTCTTTTGTATGGGGGCTGAAATATCTTATCTTCAAATGATCAAAACTCGAAAAATAAGAGTCCTATTGGAAAAATCTGAAAGGATATTTTGATAAGGAAGAGTGCGGCTATTCGATGCTATTAATAAAAAAGAATTTCACTTTTTTTTTGCAGGTACGACTGAACAAAGCGTTTTCTTCAATTTCAAGCAAGGATATTTCAAAATCCTGCAGGTATAATGACAGTTCTGCTGATGAAGATCGATTCCGCGTCAAAAAGTACATAAAACTGCACCGAATTTCATCAAAATATGTTGTACCATTTGTGAGAAATAGCATTTGATGTGTTTTTCTTGCATGGGAGGTTCCACGCGTACCCGCGATATTTTGCCCACTTTCAGGTCGTGGGTGCCAAATAGCAAGTAGGCTCCCTACATTTAAATTCAGAAAGATTGCTTTTATAGTTTTCTATTTATAGCGTATTATATTTTTGTGGGCGGTGCCACGCCTTTCAACGAATTTTCCCAATACAACGACATATCACATATTAATCCTTGTTTGCAGTGGTAACATCTCCTAAATTTTCATTAAAATTGTTGGAGTCGTTTTCAAGTAATATTGAATCAAAATTTTCAATGGTTAAAAAGGATACGGCCCACTTTTCGGTTATAACAAGGCATTAATAAGCAGTACCTACACACCAAATTTCATTAAAATATCTTGTAATTGCGAGAAATAGCAATTAACGTATTTTGCTTGTGTGGGAGGTTCCACGCGCAACGGCGATATCTCGCCCACTTTCATAACAGAGATGTCTTTTAGCAATTACGTACCTCACAGTAAATTTCAGAATGTTTGCTTTATTAGTTTTCTTTTTATACCGTCTCATATTTTTGTGGGCGGTGCCACGCCCTTCAACGAGTTTTCCCAATATAACGGCGTATCACATATTAATCCTTGTTTACAGAGGTAACATCTCCTAAATTTTCATTAAAATTGTTGGAGTCGTTTTCAAGTAATATTGAATCAAAAGTTTCAAGGGGTAAAAAAGTGGGCGTGGCACTTCTCCGATCCCGCCCACTTTTTGTCTGTTACAAGGTATTATTAAGCAGTACCCGCTCCCCAAATTTTATTCAAATACCTTGCATGGTTTGCGAGTTATGACTAAATCAAATTTAAAATTTAGGGCAGTGCCATGCCTCTGGTGAGCATTTGGAAATTTCAAACCTAGCTCATTCTTTATTGTATGCTAATATCTAACACTATTCCAAGTTTCATTGAAATCGCTGTAGCCGTTTCAAAAAAAAAAATATTGAGTACAAAAAAGCAAACAAAAAAACATACAATTTTATCTCGTATAAGAAGAGAAGATATTTAAAATGTGCAGAATTGCATCAACTTAAATTTTTGCCTGAAAATTTTGTTTTTAAGTTAATTGTCAAAAAATTACTGATTTGATGTATGAATCCCCAAAAAAGAGAGGTTAACCTCCTGTTGACCAGGTACATTTTTTTACATGGTAACTATGTCCCAATAAACAACTGTGTCAAGTTTCAAGTCCGCAGCAATTTTTCCCCTTCAAATATTTAATTTTACTGTCCTTAGAATATTAATTTTTTATTGAATTTTAATCGAGGTCACTTTAGAAAATTAACGAAAACAAAAATTGGGGCACTTTTTTTTTCGTCTGCTTTACTCTGTACTTACCTTTTTTGTTTCTTATTAACGCAATATAGTCTTTTGCATCATTCTTTTTTTATGGTCTCCCAAACTTTTCTTTAGAATTCACAAATAAGCAAAAAAACATATGTCCAATAAAGTAACTGTAAACAAGATGTCAATATAAAAATCTGCGCAAAAATTGCTCTACTACATAGGAAAAATCTCATTTATTCCTAAAAAAATGGTTTGAACTAAGATATTTAGTAACTTAGGCCTGCTTTCGATTTAAGAATCACGGAACGAAATTTTTTTTTTTTTTGTGGAATTTATTCTATTTTTACAAAACTCTAAATTTACGGGGCCTCGTATAACGAACTATGCTATTAAGATATATTAATTTTTTTTTTTTTTTAAATTTCTATTATTTTAAGTATACTTAACAACATTCCATCCTTATTTAGTTTATATTTTAGACTTTAACTATGACCCTTTTGGCCGCACTCGTCACACTGAGCGCTGTCCGGAGTGATACGAAAAAAAGAGTGCTATCGGGATGAGTGCACGAACAAAACTGACATATTAGGTAAAATAATGTTGACAATTGGTCAGATCTATCAAAACCACTGCATAGCGATATCTATGGCCTTGCTTCACTAGTTCCCATGCTTCAAAACTCCCCACTTTCTCCTACTACTTAATTCTGTTTTCGCAATAACCAATTAAATTATAACCAATTTAACTCCCAGAGACATAAAAATTTTGTATGAAATTTAATGTCAAAGTGCCAAATAAAGTTCCAGTAAAGGCTTTACTGCGCATTGTAAAATCGGCTCTTACTCCTTAAAACTAGAAATTAAAAAGATGCTCACGTTACTTACATCATTCTAACATAAAGCATGTAAATATATTTTTTGTCTTTCCGTTCGGAGAGAAAACGAACAGCACCGATGGATTGCCTACATACAAGCACGTTTCGTACAACTGCCCATGGGAAAACATGGCAATTCAAGGTTTATTCAACATATTTCCAACGATTGGCCTTCTTAATCGTCATTGCGACTGCAAGTCGAACAGGATACTGGACACGCTTAAATCTTTCGCCTTACCGCACAACTATTGGTACAACGCTGACTTATTTCATGATCAGAATTTCCAAGGAAATAAACATTTGTGTTCATCATTCACCGGCATCAACAATGCGTTCTTTAAATGATATTCGGGAAAACCGAAATAAAAGCGAGTTTTTTTTTTTGGGCTTTTCGAGAAATGCACATACGTATACAAGTTACAGCTAAAAAAGTAGCTACGCAGAATGTAGGAAATCAAACTATTTAAAAGTCGAATTTGATATTTTTATAGGTTCAAAGTTAGTGGACAACTTATGTAATCTCCCATATAATGTTTGTTTTTTAATTTAACCAATTCTTTCATATAACATTACATATCGATACCTTAGAGCGCTATAGTCCATCTCCATTTTTCCAATTGTTGGGAAATGCAAAAAGGAGATTTCAAACAGTGGTTACTTAGGATTGGCTACTATTTTGATATAACGATAAATGCATTTTTTTTTTACCTATAGTATAATTTAACATTATTTAATGATTTTAACCAATTTTATTAATTTATAACGAAATCCCAGCAAATTTACAGTATGTCATTACTTTTGCCCTTATATAGAATTACACTTCTATTGAAATAAACGACGTATTTAGTACATTTTTTGAATTTTTTCCACTAAAATGTCGTAAAAAGTCATGAAACGCGTAGAAAACATGAAAAAACGAATTTTTATACCCTACACCCAGGGTATATTCACTTTGTCCTTCCGTTTGTAACGCAGAGAAGGAGGCGTGGCAGATATAGAAAAGTATATATATTCTTGATCAGCGTCACCTCCTGAGTAGATATAGCCATGTCCGTCTGTCTGGCTGGCTGGGTGGCTGTGTGTTGAAATACACTTTTTGGGAAAACTGAGTAAGATAATTCAATGAAATTTGGTATACTGCCTCCGTCATCAAAGATAGCTCGGGGTATTGAAAATGAGCGAAATCGGTCAACGGACACGCCTACCGCCCATACAAAAAATATATTCAAAATGCAATTTTAGAAGTATTTTTCACGACAATGCAACCAAAATACGCATAAATACTAAGAATTGTAAACGCAAGCTCTGAGAAAAAATTTAACGAATTCGGACAAGAGGGCGTGGCACCTCCCATACAAGCAAAAGCTTCAAAACGCTATACTGAAAGCGTTTTTTGAGATATTCGAACCAAATTCGACTCAGACACTGAGTATCATAAATGAAAGCTTTCGACGAAAATTGGGTGCAATCAGACAAGGGGGCGTGGCACCTCCCATATAAGCAGAAGTTTCAAAATGCTATACTGAAAGAGTTTTTTGAGATAATCCAATCAAACTTCACTCAAATACTAAAGACTATAAATGCACGCTCTAAGCTAAAACTAGACGAACTCGGACAAGAGGGCGTGGCACCTCCTACATAAGCAAAACTTCAAAACACTGTACTGAAAACGTTTTTCACTCAGACAATAAAAACTATAAATCCAAGCTCTGGACAAAAACTGTGTGAACTCGGACAAGAGAGCGTAGCACCTCGCATATGAGCAAAATTTTAAAAATACTGCAGTGTAGGGCATTTAATGTTTGGCAACAGCCAAATCTCCCAGTGAATGCCACTATCCATTTCATATGTAAAATGGGCTGCTGATTGTATGTATTATATGTCATATTAAAGGTAATTAAATTACCTACAAATAATATTCACATCACTTTTTGGTTGGTTTGTTAGTTTCGGAGAAATAAATTGATTTCTAAAAAATACATTTTTTTTTTCGAAAAAATTAACAAAAAATCAAAATCAACTGCAGATTTATACAAGAAGAAATAACTTTTTTGTAATTGTATCATAGACTATATATTTGTGAAGAAAATAAGATACCACTTAAAAAAATCGATGGAAAAGTTACCAAAATGCGTTTTTCCCTATTTTTTTCGTTTTTTTGTAATAAACTGTTCGATAATTAAAACTTTTTGTAAAACACATAAGAAAATCCAAAAAATTCTTAAAGTAGGCGCTAAAAAAAAAAATACCCGTGTCTCGTCGTATTTCTCCAGCACGTCAGATTTTTTTTTAATCGATTTTTGAAGTTTTTTAATCCACTGTACATGAAAAATACAAAAATAGCGCATTCTTGTGTTAAATCGATGAATTTAGCTACCCACATGTGGGGGTTTTAGAGGGTTAAAATTGTCTACAAAAATATTCCTCATAATATCCTGCATAAGTTTACTGAACGCATAATACACCTCAAATGTAAGGATCATATAGTTAAATTCATCGATTTAACACAAGAATGCGCTATTTTTGTATTTTTCATGTACAGTGGATTAAAAAACTTCAAAAATCGATTAAAAAAAATCTGACGTGCTGGAGAAAAACGACGACAAAAAGTTTCAAATTATCGAACAGTTTATTACAAAAAAACGAAAAAAATAGGGAAAAACGCATTTTGGTAACTTTTCAATGAATTGTATACAACTTTTGCATTTTTCCATGGATTTTTTTAAGTGGTATCTTATTTTCTTCACAAATATATAGTCTATGATACAAAAAAAAAATTATAAAAAAGTTATTTCTTCTTGTATAAATCTGCAGTTGATTTTGATTTTTTGTTAATTTTTTCGAAAAAAAAAAATGTTTTTTTTAGAAATCAATTTATTTCGCCGAAACTAACAAACCAACCAAAAAGTGATGTGAATGTCATTTCTAGGTAATTTAATTACCTTTAATATGACATATAATACGTCTGAATACAAACATTAGTTCTTGAGATATTTGTATTTAAATGGAACTATCTTTTTTTTTGATCCGAAAACTAAAAATTACCGATATCTCGAAAACGAAAAAAAATAAAATAATGCGATTTTCGGAATCAGCAGCCCATTTTACATATAAAATGAATATTGGCATCCCTGGGGAACAAATTTTTAGTCATTTGTGGAGTAGTGTTATCGAATATTTTGGATTTATGTGGTATTTTGACATCACATATTTTTCCACACGGTAAAGAAGCCCACAATGATGCCATAACTGCAAAAATCTTAAAATCGCAAAAAGTGGAGATAGGACTATAGCGCTCTAAGGTATCGATATAATAATTTTTATGTGATTTTGAGAGATTTTTTAAGATGTACATACATATATGAAGGAGAGATAAAAAAAATACACCTTTCATCTTAATCCTTACATATTTTATAAGTGTTTTAATCTTCTCTTTTGCTGAGTTCGACTTAAGTTTCAGTTAGTGAAAATATGTACATACTATTTTTCTGCATTAAATCTGTATTTTAGGTGTATGAGTCAAACTTATGTTAACACATGTTCTTCTGAAATTGTGTTTTGTATTACTGTTTGCCTCATTATTGTCAATTCTATCCATTACAATGAAACCGCACATATTTTAATTTCGCATACCCATTCTGGCGTTATTCGCATCCAGTTCAGATTTCGTGTGTAGCATGCGCTTAATTTCAAAGTAATTATATCGAGCGAAATGTAACAGCCAGTGTAGGCAGACATGAATATGGGATTCCATTTGGCGCGCATAATTAAACTCGTATTGTTTGTCAGTTCGGTCGGTCAGTGAGCCATAATTAAAATGTATGGCTAATGAAATTTTGCGAACATTTCTGGCTTTTCGATTTCTCATTTTTGGCAAATGTGAGTGAAAATTAATTGCAACGAGATGCTTTAACTGTTAAATAACAACAACGATGTCAAAATGTATTTAAAAGCAATAAGTATAACCATAGTCCATTACATTAAGTTGACTATTTAGAAATCTTGAATCAATTTTCCACCATTATATTTAAATCTTCCTTATGCTTTGTTTTCTTTGCTTTGGTTAACCAGATTGAAATAAGAACAATTATTAAGCAAAGATCACCTTTTACGCTTTCTGGCCAGGTCTGTCCTCTGACAGTTCACTGGCTTGCTTTGTTAACCAAATCACAACACTATTCTCAAATTTTTATATCTTGCTATTATTTAATGTAATGTTTGCTAAATTTTTATTGTATCTTAAGGTATCCTTTACTTAAAGACTTTTAGCTCGGAAACTAGAAATCCAATTGAAAAACGGTAAATTAAATCTTGTTGATAATAAATTTGGCTGTCCGAATCCATTGACAACAATTAATTTTACTTATTGTTGTTTTTGTTAAGTAAGTTGTTGTCGAAACAGTGATTTTCAAATATTTGAGCAAGGATAACTCAGAATTCTGATGTAGAAAAATAATTATGTATATTAAAAACATAATTAATAGCCTTTAATTACACATCTATACACTCAAACTTCATATCAAAATTTTTTTTTTGCAAAGTGATAAAAGTGCCACGTTTGTGACATTTTTGTAATTTATCGCTCATTGCAAAACACGCTTTTGAGCTTAAGATTTTTCCGAACGGTTTTAGAGCTACGTATGCAAAACCTACAAAAAAATTGTTTTATACAAAATACAAAAATATACTACCTCACGGTGGTTTTTAAAAAATTTTAACTTTTTGAAATACCACCCGCGATTTTTTCAGGGATAATGTTGGGGGACCCTTCTAGTATCTAAATCCGCAAACCGCGAAATCGAACGTCCAGCCGTTTTTTTTTTCGACCTTTAAGTTTTTTTAACGATTTTTGAGTATGTCTCGGTGTGTACATACATATTATATACACATATATATGTATATACGTACATATATATACTTGTATATGTATATATGTGTAATATATATATATGGATATATATATACATACATACATATGTACATACATATAAAAGGTAGCGTTTCCGCACCAATTATTTTTTAAAAAAATCGGTTTTTTCGTATTTAAGAAAAACACAAACAAAAACCGGAAACGAAAGTAGACACTCCAGATGTGATTTTTGATGCTTAATCCGATTCCGGTATTAGAATTGCCTTATTACGTCTGGACTTTGAGATATCCTTACATATATGTTTAAAGGACACCATTTTTTCCTATTTTTGAAGTTATATATAAAGATAAGGTAATATTATGCCGTAAAATCTGGTACAACAGTTAATAGCACTAGTTTTTTCCTTGAAAACTCAATCAAACCGATAACGATATCCTTTTTTTTTTTGTCGGAGATATCTTTGCCTAAAAAGTTAAAAAAGTGCAAAAACACGATTTTTGGCTATATTGGATGTTATATGCAGGACACACAAAATTTTTTTGGGAATTTCTATTACCAGAAACATTTGGTACTTTCTTTTGGCTTTAAATTGAGCTATGAAATGTTTATCTGAAATATTTCTCTGCAAAGTTATGTTAACTTTAAAATCACACCAAGAAGCTTAAAGCCAAAAATCTCGGTTTTCGGCTATATTCGAGGTTGTATACAGTACGGACGAAATTCGTCTGCTCTTTTTTACCAACCGAAGCATTCAAAACCATTCTTTATCTTCAAAATGAGCTACCAAGTGGTCTCTTGTAATTGTTTTCTAAAAAGTTATGACTATTTTAAGACAACATGTTGCAGCAATATAAGGAATACTCGTACACTGTGAGTTTGCACTCCATAATGTAATGTGGGTTTTAACTTGAATCACAAACTTGCAAAGCTCTACGAATTGGGCAAGGCTTTTCGAATAAAATAAATTTGATTTGCAATAATTCAAGTTTATTTTCCAAGTAATTAAATTTAAAAATCTTTTTTGTTTTATTAGTTTAAATGAATGACGTAACTTACTTAAATTTCCATTGGAAAACTTATAGTTGAAAATATTTGTAAAAAATTACACTAGTTTACAAATGATTAAAATTTTTTTTCCCAGCGAATGCCGTTACTCATTTTAAATGGAAAATGGGCTGCTGATTCCGAAAATTGCATTTTTTTTTTTTTTATTTCGTGTCGTTTTCGAGATATCGGTCATTTTCGGTTTTTGGACCAAAAAAAAAAGATAGTTCCACTTAAATACAAATATCTCAAGAACCAATGTCTGTATTTAAACAAATAATATGTCATATTACCTACAAATGATACTCACGTCACTTTTTGGCTGGTTTGTTAGTTTCGATGAAATAAATTGATTTCTGAAAAAAAGAGTATATTTTTCCGAAAAAATTACAAAAATGTCTAAATCAACTGCAGAATTTTACAAGAAACAAAAATTTTAAAAATCATTTTGTATTTTTATATCATAGTCTATAAATTTGTTAGGCAAATAAAATACTATTTAAGAAAATCGATGAAAAAATGCAAAAGTTGTATACAATTCATTGATAAGTTACCAAAATGCGTTTTTCCCTATTTTTCCGTTTTTTTGTAATAAACTGTTCGAAAATTTGAAACTTTTTGTAAAAGAAATTAGAAAATCCAAAAAATTCTTAAAAAAGGCATTAAAAGGAAATACCCGTGCCTCGCCGTTTTTCTCTAGCACGTCAGATTTTTTTTTAATTGATTTTTGAAGTTTTTTAATCCACTGTACATGAAAAAACAGAAATAACGCATTCTTGTGTTAAATCGATGAATTTAACTATATGATCCTTACATCTGAGGTGTATCATGTCTTCAGCAAACTTATGCAGGATACTACGCGGAATATTTTTGTAGACAATTTTAACCCTCTCAAACCCCCACATGTAGGTCAAAATGACCTTCATGTGGGGGCCAAAATGACCCACATGTGAGGGTTTTAGAGGGTTAAAATTTTCTACAAAAATATTCCTCGCAGTATCCTGCATAAGTTTACTGAACACATAATACACCTCAGATGTAAGGATCATATAGTTAAATTCATCGATTTAACACAAGAATGCGTTATTTCTGTTTTTTCATGTACAGTGGATTAAAAAACTTCAAACATCGATTAAAAAAAAATCTGACGTGCTAGAGAAAAACGGCGAGGCACGGGTATTTCCTTTTAATGCCTTCTTTAAGAATTTTTTGGATTTTCTAATTTCTTTTACAAAAAGTTTCAAATTTTCGAACAGTTTATTACAAAAAAACGGAAAAATAGGGAAAAACGCATTTTGGTAACTTATCAATGAATTGTATACAACTTTTGCATTTTTAAATCGATTTTCTTAAATGATATCTTATTTTCTTCACAAATATATAGTCTAAGATACAAAAAAAAAAAAAATATTATAAAAAAGTTATGTCTTCTTGTATAAATTTGAAGTTGAATTTGATTTTTTCTCAATTTTTTCGAAAAAAAAAATTTTTTTTTTAGAAATCAATTTATTTTACCGAAACTAACGAACCAACCAAAAAGTGATGTGGATATCATTTGTAGGTAATTTAATTGCCTTTAATATGACATATTATTTGTTTAAATACAAACATTGGTTCTTGAGATATTTGTATTTTAATGGAACTATCTTGTTTTTTTGGGCCAAAAACCGAAAATGACCGATATCTCGAAAACGACACGAAATAAAAAAAAAAAAAATGCGATTTTCGGAATCAGCAGCCCATTTTCCATATAAAATGAGTAACGGCATTCGCTGGGAATTTTGGCTGTAAACTAGTGTTATTAGAGTCCGACCGATTAATCGGCTTCGGCCACCTTCGGCCAAAAAAACGCCTTCGGCCTCACATTCGGCCTTCGGCCAAAAATAAGCCGAATGTTTGGCCGAAGCCGAATGTTTGTAACTTCAAGCATAAAGCAACTTTAGATTAAAAAAAAAAATTTTACACAAAAAGATGGCCGTTTATAGTGGATTGGGACTTTCTAATTACGAATCTGAACTTTGTTTTTTTCAGTTATGTCAGAATCCTAAGTTATCCTTGCTCAAAAGTGCAAAAATCATTGTCTTGAGATATAAATACTTTAGGCTATGTAACAAAAACAGTAAATGGCAAAATTTAATTTGTTTATTGCATTTGGATAGGTAAGATCACTCTTAACGTTCTACATTTTTAATTCTATTCCCACTTTCCGAGTTAAAAGCCATTAAAATAAGGGTATCTCTCAATAACATACAAAGAATTTTTCCGGACTGAAAAATTAAAGAGTTCTTTATTAATTATTTTTTGTCAGTTAAATATTTCATTACAAACATTTCGAGCTCTTGCAGAACAAAGTCGGATGATAAATGGCCGCTCTTCGTAGATATCGGATATAAAAGGTCGAGTAAATCAGTTTTTTGGTCTTCCGATGTTCTAGTCATACCTTGAGAAGTTGTGCCTTCCTGAGAAATCTAGTGCTAAAGGTCAAGAAAATACCTTTAAATAGAATATGATTTGTACGAAAACAACTTATGCAAATTTTTATGAGCTAAAAAATCGTGGATCAAATAAGGAAAAACAATTTGCAAAAACCGTTTGCAACTAATATCTCACAAAGGGACCACTTCTCAAGATCCATTCCCGTTAAGGCTTATCTGAACAATGCAAAATCGGTGCTAAGTGTGTTATATTTGGCCTGATAATGCCACAAATTGAATATACCCTGAGAGTAGGGTATAAAAATATAAAATAAATGAACCTTCGGCTTCGGCTACGGCCGAAGGTTATAAAAAAACCGATTAATCGGCTACGGCTTCGGCTTCGGCCAAAAAGTGACCTTCGGTCGGACACTAAAAATTATTTAACGCAAATTAAAAATCAATTTTAGCTATTATTTATTACATATTTAAACTTTTAATAAAAATATAAAATCAATTGATACACTTGTAGAAAATATTGGTACATTCATCCCATTAAGGATGATTTTTTTCTTAGGAGTGAACATTATTTGTCCCGGTGCACTATGGGACGAAATGTGGTTAGTCGTCTCAAAAATCTGTAACTTTCTTATCCTCTGCAGAAAAAAGTTGAAATTTCACACAAACAATTATGAGTTTATGATCTTTATAAAAATGCATACTTAATAGTATAAAATTATTAGGTAGTTAAGAAATGAAATTTCAAAGTAAAAGTTAAAAATTTTTGAAATAAATTTTGCCCTTTCGTGACAGTTAATATTAATGTTAAGGTAAATAAGTAAGGAAAAATGCATTTTAACAACAAAATTTTGTTATTCCTTACCTTTGATTTACATTTGAGAAAAACTTTAAGAAGAGGTTAATAGCGATAAAGTTTGAATAAACGTTATTTTTTATTATATTAGAATATAACTGTTTAGGACCCTTGATATTTCAAAAGAAATGAAAACACATAAATTACTGTGGAAAAGGAATCATGTCCAAAAAACCACATTTATTTGAACAGCAATATGAATTTACAGTATGAAAGCTCAGTGATAACTTAACTCGTATGCAGTGTGTATACAATACATTTACTATATGTTAAGAAGACTTTTTGCATCTTCAAGGAGCTCTTTTGAAACAGTATCAGAAGGCTTTTTTAGGCTAGATATATAAGGATCACAAGTGTATAAAAGAGCATGGAAAACGTCTTCATTTGTCGCTGACCTAGAGCACTTTATTGCGTGGTTCAATCTTATTCTTTTGTAATCTACAGCTAAATGTCCAATAGGAGAACAGCAAAGTGACTTATTATACTTTCTCCATGCATTAAAATTTTGTGCACTAAAGAGAGTATATATTACCAGCTATAGTTTTCCATATATATGTAACTGCGAAGTATTTTTTGTGTATTTACCAAACTTTACCGGGTTGATTGGCATGCCTGATGCCAAGGTTTGCAGTATCACATAAAGTCTTTTAATGAGATCTTCGTTGACCCCAGTGATTTCAGATGTGCAATGGTAATTATTGAAAAATCGGCGAGCAGTATTGCCATCATTGCTATTTCCGCATCTTTGTCGAGGTTTATCAACATGTAACCCCATTTGACTTCGAAAACGATCTTGCACAAGTTTTTTTTCTCTGCTTTGCATTGTTTATTTTCTGGAGTTGTTGCTGATCATTTTTCAAACAAAAGGTTATACGATATATGCAAAACCATTTCCATGCATCTAATCCAAACCATATTCATATGCGTTTTTGTTTTCAGGCTTGGATGATATTTTGCTTAGATCATTCATATCACTTGGTTTAGCACCACAGACAGAACACACCGCACCAGAACTAGTATCTGTTAACGCTTGCGTTACCTTGCCGTCAACCATTGCGAGAAACAAATGTTATTTTGATTTATTCTTGAAGATTCCAAGTTTTTGATCTACGACCGAACTTCGCTTACTAAGGATCGTGTTTATTCAGGCGTTTCTTTTGCGAGTTCCATCAAAATTGGTCGGCAATATCTAGGTGAAGAGCACGTTGGATTTTGCCATAAAACCTGATTTGTTTCTGCATTAATTAATTTAATTGGTACAAGAGAGCATATGAAAAGGTTTTCATCTGAAATGAACTCATTTTCACCGATTAAAACTTGGTTGTACACTTTTCCCTGATGATTCATCACAACCCCATTTTGTAAACAGTTTTAGACGATTTGTTGTTGAACTTTTAATAGATTTAATCAATAATATACGAGCGACAGTGTGATCCAGTAAATCCTGCAGTTATAGGAGACAGTTATCTTACACGTCTTTTTGCAGTACTCAATATATTATAAGGTGGCAAAATATCGCAATTTTTTTGAACTAAACATACTTTTAAGGATCCATAATGAGATTTTGACATATCCAAATCAATATAAAGACCCAAGGTCTCTGGAACAGAAAAATAACTTACTTATTTAAGCTGAAAGTTCTTAAAAACCCATAAAAATATCGCTAACTGTCAAAAGTCTATTCAAAGTTTTAAAAAAATAAAAAATAACGTTTCTAAGAACTTTCCTTTTGTATTTATGCGTTGAAATGTTTACAAATTTTGTTTATTGGTTGAGAAGAAGAAAGAAAAATCTTTTTGACGGTATAAAAATTTATGTTATGGTGCTTCTGGTACTAAAGCTATAGGGCTGCGAAAATTATGTTTTACGGGAACATTTAAATGACTGTATTGTTTTTCTGTGTTTGAAAGCCTAAAAAGGACATCATATCCTTATTAAAATATAAAAATTTTCTTCAAACATATTCCTTGGACATTTTTATAACTAATTTAATAGAAAAAATATTAAAATCTTAATTTTGGAAAAAGCATTTATGAGACGCTCAGAGTTCTTTGGACCCATAGTGCGGTGCTCTGCACATACTTATCAAATTTCATACATGTGCGTTGAATATTTTCCGAGATATGATGAAGGGATTTTTATGGGGCGTGGTACCCCAATTTTCCCAGTATTTTATTTGTAGGAGAATAAAGAATAAATAAATTAATTTTTGGAGACTGTTTCAACGAACGTGCGGTGTTGACTCTGCTGGACGATTTGTTAACGCGTCCCAGTGTGCCAAACGGTTCATATCTCGTATTTTTTATCAGATTCGCTTTTTTTTGGGAATTTCTCCCGCAAAGAGATCAGTTACGGATCCATAACGGATAAAAATTACGAGATATGAACCGTTTGGCACACTGGGGTATTGCCATGGAAATGGTTAAATTTGGTTCTTTATATCTATACATACGTTACGTTGTTAATCAGTGTGATAGACTCGACTCTACAATGGTTTTTTATGTCTCTTTTAGGAGGACTTTTCATTAATTATTTCTGATAATATTTGATCCTTCATCATAATTCAATGATTCGTGAAAAGGTTCAAAAGCGCCATATGGGATCTGTGAGACCACAAAGTTTAACCGACCACTAAACAGAGGGTTAAATTTATATATGCACAATAAAAATTTTGAACAAAATGATACCGGTGTCTATAAGGAACGAAATAATGTGTTCTCAAAAGCAACAATAACAATACAATTCAGGCAAATTGCAAACAAAGCCACAAATTGCAACTCTTTAGCTTCGTACCACAACTACATCAATACTCAAGTCAGTCAATCAGGGATTTCAACTAAAACTCCTTAAATTTTTTGTAGCTCTGATTGAATTTTTGAAATTGCAATGTGTATTTGTTGGAAGAAGCATCCATTGTGATCCGATTATTACAACAAAAAAAGAAAAAGAGTAACCAAGAGTAAAAATTCAATTATCTTGGCATTATTGATGTTGACTTCGATGTTGATGTTGTTGCCGTTGCAACGTTATGTACCATGGAGTCAATTGTAAACTGCCCTATCTCAAATATTTCACTTTTAAAATTTTATTGTTTTATTATAAAACGTCAAGGAAACTCTTGTGCAATTTTACCGCCACTGCCACAAAATGGCTCAGTTTACAAAATTATATTACAAACTAAATATATAATGTTGAGATTCGACATTTTTTATTGCACTTGTCTGGCCAAATTTAACGTATTATGGGCGAGGCTCCTCTCCAAAATTCTACAATGCGACCGTTGTTTAAGATAATGCAACTAAATTTCATAACGGGACTGGGAATGGTTGTTACAAGTCAGCAAAATCGTCAGAACGATGTTTAATTATTGATTTGTTTCGGTCTACAGAAGGGACAAATAGTAGTTTGGGGGCGTGGCACACCCCAATTATTTATAATTTACAGTACTATTATATTAAAAAGTTAAACTTTAACTTTTAAATTAAGCGAAAAATTGATAGGGCCAAGCAATAAATGTCACTTATTTTATATTTACACTGAAAATAAAAGTTTTAATTTATATAGTTGCACACTTCGATCACTATTAACCATCAAAACGGTAAACTTTTCTGAATTTCATTTTTCCTCCATTCTTAGAGTGGCGCTAAATATCAGAACAAAACGAAGTATTAATAGAGCCAACCGCGATTTTAAAGTGAAATATTATATAATGGTATAAAAAAGTGAACAATTTAGAAAAGATATGTACAGCTTCATGTATCTTTAAGTTTATCCAAATAAATTAAATTTTGAAATTTACGAATATTGTGAAATGAGTTGCGGAAAGGAATTGACAAATGAAGAACAGGAAAAAATATCGGCCATTCTGGAATGCCATTAAGGCAAATTGGCCCAAAAATCAATAGAAGTAAAAATGTGGTGCTCAATTTCCTACTTTTGCGCGAAAAGTGTGGAGAGAAAAAAAGTTCTCTACGAAAAAAAAAACCTTTCATTCATTTTAAAAATCGTTTGTAAAGAAAAATAAAAGTTAAATAAAAGTGAACTAATTAAAATAACGAAAATTAAATTAAATTTGGAAATATGTCCCAAAGGAATGCTAGATGGACCCCCCGAGAATTAGAAGCAAACCAGCCTGTGCAAGTTCACTTGCATTAATTTTTGATTGCATTTCTGATTGTATAGTTTGAAAATTTTTGTACAATGATCGGCCGGCCTCAGGTTAAAGGTTCCTACAACCCTACAACAGGGGCTAAACAGAAACAGACAAAATCAAAACTACAGAAGTTACTCCAATCGGCAGGAGAAGTACCAGCAAAACATGAAGGAAAATATTCGCGATTTGATGTTTCGCTTGAATGATTGTGGGCAGAACAACCGGAATTGAAAGAAGAAAATAAGAACCTCTATAAAGAAATTGACTACTTAGACAAGACATCGAAAAGATATTTGATGAGTTGAGTTATTTAAAAAGAGATCAAAGCGGCGGTGATGCAGCCTAAAATTGATATAAACTAATAATAAATATATCTACGGAACAATTTTAATTTAGAAACTGCTGTTGTTTTTTTTTTTTTAATTTTTTTTTTGTCCAAATAGGGTTCTGGGCTCTAAAGTCCGCAATATATATTTTCCCTCAAATTTATGTAGATAACCTTTGTTTTGACTATGAGCTATCGGGTGATCTTCGTAAATCTTCGTGTGTAGCATAAAAACTGTTCCATACCTGATATTCACTCATTTCCAAATTTTCGCATTTTTGAATACGGGAAAATCTCAGCAAGTGTGACTTTTTCCAAAAAAATAAAAGTTATTTTTCAAACTTGTGGCACTCATTTTTGGACCTCGAATTATTAATTCTAGATATATAAGAAGTATTTTTCAGCCTGCGATACTGTCTTTTTTCGATCGCCTCCCCCAATATCTTCAAAAATCTCACGGTGTTTGTGTTCGAACTCCTCTGAAACGGCGCGACAGATTTTTATGAAATTTTTTATATGTATTTGGTAGATATGGAAATCGGTTATAAAGTATATTTCATACCTCAGAAGTGTATGTTTAGGGTGACCCTCATACAAGAGTATATTTTTAATCGGATTTTCTCATAGACCGGTTGATCGATTCACTTTAATTCTACACCACGTGGCTTTTATATTAAGTGGCACAGCTTAAACCATTAAACTTTTATTTCGGGTCGCCCTCACACAATTTTTTAAATCGTAATTTTTCGATTCACATGGAATTTACCTTTTATATCAAGAGGCACAGCTTGGGTTAAAAAACTTTTATTAAGGGTGCATATTTAGAGTGGCCCTCATACAAGGTAATACTGCACCGATTTTCATGAAAGTAAGCATGGAAATTGAAGGGAATATTTCTGAAGAATAAAATTTAGCATCTATATATATTTAGATGGATTGGTCACACTCTCCGGAAACCACACAGCGAAGTTTTTCGCCAGGCTCTTGAGTGAAATCCACAAGGCAGTAGAGGACGTGGTAGACCCAAAACCAACTGGAAGAGGTCGCTGGAAAAGGAAATCCAAGAATCGGGAAAGTCGTGGCAAGAGATTAAAGTCGTCGCAAGAGATCGTGACAAATGGAGATATGTATTTCATATTGGCCCTATGCTCCTCCTAGGAGTTAAAGGAGAATACATACATATATTTAGGCTGGCCCCTATTTCAAAAAATTTTTTAAAGTCATTAACCCAGTAACCATAAAAAACAGATTCTAAAAATTTTCAAAAGCGCGTAAAACCAAATAAGTTTAACGTAACTGTAACGGTTAGTATCCGACCTCTAACGTGAAAATAAGTGTCGGCATTTTTTTTAGCATTCGTCATCTAGTACATCTATGAAGCTTTCGGGTGTCACAGAAAACTATCAGTTAAAGTTCTTTGATAGTTCGCCATCGTTTTTACGTTTCACGTCAACTATGCCACCTCGTTGCCCAAAATCTGGTGCGTCTAAATAGGTCACATGATTTTTTTTTTGTTGAAGTGTCTGCTTTCGAATGCCGAGTGCTGTTTTTGAAAAAACAATATGGCGGAACAATATGGCGACGAGAAAGTTGGGTAGTTGGAAAAAATCATCAAGTTGATTCATCTATAAGGTTATATCTCACAAGTGACACAAGATAATATAGTGAAATTTTGCAACTCGAGGTCTAGTGAAACTACCTTGCAACGAGTGGAAAGTGGGTGGGATTAAGTAAGTGACACACCCACTTTAGAAGTAGTCGGTTCGTTGAACATGTTAAAAATGTGAAAGAAATTTTAATTTCGTTAAATCTGGTAAGGTACCTTAAAGTCCTAATCTTTGCCTATAAAACCTAGTTTAAATTATGTTGATATCTTTATTTCCTCAAAGATATCCTAACCTAAAAAGACACAAAGTGCAAAAAACCCGGTTTGTCAATATTTTGGTCTACATACGATATCCCTTAGAAACATAAAGATATAAACATAATTTGAATTAGATTTTGAACAAAAAGAATGGGGATTTCAAGTACCTTAACCAGATTTAACAAATAACTGATATGTTACATAGTTATATAGCTTAAAAAAATGCTAAAAAACGATTTTTTTGGTTTTTAGATTAGAATATTTCAAAAACTATATACGATAGAGCAATTCTGAGGTCGGATTCGCGTTCAGCATTGCAAAACACATCGAACGTGATTATTTTGATTTTTGTTTATTGTAGTAAAAAAAAATTTTTTTTTTTATGGGTAAATGGCCCAATTGGAAAAAGGGTTATCCCAAAATTTAGTCGAGGAGTCACGAACGAAAATTTTTTTATACATCATTTGAATGATAAGTAAACAGAATCTGGAAAAAAATTTGATGTGCTACGACGTTCAATTTGAAACGGGTTAAGGCACGCCGTGCATGATTGAGCTAAGTATTGGTAATTTTTGAGATGGTTTAAATTAACATAACTTTTCCATGTAGTACAATCATTTGGGAGAATAAAATGATGTTACCTGGAAAGTTTTGCGGGATTTTTGCAAATGAGTTATTTTATAGATTTTGATGTGCTCTTTCAGAATTTCAACTTTGCTACCTCGAATCGTGTTGGCTCGCGCCACCATATTGGAAAAATGGCGTCTGAAATCAGTTTTTTAAAAATAGCTCTTTAACGGTTATATTAAGAGAAAAATATTGTGAGCACAATATTGTAGCTTATGAAATTTTCTATAAAAATAACCTTTAAACTGTTTTCGTACGACTTATAACTCAGTAGATATCCTAATACAAAATTTGAAAAAATTACGATAACTCATGAAAGGTGAGTCATACGTTTAAAGTAAAAATACTTATTTATAGGGAATTACTTGCACTATAAGCTGCAAATCTTTTTTATTTCGTATGACCTATAGTTAAGGAGATATTTTTTCAACAAACCTGAAATTTAGAAAAAAAAACCGCTTTTTCAAAATATCTCCAAAATTGTTCATTCTAAAAAAAAAAAATTGTGCATTCATTTTGTAGAACGTGCGATTCCTTATAAGTCTTTTCGAACTGTTTTTTCTACCGACTTACCGTTCATGAGATATCGCGACTTGAAAATCATTCAAAATTGAACAAGTCGCGATATCTCATGAAGGGTAAGTCTGACGAAAAAATAGTTCGAAGAAATCCTTATAGGGAATTGAACGTTCTACAAAATGCGAGAAAATTTTTTTTTCTAGGACGAACCATTTTCGAGATATTTTGAAAAAACGGTATTTTCGTAAATTTCAGGTTTGTAAAAAAATATCTCCTAAACTGAAGATCATACGAAAAAAAAAAAACAACATTAAGCTTATAGTACAAGTAATTCCTTATAAATAAGTATTTTTACTTTAAGCGTGTGATATACCGTTCATGAGTTAACATAATTTTAAGCTCAACACACCACTGTGCCTACTCATAAGCGACATGCACAATTTACGTAATTTTTTTCAAATTTTGAATTAGGATATCTCCCGAGTTATTAGACGTACGAAAACAGTTCAAAGGTAATTTTTATAGAAAATTTTATAAGCTACAATATTGCGCCACGATATTTTTCTCTTAATATAACCGTTAAAAAGATACTTGTAAAAAACTGATTTCGGACGCCATTTTTCCAAAAATCCCGCAAAACTTTCCAGGTAAAACTACCAATTGACTGTACTAATGATAAATTTATTTTTATTGGTGAAGTGGCAGTGGCGTAAGTTAACGCTTTTATCTATATCCCCTAAGCTATCAGAAATGGAAAAACAAAGCAAACATGCCTAGCAAAGCGTGAAGAGAAGGCTAGTATCATACTAAGTACTATACAAAATACAACGTCTGTCTGTGTCTCCATAATTCGAGAACCATTCGTCCGATTTACATGATTTTTTCTTTTCTTTATAGATATTTTGCATGGCAATGTTTTAGGATACATTTTTTTAAATATCCTCGGCTTCGTCCGGGTTCTTTGAAAATCCCATTACTTAAAAGTCATTCATCCGATTTGCATAATTTTTTGCTTTCGAAGACAATCAAGTAAGATACCAGGGCAAACTCTAATTTAAAACATCCTCGGTTTCGCCCGGAATGTAAAAAAATTCTGGCACCGGAAGAAATAACATCCGCTGGAAAAATCTCCAATACAGAGATACAAATCTATAGAGCACTGTCTCATGACTATTTTCGGTTCCTGCAATATCAGATATTGTGCCAATAACCTCATGTGCCATATGCATTGTTGAAGGACGAATATCTTAAAGTCAATATGTGCATAAAATCACAGTGTATAAAATATTAGACCCTGGAGACCGATATCTAGGCTAACTTAGGTTAGCGCTGGGCATGGCAGTTGCCATCATAACTTAGGCCGTGATTGGGCCCATTGTGTACCCGATATATAACTTCGTTGTCAACCACCTATATGGACCATTTAGAAGTTTTTATAAACTCCAAAATGGACTTGGGACTCTTTTGGATCCCTGCTCGCTTTTATATAATGAATTATCTATGACAAAAAAAAGCTCATCTACAATTAAATACAACAATCGAAAGTTTGGCAGCACCGACGAAAGTTTTAAAGCGGTCGGAAAATAAATATGTAATTACAAAAAGTAAATTAATGTCAACAAACAATTCGTTATTTACCTTTTATATTGCCCTGCCATTTTTTAGAATAAATTTTTTTTTTTGACGTTTTGTTTGATTTTTTTTTTTTGTATTTTTGTTTGATATTTATCGACAAATACTCACCTTTGATTGACAGCACTGGCTTTTATCCATAATTATGATATAAGCGACGTTTGTTATCGCCAACTATCGCTTCATACAAATATTTTTCTAATTATATATGCCACTAATAATAAGAAAAAAACCGGAAAGAACCGTATGGTATCGGAAATAATAGAAAAATATCAAAAATTCAAAATTGATAGTTTTTGGGTGATCTAGAAAAAAGTTACAAAAACCGAAAAAAGGCAACCTAATGAAGCAGCACTCCTGATACGAAGTTTCAATAAAATTTAAGAGTTGGTTGTAGATAAATATGTAAGTAAAAGAATAATTTGCCTTGGCTTAAGTTGGAGAAACCCGGCTCGTGACGTATAAAAAATGTTTCACCATTTGCGAGAAATAGCATTTAATGTGTTTTACTTGTATGGGAGGTTCCACGCGCAAAGGTGATATATGTAGCTCAGGGAAATATGTATACACCAATACCTCACTTTGCGTCGGGGTTACGGTCCAAAAAAACACGACGCAAAGTGAATTAAGATTTTCTATAGCAAACCATGTAAAGATCGAAGATAGGTTCCAGGGTTACGAAAATACTACTTTTTTAAAAGAAAATTGAACAAAGTAAACATTTAAAAAACAAAAATAATATAAAATTTTATTACATTCATACAAAAAACAAAAAAAAAACGTATTCAATTAAAACAAAATAAACTATTCAATTTATTTATGAAAAATAAAATTAAAATTATAAAATATTGTTTGTAGACTTTTTGGTCGATTAGTTCTGGTGCAATAAAATAAAAAAATTAAAATTAATCACTGTCTTTTAAAAAAAAATGGGTCCAATGTTTCCCGAACAGCTTTTTTTTCAACGTAAGATAAATTTCCTTGTAGCAATTGATATTCGTAGCTACCCCCACGCCACCCAAGAAAAAATTCCGTCAATTTTTTACTTTTAAGGACAAATGGGACATAAGGCTTGCGCACGATGAACCTAGCGCACACATTATTACTTGTTAATTGTTCAAATTCAAAAAAATCAAAAAAATTTTAATCAAGTTGCTTTTGGTAAATACAGTGTTCCAATTATGTCTTCGTACAGCAGCTGTTTCGAACGTCACTTAAGTGACAAAAAATTTGAAAAAGTTTTAATGTATATTTGTTTAGTAAATATTAATGTCCAATTTAGATGCGACAAATTATTCACTTTAATTATTTTTTGCATATATATTGACTAAAAATAAAACAAAGTCGCAAACTTGACTCCAATAAAGTCTTCGTACACTTGAACTTTTGTTCTTTTTTGCTGAAAATTTTCCTTTAAAAATAACGGTTTTTAACAAAGAGTGATACACATTCACACGTGATATACATACGCAACAAGGCAAGTGCCAATTTGATGAGTTTTGATTAAAATTTTTGAAAATTACGACTGGTAAATACTTGTTTGTTGAAAAGCGTAAGCTTTCATTGGATCTACATGTGAAGAAGCAAAAATCATACGCGGTACTAGCCAAACTATTGTCCCGCAACCTCTATACTCCTCTACCTCTATACTCTATACTCATAGCGTTTTAAAGTGCCGATTCTTTGAATCGTTAAAAAGTAGGCGTGGCATTGTCCGATCACGCCCACTTTTTGGTCAGCGGATGTTAATTATGTGGAGCACCTACCTACCAAATTTCATGGAAATAGCGTCCATAGTTTTCGAGATATAACGTGTTAAATTTTTTTTTCGATCAATCGTTAAATAGTGGGCGTGGCATATACGTACTATCTCAAATAAGGTACGAAAAGTACGAAGTACGAGGTACGAAAAGTACGAAGTACGAGGTACGAATAGTACGAAGTTCGTATCAAAAGTACGAACTTTACCAAATTCACGTACCTGTGCGAACCTCAAATTCACGTGAATTAGAGGTACGTGATTTCGTACCTTTAAAGTACGAAGTTCGTACTCACGTGATCACGTGAGTACCTACGAACGTTCGTACAAAAACAGACAGCTCTACTTGGAATTGCTGTATCTCATATGGTTTTTGATATATCCTGGTCTAAGCATGCAAAAAATACCGTTTTTACTTTATTTCGAAGCTATATATATCACTAGAATATAGAGCATTCATACGTAAGATGCAATACAATATCTGAAAGTTATAATCATTTTCTTTAAAACTTAATTTAAATTATGGCGATGTCTTTATTTTTCTTGGAGATATGCTAACCTAAAAAGTTAAAATAGTGCAAAAAATTAATTTTGTCATTATTTCAGTCTACGATATTTCGGAGAAAAATAAAGCTATTCACATGATTTAAATTAGGTTTTAAAGAAAGAGATTATAATTTTCAGATATTGTATCGGATTCTACGTATGAATGTTCTATATTTTAGTTATATACTTCAAAATAAAGCAAAAACGGTATTTTTTGCCTGCTTGGACTAGGATATCTCAAAAACCATGTGAGATACAGAAATTGCAAGGCCGGATTCGGATCTAGCATTGCAAAATACATTTAAAATAAATACTTTTATATTTGCTTGTTGTGTTTCTTTTTGTAATTTTTTTTTTATTTTATATGGGATATGTATTTTTGCGAAATTTCGCGAAAATGAGCAGCTACGATTTCGGGGTTTGCATTTTTTAGGCCACTAAACTAATACAAATGAAACCCCATTCTCAGATTTTGTCGACACTTTCATCACACATATCGACTGTTTAAGCACAGTGTGCAGCGTTCGTGTTGGTGAATGCTGAATTGCCATTTTTGCGTTTTTCGAGGTCACCAATTATTGAGTTAGTTAATTTATAGAGTAATATAATTAATTTTTAAAAAAGTATTTAATTTTACAAATTCAAAGTTCAACTTAATTTTATAATAAAAATATTGATTTTTAGAAAATAAGAAATCAATGAAGACTAACCTAAAAATTATATAGTAAATTAAAGTAAAGTAGAGCAACCACAGTTTGTTCGAGGTCGGAAGTGGTTTTACGCCCTTTTGAAAAATCACTCCTTTTATACAATTAAATACTAACCAAAATATATCCTTTTATTTGTCGTAAGCAGGGGAATTCTGCAATTGTCGTGGGGTTCAAAATTTTGTTGCGCACTTCATAACTTAGTTCCCAGTTTTTTTCGACTTCTTCCTAAGGCTCAAGATAATATTTTAAGAACTCGATAGAATGAGAAGGCTCAACCAATTGATCGGGAAAACAACCAGATAATGAACCTAAGATATTAACTATTAAAAGAATAGTTACATATTTTAGGTTATACGAGTATACAGAAAAAAATTAAACAAAATATTAAAACCTTCAACTATTTCATTTTCTTTCAATTTTCTTTTCTGGTGAACATTTTATGATAATTTAGCTTGCCACGCCCTTTATGCGTTTCAGGTCCGAAACTTGTATGGGGTATATAATAAGTGTTAGGACGTTCACTTTTGAATATGTCACAAATTTCCTTGGATATTTTGAGGTAAAGATCCGATGATATAGTTTTGCATTCTCAATTGCCATGCTGCTCTCTTTCTTTAACTAACCTTGCTAATAAATTACGTTGTCCAGTTGTTTTTTTCAGTCTAATTTTTTATGTAGCTTCTATGAATTTGAGCACGTTTTAGATTTTCATAAAGCCATTCTACTAGTGACTGTTTCTACGGAAGAATTAATGTTATCAAAAGAATTGATTCAAAACAATTTGCATTTTAGTACAAAGAAATAAAAAATGCAATACACTTATGTAAGTATACATGAGGCTATCAGAACAAAAGTGGCCTGAGTGGTGACGCTGAAGCAGTTTTGTTAGTAAGGCCGCTGTTGCTCTGATAACCTCATATACTTACTTGGAATTGATGGTTTATACCGATTTTGTATGCTGTGATTTTTGATTTTTTGTCAAATGATCTGGATGGTGCATTCGAGTATTTGTTCAGGCTGATTTAATGATACTGGTAACAGTGTTAAAAATGTTTTTTCAGTCTACAGGAGAAGACCAAGAAAGACAACATCAAAATTAATTAAATTTTATTTTAACCCGAACTGTCCCAGAGGCTCCGTAGTGGTGAGTATTGTGATTACCAAATATCTTGCTAAAAGTTGGAGGGATTGGATCAAGGGTGTCAGCGTAGAACAAAAGTTAGCCAATTTTGGCTCGACTACAACAAAAATAATATTTCAATATTATGCAAATTTCGCAGAAATACAACAATCACAGAAATAATTTTTGTTGTTATTTTTTGAGCTTGTCAAAATTTCGCGGAATTAAACATTTATGAATAATTGTTTTTGTTGTTTCGCATAGAAAAAAAAAAAAAAAAAAATTTTTCGTGTGTTATTATTATTGAAATATTGTTGTTGTTATAAACGACCCACCAAGAAAACAACAAAAAATTGTTTTTCTGATTGTTGTCCTTCGGGGAATTTGAATTTGTTGTAAAAAAAGAAAATTTTGCGCTGACTGCGCTTGGCTCAGTGATTTTAAAACGCTGACACCCTCGGATTGGATAATACTGTACTCTAACTGCCCCACCATTTTAGTAAATAACACTTAAAAAATCAAAATTTACTCTGGTTTTCTCTTTGAAAAGTGAAAACTCCAATTGCGCTTAGTGGTACCATATGGGACCAGGCTTTTAAAACTGATAACATATTTATACATAAACGTATTTTGTATCGAAACTAAAACCTACTTGATTATTAGCTTGCAACATTTTCATGAAACAATGGAATATGATCTTCCTCCAATCTTTCCAAAACTGAAAAAGTGCACTAGGTACACAAACATTTATTTTCTTTTAAAACATATGTATAATTTTTATTTTTTGCACTAGTTAAAAAAATTAGAAGACTTGATAAATCCTTTCCAAAATCCAATTAGCAACGAAATTAATGCTACGTCAGTTTAACTTCCACAGTTCTGGACCAGTTTGTCCATGCAGACATCCAATTCACTCCAAAAGGAATAAAAGTTGACAAAACTAAATACGAATACCTCATTACAGCATTACCGCAAGAGGTTATTATAACTGTCCTTGACTTTATGCAGTCGCCACCTACAACAAATATTTATGAAGGTCGTAAAAGAAAATAAGACAATTGACAAGATACTTTCCGATTCTGAGATTGGTGATCAAAAATCATCTCAATTTTATAGATCCCTAAACTTTTTAGCATGCTCACGAGTCGAATCAGACTTTCTCTAAAAACTTTGGTTGAGGAAATTGCCTAATATTTTAAATAGAGCTTTGACAGATTTAGATACTTAATTCCATGGGACTTATCCACATTTCAAAAATTATCTTTAGAAGTGGAAGAAGGTTTTCAGGAGCAAAGCAAAACTTTTCAAGATCAAGACATAGGTCTTCATGTAGGAATTTGTCAGGTCAGCGTCCATCTACAAGAAGCACGAAAATGCGTACTAAAAACTTAAATAAAATTAATTCTAAAAACCTAAGTAAACCTAAACCTAATTAAAAATAAAATTGGGATCTTCAAGCTAACATTAAAGAAAATTGTTTTTTATTGCTCCAAAGAGCTAAGCAGTGTTTGTTTGGTAAATATATATGCAACGTGTCTCGTGCAATGGGCACGGTCTGACCATTCCATCTTCCTGGATCATCGTCTTCATCATCCCATCGGCTCCACTGTTGCAGCGCCAGGCTTGGCCATTTCCGTAGAAGGCCAATAGATTTGCATCTCCCGTCGAAAGGTTCACCATCGCCGTCTCGATTCGAAGCGCTACACTGCAGCCTACAGTGGTCAACAGGTATTATTAAATTTGTAATTTTTAACATTTAGAAATTCATAAAAAAACAAGTTTGGTCCCCGACCAAACATATAAGTATGTATTATAAAAACATTTTTTTAGCATTTGTATGCATACGTTTGCAAAGATCGATTTTCATATAAATTTATCAATTCATTTTCTAACACATATTTATGACTAGGAACGGATTAAAAACACGGCTATAGTGACTTACGTTTAGTATTTCGCCGCAAAGAGTCATCAGACTATTTTTGTTGTAATTATAATTATTTTTATATTATTAAATTAATTTTAATTCAAAAATTGCAAGTTGTAAAACTTTGCGTTTGATTTGGGCAGGTTTGGTCAGGGCGTTTTCTCTAAAATAAATTTTAGAAACTAACTGACATGTACATTAGACCGGTGCGTTTTGGACGAAAGTTTAAAATTCGTCGCGCAACCGGCAGAATTGTAAAGTTTAACTATCGACATGAAGATTGCCGCCACTCTAGCTCTGAGAGATGACGGGAAGGGGTGTCGATATATTTTTGAAGGTTGAAAAACGTGGTTTAAAAATGCTTGCTTATAGGTCCGAAGTGAATCAATTCTCAGCTTCGTAGTAGGTCGAAAACTGAAATCCAAGACATGGATTCTTATGTATTTTTTCTCGTAAAATCGAATGGCATCATTAGTTTTCTGATTAGATGTCCATTTTTGGCGTTAAGTGAACTTTTCAGCTCAAAAAAGTCGAAATTTTTCCAAATCCCCTGTTTGAGCACTTCACAATTGAACAGAAAAAATCTTAGAAAAATTCTAAATGTATATTTTGTTAGGATTTTTCATGACAAATCCACTTCTTTAGCGCTACGACATTATTTTCATTCATGAAAAACGAATTTTTGATTTTTATTATCAAAAAATATCACGAAATCGGGCGTAAATATTTAGTCAACGACGGTTCCCAACGTCCGGACGGTTTTTTTTTGTTGGTGCCCCCTAGTAAAATTTTTTTAGAATATTTTTGGAATTTTTTTTAACCCATTATAAACAAGTTTTTGAAAAAGGGGTCAAAAAGACCCTTGAAAACGGGATATCATGGGGTAAGATGTTTGCACAACTTAATGTAGAATTAAGCATGGAACAATATTTGAGAACATCTTAACCCATTATAAACAAGTTTTCGAAAAAGGGGTCGAAAAGACCCTTAAAAACGCTATGTAATGGTATATAATGGGTTAAGATGTTCACACAACTTCATGTAGAATCAAGCATGGAACAATATTTTAGAACATCTTAACCCATTATAACGCGTTTTTAAGGGTCTTTTCGACTTCTTTTTCAAAAACTTGTTTATAATGGGTTAATATGTTCTAAAATATTGTTCCATGCTTGATTCTACATTAAGTTATGTGAACATCTTAACCCATTATATCCCGTTTTTAAGGGTCTTTTTGATCCCTTTTTCAAAAACTTGTTTAAAATGGGTTAAAAAATTTCCAAAAATATTCTAAAAAAATTTTACTAGGGTGCACCGAAAAAAAAAAAAACTGTCCGGACTTTGGGAACCATCGTTGACTAAATATTTACGCCCGATTTCGTGATATTTTTTGATAATAAAAATCAAAAATTTGTTTTTCATGAATAAAAATAATGTCCTAGCGCAAAAAAAATGGTACCACTGGATTTGTCAGAAAAAATCCTTACAAAATGAATATTTCGAATTTTTCAAAGATTTTTTCTGTTCAATTGTGGAGTGCTCAAACAGGAGATTTGGAAAAATTTCGACTTTTTTGAGCTGAAAAGTTCACTTAACGCCAAAAATAAACGTCTAATCAGAAAACTAATGATGCCATTTGATTCTACGGGGAAAAATACATAAGAATCCATGTCTTTGATTTCAGTTTTCGACCTACTACGAAGCTGAGAATTTATTCACTTAGGACCTATGAGCATGCATTTTTAAACCACGTTTTTCAACCTTCAAAAATATATCGACACCCCTTCCCGTCATCTCTCAGAGCTAGTGTGGCGGCAATCTTCATGTCGATAGTTAAACTTTACAATTCTGCCGGTTGCGCGACAAATTTTAAACTTTCGTCCAAAACGCACCGGTCTAATGTACATATATGTATATTAAAAATTAATTTTAAATTGAACTTTTAGTCATACATTTGCAAAGATCGATATTCATATATGTGACCGCCCAGCGGAAAAGGTACCTTATCTTCCCAAACAAAAAACCGTTTTTTTGCATTTTCTAAAAATACATATTGGGCCTTATCGTAAATCTGAAGGGAGTTTCCATTCTATCCCTTCCGGGGAGGGAGCACTGGAAGTAGTGAATATTTTATGAATGGAAACTCCCCTTCCTGCAGGGATACTTTTTTTATTTTAGCATCGTTGACATTTTCAGAAATAGCCAGTTTGCAACGCTGTGATTTTCCAAGACCGTTGACATTAGACACAAAAACAACATCTGGCAACGCTGAGTCTTTCCCATATCTTTGACATTTTGCGCAAACAACCAGTCTGAATGCTGACTTTTTCCAATTTCGTAGACATTTTGCTAAAAAAAAACATGTGGCAACGCTATTTTTCATAAATCGTAGACATTTTTTTGCATTTTCCACTGAATTTTGACAGCTGATTTAAAAAAAAAAGATCAACAAGCTATTGCAGCTGAATAAAAGTTGTGAAAATTAAGTGAATGCTTTACTTTTTTAATTAAAAAATGACTTTTTAATCATTTTAGTGTTACAAAAAAAAAATAAAAATTTGAAGTAAAAAGTTGTTTTAGTAGAACCGGTATAAGTTGGAAGCGCTTGGAAACGTAATGTAATATGAAAGCAGTTTCAATAAGCTATAAAATTGTTATACTAAAGTTTTTAATTTGTCAAACGTTATTTATAATTATTCATTTGTACATTATTATTCCCTAACAAAAAGTTAAGGAGTAAATTTTTGCAATATCCGTGAAAAAACTCGCTCCCAAACTATTGCCGATTGTGTAAGGGAGTAAGTGAATAAATTCGCGAGAATATTTATTTACGATAAGGCCCATTATCAATTTTTTTCAGGATAGAGGTTCGGTAAAACCGCTTTTATTGGTATTTGTAATTTGATAATCGAACTCAAATCAGTTGTAAAATGTTCAGTATATGTCTTAAAACATTTTAAAATTACATTTTTAGTATATTTTATAACATTTTTCTATGTTTAATTCATAGTTTTAACACAATTAAGAAGTCTTATACTTATATGTGTATTAACATTTTTCATATTAGGATGTATTCGACAAATTTAATTCGTCACTCAGAAATGTCAATTAAGCTAACTATCTATTTATTTTTAAAATACAAATTTTTTGTTAATTGAATGATTTACGAAAATAAAATGCTTTTGAACAATTTCAATACTTCATAATTACTTGAAAATGCAAGATTGCTATAGCAGAATTTTGTCAGACATTCCTTGAAGAACATTTTTACTTATCAATACCTCTATGCTGTCAATTTGTAAGCTTTGCACGCATCACAGTTTTCACAATGGTAACCCAGACAAAACTCTTTAGGAAGAAAAATTGCTTAGAAATTGTTTCGTGCATATCCCAACAATGGAAACCTTTCGATGCGTGTTTGCCATTATTAAAGTCGTTTATTACTCATAAATCACAAAATAGGGCGGCATTAGAAATACATCGGCCGGAAAGTTATGCCTGTCCAACGCATTCCCAGAATAAATAAAACTCAGAAGCAGAGGAAGAGATTTCGCCTTCAGATTGCTTTGACATTAAAACTAATGTATTTGGTAACACAAACACTCGAACAAATGAATGAATAAACCAGCAACCAGCAGAAAGGACATCTCTAATGTCTTTTGCTTATAATCTACGAATGCTAAAAATTTCTATAAATAAAACGTGTAGTTGTACCAGCAATAGAGTAGCACCAGATCGCTCATGCTGGCCAAACAAATAAGTCATATCAATGGGGTCAGTATTATTAATGTTCGATTTAGACAAAAGAAATTTTCTCTTTCAAGTTGTAATTGCGGTTGTTCTAATGGGCGCAAAATTGACAATGCTTCAAGTACATCGTATTATACTTGATACCTATATAAATTACAGAGTGAAGAATATATTTCATATGGGCGATTTCACAAAAAGGCATAATTTTTGCATCCCACTAATTTTAAACGTAAAATATTTAAAGTTTGTCTTATGTTTTCTAAATCAGACATTTGCAGGTAACAGTCATCATTGTAGTATTTTGCAACGAGACAGAAGCGCTGAACTGGTCAAAATGCCTGTGCCGTGCCTGTCTTCAGCAACA
Source organism: Calliopum simillimum (assembly GCA_951812925.1). Taxonomy (NCBI): domain Eukaryota; kingdom Metazoa; phylum Arthropoda; class Insecta; order Diptera; family Lauxaniidae; genus Calliopum; species Calliopum simillimum. Next base: position 63,639,887 of record OX638369.1, on the reverse strand, counting down.
AAAGTTGGATTCAGGCCAAAAATTCAAAAATTTAAAGTTTCACTAAATTCACTAAATTTAACTAAGGCACTGCGTAATTGCTTGCAACGTTGCACAATATTTCCCATTATTGAATATTTATAAAAAATGTTTTTATTATTTGGAAGATAATTGCTCTCCATTATTGATTAAATTGTTTTTGTTCGATCTGTTGGAGCAAACTTGCCTAGGTTATTAAAACACTAGTGCATTAATTTTAATTTTCTTTAATATTTTTCGACGTTTCGTCAACAAATCGTTGACCTCATCAGGTTAACACTATAAATATACAATAGTTAAATCAATACAATATTTTTTAACACTAATCGCACAAACTTACAAAATTATTACAAAAAAAATTAATGCACTAGTGTTTTAATAACCTAGGCAAGTTTGCTCCAACAGATCGAACAAAAACAATTTAAAAAATGTTTTTGTCTGCAACATATTAAGTTTTTATGTTAGCCTTTAACACAAAAAATTCCGTTAATTTTGACAGCCTTTACCGTCATATAAACTTCCCCTTCTCTTTATAATCGACATTTTATATTGAAGCTTTTACGTGCATTTAAGTAAATGTTTTTTTTTCCAGTTAAAATTAAATTTTTTTGTAGAATGGCTCAATTATGTTTTGCTTTAGGAAAAATTCTGCAAAGTGTTAAATACCTTGTTGAAGGCAACAAAGGCATGAAATGATGAGCGGGAAGTAAAAGAAAAGTGTACTTTGTATTTTAACCCTTTCGACCCGGCTGTTAGAACTAAATTTTTTGTTGGAATCTGTTATTTAGGTGTAATGAAAAGTACCAGTGAATGAAAACCTGAAAAACAATAATGGGGTGGGTCAGGGGGTGGTGGTAAACCGTTGTACCATCCGGGATGTTTGGTGGTACCTATGTGTACCACCCGTCCTCCAAAACAAAGAATTTCAAATAGAAATAATAAGTACAAGGATATAAATTATAGATTTTAGTTCATTATATTTTATTAATTTTTAATATTATTGAACAGAAAGACAAAGTTATGAAAAGAACGTGTTTTTTAGATCAAATTCACTTATGCATGGTATGGCGCAAAGCAGTTTTTGCAAAGTAGTACACAACATTCCTGAATTATTGTCTTAGTGTGTGTCTATCTTTTTTGAGCGCTGCAGTTAACACAACGACGTCAAGCAGCTATTTGAACAGGAAGATGCATTTCTGCTTGATGGGCAGTTTGTGCTGCGCTACCTGGAATAATTGACCGACGAACAGCAGTGGTTTTGAAGCCTTCCTCAATTAATGAATCCGCTAAGATTACTAAAAAGGATTTGAATGGCATCTTGTTTCGGTTGACCTCATTATAAATGACCCATTCGTTTACGGATGTCATCATTTTCAAACGGTTAAAATCTTTCTTCCACCATTTATTCGATTTCCGATCGTAGTCGTAGAGGCAACTCATTCCATCTGCCAAGTCTACACCTCTCATGATCTTACGATAAAATTTAATTTGATTTGGACATGGGACTTGAATTTTTTCGCCTGTGTTGAATTTTTTATTGTGATGTCGTAACTGTTGCTTCATGGCAATTACTTATCACCAAAACTTCTTTGGTGTCTTGCTTTTTGCGCATAGAAGTCCAGACGATGTGTACTTGAAATCCACTTCACGTTTTTTCATTGTTCTCCCCGAAAATTTTGGCATACCTTTTCTGTTTGCCATTACAGTGCCAATAGCTGAGAAAGAAATTGCATCCAATAAATGCGTGGTGTGACTCGATTCGATAGGTTGGAAAATGGAGCTGGTTCAGTAGAGGCAAGTACTTCCTCGAAAACCTCATACACTTCATCTACCATGTCGGCTGATGAATCTTTCTTATCGCTGGAGCTAGAGAATGAATCTTCATTTTTGGTGGAGATAGAGACCCAACTTGCAACAAAATTGTCAGAGCTTCCAGCAGGAAATTCTTCGAAGTCGCTAGCACTATCAACTTCATCCTCCAACAATTTACGAATATCTTCAGGATTAATTTTCTAGGAAGATACAAATTTCCTGCAAAACCAGGCTTCACATTATTTACTGCATAGCGGACTACTGGTACATATGTGTACCACCATACCGGACGAATGGTACATATGAGTACCATATATCAAAATAAACATAAAACTAATCTCTTTTTACAAATTCTTACCTTTCACAATTGTTAAAACGCGTAAAAACTTCAATTCCGCTTTATTTTTATAATTTTTTGAACTTCACCACTCAATTTCATCCAAAAACTAAGCAAAAACTAACTACGTTCTTCACTTTGGCTCCGTTGCTACTCACAAAAAACGGTATTGTGCAAACAAAAAACAGAAAAAAGTTACAGAAACGATCAGAATACATTCAGGAATACTTAAAGAGGAATTGGTTCTTTCCGCGACCTAATAACATTTAATTTGAAACTTTTAGGGATGTTTAAATTTAAAGCGGTACTTATATATAACTCTCGGGTCGAAAGGGTTAAAGGGCGAATTCCAGCAACTAGAGGAATGCTATGATTGAATGATCAAATTTTCTGCTGGGTTATAGTGTAGTCAACAAGCCAAAAAAATAGGCAAAATGAGGAAGTCCTCAAGAACAGTTCCGATTTTGATGATTTTTAAAAAAAAAAATTTTTTATATAAAATCAGAAACATTTTGGAGCTCGGTCGGAATTATAATATAATTTTTTAAACTATATTTAAAAAACTTGTGTTTTCATAAAAAAAAAAATTCGAAAAAAATACAACAAACAAAAATGAAAATAGTCATTTTATACGTATTTGGCAATTCTAAATCCGAATCTGGAATTAGAATTGCTGTATCTTATATGGTTTCTGAGGTTTTTTTGTAGAGTCTAAAATTGTGTATATAAAAACTGTTGTCATGTTGTCAAGAACGGCTTAAGCGATTTTAATGAAACTTTGGAATATGATGCGCATTAGCATATACTAAAGAATGAGATAGACTTTGACTTAGTATATATTTACGATGAGGCGTGGCACCGCCCCAAACTTTTAATTTGATTCGGTCATATCTTTTGAACCGTATAAAATTTTTTGATGAAAATTAGTACACAGCTTTTTTATGAAAACATAAGTTTTTTAAATATCGTTTGAAAAATTATATAATTCCGACTGCGCTCCAAAATGTTTCTGATTTTTAAAAAAAAAAAAAAACAAAATTTTTAAAAAAAAAATCATCAAAATCGGAGCTGTTCTTGAGGACTTCCATCTAAAGGCTTTATTGACTCCACTATTAGTAAATATTTCTTTGTCATCGCAGAGCAAGTTTTATTTTAAATATTTCTCATATATATATTTCTCAAGTATTTTTTAAAAATATATTGATAAACAAATATCCAAAGACAACCCATGTAAAAATCGATAGTTCATCGTATGGGAAACGAGTTACTTGCGAACTAGTTTTGCTCCGGTTGAAACTAGTTTGTGCATAGTTTTGGGGTAGACCGATTTCCGACAGGGACAACCAACTCGTCGCGAGAAATAATTGTCACTCAATTTGAAAATAAACAAAAAACGAAAAACAAGTATTTGTTTTTAAAATTTTTTAAACGAAAAGAGCAATGGTTTGGACATAATATCCGTGGTATGTGAAGCATATACCCAGTTCACGGAATATAATAGAAGATGGTGGGTTAGGCCAATAAACTACTCCAGGATTGAGATGGGACTTTTTAAAACCTGTACTGAAGAGTTAATAATCTTGGATGAGGAAGATTTTGTGGTGGCAACCAGGGTTTCTGTCGTAAACTTTAAAATCTTGCTAAGCATAATAAAGCAAAGGCAGGCGCGATACAGCAACGGGCATGCGATTCAGCCCAAGGAGCGATTATCCTTAACATTGTTGTGAGTTGTTAATGGTCCAGAAATATAGTTTCAATACTGAAGTTGCATAATTTGAAAAATTTGTATATGTTTGGATTAATTTGATGTTCAGAAAGTTATACTAGTTGGTCTGGCCAAAAATAGAAATTCTCTAATCCGCAGCATTATGAAAATTTTTCTTGTATTGTATGAAAAACCCAAAGTTGATTTTTTTTTCCGGTATGATGATTTTTAGATACCTTTGTTATAAGGCAATAAAACTGCATAAAAATTGATTAAAAAAAAAATTTTTTTTTAATAGTTATTAACAATTGAAGTTTTTGAAACTATGGGATAGACCCTTTTTCTAAAATTTATTGCTCATAAACTTCTCATCGAATACAAATTTTTTTTTTTTAATTACATTGTTAATTAATGACAATTCATGAAAAAAATATTATGGTCACATGTGACGTCATTTGTTGTTAAAAAATATCACTTTTTTATAAACAAATGAAAATAAAACAATGTTCTGAGGCTGCGAAAAATTTCTTTTATATATAGGATTATTTTATGTAATTTCACAAACAAATAGAAAAAAAAAGTGTTATTTTTTATTACTTCAAAAGTTATGTTAATTTTCGTGACGTCGCACAGTGCGAAATTTTCAGAGTCTAGCGGAACTTAATTCATATCTCAGCACATATAGCAGTTATAGTTATGAAACTTAATACTTAGATATATATTTAATTGGTAAAACACTATGCAAAAATTAAGGCGGATCAGACAAGGGGTTATTATACCCCCCATATATGAAAATGTTTAAAACGTTGTATTTCTGCTCCCATACCAGATATCGCTATGAAACTTGATAGATATAAATATTTTCTTATAAAAACACCATAAAAAATGAAGGGGGTAAGACAAGGGGTATTTGCTACTTCTTGCATTTTTATTCAGAAATGCTTCTGAATTTCGAGAGGATTCCCCCTACTTTTTTTGTATATTATAAACTAGCGTGCGAATAGTTACCTTTAAACTATGGAGAGTGTCAGATGTTAGTGTTGGTAAGCCTATTTTTTCCAAAACAAAACCAACGATGGCGTCCGATGTCGGTTTTTCATGAAATTTCGGTGTTATATGCAATTTCCAAAGACATTCTGGAAAAGGTTTAGTTAAAAAGAAGATCGCAAAATATCGCAAAAGATGTTTTGTGTTTCCAGTAGAGGATAAACCTACCTTTCAAATTTTGTACGTTTCAAAATGGCAATTTGTGGTAACACCTTTTAAAGTATCCAATGAAGTTGAAAATGTAAATCTTATCCACTTCTTAAAACGCACAATTTTCACAAGCAAATCACATACGAGTAAGAAAAGATTTTGCAATTATTTGAATGCCAACAAGTGACAATTTTATTAAAAAATAAATGATAAAAATTTCGCGGCCTACTGACTTACCGTTTGTATGTACCACTCTATTAACTTTAACAAATCGAAAAGCTTTTAATAAGCAAAAAGTATGATTGAATTAGTAATGCAAGTTTTAGGTGCATTTTGCAGTTGTTTATCAGGGTTTTTCACCAAACTGAGTATGAGGTTTTTGAGGTGGGATATTAAGCTACTGAAATAATGAATAATCTTATGCATTTTTTGTATTCCAAAAATTGAATAAAGTTCCGCTAAACTTCTCAAATTTCGCACAGTGCGTTGAGCCCATACAAGCAATGGTCAGAAACAGAAGGAGTTGTTAGATATCGATGAAATTTGGTATTATAAGTAATTTGGGGTCGCTGAGCTCAAAAATGATCTCAGATTTGTTGTAAACTTTATAATTTTGCCAAAAACCAGGTATGTAGGACGATTTTCTTAAGCTCCATATATAACGATGATGAAAAAGTAATGTGTAATATTAACAAATGAAATATACGTAGTAGCAATAAAGTTTTTTTGTACTTTTGAGACCATTTGTGTTAATAAAAACAAAAAAAAATTTTCAACATAAATATTAAATTGCATGCAAATTTCTCATTTTAAGCATTTAAAAAAAAAAGAAAAAACATATTTGTAGGACGAAGTAGGAAAAGTTATTTGCAGTTCTTGATTATATAGAATCCGTACTAGTAGATTAAAAAAAAAAACTGCACTTAATTTTATAAGATTTGTTTTTTTTTTTTTTTTTCATCGAAATTTGTCAATTTCTGAAGTTTTTCATTTGATAATATCATGTAGTAAAATCACTACAATATAAATCAAATTATATATTTTCGAAAATTTTTTAGTTTTATTTATTTACTTAAATATTATTTATAATAAAAAACTTTACTTCGTTTGGTTTAATCAAAAGACAAATTTTTGATAATTATTTGTTTAAGAGAACCCAAAACGAAGTTAATAAAACATGATTTTTTTTGAAAAATATCTCAACTTTGAAGTGTCACAGCGTAGCCAAAACTGAGTTTTTCCTCTAAATATTTTGTTTTTATTTTATTGATACAATTACCTGTCGATTGATACCAATATTATTAGGTTTCGAGTCACAAACAATTTTGATTTTTGCCACTAGCCAACGCAGTGTGCGTCGCGCGAATCACTCAGCGAACGTTTTCCACACCGTGCGCTACCAGAAGATCGTACGCAAAGATAATTTGATTTTACTCCTAAAATAACTGTTAACGAAAAAATAACTGTGGATTTGTTTATAGCAAAATAGTTTTATTTATTTATTAAATGGAAGCTGTTACGGACTTTTCAAATCCAGAAAAAATTTTACATGTTAATTGTTTATTATTAATTGGTGCAAAAAAAGAAAAGAGCGTGTTTTTTTTACAGTTTTAGCATTTTTGAATCTTTTGTTTAAAAATAGTCTGTGAGCTTCGCACAGTAGTCTATAAGAGATCGCTAGCCGGTCATAACTCCGAAAATTTTTGTATTAAAAGTTATATTTTTTTTGGACAAATTTTAAGTTAAATATCTAGATAACATATTTCAAGTACCAGAATGTCAAGAAATAATACCATTTCTGAGTTTTCGCGACTTAAACTTGATGAATTCAGAAAATGATAATTTTTTTCAAAAATCTCTTAAAGCATGTGAGAGTTTAAATGAGTGTATCTTTTAAACTAAGTGGTCTTTCCTCATGAAACTTATAGTGAGAATAATTTGATCTATCTAAAGACTTGCGTACTTAGATGTTAGTTTTTTTTAATATAAAAAGGATATCCGGATCATCACAAAAAATCTGCAATTTCATTTCGCAAATTTACGAATTTTGCACTCTATAACTATAACTAATATGTTTTATGGAGTTGCAACGACTAGATCATTTAAGTGTATAATATGAGGTTCTCTGAAGGTTCTGCGCATTTAACTGACTTTCCCATCACACCTCTTCTTGGACTACGATGAGTTTTTCTTCAGCAACTTTTCTGTATTCTTGCAACGCTCCAGTTTCGTAAAACTAATAACAACCAAAGTGTTTGAGGTAAAACAATAAAATTCGATTTCTGATATAGTTTTAGTAGCATCTATTTATTAGTTGAAAATGGGCGTGTTCGGGTCAAGGACACGCCCACCTCCTATATAACCAAACATTTTAATTCGCTATAACTTCGTAAATATTTAAAGTTCAAAAATAATATTAAATTTCCGAGTTAGTATAGATAGCATTAAGTTACTTCGTAAAAAAGAACGTGATCGGGTCAAGGACACGCCCACCTCCCATACAACCAAAAATTGGGAATCGCCATAACTTCGTCAATATTTGAAGTACAAAAATAATATTTAATATCTGAGTTAGTATAGATAGCATTAAGTCACTTGATGAAAATGGGCGTGATTTGTCCGCCATTTTGTTTATAAAAAAGATGGTACCGAAATCGAAATCAGCGACGTCAAAAAACTCCTAAACCACAATGTTGTAGTGATATAGTAAATTTTTTAGAAAATTGTCCTCCATTTTGGATCCGCCATTTTGTTTACAAAAAAGTTAATACCGAATTCGAAATCAGCGACCTGAAAAACACCTTTAGCCAAAATTTTGTAGTGATATAATCAATTTTTTAGAAAATTGTCCGCAATGGAAATACAGAAAAAAAAAATGTAAGTTCTTAACAATTTTTGTTACTTCTTTTTTATTTTGTTAATTTATAAATATTTTTTTAGTCAAAAAAAAAAAAACCACAAGCCAGCAGTTCGAAATGCTAACAAAGCTGCTTGCAAATTCTCCACAGCTGGCAAGAGGTGTTCAACTGTTTGGGTGGAATAAATTAAAAGTTTAGGCAGAATGGGAAGAAATATCCAAAAAATTAAATGCTTTGGGACCACCTCAAAGGTCTTCAGGAGAGTGGAAAAAGGTAAGTTTAATAAAAGCTCAAATGGAATAAGATCCTTTCAAAAACTTATTGCAGTACAAGTTTACATAAGCGGCACCTATCCAATTCTTTTCTAATTTTTTGAAAGTAGTACAGTTTTAGGGGCAAATTACAACAATAACAAAAAAATGTCACTCGGATCCAGTTTCGAAGAAATAACCATCGGATGATCCGAATTTCGATTTTAAAAACTAGAAGATGTTGTGAGCAGTGCTGTCGTTTTGAAAAGTTTGAGCGAAGTGAAATTTTGTAATAAGTGAAGTGTTGCGAAGTAAAATTCTGAAAAAGTGGAGTATTACGAAAATCACAATTTTATTTATTGTATTCATTCATTTTTATGAATGAAAAAAATAAATAAAAAATTCCTTGGGTCAAAAAATTACCGAAATATAGCCAGTCACTCGAACATGGAAATTTTGTTTATGCGGTCGAAAAAACGGTTTTTACTCAAAACAAGGCTTCTTACGAAAAAAGTGTTTGAAGCAAAAAATGCTTAGAATAGTCCAAGAAATACGTGTGAATTTTTCTCAGAATTTTTGGAACTTTAATTTTTTTTTTGACCAATTTTTTAAAAATTATAAAATGTTCCCAAAAATTAAATTTATTCTTTGAATGATTCTAAGTATTTTAGGCATTATACAGTTTTCTCGTAAGACGACTTTTTTTGAGTAAAAAAAAATTGTTCCGACCACTTAAAAAAATTTAAAGGTAAAAATTTTATAATGAAGCGTTTTAAAGAAAATTACTGTTATGATATTCTGCTATATTTTTACCTATCTCTGACCCTAAAATAGACAAAAGAGTAAAAACACAAGAATTCGAAATTTTTGCTTTCTTTTTTTGGTCTATAAACTATTTGGATGGCAAATTTAATTCTCTACAAAAAGTTTCCTTTGAAGTACATCGAAATTTTGATTTGTTCGCTTGATATATTGAAAAACAAATTACTTTTCAGTCAGGGCAGGCTTCGGGCATACAAAAAAGTATGTCTTTTATGTTTTTTCACCTTTCTGTTTTATTTCTGACAAGAGACAAAAAAATGGATTTTTACATAAATTTTTAATATAGATAGATATACCTTTATTTTAAGCTAGCCTTTAACTTTAATATATGAAAAAATTAATGATCTAGAAAACTTTCACAACATGTTTCTTAGTAAAAATTATTAGCTTTTAAAACTGTTCTAGATCAAAACAGTTTTAAAAGCTAATAAGGAGAAATAATCGTTTAACTGGAGGCTATAGGATGAAGGTCCACACAAACTTTAGTCCAGTGACGTTGAATCTTTGGAGAAATTTATGTGGACTTTGCGGCTTTTTAAAGGTAATCATACGATGAGCCTACAATATATGTGGTTTTTAATTCATAGCATTATAAGCGTGTTAGAATTTGCTCTGAAACTGTCGAAAAACACTTTTCTTTTGTATGGAGGATTTAGTTTTTTGCGTATATTTTCCATAGTATTAGTTTTTTCACCAAGACCAATCGGTTTTAATTAGTCGCTTTGAATATCTTTTCAAAATGAGTATTCACTCTAAAATCAACTTGGCGTAAGTGGTTCCGAAACAGTTTGGAAAATTGAGGTTTTTAAACTTTTGCAGTTTTCGACCTATATCTATATCTGACACGATACGAACAATTTTTTATATATTTTTTAAAAAGACTTATTACTTACGTCGAATACCATCGACAAAGTTTGTCTCCCCTAAACGAAATAAAAAAGGAAAAATACCCGATTATGACTGAAGCATTGACTTTTCAAAGAAGCATTGCTTAAAATAATCAAAAGGATATATTAGTTCAATATGGTCAGAAATGGTTGTTGTAATTGAATCAGGGTCCTTTATTATGATAATGAAACTTTGGGTTAGTGATAATTTTCTTGGAAAAAAATGACGGTTCTTTTGAAGAACTTCAACATTTTCGAAAGATCGCAATATCTCAATACAAAACTTCTGATTTAAAACGTTTATACACCAATTATAGCCTTTAAAGTATCTATAACATAAAAAAAAGAAAAAACATGAATCCAAGAAATTCTTAAAGCAGACGTTAAAAAAAATACCCATGTCTCGTCGTTTTTCTCCAGCACGTCAGACTTTCTTTTAATCGATTTTTTAAGTTTTTTAACCCACTGCGTATGAAAAAACAGAAATAACTAGGGCTGTGCAACGAGCCGAACTAGTTCGATCAAACTCAAAACTCATGAGCTTTTCACACAATTTCAGTACCGAACTGAGTTCGTTTAGCTCAGCTCAACTCAGTTCGTAAGTTCGTGAGTTTTGAGCTGATCGTTTGATCTATCATCGAATTCGTTGTGAGCTGATCGTTTGTTTGTTGAGCTAGTAAGTTATGAGTTTTCTCGTTTGTTTGGTTACGTTCACCGTGTTCGTTATGCGATGTATATGATTGCAATCAGCTTTGTAAGAATTGCGTAGAAATAATGCTAAAGGTTTAATATTATACACGAATATTAAACAAATGTTTTGCATAGTTGTTTTTTTGCTCTTAATTTAAAATTGTAAACTTAATAAAATTGAAAATAAATCTAAGACGTTTTGACAAATAATTTTGAATGAAAAAGTTAATTTTTTTAAGGTTCCCACCTGTTTTTTGTAATAAAATCAAAATTTTCTATCAATAAATTGAGGAGTGGCCGTACCAAAGGGCCTAAGTACCATTTTGAGGCAGAAGTAATGTCATACTTTTTATGTGCTTTATAGTCGGTTATTTGACTGCTATAATTTTTTCAACATAATGACATGAATTTCACACAATCAAGTAAATTTTTAGTGAAAACAGAAAACAATTTTATTAACTTCTAACAAAATGTCACCCGTTTCATATAATGACACTACTTTTGCCTCGAAATGGTACTTAGGCCTTTTGGTACGGCCACTCCTCAGTTGCTAATATCATAATTTTCTCTCTATAAATTGACATATTGGGTCTAAAAACTACGAAACAAAAATTTAGGGTTGCCATATCAGGGTTGCCAGATTTTTTTTTGGAAAATTGCATTTCTTTTTAAACTTTTTTTATTGAAAAATATAGAATCGACCCAAAAACCCACATTAATTTCCTTGGGCGTTATTTCCTAACGCCAATTTTTTTGGGGTTGCCACCTCGTTTTTTTAATAAAATCAAAATTTTTTTCAATAAATTGTTAAAATCATAATTGTTTTCTCTATAAATTAATATCTTGGGTCCAAAAACAATAAAAAAAGTTAACAACCAAATGCAATTTTGCGAAAAAGTCAGGCAACCTTAAATTTTTCTTTCGTTATTTTTGGACCCAAGATGTCAATTTATAGAGAGCAAATGATGATTTTTGCAATTTATTCCAAGAAAATTTTGATTTTATTAAAAAAAAAAACAGGTGGCAACCCCAAAAAATTTACTATGGGGTTTTGGGTCGATTCTATAACTTTCAATAAAGAAAGTTGATAATGAAATGCAATTTTCCAAAAAAACGTCTGGCAACCCTGATATGGCAACCCTAAATTTATGTTTCGTCGTTTTTGAACCCAAGATGTCAATTTATAGAGAGAAAATGATGATTAGGCAACCCTAAAAAATATAATGGATTTTTTTAAAGTTTATCTAAGCGGTTAAAGGCTAAAATTTAATTTTTTTTTTAACTGTATGGTTTAAGCAAATTTTACAAAAAAAAAATAAAACATGTGGCAATAATGAAAGTTGCTTCTGCTGTGTACAGCGAAGAGCCGAAGTTCAAACAAAAAACAACTATGCAAAATATTTGTTTAATATTCGTGTATAATATTAAATCTTAAACTTATCCCAATTCTTACGCATTTTTTGCAACGCTGATTGCAACTTCCAATCATATTCAACGCATATCGAACACGCTGAACGTAACCAAACAAACGAGAAAACTCATAACTAACGAGCTCAACAAACAAACGATCATTTCACAACGAATTCGCTGATCGATCAAACGATCAGCTCAAAACTCACGAACTTACGAACTGAGTTGAGCTGAGTTGAGCTGAGCTGATCGATCTTGTCCGTTGTGTGTGGCGAAAACTCGAACAGGTTCGATCAGCTCATTGCACAGCCCTAGAAATAACACATTCTTGTGTTAAATCGATTAATTTAACTATAGGATCCTTACATCTAAGGTGTATCATTTATTCAGAAAACTTATGCAAGGAACATTTTTGTAGAAAATTTTAACCCTCTACAACCCCCACAAGTGGGTAATTTTTACCATTTTCTTCAAATAGTACAAAAATGACACCTAAAACAGGGGAATATTGAGTCAGTATGTAGCACAGAAATATATGCTATAAAATTTCACTACTAGTTTTTTTTCCAAATTTCACCTTACTGTAAAACTCTAAAATTACATTTTTGGATAAAACTCGTTGTTACAAGATCATAACGAAATCACACAAGGATCATTTTTCAAAAACATATTAATCCATTTTATCCTGGTTTAAGGGTCTTTTTGACCCCTTTTCCTAAAAACTGGGCTAAAATGGGTTAAAAAATTCTGCAAAAATGTTATACGAAAAATTTCACAGACGAAAAATTCTTAAAACTTAAGGAAAGCGCGGCAGGAATGTAATAAATGTGCAATGTGAAAAGTCCTACAGTACAGTGTACAGTCGATAAAAAAACTTCAAAAATCGTTAAAAAAATAATCTGACGTGCTGGCGAAAAACTACGAGACACGGGCATTTCTTTCACGTCTGCTTTAAGAATTTTTTGGATTTTCTCATGTGTTTTACAAAAAATTCGAAATTGTCGAACAGGAGTGCTCATTTTTTTCGGCTTGATCATCTGAACAATATATTTTAAAATTTGATCTGGCAGACATTTTCTGATTATGTATTGTTTCTAAAACGCTTAATAAAACTATGTTTAAAAAATTAAATATAAGGTGCTGCTAAAGTAAGCTTAAGCTCTTACAAAGCAATAAAATTAAATCATTGTTTAGGTTTGGGCTGACCTAAGCACCCGCACAAAAAAGAAAATTGCGAGCAATAAGGCAAGCAGATGCGGTACAGAGGGAGGACCATTTTCGGAGATACCGCTATCAGAAATGGAGCATTCTGTTGATGCGATTTTAAATTTGAATGTGGCAGGTGCTCCTAAAGGTAGCACATTTGGTATGGCCTCTTCATCTGAAACCACTCTTCCATGCACAGAACAAGTGGTGGAAATTGCAGATTGTGAGGAGCCAAGTTGCAGTACCAGAAAGCCGAAAAGGAAGCACTCGCCGGACGTTTTCAACTAGGCAAAAAAGCAAATCGAAAACCAGGAAAAAAGTATCGAGATTTGGAAAGACATCCGAGATACCTCCAGGCGGCAAGCGGTAGCCTTGGAAAAAATAGCCAGAATTGCAGAACTATTTTTTAAGAATTTTGGTGGCGTATTGAGCGAAAGTGATGACAGCGATTAAAGATTATTTATATATTTTTTTTTAATAAATACATGTACATGTTCATTTCAATATGAGTTAGTTTTATTAGGAAGCTTTTTAACAATTCTTTTAAAATAGGAGAAGTGCAAAGAACATGTTTTATGCAAAAGTTTCTGCTATTCTTCTTCTTATATTTGCAGCAATAGTTGAAGTGTTTCCGTTTGGTGTTCTCTCAATTTCACGTACAATTTCATTCCTTTCGAGTTCTTCTAATGGCGGCATCTCATTTTTGTAATATATGCAAGCGTTATGTAGAGCACAACAAACATTACTACCATAGGAGAATAATGTAGTCCTCTCTCGGCAATAATGCATCGAAACCTATTTTTGAGGACTCCAAAACACCGTTCAATTACATTGCGTGCTTTACAAAATTGCTCGTTATATTTTTCTTCACAAGGCCGCTGTGGATTTCTGAATGGTGTTAATAAATATGGTGACAATTGGTAATCAGAATCTCCTGAAAAATAATTATTATGTAAGCACATTAGAGCATTTCATTGAGCAAAATAAGAGGTTACATCTGATATTTAAAATAGTGATTTTTTTTTATTATTTTGCGTATGTTTTCACTATTTGCAAATCACTCATTTACTTAAAGAACGGCACAAATCACTAAAATCGCTTTCGCGGTAAATACGTTTAAAGTTTTCAATTAGAAAAGTTATTTGGTCTTCAAACGGTGACTGTAAAAGATATATGTATATATATATATGTATAAAATATAAAACATGATATAACAAATAATTCTGCATCATTCGCGTTCTTTGAGTTTTGCCGTTCTTTAAGTAAATGACCGATATATCCTTAAAAAAAACTAACCAAGAAGCCATGTATTTATTCTTCCTCTTTCAAAGTTGGACTTTAGGTAAGAGCCAGCATGACTACTTTTCCAAATAAATGAATCGTGGTTCGAGCCGGGATTTCTTGCATCGACTTATTTGATAACCAAATTATGGTCATAAATCTAGAAAAAATAAAATAAATTTTTGAAGTTCAAAAGAAAAACACAACAGTACCATCATGGCGTTTATACTATAAAATCTTTTTCGATTATAGTACAAATGTTTCAGCTCATTATTTGGTGACATAATTTTTACGTGCGTTCCATCAACGCAACCAATAACTCCAGGAAAACCATAAAATTGCTCTTTAATAGATTGCTCTTCGCTTGAAGATAACTTTAGGCGTATCCATTTCGAGCAAAAGTGATTTTCAAATAATTCCAAGCACTCCGCAACAATTCTTGAAACTGATGTTTGGGATAGACAGCATTTGAAGTCAGTCCCAACAAAACCTTGATAGCTTCCTGATGCAAGGAACGTCAAAAAGCAAGCCAGTTTAATTGCCTTTGTTATACGTGTTTGTCTGTGTCCGATCTTCATTTTTGGAGACAGTTCATCGAAAATATACTTGAAGACTTCTTTACTTACACGAAAGTTCTTTACGAAGCTGCAATAAATAATTTTGTAACGCTTATTTTCATTTTGCTTCCGGATAAAAGTCATGGTATTTATCTATCTACTTACGCTGATTCTGGAATCTCCAAAACATTTGAGCTGTCTCTTAAAATTTTTCTTTCTATCCGAAGAGAACGATTATTTTCATTCCTCCTTCGTGGTAAAATCGGAAAAATAACGAAGTTCATCACAACCAATATATAAGAACTTGCACACGATTTTTAAACGACAAAAAATTTCAAGTGACAAACTTGACAATAAATTCGTCTGTTTTCGTTTTACAGAAAGAATATTTTTTCAATAAAAACGTAAAAAATCTAAGATCACAACCAAGTCAAACACAAAATACTCATTCGCTCACTTTCGAACATAAAATACTCAATCGCTCTCACTTTGTTGTCGTTTTTCGTGAATACAAAATATTGAGCTATTTGATTTTTAGTCACTTTTCAGTCGAAAAATGAGAGTTTTCGAGATAGAGAATTAGGGCATTAGAGTCAGTGACCCTCAAAACATAAAAGCTGATATTTTATTTTATAAAAAATAGTTATGACCAGCTAGAATAGCATTCTAGACCACTGTGCGTCGTGTTCTTCATTTGTAAAACAGTAAAATTTTATTTTCTTAAAAAATGTGTTAGCCCATTCATAAAATGTTTTCGCATTCGATATTTGTTGGTTGTTGGCTCTTTGCAAATTTGTACGGAATGCGCTTCTTTTGACCGTTCCCCCTATACCGTCGCAAGCACTTTTGCCATGTGAGGTAGCAAAGAAGTGCCATTCGGCAGGAATTTGAAAATCTTTTTTATGGTATAACAAGTTCAATAAGTTGGACTTGTTTCTATAATGGCTGCCAGCTCCGTCAGAAAAGTACATTATTTTTTTTATGTTTGTTGAGCCATACTTTTCTTTTAAATGCGTGATTAATTTTTATTAAAAAGATGAACAGCTACTGAATCGTGATCCCGATTTTCTGAGAAAATCACAACATTTTCATTCGAAAGTACGTTGTTTGTTCTATAATACACTACATAAAAATGAAGTGTAATTTGTTCTTTTGACCAATGTTGAGATTGTATGGCGTTTTGAATATCAATCGAATAATTCTCTGAAAAGTCTAGTGTGACAATAAACTCTTCATTGCCAATATTATCTTTAAGATTTTTTAAATACGCCGCTTGTGATTTTGCTAAGAAATCGCGCGTCAGTAATGTCTGCAAATCTTTGGCTATATTTTTTAAAAACTTCTGTCTTGACTCCGTTATTACCGAAAGTTGGCACCTGTTAAATAAAAATTATAATCAAGAAATTCAACCATCAGAAAAGAACAAGAACATGGCGTAACATTAGTAGGTACCTGTCGGTTGATATCCACTGACTGAATTTTATTTCCTTCAAATTTGCAGTTTTTAAAATTGATTTCAATTCTGAATCAACTGCACTTACACCAGGGCATTTATTGCATTCCAATAAAAAGCAATCTGATGTGGGCGTTTTGCACAAAATTTTTTAAAGCCATTCGTGATACGTTGCAGTGAAGATAGTTTTTTTTCGATAAAGATCTAGCTTTAAGCCTTGCAATTTTAATCGCATAATTTGATGGGTCTTGCAGACACATACGTTATAGACTTATTTTCACCCCAGGAAATTCGATCGAAAATTGTTTATACAAAACGCCTATAGAACCCATTAATAATTGCTTCTGTAAGTATATTGCAATTTTATTAATTGAATAAAAAATATAAATTAAGCGTCAAGAAAACTATATTTTAACAAAACTCTATAACGTACCGTAACGTGTACCCGATTTGTCCCCACTCGAATCGATTTAGAGTCTTTAATTCCTGGCAAAATACGACTGGCCGAGTCAGACAGATAAAAGTTCTTTACTTTTTCTATTGCTGCTTGTTGTAACGGTAGTCCTATCTTTTGTTCAGGCTAAGATGCATACATTTTAGTATCGCGTAACTTTTAAGCTTGAGAAGCTAAATACCGGGAAACTCCAAATGTCCTCGAAATTTTTCTTGAATTCCAATCCAGAGGCAATGTAGATAAAAGGGACATCTTTTCAGCTCGTGTAGCCCGTGCACTGATAGCGGCTTTTAAGTCAACAACCCATTCTTCCACTTTACTTCCAGAACTCGAAACCGTTAGTTTTGCTTTTTTCATCGGCATAGTGTATTCTTCTTGTGAAGAACTATCAATTTCTTCTTCACTATGTACAATTATGTTGTTTTCGTCATTTTCTTTCTGATTCACTTCAACCACTTTCACTTTATAAACCATATTTCTGCATGTCTTACACAAATATTTTCCTTTTAAGTTTGAAAATTTATCGCAATATGTATCGGTAATATAATTAAGATTTTTATAAAAATTTTTATGATTTTTTCTTTCGAATGGATTGCAGCACGATTTTGGCTTAGGCATTTTTATTATGTATATTGCACTAAATATGAAAATTATAAAAATTTACTCAGCAGCGTAGACAAGCAAAAAAATTTAAAATCTGCAAAACACTAGTCACAAATTAACATTGCTTTTTAGTACAGTCAATATGGCATCAAAAAGGGTCTGAAAGTTCGAAGGTTGACCCCCGCTCTGATTTTTTGTCAGTAGTTAGTGGTCCATTAGAAAAGCTTAAATTCAAAATGTCGAGTCCCCCCACCCCCCCGTTTTTGAGAAACTCAAAAAAGTTTTTGATTTGATTTTGTGGCTAAGCCGTAGGCCGCACAGAAAATTTTTTGGAACAAAAAATGAAGACAATTAAATTGTCTATAACTTTAGTCAATATTAACATAGCTCTAAAACTTCTTGTAACAAAGTTAGAGGGCGCCAAAGTCGACAAATGCATTTTTTTGCACTTTTTTTGCATTTTTGATGGTCAAATAATTTTTTTTTACCATCGCAAATTTTTTCACAGTAAAGAGCATAAATAAACCTACAAAATTTATGCAAGCTTTTTTTTTTCTACCATGCACCGTTTAGGAGATACATTGCATTTCAACCCCTTTGTTGGCATTGGCGCGTTTCTGTGTCTAAGTTTTTCGTGCCCAGCGCGGCATTGACGCGTTTCTACGTCAACTGCTTTTTACCTATATAACAAGACAAGACATGTTAAGACTTCTTTGGGCCAGCAGGCTCGATGATATAACGTTTGAAACATAGTGATGCAGCCCCGTGAAAGGCAAAACGCTTTTTTACTCAAGAGGGAGGCATCTTACGAAAAAAGTGCACATGGCATAAAATGCTTAGAATCATCCAAGGAACAAGTGTGAATTGTATTTTTTTTTTTTTTTTTTTAAATTTATTAAAAATGACGTTAAAAAAAAATTTTTTGCTAAAAAAAATTAAAAAAAAAACAATTCACACAATTCAATTGTCTTCATTTTTTGTTCAAAAAAATTTTCTGAGCGGCCTACGGTTTAGCCACAAAGTCAAATCAAAAACTTTTTTGAGTTTCTCAAAAACGGGGGGGTGGGGGGACTCGACATTTTGAATTCAAGCTTTTCTAATGGACCACTAACTACTGACAAAAAATCAGAGCGGGGGTCAACCTTCGAACTTTCAAATGCCAGATTGACTGTACTATTTCAAGATTGACTGTACCATTTCAACAATAAACAAATGCACAGCTATTTTTGCATTGTTACACTGTATTACATTAGGCATGCGCTTATTTTATGATTTTCTGATTTTCCTTGATGCCGCTCCCTGAAATCCTTCCATTGGACATTACAACAAATACTATGAAGTTTCACGGCAATCGGATAACGATAACCCGGCCCTCAAGAGAGGTCAAGGTCAAGTTGAGATTTCAGGCAAAAACAACTTTTTGTTCATTCCAATTTTAACGGTTTTTTGTCATTTTTTCAAAAACCACTCTTACGATTTTTTTAAAATTTCATCAACATCTGTAGAATTTGATAGGCTTTCATAATATAAAATATTGGCCCTATGCTCCTCCTAGGAGTTAAAGGAGAATACATACATACATACATCATAATATAAAATATCCCCAGAGGAATGTTGTTATTGTCATTTAAATTCTCAGAACAGCGCCGTGATTAGCGACTGTTAATATTTTTTTTTTTTTTTTTTTAAACCTAGTTCAGATACATGTTGCATATCAAATGAAAGGAAATAAATTGGGCTTCTTAATTTAGTTATTAAAATTATATGTTAAACTTATGTTGGGAAAAATAACGGTTTTTTGGGAATAAAATGGGGTGAATTTTCCAAAAAATGTCATATCTCAAAAACTATTGTCCTAATTCTCTATCTCGAAAAATGTGAGTGACTGAAATTCGTTTTCAGTCATTTTCGTTTAAAAAATATTTTCTGTAAATCGAATTGAGTTTTTCGTCAACACTCATTTGGTTTGTGGCTTTGTTTTCGAATAAGCAAAGACAATACATTTTTGAGAAATGCCAACTCTATTTTTAATGATATTTCGAACTTATTACTGAATATTTTCAATTGAAAAAAAAAATTAATTTTCAAATGGCAGTTCTATTTGGATATTGGTTTTGAAATTTGGTTTGAAAATAATAATAAAAAAAAAAACGGATTTCACAAGTGCAGAAAACATGTATTATACAAAAGTTTCTGCAATTCTTCTCCTTAAGGTTGTAGCTATGGTTAAAGTGTTTTAATTTGGTGGTCTCTCAATTTTACTTACAATTTCATTGCTATCAAGTTCTTCTAAAGGCGGCATCTCGTATTTGTAATGTATACAAGCGTTATGTTAAGCACAAAAAACATTTATAATTTTAGTTACTACCATAGGAGAGTAATGCAGTCCTCTCTCGGTAAAAATGCATCGAAATCTATTTTCGAGGACTCCAAAATAGCGTTTAATTACATTGCTTTACAAAATTGCTCATTATATTTGTCTTAAAAGGTCACTGTGGATTTCTGAACGGTGTTACTAAATATGGTGACAATTGTTACTAGAATCTCCTGAAAAGTAAAAATTACTATGCAAGTACGTTAAAGCTGTTCCAAATTGACCAAAATTTCTAAAATATAATCCATAAGGTGGAGTTTGATGCATAATCTGTGCATTTTGAATGTTTTTATTTTAAATATGGTTTTCTAAGTCTCACAGAGATTACACAGCCATATCGATACCTTAGAGCGCTATAGTCCTATCTTCATTTTTTCAATTGTTGGGAAATGCAAAAAGAAGATTTCAAACAGTGGTTATTTAGAATTGGCTACTATTTTGATATAACGATATATGGAATAATTTTACCTACAGTATATTTTAACATAATTTAATGTTTTTAACCAATTTTATTAATTTCTAACGAAATCCCAGCCAATTAATAGTATGTCATTACTTTTGCCTTTATATAGAATTGCACTACTTTTAAAATAAACAACACATTTTGTACATTTTTTGAATTTTTTCCACAAAAATGTCGTAAAAAACCATGAAACGCGTAGAAAACATGAAAAAAACTAATTTTTTTGTTTTCTTTTTTTAATTTTTGGTTCCGACAAACAAGAGTGTAGCCTTGGGTGTAACCATATTTGTGCACTAAAATGTCGCAAAAAGTGATGAAACGCGAAGAAAACGCGAAAAAGCGAAGAATTTTTTTTAAAAATGTGACTTATTTGAATATTCAGTGGAGATAGGACAGTAGCGCTCTTGAAAAAATTGCAGTTTGGAGATAGGATTTTTCTTAATTATTGAATATTTTGGTATTTTAGAGGTATTTTGACATCACAGCGTTTTTCACACTGTAAATAAGCCCACAATGATGCCATAACTGCAAAAATCTCAAAATCGCAAAAAGTGGAGATAGGACTATAGCGCTCTAAGGTATCGATATGATATTTTTTAAGTACCCAAAACTATTTGTCTTCTGCACTTTAGAAGAGATCGTAAAAAATTGCCAAAAATCCATGGTCGGCTAATGGGATGCATTTGAATGGCGCATGACTAAAAATGGATGAATAATAGAGTTCTTGATAAAAACCAGTTTTTTTTGCTGAATGATTTTAAAGAAAATATATTTTGCGTATTACAGATAGAATATGACTGCCTTTTTAAATAAAGTAATCGTAGTTTGAGCAGGGATTTCTTACGTCAACATATTTGATAGACAAATTATGGTCACAAATCTAGAAAAAAAATTGTGTTTTGGAAATCAAAAGAAAACCACAACGACATTCATATCGAGTAGAAATATTTCCAAGCACTCTGCAATAATTCTTGAAGCAAATGTGT
Source organism: Calliopum simillimum (assembly GCA_951812925.1). Lineage (NCBI taxonomy): Eukaryota > Metazoa > Arthropoda > Insecta > Diptera > Lauxaniidae > Calliopum > Calliopum simillimum. The sequence goes on along the minus strand of OX638369.1, from coordinate 63,618,523 downwards.
GGGATTAACAGCGTTTTGAAGTCAGTCCCAACAAAACCTTGATAGCTTCCTGATGCAAGGAACCTCAAAAAGCAAGCCAGTTTAATTACATTTGGTGTTCCTGTTTTTCTGTGACAGATCTTCATTTTTGGGACAGTTCTTCGAAAATATATTTTAAGACTTCTTTACTTACGCGAAAATTCTTAACAATGCTGCAATAAATAAATTTGCAACGCTAAACTTTATTTTGCCTTATGATGAAAGTCGTGGTATTTATCTACGTACTTACGCGCTTAAAATTCCGTTATTTATCCGAAGAGAACGATAATTTTCATAACTCTTTCGTCGGAAAAATAACAAAGTCCACCACAACCAATAAATTCAAAAAAAGAACTTGCACTCGATTTTTAAACGACAGAAAATTTCAAGTGACAAACTTGACTGTAAATTCGTTTGATTTCGTTTTACAGAAATACAATTTTTTTAATATAAAAATAAAAATCAAATATCACAACCATTTCGAATATAAAATAACTCATTCGCTCATTTTCGAATATAAAATATTCAATCGCTCTCACTTTGTTGTCGTTTTTCGTTTTAGTGAATACAAAATATTGAGCTTTTTGATTTCTAGTCACTTTTCAGTCGAAAAGTGAGAGTTTTCGAGATAGAGAATTAGGGCATATGACTCAAAGTGAAAAATTTTGTAGAGCCGATACCGATTTTTATAAAAGATATATCCCGATCTTCCGATGGCTTGTCTCCGATAGTAGGTTCGAGCGGAAATTGTTATTGTTGTAATTAATTCCCAGAGCCCTATTTTGACAAAAAAAAAAACAAGAGTGGCTAAAGTAAAATTGTTCCAAAATCTGCCAACTATAGTCACAGGGCAAAAAACAGCTGTTGGAAAACAATTGCAACTGAAATGGTACAATATTAGCAACCGCACAGAAAATCTACAGGAGCAGCTACAATACTAGTTTATAGCGGGAGATTTTCGGTAAAATTTGTTTCTTCAAGATACTTGCCATCTTTAATTAATCCCGATTGTTCCATTCTTTTCCTTTTTTTTAATTCTTTTTTTTAACCAACTCTACACTGTACAATACGCAAAAAACCTGCGCTGCAGACGGTTGCTAGACGTCAGTGTAAGGAAGTTGTCATAAGGCTAGTTTACATAGACATTCATAATCAAAATAATCACATATTTGGTGATTATTTCAATCGTGAAATGAATGAGCAAACGATGCAACTTCACGAAATCAAACAGAATTGCGTTGTGTCTATTTTGTTTAAATTTATGGCAGGTCAAAGATAGCACCCTTACTAAGTAGTTAACATTTAGGCTTAGCAGATGAAAAACCTAAATTTAAGATCTAAAGATCCAAAACTAAAACTTTTTTTTGTTTACACACAAGAAATACTGTCCGAAACTGGAAAACTATGTTATTTTATTATATGGATAGCAAAACTATGCAGGTCACGGCCTTATCAATCAAGCAATATTTTTTAAAATGTTGCTGGCTTCAATATTAATACCACTTAGGGTTAAGAAATATTATTTAGTTTAAATTTATTACTATTGCAGCTTATTACAGTATAAATCGTTTGCATTTAGTTCTTATGCACTTAAGAAAAAATGATGAAGTAAGGCTGCTGAGCGAATTATATTGTACTATCAAACTATTTTTAAAGTTTTTGATTTTCATTTGGTATATTTTCTATCGATCGTGCATTTTTACTCCATAAGTACTTAGTACCTGGAGGCCGATCCCTGCTCGGTCGAAAATTTGATCTGATAATTTTTCGTATCTTTTCGCTTCCAGTTTTCAGGCTTTCAAAATGATAAGCTTACCGATGAAAACAATAGTAAGAAAAAACTCGAATATTAAAAAATAATATCAAAAACTTAAAATTTTTTAAGGTGAAATGGAATGCCCTAAAATAAATAAATCGGATGTGCCCCACATCCAAAATATTTCGTCTTTTTTATGGGGGCTGAAATATCTTATTTTCAAAAGATCATAGCTCAGAAAAAAAGTTTCATTGAAAAAATCGAAAAGGATATTTTAATGAGAAAGAGGGGGCTATTTCATGCCATTAATAAAAAAGAATTTCAAGCATATTTAAAAATCCTCCAGGTATAATCACAGTTCAGCTGATGAAGACGAATGAAGAGTCGAAAAGTACATAAGAATGAGTTATTAACCAAAATTTTTATTTTGGTAAAAAGTAGGCGCGGCAATTTTTGAACAACGCCCACTTTTCGTTATGCTTCAGATACTCATGATCCAAATCCGCATACCAAATTTCATCAAAATAAGTTGTACCATTTGCGAGAAGTAACATTTTGCGTGTTTTAATTGTATGGGAGGTTCCACGCCCACAGGCGATATTTTGCCTACTTTCAGGCCGTAGGTGGCTAATAGCAAGTAAACTCCCTACAGTTAAGTTCAGAAAGGTTGCCTTAGTAGTTTTCTTTTTATAGCGTATTATATTTTTGTGGGCGGTGCCACGCCCTTCAACGGGTTTTCCCAATATAACAGCATATCACATATTAATACTTGTTTGCAGAAGTAACATCTCCGAAATTTTCATTAAAATTGTTGGAGTCGTTTTTGAGTGATATTAAATCAAAATTTTCAATGGTTAAAAAAGGTGCGTGGTACTTCTTCGATACCGCCCACTTATCTGTTATAACAAGGCATTAATAAGCAGTACCTACATACCAAATTTCATTAAAATATCTTGGAACATTTGCGAGTAATAGCATTTAACGTATTTTGCTTGTATGGGAGGATCCACGCGCAACGGAGATATTTCGCTCACTTTCAGAACAGAGATGCCTTTTAGCAATTGCGCACATCACAGTTAATTTCAGAATGTTTGCTTTATTAGTTTTCTTTTTATACCGTTTTATATTTTTGTGGGCGGTGCCACGCCCTTCAACGAGTTTTCCCAATATAACGGCGTATCACATATTAATCTCTGTTTGCAGAGGTAACATCTCCTAGATTTTCATTAAAATTGTTGGAGTCGTTTTCGAGTAATATTGAATCAAAATTTCCAAGGCCTGAAAAGAGGGCGTGGCATTTCTTTGATCCCGCCCACTTTTTGTCCTTTAGAAGGTATTATTAATGCGTACCGGCCCATTTCATTCAAATACCTTGTATGGTTTGCAAGTTATGACTAAATCAAATTTAAAATTTAGGGCTGTGCCACGCCCTCTGTCGAGCATTTACAAAGTTCAAACCTAGCTCGTTCTTGATTGCATGGTAATATCTAACACTATTCCAAGTTTCATTAAAATCGCTGCAGCCGTTTTCGAGAAAAAATATTGGCACAGAAATAAGTAAATACAAACAAAAAAACAAACATACAATTTTAGCTCGTATAAGAAGAGAAGATGTACATTAACATTATACCATCTAGTTTTATTTCATTTAATTTTTAATTACTTTCTATTTTTTGTTTATCACGTATTTTATTTTCATAATTTTTGGTTGTTTTTGATAAGGATGTACAGTAGGTCCAAGCCAAAGTCGTACACCAAACAAACTTTTTTTCGATGCCCCAAAACTAAGTACGCAAAAATAATTTAAGAAATTTGAAGTACATTTTTAAATAGCCTATTTAATCCTTCAATTTTAACAAAAAACCAAACTTGAAATTTTCCGTTATTTTTGAAAATAAATAAAAAGTTACAGAAACCAAGCATATTCAGTACCAAAGCCAAAGTCGTACACCTTAACTAAATTATAATTTTTACATGAGTTCAATTATTAGTATACAATATTTTGTTTTTATTTGTCATGTTTAGTCCTTTTGGCACCCTTTGAAATAGTTTTTCACAATAGCCCGGATAAATTTTTTCTATGAATACCCTTTTCAGTTCAGTTTTTAAACAAATATTGTGCTGGCGAACTTTTGCGTCCAGATAATTCCACAAGATTTTAATAGCATTTACATCAGGACCCTGCGCCAGTGTTACGAATACATTGGGACAGTTGTATTGAATCCATGATCTCATATTATAAGAAATATATTTGAAATCGTTATTTTATTAAAAGTACCTATTACTACATTGACCAAGTTTATCCTTATATACTTCAATGTGTACTAGGGATTCCAATTTTTGGACTTTTTGCGATCCCGGGATCAGAAATTTTTGAATCCCGGGATCCCGGGATTTTTCGGGATTTGTATAAATTTTTTTCTTCCTAAATGAAGCAGAATTTAGTATTAAAAATTCCTAATATTTTGTCTTATATACCCCTACTACACCCCTACAAAGATATTTTATTTAAAAAGTGTAAAAAATATTAAAGAACAATTTCTTAAAACAGGTTCATTTCATTAAACAAAATCTCGAATTTTTTAAAAAACAAAAAATTCAAAAATTCTTATTTACTTCAAAAACGAACATAAAGGTACATTGCAGCATTATATGCTTAGTTAAATGCATACGTAAAATATCATACATATTTAATTACATAAAATAGTGAGATCAAAGTTTTAACAAGTGTTGGACTTGAAAGGAATAACTTTTCTTTTAATCAGTTTTATTGTTATTAAAATATGTTTTTAGGAAAATTAAAGCATTTATTGTTTTATCATCCAATTTATATCTTAATTTATTACATATCTGTGGACTTTTGACAAAACAACCTAAGTCGAGATTTGACAATTCTCCAGGATTTTAGTCCTAAATAAAAAATTTAAATATGTTTCTATTGGTATAATCGCCATTTCTCTATAATTTCTTATTCCAGAGGTATAAGGGTGTCCCATAGTTCACGCAAGATTTGAAGTGTTATGAACCAAAAAAAAATAATAATTTGACAGCTGACACTTTAAGATTAGTAAAAATGTATGGAAAGAAGAGATTCAATGCTGCATCAACGAAATTGAGCCACATTATTGAAAAGTAGTTAATCAGTTTTTAGGCTCTCCTGAAAAGTTGCCAATTTCGAATTAGGTGGTTTTGTAAAAAGTCCACAGATATATAACCTCACACCAGGCATTGAAATAAGCTGCAGCAATGCCCTATTTCTGCAGAAATAACTTCTAATTTGCAGCAATAACAGTCAAAAATTGTAAAAAATTGTAATAATAATATTTAGCTAAATTCATATTACTTTGTTTTTAAGTTAATCGTTGAAACTAAATATTCATTTTATTTTGCATATAACCGTTGTCTTAGGTGTCTAACCTCCCAATCTGGGCTTAACTGTAGTACACGGCAACTCTACTTTAAACATATTTTTACAAATGCAAGAAAGAAAATTTTACCATAAATTTTCAATTTTAAATTAAATCATTGCCATGATATCTGTTATTTAATATTAATATTTAGTATTCAACAAACACTTGAATAAGACACTAAAAAAATTTTTGAAAAAAATTGCAAATAATCAAAAAAAATTATGCAGTAATATTTTTTTTCTTATTTCAATCCCTGCTGCACACAAAAAGCATCTTTCTGATTCAACACTTGTTGGTTGAATTGAAGAAAGATAATCGAAAGTTCTCTGGAGGAAATAACCCCTATCACCACCATCACAAAATATATCAATTTCTTCCATTAAAACGTCGGATAAATTATAAGATTATCTAGAAAACAAATTTTTTGAAGTTCTATTCAAAACTAGATTTAATGTTTTTTGCTGCGTTTACATTAACTGTATGACTATTGTCCTCAATTTGAGTTTTAAATCTAGAGAGAATAAGTTTTATCTCTACTTTAAATGTGATTTTTCTGTCACTTAACAAAAAAAAAACTTGCAAAAGAAATCCCGGGATTGGTAGCACTAATCCCGGGATTTTCGGGACTGCAAATCCCTAATGTGTACACATATGGCTTATTTTTTGTAGATCTTGTGATTCTCTACGAAATTGATGCTGTTGCTTTTTATCATACGACTTACCGTTTCAGAGATATCCTTCAAAAACAAGTATTTGCGAAACCTAAACGGTTTTTGAAGAATATCTTTTAGACCATGAGTGGCTCCAAGAAAAATTTAATACGGTGTATACAGAATCCAATTATCTTTTGAATGGTTTTTTAATTTTTTTTGTACAACTTTTCGTTAAAGAGTATTCGCAATTTTAAAAGTAAGATATTTTAATAAGAACTTATACGTTGCATTTACATATGGGGAGCATTCCACGGTTGGTACGGGACAAATCGTACGCATTTTTTGAGTTTAAACCTTAAATTAAAAACAAACCAGAATGTTATCAAAAAAAGCATCTAGAACATTTATTTTGTGTGATATAGACCTATTAAAACCAATTATTTTTTCTTAATAATATTTATAGATAGTGAGTAATTAATAAGAAAAGAAGTTCGTTTGTACGGGACAGCCCAAATCTACCATACTTTTCATTTTTTGACTTTGTAGCAAGTTTTTTGCTAAATTAATAAGCTTTAAAAATTAGCAAAAATATTTTTGGATAGACTAAGGGTCATGGTATAGTAAAACAATAAATGTTTGAAAAAATATTTATTTAAATGCGAGTTTTTAAATAAAAATTAAATTGTTTGTACGGGACATTTTCGTTTGCACGGGACTCGTACGAAATACATGTATATTTAATTAGTTTTAAATCATTTTTTAAATGAAACCATAACACTATGATTATCCCAAGCGTGTTTCTTGCATGTTACTTGATGACCATTAACTGAAATTTAATGAAGTTTTGATATTCCTGGGATAGGCTCATGGCTGAACATTTTTAATTTTGTAAGCTACTTATTTCTGATTCAGAGATGAAAAAATGTGTCGCGAAATTTTTTGCGTTTTTGATTAAGGCACCTTCTCTTAGACTTCGAACTTTTTGACTTACAAGTCGTTTCACAATACCCCAGACTCCGTGAATCACGCCTTTGGGATGTGACCATAAGTTACATAGATGCTGTTTAAGCATTACGTAAGCAGATTTTCAATGATATAAGCAAAAATTAACAAATCGTGAACACGAACCCCTCTCTTATGATTGGACGTAAGCAGTTTTTCAAATACAAACAAGAATTCAGGAACTAAATTATTTTTATAATTAAAGCAATCGCGGTCATACGGAAATTGAAAAAATCCTTGACAATTTAAATCAATTTTAAGGGCTTAAGTTAGACTTTAATTTAAAAATGTTTTTTGTCTTACGTAAGAATTTTATCGACCTCTCCTCCTGTATAAGCAACAATAAGCAAATCTTGAACCACTCCCCACCTAAACATGCTTACGTTATACTTAAACGGAACTATATGAACACCATTTCATTTTTATATAACAGTTTTGCTCATATCTCATATAATTAATGGTCACAATTTCTTAAGTGCATATACATAATACAGCCCCCTGAAAAGCAGTAACCAACGGTGACCGTACTCATATATATTAGAAAAAAAATAATAGAAATCTTAATAAAATAAATATTGTGTTTGTACAGGACAAGTAATAAGATAATAATTATTGTACTTTAGGCAAAATAAAATCTTAAAATTACTGCACTTTTCAAGAGTACCCAAGTAACTAGCTTTAAATAAAATGTTAATCAAATTAAACCGTTATGTGTGTAGACAGAAAATTAATTACATCGATTTGTGCGTTTGAACGGGACACCCATAACTGTTTTGTTTGTCGCGGTATAATACAGATGTTTGCAAGAAAGCTTTTTTGCAAATACTATTTATCAAATACTATCTATGACCTTAAACGACAGATATAATTTGTAACGTAACTCATCATGGTTTAATAGAAAAACAATGATGAATATCATCAAAAATATTCGTAGTAAAAAAACAACTTTGCCACTTTCTTTAACTGTAAAAAACTGAGGCTAATACCAAGATTTTAGTAAGAAATCAATTTGGATAGTAAAGTTTAATTCTACTAGAATATATCCGATCCATTAAAACATTTGAAAAATACATCTGAAACATCTGCTAAAAATACCATTTTCACTGGAATGCTCCATGGGTATTTCTTAAAAAAAGTCTACCGAGTGTGAAAAATTAAATATGTTATGAAGTTTGATTTAACCACCGGTAGTTATGCAAAAAAATTCAAATTTATATATGTATGCAAATAATACAAATAGCTTTTCTAAATTTTAGTCAATAAAAAATGGCTGCAAAAATTAAATTTCTCCAATTTAATTTTTAACAAATTTATTAGTCTTTTTTCTTTATGCGGTAGAGGAGCTTAAGAAAATTTAATTTTGTATTAGTTTACCTTTAAATATGCCTAACAATAGCAATCGTACAAATAAAATGTTAAAATTGCAACTGGAGTCCAAATAACGGTAATTTTTCAGATTGTCTTAAGTAAAGTTCTAATGTCGCGTCCGTAGTCCAAAAACATCATTTTTAATTACCATTAATGTCACAACTGATCGAAACTCTATATCTTCAGTGAGATCATAGTCCTCTAAAAAAATACGTAATTAGTAAGTCTCGACAAAGTATATCTAGAAAGTTATAAGTGTTTGAAATGTGTCACGTCCGCAATTATATGTAGTAAATCCATATAAATAAAACTGAAACTTTGAATGTATCTTTGGATATCCCTTATGATTTAGAAAATGTGCGGTTGAATTCATCAAACGTTTACAGTGCGTTTGTTAGTATTGGATAATGCTCGATCATAGGTTGAAAAAATGGGCGCTGTCACGACCTCCTCCTAACATAATTCGTCATAAGGCTGAAACTATTTAATGCAGATGGATGGCATTTGGTACATATGTAAAGAGTACTGAGAGAAAAAACATCCACTGGAAAATTGGGCTGTCCACGCCCACAAAATCAAAATTCATTACATCACCTCAATATTTTGGTAAATTTGTAATTGAATTTAGCTATAAATACTAAGATTTCATAATTTCGCACACGTACTTAGATACAGACGATAAAATTGGACACGTACAGAAAAGAAAAGTTTGACAGAAACGACTTAAAACGCCAAAAATTTATTTTACAAAATGCTTTTGTTTTTCGAATGCGCTAAGTAATCATAACACTCATGAAGTTAATTGGTTTTATATTCATGCAAAGGAGGTTAGACCTTAATATCATTAAAACAACTAAAATTATGTATTTTACTACTTGAATTATTGCTAAGGAAAAATTTGTCGCGTCCGGAATGTCACGTCCGTTATTACATTTTAGCTTATGTAAGTGAAACTAAAGAAGATATTTTATTAAGGAAAAGTGCATTATGAAGAAGCATGTTTCAGCATAGTTTTGACATTATTAGAAAAAAAAATTTCCTTACATATTTCGCAGAATTTTTAATTTTCGTACATGCACCTCAAAAGTACTTCCATTTTATGTCGCGTCCGTATGGACTTTTATTGGCTAGTATTTTGTACTGCATGCCCGACCGACCTCGTCATTTTTTCGAATAATAGTCCTTCCCTAGTACTAAATTATGCACCAAATAAAAAGTCAAAGTTTCCTCTGGGCTTGATTATTTTTAAAAAATATGCGTACGAATGTCGCGTCCGTAACCTGTGGAAATACCCATATAAAAACTGTGCACAACTTTTTAAATTGGGTTATCTCCTAAACTATAAGCTACACGAAAATATTTTTTACATCTTTAAATGGAAAATCTCCTGTGTTACAAAATTGTGGAGAAAAATTTTTCTGTAAAAGTTTGCGTTAGCGAGATATTTGCAAAAAACTGATTTAAGCGACCTTTGAGCCTGAATAACTTTTTATGCGCACAATGGACCTTTACACATTATTAACCATGCATAAATAAATACAATTCCGGTGAAAAAAATTCACTTGGAATTTTCCTGGGCTATAAGGATAACCAAGTAGTACGAAACTCAAGTTAGACAAATCGTCTTATTAGAATCGACCAAAAAATTGAAACAAGCACTTCATGTATAATGTTTGGCTTTTCAATAAGCTAAAATTTATTTTAAATTATAAAAAAATTTTGAATATGTTATATGGTTGTATCGGGCCGGACTTTAAAAATTAGGTCCGTGCTCAGGTCTACTTATATCGGACGCATGGAATTTTTCGACTATTTTTTATTAAATGCTTCATTAAGTTCTGTTCTTCTGCTTCAAAATGAGCTATGAACTGATCTGGTATGATTATGTTGGAAGACGTGCGAAATTGTTATGCAGGGTCTTGTGTGATTTTTCTTTAAAAAGTTATGACCACTTAAAAATTATACATATGAGAATCTACGTACAATTTTTAACTTTTATGGTAACATTTTCAAATGATCAAGACTTTTACCAGAAAAATGATTTAAAACCGCTTTATAGCTCATCTTGAAAACGAAAATAGTATTAAATGTTTCATTTAATAGGCAATAGCTAAATAATTTTGTGATTTTTCTATATAACTTAAAAACTCATGTTTTTTTAACTTTAAAATTAGGATATCTCTAAAACTATACGTGATTGACCGATCCTGAGGCCGAATTCACATTCAACATCGACAAAAAGCAATTCTTATTCTTACTTTTTTAAAAACTGCATGTTTTTTTTTAATTTAATTACGAACAAAATGAGCCATGTCCGATCAAAATGTTCAACAAAATTAGATATCGAAGACTTTTTAAATCTAATCTGCCTGCACAAAAAAGGTTTAATTTTTTTTGTCGCTACTAAGTAGTAAAGATTTTTGAAAATTTTTTTTTCTAAAATATTTACAGTGCTAAAAAATCATAATTTTCGACTATGTCTGCTGGTATGATATGAATAAATGCGATTTTCATGTTCAGCGAAACCAAATCAGTTAGAAAATATGACTCCAAAAATATTTACTTAATAAATTAACAATTAAGGAAAAAATTAAAACATTAATTAGTTTTACCTAACTTTGCGATCGGCTTCATACCTTTAAGATTAATAGTTTTAAATAAATTTGTTTTCTAAATTAATCTGCATTTAAATCCATAAAATATAGAATTTCAAAATAAATATTCCGGCATTTAAAAACAAAAAAACTCATTTCTACATTAGTTTATTTGCCCGGGCTATAATGAAAACGTTTTTTTAAAGTTATCGAAAATAACTTTCTCGAAACAAACTTCCAATCCCGACTCACACATGATGCACTGTGTATTACAAACATTTGTGATTGAAACCTCTCGCCATAGCCAAAATTCTCAGAAAACATGGCCTACTATGACCGATACGATGTACAAATATACAAACTTCAGTTACGAATTTTTTAAAAGCAAGCTACAGTGAAATTTGTAATAAATAAAGGTAAACCAAAAAATGGGTATTAAAATAAAAATTTTGAAATAAAATTTTTTATTTTATGCTACATAAAATTTTTTTTTTTTACTTCGAACCTCTTTGTGGCGCGGGCCCCTTTGTGGTGCGGGCTCCTAGGCTATAGCCTATGCCTAAACACGGCCCTGGGCTCTACTGAATCATGGTTTGATCAGTCAATTGTTGTAAAGGATTCTATGCTATTGGCTGATCAAAATACACTGCCAAATAATAGTCTTTTGACAGTTACTGATAGTGATATTCAGGATTTTCAAAATTTAAACGAATAAACTCCTAGAAAGAGTAAGATGCTTCAAGAGATAACTAATTTAAAACTGCGAATGCGCGAAAAAGGTTTGGCTTTAAAGAATTACAAACGGTAAAAGAAAACCATGATATAGAATTAGAAATCAGGGACCTAGCAAATAAAAATCTTCAGTTACAGTTAGGAAAAGATCAGATAGTTGTAAAGTTTTTAGGAAAACTTTCCAGCCCGTTAGCAGTTTTCGTAAGAAACTGGAAAAGGTATAGCGATCAGTTGAAGACAATGGCTTTGGGAGTTTTTTTTTGCTTCCCCCGTAGCTTATCGTTACCTGCAACCAATCATGATCTGGCCAACTGTGCGGACTCTTCAGACCTTTATTAAAGACTGGCCAAGGTATCCAGGGAACACATCCAGTAGCATCAAAACTTTGAAGTTGCGTGTGTGTTATAGTGTTGATAGACGAAATGGCTGGGCAAATGCATACACAGTATAATTCTCATAGGGATCAAATTTGTGGCTTAGTAGATTACGGTGATGAAAACCGTACTTCGTTGCTATGTTCATTAGGGATGCGCTTATTTTATGAATTTCATTGATGCCACTCCCTGAAATCCTTCCATTGCTCATAAGAACAAACACTATGAAGTTTCACGACAATCGGATAACGATAACACGGCCCTCAAAAGAGGTCAAGTTGAGGTTTCAGGCAAAAAATAATGAAATTTTTTTTTTTATTTAATTTAATTAAATTAGTCAAAGCATAATTTTATCTTATAGCCAATCGAAATGCCTTTCCAAGAAGCTATAATTGTTTAAAATCGGATAATAAATACGAATTCTATAAATTTTTCTTTTATCGACATTAGCAAAAATGCCGCATACTACATAATACTACGTATGGTATTTTACGTCAATTTTGCTAATGTCGATAAAAGAAAAATTCATAGAATTCGTATTTATTATCCGATTTTAAACAATTATAGCTTGTTGGAAAGGTATTTCAATTTGATATAAGATAAAATTATGCTTTGACTAATTTAATAAAGTTAAAAAAAAAAAAATTTCATTTTTTTTTTGCCTGAAACCTCAACCTGACCTCTCTTGAGAGCCGGGTTATCGTTATCCGATTGCCGTGAAACTTCATAGTGTTTGTTCTTATGACCAATGGAAGGATTTCAGGGGGTGGCATCAACGAAAATCATAAAATAATCGCATGCCTTATGTTCATGTGCTTTAACGATAATGATCCAAGCGGTTGGTGGACGTTCTTGAAATCACTCCTTATCGTATTTCTTCGTCCCTGGTGCATGTTCCGGGGACAAATTAAATATGTGATTGAAGCCATTCACCAGATTATTGGTATTGAATTAGATATAGTCACTTTAGTTTCAGATTAGGGTTCAAATTTTAGGAGATTTGCTAGACTCCAAAGCGTTACAGAGAAAAAACTCTATTTCGAGGTTGGAGGCAAGAAAATCTTTGTTTTCGCCGATTCATCTCATTAAGAGCACGCGCAATTGCATACAAAATTCAACGAATTTTGTTACTTTTAATGGTGCTTGTGTTGATTTTAATGATATTGTTCACTTTTTTGATGTAGATTCCGTTGCGCCTATAAGGTGTTCGCCTAAGCTTACGCAAAGCCCACAGAGCCCTCGCATTTTGATAAAATGCGTGTTGCGTATGCGATTCAATTATTGAGTCATACCGTAGCTTCTGGTTTGCAAATTTTAGTTGATAATGAAGATCTGCAAACGCCTCCAACTATGCAAAATATCATTTAGTTTATCAAATTTTTTGATAAAGTATTCAATATTTTTAATAGCTGTTCGTTGACGAATACGAAATTAATGACGAGCGTCTATTGTGGATCTGTAGAACAGTTGGGATTCCTTCGTTTAGCTAAAACCCTACTTAGGTCCATTGAAATCGTTAGGTACAGTATTGACAGGAAAGTTGTTCCACTTTATTCAAGGATGGCTCCCAAATATCAGTAGCTTGGAACAATTGTGGCCTCGCCTCCAACACTTAGATTTCCCATACATACAGACGAGACGACTAACACAGGACAACATAGAGCATTTATTTGGAAAGATTAGAAGTTCTTCAGGAAACACTAGATCAATTACACCCCAGATGTTTAGTAAAAACTTTCAAAAAGCGTGGGGATTGCCTTATATAGACGTAGTAGTAATTGGAAATTGTGAGCCATTCAATGACGGTGAGGACATTTCTTCCAATGTCCTAAGCGTCAACGCTGACAGTAGCGCTTTGCTGAGGGAAGTGGCTTGGCAAGATTATGAAAGCTAACGAAGACCCGACCACCCGTTTATTGTAAAGAACCCAAAAAATATAAATTTCGAAGAAATATATTTTCTTCATAAAAATGCTGTTAGCTACGTTTGCGGCTGGTTGTATCTTAATATTTTCAAGCAACATAAGTGTTTCGACTCCTCTGTCCCGCTTTAATAATGATGCAGTTTCCGATGAATTGCGTTTCATTAACGAAATTTGAAATTTGGGTGCAAACTGCATGTTTCTAAAGTTTCTTCTTAAGGTTTCACTACAGCTATTGTAGTTTCCTTTCCACCATTCACTGAGCCCTAGTTATATTAATCATTGGCTTAGCTTTTATTTACTGCATTTATGTATATTAGGCATGCGCTTATTTTACGATTTTCGTTGATGTCGCCCCCTGAAATCCTTCCATTGGTCAAAACAACAAACACTATGAAGTTTCACGGCAATCGGATAACGATAACCCGGCCCTCAAGAGAGGTCAAGTTGAGGTTTCAGGCAAAAAATATTGAAAATTTTTTTTTAACTTTATTAAATAAGTCAAAGCATAATTTTATCCTATAGCAAATTGAAATACCTTTCCAACAAGCTATAATTGTTTAAAATCAAGTAATAAATAAGAATTCTATGAATTTTTCTTTTATTGGTATTTTGTAGTAGTATGTATGGCATTTTGCGGCAATTTTGCTAATGTCGATAAAAAAAAAATTCATAGAATTCGTATTTATTATCCGATTTTAAACAATTATAGCTTGTTGGAAAGGTATTTCAATTTGCTATAAGATAAAGTTATGCTTTGACTTATTTAATTAAGTTAAAAAAAAATTTTCATTATTTTTTGCCTGAAACCTCAACTAAACCTCTCTTGAGGTCCGGGTTATCGTTATCCGATTGCCGTGAAACTTCATAGTGTTTATTGTTATGACCAATGGAAGGATTTCAGGGGGCGGCATCAAAGAAAATCATAAAATAAGCGCATGCCTTATATACATACATGCAGTAAATAAAAGCTAAGCCAATGATTAATATAACTAGGGCTCAGTGAATGGTGAAAAGGAAACTACAATAGCTGTAGTTAAAATCTAAGAGGAAACTTTAGAAACATGCGGTTTGCACCCAAAATTCAACTGCAATCTTTAATATAAAAAAATTACGCGATTTTACATTTAAGTGAAAAAGCACATATTACAAATCAATCTCACGAGCGTCGAAGAATCTGAGAAAATTGCACTAACTTTTTCCCCACAAAAAAAAAAAAAAAAAAAACTGAACAGATCCTACAAATAGTATATGTGAGGTATTGCTCAAGAAGGCTGTAAAGGGAAAGCGCGCAAAACTCTAATATTTTTAAATGATTTTTCACAAATTAAAATGATTTTAATTTTGCTTTTTAAGACTGCTGTTTTTGAATATTCCATTAATACGAACTTGTACAGTCAAATTTGCAATGAACAACAACCGACGCTACAAATATTAACTTGGAAATTGGTGACATATGTTTCGGCTATTACCACATACACATTGTATATATATTTGCATATATATATATGTACATAGCCTAATCAGACCTATTTTAGTTAATCTTTGCTTCTTACTAGAATCGAACCGCAGCTAGGGAGAATACAAATCATAAACAAATTAGTTTATCTGGCAATTAATTTTTAAGTTATTTAGATTACAAATTTTGAAATGTTGCATTTTGGTCCGTCTGTGGTATTTGTCTTCTTAACGGATTGATTGTTGATGATAAATTATATTCAGCATGTGTTTTTTCATATTCATATATATTTTAATAGTTTATATTTTTTAAGAATATTTTATTAAATTTATTTGTACATTATTTTTATCAATCTCACAAAATACAAAAATCATTTTCGAAATTTAAAAACCAAAATACATTGATCAACAATCATTAGGTAAAGGATAAAGGATAACAAGTAAGTGAAGTAAATGTGAGCACTACACATCAAATAGTAATTCTTACTTTTGGTATTGAATAGCTAAGAAAATTATTGACCCTTGTTATGTTATATGACAATATTTACATACTTAGATTTTAAAATATAGAATTGAATTCAGTCAAGAAATTTAACAACTTAAAAAGTGGAATTATTGCATTTTGTTCTGGACCCTCTTAGGTCTTGCAGAGTTAACATAACAAAAAAATTTATTTTTATATTAGAGTAATGATAACAATGAAATAAATTTTTATAATTGACTTTTCACTAAAATATCGAAGTTGTTTATTGCATAAATTTGGAAATGTTTCATTTTGGTCTGAACCATTATTTTTGGTATTTAATAACAGTAAAATTATTGTTGCCTGATGTGTTTTATAACAATGGTTACATAGATTTTAATATTTAGAATTGAATTCAGTTGTAAAATCTAAAAAATCTAATCCAAAAATTATGCCCATTTTTCCGCAAGTAACTTTGACTAGTAGTATCTCAGTATTTTCTAATATGAAATTGAAAATCACACTTCGAACAAATTGGAATTGCGGAAAAAAAAATTACGTGACAAAAAAATCATTAAAAAAGCCTATACGAAGCTAGAAATTTAAAACGAATTTTAAAAATCAGGGGTCTCATTTGAATTGTAAATTTTTCCATAGAAAACCAAAATATATTTTATTAGTTCTAAAAAAATGCTAAATTAAAATGCAAAAAAATGTAAAATATTTTGACCCTTAAAATTCCAAGGTGCTAA
The DNA here is from genome assembly GCA_951812925.1 of Calliopum simillimum. Taxonomy (NCBI): domain Eukaryota; kingdom Metazoa; phylum Arthropoda; class Insecta; order Diptera; family Lauxaniidae; genus Calliopum; species Calliopum simillimum. The sequence goes on along the minus strand of OX638369.1, from coordinate 63,602,022 downwards.
GAATTCTGCCTTGTAAGTGCTACCAACAGGAAAAATATGTATGTTGTTTTGGCATTTGTCATATTAATAATTTGAGATTGTTAGTCGCGGTAAATAAATTATAACGTAAACAAATAAAACAAAAATGGACAAAAAAACTACTTTTGGTGTAATTAATTCATTTCTTATGAAATTAATTACAAGTTCATCATCATCCGATGAAGAAGATTTTGGGATTTTGGTTGGTAGAGAAGAAGAGAAGGCCATCGTGTGAGGAACTTTGTGTAAAGTGTCGTCAAAAACTATTCAGCAAATCAGGTAAAAATTTGTTTGCAATTAAAGGGCTTTTTAATTAATTGCTTATAATTAAGGTAAAATTGCAGTTTAGCCGCTTTTCGTATTTTTAAGGGTAGAAAAAAAATTTTGCCAAAAATGGCTTATTTTGGACTCCCACATTACAAAAATGGCGGGGGAGCTCAAGAAATTACAACAACAACAAATTTACTACTCCTACAACAACAGTAATTTTACATAAAAGTAGGGGTAAGTGGGCGGCCTGCGGCCGCTGCTCAGGATTTAAACCCGTCAGACATCCAACACTGGCTTCGCGGTGGCCTTCGGATCAGTCTTATACAAGCGCAGTAGCTACTTATTATTAAAAAAAATAAAAGGTTAAATTGCAGTTTAGCTGCTTTTCGTATTTTTAAGGGTAGAAAAAAATTCTTGCCAAAAATGGCTAATTTTGGACTCCCACATTACAAAAATGGTGGGGGAGCTCAAGAATTTTGCGTGATTTTCGCAAAAAAGCGCCTCAAACTCTCAAAAACCACGGATGTTGACTCACCTTATTTTACAGCTGTAGGCCCGATTCTACGTTATTTTTGTATTTATTGGCCCATAAAAAACACTTTCGCATAGGTGAAAAATTTCGATATCTCGCACCGTTTACGAGATATCGACCTCCAAAGACCGGTTCTGACAGTTTTGCCGATGTTCGAATTTTTGACTTTTTGCGTTAAGAATTGATGTTTTCGAGTGAATAATTGTTCGCAAAAATATATATTGTAAAATTTATTATTACTTTTTGTCATTTGATTTTTTTACACAAAGTTTTACAAATTCTTATAATTAATCCTGATCACTGTTGCTATCTTGTTCTCCTTCCAATGCAACTCGACTAGCGAAATTTGAGGAATCAAATGCCGGTTGTTGATTGTACAATTTGGAGATGGCCAAAAATGTCGCATGTATCCGTTCTTTTTTGTCAGGGTAGGTTCTGAGAAATATGTACTCTGCAAGGTACGATTCGAAGTGATCCGTGCATCGTCCGCACTTTGGAATTTTTGATCGAACATTCCTCCACGTCCTCTCGATATTTTGAGTATGAGCCCCACTTGACGGATCCACAAAATTCTCGGAATGATTCACTGCGTTGTGCGTATAGTTTTTGTCACTAGATGTAATCGCGTCATACGCCTTCCAACAATCACTGTATATTGTTGTCCCTGGTGCTATTTTTTCTTCAATTACTCTCATTAGAGTTTCTTTTGTCCTATCTGGCACAACGATCAGAAACACGTTTCTACTTCCCCGCTCGAAGCCCCCGAAAACCCATCGTCCTTTGATTAATCTCCCCCTATTGTACTTTCGCTTTCCGAATTTAGCCTCATCAATTTCCACGATTTTGTCCTTCCCCCCTAACTGTCCTGAGTTTTGGCTGTTTAGCGCCCAATCAAGAAATACCTCTCTCAAAAATGAGCCCCAGTCAACACATGTGTGTTCCGCAATTTGAATTTCGTCCATTAAGACTTGTGTGCGAGGTGGAGGAGAAGTAACATAAAATGCAACATATCGTGATATTTGTTCAAACGAAAGATGTGACCCAGCATAAAATGTATTTTTAGTGATTGCTTGTGTGCCAAACTTACAAGGAACCCTTTTTTCCCCCTGTCAACTTTTTTCTGGCAACGCCACCACATCCCACATTTTGAAATGAACATTTCGTTGTTGCACTCAGGGCAATTGCGAGGCGATGCCATGATTAAACCATGTGAAACCAAAAACTCCCGCAAACGCACATCATTGGAACTCAACAATATGAAATCTGATAGAGTGATTTTGCAGCCCGTACAAGTAATGTTCGCCATATTCAAATATCTTAGAGGATAGTTGATTTCCTACAAAGTTATGATTATGTAACTGAAAATGAATTGTAAATTGTTTAAATATTCTCACCAACCTTTTCCGATAGTTTTTTTGTTTCTGATTAGCGTTATCTATTATTCTCGTAGTAAATCCAGATGATAATTGTTCGCCGTATTCAAAGACCATTGGACTGATTTTTTTTAAAAAAAACCGTTATTTTTCCAAAAAATCCGTTGTAACTGTACAATTTTATTAACATATTTATAAAGCTCAATTCATCTCCTTTAAAATGATATATTACTTTAATAAAAATTTTTGATATTAACCCTTTATAACCGAAAAAATTAACATTGTAGCTTATTAAATTACCTTTCATATGACATGTCATGACACCCATATTTTGGAAATCAATGCAGCCGTTTTCAACTTATATAGATTTTTAGAAAAGCTATATCCGAAACTTCCGATGTCTATATCTCCGAAACCAGATCCGAGCGATGAGCTCCTCTGCCATTTTTGTAATGTGGGAGTCCAAAATATGCCATTTTTGGGAAAATTTTTTTTCTACCCTTAAAAATACGAAAAGCGGCTAAACTGCAATTTTACCTTAATTAATTGTAGTTTAAGGAGAATTATCGCGTTGAAAGAGGCAGCGCATATTTTTTAATAGAGAGGTATGCGCTCAGCTCTCATTACCGCAAAAGAACGTACAAAGTTGGGAGGATACAAAAAGACGCCGAAACTGAAATTTTGTTATTTTTATGGTATGAATCTATTGTCCTGTGAATAATATAATGTTTTATATTTATTTAAATCTCGTAAAGGTTTTGCAGCAACAAAAGCAGCATAAGAGAAGTTTCAAATCTTTTTGATATGATCTGCTTCTGAATACACATTCCAAATTACTTATTTTTCAAAATATAGTATATTAAATATGTTCCATTAAATTCAAGATCTAATTGAATCAATTTTTTTTAGTAGAATAATTTCATCCAAGGTGCAAAAGTAGTGTCATAATATGTATGTATGTATGTATGTATGTATGTATTCTCCTTTAACTCCTAGGAGGAGCATAGGGCCAATATGAAATCTCTCCATTTGTCACGATCCCTTGCGATGACTTTGATCTCTTGCCACGATTTTCCCGATTCTTGGATTTCCTTTTCCAACGACCTTTTCCAGTTGGTTTTGGGTCTACCACGTCCTCTACTGCCTTGTGGATTCCACTCAAGGGCCTGGCGACAAACTTCGCTGTGTGGTTTCCGGAGAGTGTGACCAATCCATCCCCATTTGCGCAGCTTGATCTCGTTTGCTATAGCCTTCTGTTTGCATTTTTGATGTAGCTCGGCATTTGATATAGTGCGAGGCCACCAAACCTTTAATATACGCCTTAAGCATTTGACGAATACTTGCAGCTTGTTTGTTAGTTGTTCAGTAACAAGCCATGTTTCGCACCCATATAACAAAACCGATTTCACATTCGAATCAAAAATGCGCACTCTCGTTTTGGTGGATATAACGGATGAAGACCATATTTTGTTCAGTTGAGCAAACGCGCCTTTTGCTTTTGCTATTCTTGAGTTGATATCCTCTTTTGCTCCACCATCCATGGAGATAATGCTGCCTAGATACGTGAAGCTATCGACGTTTCCGATGTCATCACTGCCAGCTTTAAACGTCATGTCATTGCTTGCGTTTAGCTTCATGCTTTTAGTCTTGGATACGTTGATTTTTAGGCCGGCCTTTTGTGATTCCAAGACAAGGTCTTCAATTTTGCTTTGCATATCTGAATGTTTGGACGATAAGAGGCAGATGTCGTCAGCGTAGTCGAGATCTTCCAGATGTTCGGTAAAGTTCCATTGAATACCCCTTTTGGCCTTATTAAGAGCTTTATCTAGGATATCATCAAGAACGATAAGGAAGAGTGATGGTGATAGTAAACACCCCTGCCGTACGCCTGAATTAGTGGTGAATGTCGGTGACAACAACCCGTTGTGTAACACACTGCATTTAAAGCCTTCATATTGTGCACGTACTAAGTTTATGGCCTTTGCGGCAATACCTCTTCGTTGCAGTGACGCCCAGATGTTTTCTCGGGAGACACTGTCAAAGGCAGTGCTATAGTCAACGAAGACAAGTTGAAGTGCAGCACGCCACTCGCATGATTGTTCGACAATTATTCTGAGCGTGTTGATTTGATCCACGCATGATCTGTTTCGCCGGAATCCTGCTTGCTGCTTTCGAATGGCTGAATCAAGTTTTTCGCTTACCCTGTGTCATAATATAAGTTGGCTGAATTATTGTTAAAAATGAATAAAATTGGGCTCTCCTTTCACGGAAATAGTACTTCTTGATTGTGTGGATTTGATGAGTTTAAGATGAAAAATAATTTTATAACATAATGCGTATCACATAACTTTGGCCACTTTTCTAGGCTTATTCCACTTTCAAAAAGAACGATTCAATTAATGTTTCAATAAAGCAAGTCAGCAATTGTATCTCAACCAGGCCACCACCACCACCACTCATAGCTCCAAATCAACCTTCGATTTTAAAATCTTTTTATCATTTTAGATATCGGGTTTTATAAACGTTTTGGGTTGCGTTGATGGATCTTATATACCGATAAAGACCCTAAGCACAAAATAAAATCAACGTACGTCAATAGACATTATTGTCCAATTACTTTGCAAGCAATTTGTGATGCAAATTTAAAGATTTTGGATGTATATACAGGAGTACTTAGGAAAATACACGACTCAAGAGTATTCAAAAATTCTTTAATTTCAAAAGATCTTACATCTATTTGTGGATCGGGAAAACATATCCTGGTTGAAACTGCAGCCAATAATATCTGCAAAGACAAAGGTGATACCTGGATCACAGAAGAAAGTCTCTTAAGTGAAAATTATATTAACCACAGATTTTGATGGGTCAAGAGACAACGCTAGAGATACTTTGTTGGCAAAGCTTGGACGAGATAAGAAAAATTCCATTAAAAATATCATTTGTAATACTTAAATTAATTATTTATAATTAGATCTACATATTTATTTGTATAATTTGATAGGATTGTTTTAAATTCATATACATATACACATACTTAGACATTTCTATTTTTTGTATGTGATTAAATAAAAAAAATAATAAAGAAAGTAACTTGATTTCTTTAAGGATACAAGGAAAAGGATTATAAATTATTGATGAGTATTATACGTTGTCACCTCAATACTACAACTACCCAGTTGAAAAAGCCAGCATGCATGCTTTGTAGAATTCATGAATCATGCTTACATTTCGTAGCAATACGGAAGATTTGAGGAAAAAAAGTATCAAATTTAATCAAATTACTTAAACCTGATTTTGAAAACAATTTTCATCTTAAAATCACAAATACGAAAATACGATAGAAAAACAAATAATTGGGAGATTCCTTTAAACTCGTAAAAGCCTCGAAAACCTCGTAAACTCGTAAAAGTTGTCAAAATCAATACAATATTTGACAGTTTTACGAGTTTACGAGGTTTTCGAGGCTTTTACACGTTTTCAGGAATCGCCTTAATATAAAACTCATTTTGATTTTCTTTTGTACTCCTGAATCATGTTTAACTTCAGTTTTTATATTGAGTGAAGTGAAGTGAAATTTTTTATGCAACAAAAAAAATTAATAAATGAATCTTTCAAACAATAACAGGATACGCAAAAGATAATAAATTATTCATTATAAATTAAAATATATGTAACTTAAACATTTTTTATTAAAGCCCCGATCTCTAAGCTGAAGGATAACATTAAGAATCAAGTATCGATATCATATGCAATGAGTTTTTATACATTGATGAAATACGCTAGTATTGAGTTTGGTTATTAGTGCTGTAAGGTGTTCTAAAACTATTTTGAGGACTTTTTTTATACTTTCTAGAATGACTACGGACTTATCAGCCGATGTGTTAAGATATTTTTCCTAAATACATGGTCTAATCTACAACTCCCATGTCTCACCTGTAGAACACATTTTTCGCAAATAGATAGTCACCTTATATTAAAAAGAAAAAGTAGAACACTTTTTTCATAACTAATTAGACACCTCATTTGAAGTGAACTCTTTTTATATCCAAGACAGCGGTTTGCCTTAAAGATCTATGTTTTCTTTTTCGGTTGCAAAAGACTGCGTCTTAAACTGTATTCCAATCATAAGATTTAGATTTTGACCACCGAAGGCCAAAAATCTCTCATTTCCACTATGCGATGCGTTATTATATTGGCTTATGGTTTTACAATTTGTAAAGTTATGATTTGGAAAATTATAAGTGTCACCCGTTTTTCACAAAATTTTCTTCATTATTGAATTGAAGAAGAATATATCTATATTTTTAGCAATGATTTACTGCTAAAACTAAATTGGGACGGCTTGAAGGGGAAAGAGGACATTAAAAATTACAAGCTTTTTAACACTATTGTTTTTGTTAATTTTATCTTTTATCAATTTGGAGAAATATAATTTCGTAAATTTTCTTTTCACAGATGCAGTTAAATGTAGCACCTACGATTTCACCTAGTACGCCATAGATATGAAAATTGGACTTAAGCGACAAAAGAACAAGTTTTGTAAGGAAACGGCAAAATTAAAAAAAAAAAAAACAAAATAAATTAAATTAAATTTTGTTAATTTTTTATTGTTACATTTATTACAATATGTGTTTTTGATTTAAGAATTTGTTCATGGAATCCGATTTGGCTGAAAATTGGCATAAGTAATAGTAGCATATGAGAAAAATTACTTCCAAATATTTTTTCAAAATTTAAAAAAATTGGCGGAGATAAAGGACTTTGAAATTTTAAGTTTAGTTTTTTTTTTTTGAGAAGCTATAACTTTAGTTGCATTTATCCAATTCTCAATTTTATGGTGTCAAATGATTTGTCTTGAAACAGGCTTTAAAATAAAAACTATCAAACATTTTTTTTATATTTTTTACAGTGAAAAAAAAAAAATTAAATTGAGTTTCCCAAAATACGTCATTTTTGATATTTTTTATTTTTCTTACAAAAAAAGCTACAGGTGTAACTTACCAGTCCTCCAAAAATTGAAGTGGGACTGCCAGTGGTTCTCTAGAAAAACAATAAAATGTGGCTTCTACCGCAATTTTTCAGTACAATTTTTTTTGAATTTGAAATTTTTAATTAAACGTTAATTTGAATTTGAAATAAGAGGGTTGGTATTTTCATTAGTACTATACAAGCAAAACAACAGTCGATAAACTAACTTCAGCATTTGAAAATTGTATTTAATAAAAATTTTAAATTAAAAAAATGTGCTGAGAAATTGCGGAAGACACTACATTTTATTGTTTTTCTGGAGAACCACTGGCAGTCCCACTCCAATTTTTGATGGACTGGTAAGTTACACTTGTAGCTTTTTGTACAAGAAAAATAAAAAATATCAAAAATGACGTATTCTGGGAAACTCAATTTAATTTTTTTTTTTTTTCAGTGTAAGCTATATAAAAAAAAAATTATTTTTGCTAGTTTTTATTTCAAAGCCTGTTTCAAGCCAAATCATTTCACACCATCAAATTGAGAATAGGATAAATGCAACTAAAGTTATAGCTTCTCAAAAAAAACTAACTTAAAAATTTCAAAGTCCCATATCGCCGCCATTTTTTTAAATTTTGAAAAAATATTTGTTAGTAATTTTTCTCACTATGCTACTATTACTTATGCCAAATCGGATGCCATAAAAAAAATCTTGATCGTTTACACGTGGTTTGTATCATATAAGTATATTATACTTTTTATTTTAACACCCAACGTATAACAAAATCAATCCTAATAATAAATAAAAATACATATTTATTTAATTGAAAATTAAGGTCTTACACTTCTTATTAGCTTTTGAAACGTGAAATTTAATAGAATCATGAGATGCCTTGAGTACACCTATGAATTAATGGGTTTTAAGACTGAATGTACTAAGTATAGAAGAAGTTGTTTTTAAGCAACAATGAATAATGTATATTAGGGTTTTCATGAAACAATTGTCCTAAAACATGAATGAATCATGTATAGAATTAAAAACATGAAGAAGTTGCCTTTGAGCAACAGTGAATCATGTGTGGCAGGATTGTCATGAAACAATTGTTCCAAAGCATAAAAGAATCATGCATAGTATAGAATGGCTAATATAATTTCTGTGGTGATAAGGAAAAACTGCTTAATTCTGATTTTTTTCGTTTTGCAGGAGATCACTTTTAAACTTTAAAGTTAATTCTGAAATTATTGGGTGCTATTCTTGATTCCGTCGGAAAGCATTTTCCGCGCGGAAGCAAATTTTGCTATTATTGATTCCGAAAATTAGATACATCTGTCATAACTGTTCCGCAAAACAGATAAATTTGGTATTATTGTTTCCTCAAATAATTTGACAAATTTAACAGCCCTGACATCGAAGTGACGTTCATTTTTGTGTATTCTTGATTCCGACGGATAGATATATTTCAGTTATTTCCTTCCGTGAAATTTTTTTGACGGAACGACAATAAAAAGTTAAAAATGCATGTTTTTTTGATAATTTTGCTCTTTTTATTGATAAAGAAATTAAGCTTAATATTAAATATCAATTTAAAACAATTTACTACTACACAATAGTCAGTTTAATTAAAAATTACAAAATTTATTTTTAAAATAACTCAAAATTCATAAAGCAATACATTTCATTTTATTTTATTGAATAAAAGAAACAATTCGTCTTTACTTTGATTAGATATACATATCATATAGAAGAAGTCACTTTCACATCCAATCCTCGCTGCGGTGATCAAACGATGAAATGTAATCACTTGGAAAAAAAAAATTATCAACACTTTTTTACAAAAAACAACTTTGGAGAAACACGCGTCTTCACCGAACTCTAAAATGTATAAATAATTAATTCTTAAATCGCCCTAAAAAAGCTATTTTATTCACATGATATTTACGAAAAATGATCAAAGATTCATAATTTTCCTTTGTTGACACTTCTAATTTTTTTTATTCTTTGTCTTCTGTCAAAATGTTCTTATTTCAGGGTTTCCAATATTCTCGTTCGATATTCCTCTACCGTCGGAATCAATAATAGTAGTTTTCATATCGAACGATATTTCTTTCCGCGAAAATTTCCTTATCGAACGGAATCAATAATAGCACCCATTATGTAACCTCTAGTAAAATTTACCGTTTTCCACAGAGCCTCTGTTGCTTAAGGGATAAATTGTTACATCTTCCAATTTGTAAATCGCTCAAACTAATGACTTATTTCTGAAAATAAAACTTAAGCGGATTTTCCAAACGAAAGAATAAGACTTCGCACAACCTATGTCCAAATAAGCTGTTTTTCCAAATTCAATATAATATGAATTTCATGATATGTGGATATAAGATGCAATTCAATGAATTATGAAAAATTTAAGCAATTCATTTAAGTAATAATAGTTTTATTTTCAAAGCTGTTAACTAAAAACATTCAATAAACATAAGCAACAATATTAATCAATAAAATGGAAATCTTAGTTTTCGTTCACTGTATCTTCAACCAAGTCAGGATGTATGTCTGGTATTTCTTCGGTGACGAGATTGTTGTAAAATTAATGAAAACATGGCTCAATGAACCGGAAGAGATCAATAAGATCTTTTGTCTTTTTTGACGAAATTTTTATTACAACAGGTTGTTTAGGTATTTCGGTTAGGTTTCCAGTATTATACCTCTCTTCAGAATATTAATGACTTTGTCTAGAGAGGTTTTAAACTGTATTTTACCAAGTGTATCTTACAATCTTTATTGGTTGAACAAACTGTCTTTCCTTAACAACAACATATTACCATGTTACATGGGCTTCACCATTGTTACGCTTCTTCTTAATTTCTTTTTTAGTATTGCAATGACGTTCTGTCGTTGTTTGACTCAAATTGTTATCAATCTGATCTCCCATTTCGTCAAACTCATCATAAGATTCAATAAGTGCAGCCAAACTAAAATCCGGATCACGGATAGAATCGTCGCTATCAAAATCTTCGATTTATAAAATATTTTACTTGAATTTGGTTCATTATCTTCAAAAATTGCCTTTTGTTCCATTGCTATAATATTTAAATAATTTAAAACAAATTTCAATAAGGTTATATTAAAAACAAGACTATTTGTAATACGAGACTACTGGTAATATCTTTTTCGCGGAGTCGTCTGTGGACCCTTCTTGGGGATCATTTGCGGATTCATTTTGGAGAGTTGCTAGAAGATTCTTCTAAACCATTAGTATACGGCCGGATAATTACTCACGCCAAAAGCATCGCGGAAGAGTCGAATGCAACTGTCGCACAGTCTCGCGAGCCCATGAATAGAGCGGCCAAAACTAGTAAACGTTATCCGATTTTGATAAAATTTTGCACAGTAATGCTTTTTGTTAAGATTAGAAAATGGGCGTGGTCTGTCCCCTTTTAGTATCATGTGATTGTTTTAAAGGTTTTTTATACAATTAAAATGGGTAAATATGAACCTTTTAAATGCTTTTTGATTTTTTACGATCGAATAAATAGAAAAGAAGATATTGCAGTTATAACTTAAAATTAAAGTGAAACATTTCAATTTAGGAAATTCACTCATTTTAGAAAGTAAAAAAAAAGGCTATTTTTTAAAAATATTGAATTTAAAAGTTAGGCAATTAAAAAGATGATTTTAAGCTTTAAAATGCTTTTTGTTATATTCTGATCGGTTAAGAAAAAAAAAGTTATGGACGTTAGAATTCAAAGTTAATATGATATATTTACAATTTTGGTACTCGCCCGTTTTAGAAAACGAAAAAAAGAACTTTTAAAAATTACTTATCTCGGTAAATTTTTATGCTAGAAAGATGTTTTGAAAACATAGTTAACATATTTGTTTATTTTGAAGTACTCTCCGTTACACTACATCAACCAAAAATTCCATAGCAACCCTTGTAAAAATTAGGTTTTGGCCAGAAAATTATGCTTTTTAACCTATAGTGTATAGAACGAAATCTTCTTACGCCTTAATTAATATGCAATCGCAAATGAAATTTTATTTATTTAAACTAAAGCAAAATATACGGACGAATTGGAGTAGTTCTTTTTATTTGCTCGAGCGATTAATCAAACCACAATTGCTGATTTCTGGTGCATTACCGTTATTAAAATCACCTCCACTTAATCTGGACTCTAATGATTGGTTATTAGAAGAAGACGTTGGCGATATTGCATCCTTTTGAAAAGGTTGCTGTAATTATTGTTACTGTTACTGTTGTGGCAAATTGATATACATTTTGGACGTACAGTGAAAGTCGCCTATAACGACACCGCTTGTAACGTCGAACCGCTTTTAACGACCCTTTTTCAGTTGTTTGGTTGGTTTCTTCATAAACCTCATGAGCATTTTTTCGGTTATAACGACGGTCGGATATAGCGACAAGCCGGATGTAACGGCCGCATTTTGCCACATATTTGTTTTTTAAAAATGAATAAAAAACTAGTAAGGGTGTTGCCTTTGGCCTGGCTAAACATTAAATACCCTACACAGCAGTATTTTGATAGTTTTGCTTATACGGGAGGTGCCACGCCCTATTGTCCGAATTCACCCAGAGTTTGAATTTATAGTTCCACGCATTTGAGTAAAATTTAGTTTGATTATCTCAATAAACGCTTTCAGTATAGCGTTTTGAAGTTTTTGCTTATATGGGAGGTGCCACGCTTTCTTGTCCGAATTCTTCTGGATTTTGTTCAGAGCTTGCGCCCACAATTCGTAGTATTTATGTGTATTTTGGTTGCATTATCGTGAAAAAAAACACAAAAAGTTGCATTTTGAATATATTTTTTGTATGGGCGGTAGGCGTGTCCGTTGACCGATTCCGCTCATTTTCAACATTTTTATACCCTACACCCAGGGTATATTCACATTGTCCTTCCGTTTGTAACGCAGAGAAGGAGGCATGGCAGATATAGAAAAGTATATATATTCTTGATCATCGTCACCTCCTGAGTCGATATAGCCATGTCTGTCTGTCTGTCTGGCTGGCTGGGTATGTGTTGAAATACATTTTTTGGGAAAACTGAGCAACATAATTCAATGAAATTTGGTATTCTGCCTCCGTCGCAAAAGTTAGCTCGGGGGATTGAAAATGAGCGAAATCGGTCAACGGACACGCCCACCGCCCATACAAAAAATATATTCAAAATGCAATAATAACAGCATTATTCGCAATAACAGAAGCAAAATACACATAAATACTAGGGAAAGTAAATATAAGCTCTGAGCAAAAACTAGGCGAATTCGGACTAGAGGGCGTGGCACCTCCCATATAAACAAAAGTTTCAAAATGTTATACGGAAAGCGTTTTTTGAGATAACCCAACGAAATTACACTCAAACACTCGGATCTATAAATGCATGCTATACGCAAGATCTAGGTAAACTCGGACAAGAGAGCGTGGCACCACCCATATATGCAAATGTTTCAAAATTATATAATGAAAGTGTTTTTTGAGATAATCCAACCAAATTTCACTCAAACACGAAGAACATGAATTGTAAATGCTGAGCTTAAAGTAGGTGAAGTAGGATTAGAGGGCGTGGCACCTCCCATATAAGCGAAAGTTTCAAAATGCTACACGGAGAAAAGTACGTAAAATAATTTTTACTATATTGGCTAGTCGAAAAATTAAAGTAATCAACACTAAATTTCAAATATAAATTACCTTACGTATGAACTTTTTGATGGGTCCGTAAAGTCATATCTACAAATAAAATGTAGTTAAATAATAAAGGAATATTTACTACAAATTTCCTACATTTGACTATATGTAAGGTAATTTGCACTTTCAGAAAAAAAATGTGTGGTCATTTTGAATTTATAATTGTAGTCAAAATAACTTCAATTTTTTTCACGCACAAAAATGAGTATCATAATTGTCACCTTACGCGAGTAAGGTAAGTACCACAAAAATATAGAGTCATTTTGACTTTTATAATTTTAGTAACAATTTATATTTTTGGACAGACATTTTCTTCATATACAAATTTTTTTGCTTCTACATCATATGCGGAAGCAGCCCAGTGGATATGTATCTGACTACCATTCGAAAGGGCCGAGGTTCGTATCCCGGCGCCGGTCAGTTCATTTTTTTTTTTTTTTTTGTTGTTTGAACTATACAGTAAGGTAAATATCACGCCAATTTTTTCATTAAAATTACTAGACTGTGAGGTTATTCGAACAATCTGAATTGACTAAAACAGTAAGGTAAATCTTACTTCGGTGTAAAGTTGTCACTCTTCTGACTTGAAAATCTGGTAAAATTTATGAGAAATAAAGTAGCAGGTACTATTTTTTTTCTCCGTGTATACTGAAAGAATTTTTAAAGAAAACCTAATCGAATTTTACTCAAACACTCAGAACAGTAAATGCAAGCTCTACGCAAAATCAAGGTAAGCTCGGAGGTGAAGGCGTGGCACTTCCCATATAAGCAGTTTGTTCTTATACTCTCCTAATAATATACTTCAAATGCAGTGTAGGGTATTTAGTTTTTGGCCAGGCCAAAGATACCACCCTTACTAGTTGTTTTATTAATTAGCGTTAATATCGGATATGACGACCGCCGGTTAAGGCGACCGGCTTTGCGCGGCCTGTCGTTATAAGCGACTTTCACTGTAAAAATAAACGTAATATGATAAACATCAATGTCGCATTTGCTGCGACCACAAAGTTATGTCATTGATTACTGGCTTAGCAGCAGATGGTCGTCCAAAGTAAAGGTAAAAACTGCAGAAACCAGAACGAAAAAAATGACTGGGAATGTCGCATCGGAAATGGCCAAATGAAAATAGGCAGCATGACAGTCTCGTTCCTGAACGGAAAATATTGTTGCCATTGCTTCGCATTAAGCTTGGAATCGTGAAAAATTTCTTGAAATGTGTCAAGAAAAGACCAAAAGTATTCAAAATTTTAGTAGCGATTTTTCCAAGACTCTCCAAAGCCAAATAAAAGTAAGGAATTGTAAATGGTCCCGACATACGGAAATTAATAAGTCGTACAGATTTTGATGAGGTTCTGGTGCGCAAGGAAAAAGTTGCATGGCTTGCAATTAAATTAGTTATCAAAGGACTTTTGGGCAAAACTCGTGCTGTAAATTATAAGGCGATTGTCGCAGAAATGTTGTCAGCTTTCGACGATATTGGTGTTAATATGTCGTATAAAAATCACCAAGTGCTTTACTATCTCGAAAATTTGGTCTAAAAGTTGCAAACTGAATCGGATGGGCAAGGCGAACGCCGCATTCGTATGGATCTCGGCTATCCGTTAGAAGTCAAAACTTCTACATTAATCTATCACTTGGGTGATTTCTATTGCTCCGAATGTCATAAAGGCGAAAAATATCACTTTTTTGGGGAATTTTGTGCTCTAACTTGCCGAAAATTCATTCGAATGGACTGATTTGTTGGTTAAAGTTAAAGATATTGACGAGACGAACTAAACTCCATCATCAGATGCAATAAAACTCAGTTTTCTTACCAGATATATCGAAAAAACTAGATAAATCAAGGTGCAAAATTCAAATGGCCTTTTCGCGAAAACTAGAGCTAACTTGAACAAAATGATTCAAATGGTCTCTTATTTTGGCCTATATTTTCAACCCGCAGCGTCAGATTCGAGTAAGCTTTTGGCGACAAAATTTTGTTCCACATTGTAAATTTACTTTTAGCACGGATTTAATAGTGCAACTTGTTTTTGTAAGTGGATCACTATTTCTTTACACGCCCACTTATTTTGAATAAATGTCTATATTGGCTATAATAATTTTTGCACGATCGACTTTCCTATTATACAGTCCGATGTTAAAAGAAAGAGTCTACATGGAGGAAGTTGGGTAGACATTTTTCGAAAAGAACACGTTCTTTGAAATGTCAACATAACATACTGTGACAAAAAATAACAACACATGAAAAGAAACTTCGCGACATTTCAAGAATAGAACCAGTGACGTCACAAGAGTACTTGACAGTGATGCCAAGTTTTGTCAGGAAACTATTAGCCGAAGGAATCAACGAGATGTTGCCAGATGTTTCGCTAATGCAATTCTAGAACGTTCACCTGGGTATAAAAGGAGCTGTTCATGAGAGTTGCAACACAGTTGATTTTAAGCAATAAAGTGAAATAGTTGTACACACAGTGCCAGTGAAAGTAAATAAAGTGCTAATTGTAATATTAGATTTTGAATGTAATAAATAGTGAAATAAACAATTGTACCGTGTGAAAATAAACATTTGTGATTTAAAAAAACCATTTTATAACTAAATAAAGTGTGTGTTTTTGATTGCTACACAATCCAGTGATCGAACTCAGAAAACAGTAAGAGATCGAAATTATCGTCATAGAGACAGGAAATTTCGTAACAATACATATGTTTATATGTATCTGGATTATCAAATTATCCAATTGTTTTTGTGGGCATGATCACTTGCGGAATTCTGTATGTAAGTGAGTGGCAAATTCTGAAGAATTTGGTTTCTTAATTTAAATTATCTTTTAAGTTAAGAGATTAATAATGAAAACAAATTTGAATCAAATAAAATATAAAAATCAAATGCAAAATGTTGACATCATTAATTAAATTTTTAAAATTTGAAGGATACATTATCTTCAGTATATAATATATTTTTTTTGGGTGGATGGACAATATCACCCTAACACATGGAGCATTAACTACACATCGTACACATTGGATTAGGCGCGTCCCCAAAGTTGAGCACCATATTTCCATACCGGTACGATGACTTGATTACATGTACAGTGGCAAGCATAAATGGACGAATGTTTGTCACTTCAGTACTTACCACTATATACCATCGTTAATATTAGAATTAACCTAACCAATTTTTTTCCAGTTTGTTGACATTTTATTCCTTTAAATGATAACATATGCAAAAGTGAAAAAAAGAAAAACCAAACAAATGCACGCATAAAAAACTACACATAACTCTATTCGTCCAATTTTGCACGTCGTAATTTGTTTAACTCAGTAGCTATGCATTAACCGTTAATCGCTATTTTTTCGTAGAATTTTTTTCACTAATTTCTTGTTACGTTAATTTTGATTGATATTGAAAGTGAAAAGGTTGTTTAATTTTGGGCAGCTGCATTTCCTATTGTAATTTGTATAAAATGTGAAAAATTTCACAAAATATCGAAAACAGCATAGTGGTTCTAACAGAAAACTGACATTCATCTAGAGAAATTGGAAGCTTATTAAAAATTTCTCACAGCACTGTGCAATGTGCTCAAAAAAGGCGCAATTTAAAGCCTAGCTCAAGTGCTACAGGCCGCCCAAGACAATTGACGGATGCAGATGCACGTAAAATGGAGCGGTCAATGAGACGTAAGGACTCTTTGACACCAAAATTAGCTGCTGAACAATTAAATAAGAACGTAAGTGAGTGGACGGCGCGAAGGGCACTTAGAAAGATCGGGTTAGTGTCAGCAGTCAAACAAAAAAAACCTGCTTTATCAGACAAAAATGTAAAGGCTCGACTAAAATTCTGCCAGTAATATAAAGATTGGAGCATTGAGGACTGGAAACGTGTGATTTGGTCTGACGAGACGAAAATCAATCGTTTTCAATCTGACGGTAAGCATTATTACTGGCATAGACCACAAGAATCGCTTCAAAAACACCAGGTGAAGCAAACTGTTAAGCATGGTGGAGGCAGTTTAATGGTGTGGGGCTGCTTTACCTGGTGGCACATTGGCCCTCTTGTAAAGATCGAAGGTATTATGAAGAAGGAAGACTACCTCCACATTTTGCAAGCAAATTTGCCAGAATTTGTGGACAGGAGCGCATATCCTGAAGAGGAAGTACTCTTCCAACAAGACGGCGATCCCAAACATACAGCCAAAATCGTTCAAAATTGGCTAAGTGACCAACGTTTTCGATTGTTGAAGTGGCCAGCGCAAAGCCCGGACCTGAACCCAATCGAAAATTTGTGGGCTCTTCTCAAAAAGAGGCTGGCGGTGCATGAAAGAGCCCCGAAGAACATGGAGGAGCTTTGGCTTAGAGTTCAGGATGAATGGGCGAATATACCTAGCCACACCATAGAGAAACTAGTAGAGAGTATGCCTAAGCGTATTAAAAGCGTAAGAAAAAACAAAGGGCTCTGGACAAAGTATTAAAATTTTGTTTTTAAATTTATCTTTAACACAACGTTCGCACGAACGAATAAAGTTTTTTAAGTTTTTTATAGCTGAAGTTGTTTAAGTTTTTTTTATTTTATATTTTGCATACGAAATCTTGTTGAACAATAAATGAGTAATAAAACACCAAATTTTTGTTAGATTAGCTCTACTATTAACGATGTTATGACACGGTAAGTATGGAAGTGACAAACATTCATCCATTTATGCTCGCCACTGTATATCATTAGTTTATTTTTAACCAAAAGCTGAGAACGTCTTAATTCGCTATTTTTCAGTCCATTGAACTACTTTGTCTATCGCTAGTTGAAGTTTCCACGTCGACTCTTCTATTGTTTTACCAATTGCTAGCGCATCAGTATTTTCAACAAAAGTTGCGATTGTGCAATCAGTCTGATTAGGAATATCACTTTGTAAGTATGTATGAGGTATAGTTTTATTCGATGTACCTTGAATATTGACTACACCTGGAAAAATCATAAAACCGGATTTCCTTTCCAGAATGGAGGAATTTTGCAAACTCCTACAGATCCAAAGTGTGCTGCTCCATGTTCAAGTCCAACATGAGCTGCATCTCCAGCTCCTACTTGCGGTGGTCTTGTTTGAGACGATGCCGAGGTGCGGAAATTCTTCGCGTTGTGGATCTGCTTGTCGTGTTGGTGAACGATCGAGTGAAATTCTTTTACGGTGTCACCAATATAGTTTTAAGTTAAAAAATATTTTATTTTATGAATACAGTTTGTCAAGTAATTCTTTGCAAAATGCAAATAGCCACACAAATTCAACTTTAAATTGAAATTTTATTGAGACAAACACTACTTTAAAAAAAATTGATTTGTAACTATTCTAAGGTATGTATTACCTATTAATATAACAAAAAAAATGACAAAAATCAAAACAAAAACATGCGAAAAACGAATAGAACCAAAAGGCAACGAAAATGATGCTGTCAATAAATTCTTTGCAAAATGCAAACACAAGTCGAGAAGTGACTCGAAGCTAACTAACGGTACATCAAATTGGAATTCGAATGAACACGTCTTGCTTTGCTTGCATTGCCCTTTTACATTAGTTCTCATTTTTGCTTCGAACTGCGCACATCTTATTAAAAATAGCGTGGTTTTGCAATGCCTGGCAAGCGAGTTGACGAAAGTGTAATCCAATTGGTTTATTTCAACTATTACAAAGGGAAAACAGTAAAAGAGTTGTCTGAAATGTTTAATATTAAGCTAAGGACAACATATAATATTATTCAGCGCCCAGAAAAAGAAAATAGACTGGAATTGAACAACTCTGGCGGCAAACCATCAAGGCTTACACGGCGAGATCACTCAAAAATTTTAAAACAAATTAGTGACAACCCACATACAAGCCTTAGAGAGTTGGCAAACATTATAAAAAGTGATTGCAACAAGACTGTGAGCCATGAAACCGAGCGAAAAGTGCTAAAGCTCCACCAGTATTCGTCGCATACAGCCAGGAAAAAGCCAATGCTGTCTGCTGTTAATATTGAAAAGCGCTTGAACTTTGCCATTTCTAACAGAAATAGGCCAGCGGAGTACTGGAATGACGTCATTTTTTGCGACGAGACGAAGATAATGATGTATTATCACGATGGACCCAGCAAAGTTTGGCGGAAACCAAAAACAGCTCTTCAACAGCAAAATAATTTACCAACAGTTAAGTTTGGCAAGCTTCCAGTGATGGTGTGGGGCTGTATTTCATCCAAAGGCGTTGGAGAATTGCGTATATTCACTGATGTAATGACAAAAGAGTTTTATTTAGACATCTTTAAAAACGAGTTGACAAGAAGCGCCCAAAAATTTGGCTTTGTTGATCGTGAAAACCCGAACAAATTAAAATACAAGTTGTATCAGGACAACAATCCAAAGCACAAATCGCTGCTGTGCCGGACCTGGTTGCTCTACAATTGCAGCAAAGTAATTGACATGCCCGCCCAAAGTTCGGATCTTAATCCCATTGCAAATTTGTGGGCATTTTTAAAAAAATGAGTGGGAAAGCGGAACCCAACTAACAGAAACGCTTTGATAACGGCAATCAACGAGGAGTGGGTAAAGATACCTGAATTGTATGATGTAAATGGACTTGTATAATCACTGTCACGGCGTCTACAGGCTGTTATGGAAGCTGATGGGAAGCACTCAAAATATTAGTGCAGTCCTTTATATTTTATATCCTTTTTGCAATATGTGTTTGCATTTTGCAAACAATTAATTGACACCTTCAATTTTGTAGTTTTATTTTGTTTATGGCTTATCTTCTGTTTTTGATTTTGTTTTTGTTATTTTTCTTAACTATAATGAAAGGGTATACAATTCCTAACAATAATGTAAAAAAATAAAAAATTTTAAAAAGTGCCTTAGTTAATAAAATTATATGTTAAAGTTGAATTTGTGTGGCTATTTGCATTTTGCAAAGGATTACTTGACAAACTGTATATTTATTTTAATTTGGAAAAATCAAAATTTAAAATTTGTGTGTTTTCTTTTAAAAAAAAAAAATATTTTAAACAATTTGAAAAACAATGTTTTCAATTCAGAAAAATAACTTTAAAAAATTAACAAGTTAAAAAATAAACAAGTTAATTAAATTTGAACTCCGGCTTTAAACTTTTATTGTTGAAAATTCATCTTTTTGCTTGATGTGCAAATATCTGCTAGAAAGATCCCAACGGGAAGAAATGAAGTTGCTTCCAAAAAGGGCGCAATAGAAGCACATCTCTGGTAGCATACAAAATTTTTCAGATTCTATATTTTTTTTATTGCTTACAAAAGTTAATAAATCTACCAAAACTTACAGAAAAAAAATAGTTTTTTGAAATGGAACTTAAAATTTTGTAAAACTTCTACGGAAGCGTATTTCATGCTTCCAAATGTGTGCTTCTACGGAAGCGTATTTGAAGCGTATTTCATGTGCTTCTGAAGATGTGCATCTCCGCTAGGACATGCTGTGTTAAAAAAGATAAGCAGTGAGGACAGCACTGGAAGCAGCTTCTTGCTTCCCTAGAAGCGCAACTAAAGTCGTTTCAATGCGCTTCCGTTTCCCGTTGGGATAGGACTTCAAAATCGAAGTAAACTCTCTTGGAACATAAGCGCAATAAAATCTTATTTTCAAAGTCAATCTTAAGACGTCTCGAAATTCACCGCAGATAAATGGTCTCCAGGAGTTTTTAACATAAAATAAAACGTAAAATCCGAAGCTGAATGAAAGCAGGTCAAAAAATTTTGCTTGGAACACATTGATATGCTCTAATATACATGAAATGCGAAAAGGCGTATATCATTTTACATTTTTTCCAAGCTTTGAAAAAAACGCCTTAGAACTCGAAATATTTTAGATTTTAAAACAGTTTTGGAAAATATTGCCGAAAAAAAAATCGGTATTATGCAATACTAGCCACAACTGGCTTTAAAATCTAAAACATTTGGAGCTTTAAGGATTTTTTTCAACGGCTTTGAAAAAATTCAAAATGATGTAACGCCTTTTTGCATTTCAGGTGACGATATACTTAATACCTCGATATATAAAATATTTATATAGCTCTACGGCTCATTCCAATATGAAAGATCAATATACATATTTATTTATAATTTTAGCACATATCCGTACGTAGTCATTACCTAGTATTATTACTATTTAATGTTACAACAATAAAACCTGTACTTAGAGCAATGCAAACATATGGGACTTCAGTATAATTTCCTTTAGAATGTGCACACATTTTTCATTCATCATCATTTGAGTACTCAACTTTGTAATATTTTCATTGTTTTGTCTGCTCCATTTTTCCTGTAGTTTACTAAACATTTTCATACTGTTCTTTTCTTTTAGTAGAACATTTATCTTACAGATATCATACTTTTATTTTTTGTTGTTGTTATTTGTGTTTGTGTGCATGTTGTAGTTGCAAAAACATTTTTAAGTAGATTGGTTTTCAGTGTTCCTTTGTCTGTTTTGTTTATTGCCGTTTTCTTTGCATTCCCTTTTGGCTACATAGAGCAACTCTTAAAGGTACATCATAAAAAGAGTTAATTTGTAAAATTTTTCATTCCTCTGACTTTTGCCTCCCATTTGACGCCGCACTTAATGTTCCAATGGATAACCTTAATTAAAATTTTAGATGAGTTCAGTTCAGTTTTTTGTAAAAGAAATTTAAAAAACCAAGAAAGGAGTAAAACAGAAAATTAGTATGAGTAAACAAACGGCAGCAGTACATACATATGTATTAGTAAAATATAGTTGGGATAATCCATAAAATATTAATAAGGAAATGACGTTTGGGAAGTCTAGCTTAAAACAGTTGAAAAGAAATATATGTACCAAGAAATATACAGAAGATACCCAGACTTAAATTTTTTCTCAGATCTGCTTGGGCCTCTTAAGCCACCATGTTCTGTAATAGACTGGTCTTATAATATTGGCCAACTGTAGTGCATGCTTGTTGGAAGCCTGGTCTTAACTCGTCGGAGGGTGGGATCTTGTTAGCCAATAAAAATGAGTACATAAAACCAAGTTACATAAAAAAATATACTCATGCACTTTGTATATTGTTTTTGTGTTTTTGTGGTTTTAACAGCAAAGTTCACTGACCTATAGAGAGATTAGAAAAATAGAAAAATGGCAGAAATCACCGATCAAAACAAATTAAAATATAAGAGAAACTCTACACTAATTGAAGCATAATGATTTTGTTTTTGTTTCATCTGCTCTCCCTGTCCCAACCATATAGCAGAGTAATCCTTATTTGCTCACCAACCCAACCAATTCCGAAACTAGCGCTCAAAAATCAATATATGAACAATAATATGAACAAGTATATATGGGACGTATCGCGTCAACTGGACCAGCTTTGCGGCCAAATATTTCAATATTTTGGCGCAAATTTCATCACTTGGGGGTTTTCGGGGTCGCTGATCATGAATCCGAAGTCTGAATTCAAAAATTTTTAAATCCAAGATGGCGAATGCAAAAAATTAGGAAAATCCTAATTTTGCCTAATTCTTGGAAAAATAACGCTAGAATTGGTCAAATTTCTCCAAATTTGCACTTACACAGCAAAAAGTTTAGGGATAAAGTATAAACTTATTTTTTTATACTATTTGTTTTTATAAAGTTATGTATTCGAATTTTTTTATATGTATGCAATTTTTGTCTATAAAGTTATTCTAAACCAAAAACGTTTAACGTCTAAGCCAAATCTCTTATTATACTGTTTTCATGTTGAGTACTTAGAACAGAATCAATTTTTATTAAATTCATGATTGACATTTCAATATTTCGCCAAGTTTACATACACAGTAATATAGTTTGAGTACATTAAATTACAGTGAATACTCAAAAGTTAAGAACTATAAGTTTTATACCAAAATTGTATAAAAGCTTTTGACAAAACGTCCCGTCATCGAATACACACCAAATTAAGCATTTGTGTAAAAATCATGTTGCGCAGCAGTTCGGACCGAAAATTGTTAAAAATAAATTATTTCAATGTAACCCAGTGTTAGAAAAATAATTTAATTACTTATTATGAGTAAAATAAAAGTATTTGTGTTATGAGGGTTGTGTTGTATTTCGTCATAATGAGACGACTTCACTTGAATTGAATCGTCACCTGCTTGCACCGATCATCACCATCACCATCAATATTGTCAACGGCACCGTCAGTGGCTAACCACCTCAGAGTGTTTAACAGCACATCAACGTGTCCGATATCATGTTTAGCAACATATTTGCGTATTGAGCAGAACATCTCCGTTCCCAAAAAGAACAGCGAATCGGAAATAAATGGTATTTCACCTTCGCAAATTGGTATTTTAGTTGAAAACAATAAAATTGTGGCTCCCTCCGAACTGTCAGTGGGATATTCGCTAAAAAAAAAAAAAATCGGAGCTTAAGTTTTCTTCATCAGTTTGTTTTAAAGCTTTCAGTCTTAAGAAAATATATGCAGATGATTGGAAAGTAGCTTTAAGTCAAAACGACATGGAAGTCACACAACACAATATATTTTATTGTTGGAGTGTTACCAAATATGATAAATTAGATTGAAGAATCAAAACCAATGGTTTTACCAGAACAGGTTAAAGATATACCCAAAATAACTTTGAAAAGTTTTCGTTCTTCTACTAATGAAATCAGGTAAAATTTTAGCCTTATTTAAATTTCATAGCACATAAACTTAATCTTTTTACAGATATTACATGATTTTAAACTTCCCTGTAATGAAGATCAAGATAAGTGCTGGCCAAAATTTCGAAAAAATATTTTCTCTGCAGTTAAGTAGACAGGAAAGGCAATACTGTGTTCAGAAGCGGATAAAATAAATTGTAAATTAAGTATAAATTCTGCATGTATGCATCATTCTTAAGGTTTTAGCTTAGTACAATTTTAAAAGTTTACAATTGCTTAAGAGTATGAGTGCTTTTTATATTTTTTCTTCTTTGAGGTTGTTTTAATATTTTAAGTATTAAAGAGTAAATTAAAATTACAAAAAAAAAAAAATATCTTAATAACTAATAAAACCTCTAAAAAAATGTTAAGATGCACCTGCATAAAGTAAAACGTTCACTTGAGTTATTCGAAGTACGGAATCTATAAACTCCATTATTCGTTAGAGTTTTATTTTCTCATAACAAAATGATAATGTCATAGAAAAACAAGACTGTCAAGAATGTATTAACAATTTTGGTTATTTGTGCGCATTATAATGCGAAAAACATAGGTTTTACGCCCACCGCATTTGCTTTTTACATGTCTGCGATTTCTAAAAATATGCTGTGAGGTCAAGTTTACTTTTTTTAACTGCTTTATATAAATTGAAATATTGACCTTAGAACTCTTTTTTTTTTTTAAAATCAAAAAAACTTCAATATAATTGTTGAACTATTCTCCAACTATTAAATTTATAAGTAAGTTTGTTTTACTCTTTAATTTGTGAATTGACTGATTATTTAAAATTAGTGACGCATACGAGTAATGTGACATACCCGAGTTCGGGTAATGTGGAGTGCCACATTACCCAAAAATTTGTCCACGCTATCAGTATATTTATTTTGTTTCGCTGTTAATTCCGCTATGTTTGGATATATTAGTTAAACTTCCACATGCCGAAACCAGGAGAAATTAGAAAATGGGATCCAGTGATGATGAAAAAAGTCGTTCAAGCTCTAAGAAACGGTAAAATGGGCGCCATTTCGGCTTCAAAATAATTTCATGTACCGGCTACTACACTACGCAGAATGGCAAAGAGTAAGTCATCTATTTCTGATCTCATAGCTACCCCTCTTGGACGAAAGCCAGTATTTGATAAAGTGATGGAAAAAGAACTTGTAAGATATGCACTGGAATTGGAAGAAAGACTTTGGGGCTTAACAAGGCGTGATATTCGCTCCATCGCGTTCGAATCAGCCACAAAAAATAATATTAAAAATAAATTTTCTGTTCTAAAGCAGTGTGCTGGCAACGACTGGCTATATGGCTTCCTTCGCAGGCACAAAAATGAGCTTACTTTTCGCTCACTAACGGGAACGTCTTTTAATAGAGCGATGGTGTTCACCAAAGAAAATGTAGAGCATGTTTTTAATATTCTCGAAAAAGAATATGAAAAACAAAATTTTCCTCCAACTGCAATCTGGAATATGAATTAAACAGGGCTTTCAATTGTGCAGAGTAAGCTTCCACAGGCTATGGCATCTAAAACAAAACGTCAGATAGGCGCTTAAACATCTGCTGAACGCGGGTCATTAGTAACAGTCATTGCCTGTATGAGCACAGGTGGTAGCTTTGTTCCACATTTTTCATATTCCCGCGCAAAAACCACAACCCACTACTAATGAAGAATGCTCCTCCTGGGTCAGATTTGGCATGTCACATATCACATATTCGGTTGGGTGCAAACCAAAACATTTTCTAAGTGGTTCAAACATTTTTTAAAGCTTACACACCCAACAAAAAATGCGCCACTTTTTCTTATATTAGATGGACACTATAGCCACACAAGGAATATTGAGATTTTGGATCTTGCTAGACAAAACGGTGCACATAGAAAGATTTAACCCAAAAAGCTGGTCAAAAACGAATTTTTGTAATTGGTCCAAAATGATTCAACTTTTTTTTTATTATACAGCAAATACTCCAAACTAAAGAAATCTGGGACCCGATTTTATCTTAATCAATCTGCAGCTTCGAACTACGCTGTCAAAATTTAAGGTTTTTGTAAAACATTTTAAATTAAATTTTAAAGTTGCAAAAGAAGTGTTGGTTTAAGTGCGTATATTTTTTTAAGTGCAGAAAAAAACGAAAAATTGCAGAATGGATTATTCTGCGACAGGTGTGTTCTTAACAATGAATTTAATTTAATAAAAAAAGAATCATTATAAGAGTCAAAATAGTATGTTCAAACTTTATAAGTAACTGAGTATTTTTTATTGAAAAATTGTAAATTTTTAAAAGCAGAAAAGTAATGGATCCTCACGAGTCCCAATTTTTTCTACCAAAAATTCTCATAAATGAAATCTTTTTGTAGCTAAAACCGCAAAATTTGGCTCCTAATATTTCCGAAACCATTTACTATGTAATCAAAAGTAACATTTTTTTCAATTAAAAAAAAAAAAAACTAATCATAAACTAAAATTATAACACAAAAAAGTGCATTTAGTAAAAAACAATTAATTAAACAAAAATGGTTGCAAATAAATACATTAATCACGTAAATAATAATAATATTATATTGAAGGGCGATTATGGGCTTCCTGGTTGCCCGTCGAAAAAGGCTCGCTGGTCAATAAGCATAGGTCCAAGGTACACACAGACAGCACGTTTTAAAATCTGTCAACACCCATACCATATATTAATGAAAATACATCTAAAACACACTAAAAACTTAAAACAACAACTATTTTTCCTTCTTGAAGTTGTAAAACTGAAATATTTCAAGTAAGTTTCTCACAAAATGTTTCGTAGTTTACTCCAAAAACAAATTTTTACACACAAAAAACACTTTTTCCGTCACTTTTTATACACGCATATCAGGCAAGATATTCGCACTTTTCCAATAGTACTTTTTTTTAAAAAGCCAATAGTACTTTGGGTACTTTTTGTTTTTGCAGCCTTGGGTATATGATATATAGAAAAGAAACATTGTGCATAGTAAATTCATTCGCTTCACGCGCGCATTATTCGATGAGAAGGACTGTTTATTTCTATTTAAATATATTATTATATAGCAAGTTTCAAAATCAATTTGTTTCTCAAATTAAATAAGTCTAAATTCAATTGTATTACATATAAAAAATTTAATTATTTACTTGAATAAAGTTGAGGAATGATTTTTCAAAAGAGCGTTAAACCAGTTCCGACCTCGAATAAACCTAAGGATGCCATCGGTATTACTATGCTAAAATGCATCGTCTAGCTCAAAATTCATCACAAAAAATGCATTTTTCCAAGTTAAAATCGTGATCAAAAGTCGCATTTCAGAACAAAAGGATTTATTTCCATATAATTTCATATAAATTTTTAAAGTTTGATACAAAAAGACGTATTTCGAATAGTCGCCGAAGAAACCCTTAACATTTTGTATATGCCCCAGGCTATATAGGTGCTTACATACCATGCCTATAGACATCAGAATAAACTTCCAAATGGTGAAATAAGAGTGATTTATAAAAATTTCCAAACAAAAGGGCTTATTTCCAAATGTTTTTTACATTTTGCAATTACTACAAATATGTTAGAATAAAAATGTTAAGGGGATTAGAATCTTTGGTCAACTCACTATAACACTGGAGACATTAAAAAAAATAAGTTATTGTAAACAGTCCCTAAAAGTTTTTTCTCATTACTGAAAATTTGTTTAACATGGTTTTACGCCTTTTTGAAAAATCACTCCTCAGTTTATTAAAAAAAAAAAAAAAAAATATTGAAATATTTGATGTCGAAGTTTAGCGAACGTTGCAAATATATATAAATAAAATACTCGTAACGGTTAATGAAGCACAAAATCGTGAATCAAGAAATCCAAAAAAATCACTTTCGTGAATAGAAAAAATCCTTATTTTAAACACCCAAATCAGTAAATGTACAAAGTTATGTTTACTATCTGTGGGCATTTGACAAAACAACCCGACTCGAAACTGACTCATCGAACATTTTTCACAGTAGAATAGAGCAACCTAGAGCAGAAAAAACTGTCATCGAACACTTTTGACTGCTCTAACTTGCTCTAGAGTACTCTAGAGCAATCATCAAACAAAGCTATTTATGACTAAAATTATGCAAAACTGTCTAATTTTGACATAGATATTTTTGCTAAAGGTACTTAGATATTAATTTAATAAATCTTATTTCAATGGTTGAATATTCGGTAAATTTTTGTAAACTTGGTCGTAAAATCTCAGTAGATACCAATATCAAAGTTATAACAACAACAATTTGTTGACTTAATTAAGTCTTTAGCTTGGATCAAAGCTGAGCACGTAGATACCGCCAAACGATTTTGACATCTTGTTTTTATCAAGTTTTATTCAGAAAATATTCTTCGCACATTTGCAGAAGAAATCTCAATTGATAAAATTCCCTGTGCAATTCTGTATATATTGCCAACCATCTTTTCTCCTAGTTCATTTTTTTAATAAATCCTACAATAATCCTAAATGTCCCAGTGAAGGATTTTGTGAATTGCTATAGCAAGTTTACATACTAATTACACAAAAAATTACGAAAGGACTTTTTCGAGGCGAAAGTACTTCAGTACTTTTGTAAAGTCAAAAGTACCAAAAAAAGTACGATTCCACTACAAATATCATCCCTGACGCATATAGCTTGATGGTCTGAATTCTACTAATATGAGTCACCGGTATGAGTGGAAAATTCCATAGAAGAACATTATCGTACACGTGCAACTGTTG
The DNA here is from genome assembly GCA_951812925.1 of Calliopum simillimum. Lineage (NCBI taxonomy): Eukaryota > Metazoa > Arthropoda > Insecta > Diptera > Lauxaniidae > Calliopum > Calliopum simillimum. The sequence goes on along the minus strand of OX638369.1, from coordinate 63,573,747 downwards.
AGTGGCAACCGACACTCGGACCAAGGTACACACAACTCCCCTACACGAGCCACATATTCTAATTAAGCCTAGATTAAAGTGCTTTTCTTGGTGAACGTTCAGATTCAAATATCGATGATTTTTTTGGGAAGTCCATTGATCACAGCTCAAAGCTAATCTTTATCCATGCTTTTTAAGATTATCGAACTCAATAATCAAGTCAGCTTTAACGGTATTTACAAAATTTTTAACTATGGATCTTATTGTGTTTGGTGAATTAGGAAGTTTAAATCCGCTTTTCAAAAGCAAATATCCCAAATCTGAAGATGTGCAAAATAAGCTAAGGTAAACGCTATCTTTACCATCTTCTCCATAGAATTTTCTTTTTTGAAAAAACTGTCAACTGTTTTAAACTTTTTTTTGGGTATTTCTTCCTCACAAATAATATCAACCGAATCAGTTTTTGATGTAGATGCTTTAGAAAATATATCAGCACTAGAACGTTTTAATTGGCTATTTCCAAAACTTATATCAATGTTGTGTTTCGTTTTCAAGTGTGTTTTTAAGCCTTTCTAAGAACTTTTACTAATTTTTAATATATTGGAGCACAATGAAGATTTCGCGTTTTTCCCTTCTCTGTCCAATTTTGTAAAATAATGCCATACATTTCTGTTCTCAGCCTCACCACTGCTCTCCTAATTCTGCCTCGGTATCGAAAGTAACATATCTTAGACTAGTACCTACCTGCAATGTAATCAGAAATATGAATTGTTGCTCAATTCAATTTGAAGTCATTAACTTACTTAAATCCTTCTCGCACTCGTAAATCTAAAAATAAAATAAAATTCTACTATCAATTGAATAATAAGAATTACCGATTAATAAGAATTACACCAAAGCAGTCACAAAAACACAATTGTTCACTTTAACAAGTCAAGTGACATTTAAAGCGCCGCACACTTGATTTTTAGAGCAAAATAAGAGTGCAGAAATTTTAAGAAACAACGTAACCAAAACAAAGGCACGAAATCGCTGCTTTTTTTTGTCTTACTCCTTTTGCTCCATCCTTCGATCTTTAAACGAAAAAAAAAATCTAAAAATTGTTGATATTTACAGCGAAATGTAAGGAAAACAAAAAACGTTTTGCTTTTTATTTTTCTCTTTGTGCCTTATTTCATATTCAGCTCTGTGTGACCGCGTATTTTGATGATAAGTGATGTACGAAATGTGTTTTTTATTTTTTATCCAGTATCCAGGATCCAGTAGAGGCTAAATGTTACCTGATTCGCTGGATCGGGTTTTCCGGATTGCAATCAGCGTCACGTTTATACAAAATTTTACATACTTTTATGTAAGGACAGAATTTTTTACAAGCTTATGCTTCTGAACCTTCTCGCAATTTATGGGCCTTTACGCGCCTCTTATTTTCGGGATTTTACGGTGAGGCTCGGGAAAGCACGAAACCCGCACAAAACTCGATTTCAAGGCCCGGCACAGTGTTTCACGTAGAACAAGCTAGCTGGACAAAATTATTTTTTGATATTTTTGGGTAGAGTAAGCCTTATTACGACATATTATTAATATTTTGATTTACAGGGTGCTCCAAAATTTCCGGAACGCTCAAGTGTTTTTAATGCTGCACGTTAAATAAAAAAAAAAAAAAACACGTGTCCAATATTTTTAGGAGGGCAGTGCAACGATACCAATTTTGACCCTCTACACCTCTCCTCCCGCGGTTGACGGAAGAAACTTCAAAATTTTATATGGAAACTCCCAACTTTTTTTGCGGATTCTGATTTTACGTGGAAAAATACTACACTTTTGTCTGAAACATTTTTTCTTATTCGGCATAGATCACCATCATAACCAGAAATTGCTCATTGGGGGGTTTTCATACAGATTAATTTTATTTTATTTCAATATTTTCAATTCATATACATATAGAGGAAAAAGATATAAGTATAGGAAAAAGATCTTAATAGAGTGGGTTTGAACCCGCAAAAATTGGTATCGTTGAATAGCTATCTAAAAAAAAATTAAACAAAAAACCAAAAATGAAATAAAACAACAGAATTTTTTATGTTGGAAAAAGTATAAAAACCAACATTTATTGTTTCTTTTTTTGCAAATGTTCAATTACTACTCGCAGTACGATACAAATGCATTAGTAATGTAATTAGTGATAACATATCAAACTATGAATCGGTTTCAGCTTACATCAACTTTAAATTGCCTAATCAGTTTCATCGTCAATTTCATTCGATGAATCTGATACAATATAGTATTCCTCAGGTTCTGGCAAGATATTTGGTGGTGATTGTGGAACTATTGTAGGAGGGATAATTAGTTTTAAGTCCTCTGCACACAATTTATCTCGTTTTTTTTTTTGGTATTTCTCTTAAAGAGTTTATAAAAGGATCAGAAGTTAAGAGTAGCATATTTAATAAATCCATATTCGTGACTATGCGCGACCACTTTCTTGTATTCTGTTCACGGAACCTGCGGCAATCTTTGTTCCGCGCTTCCTGGGCTTCTTCTGAAAGCTGGCCTATTGGAACAATTGCGGTTTTGATTACTTCCGTACTGTGTATTAATATTTTGTGTACGGTGGCAGGCATATAATACCACGAATAATGGTGTAAATAAAGACTTTTTGTTTCAACGCAAAGCTTTTCGATTGCAATTAGATTGATGTCGTAACCAGAGCACAACGTTTTCAACAAAATATCAAATTTTTTTATTAGTGCTACATCTATGCCTGTGATTTGTGAACTGGATTCAGCATTTCCAAAAAAACGACGAGCAGTGTTACCATCATTCGATGAACCGAAACCAGGCTTTGGTTTATCTACAATAAGGCCCATTTCACTCCTGAATCTATGTTTAATTATGTCAGATCTTTGTTTAACACTTGCTTTTTCTTCTGCGCACCTAGCCTGCCATTTTTGGATATCTAGCTTATAGCTGATATGCATTAAAAACAAAGCAAAAAATTCGAATATAAATTAAAATAAAAAAAATGATTAAAGGTATTCTGGAAAAAATTAAAATAAAATAGATGAACTCTAATGTGCAAGTTAAAACTAATATATTCATCAAGGGAATAGGTGCAGCTATCATATATCCAAAATCTAGACTGGGTACACGCGGGTACATGTAATTCCAGCTCCTGTAAAGTTGAAAAATAATAAAACTACGAGCTATTTCTTTAAGTGTTTTCGAAACATTTCCTGAGGAAAGGAATGACAAAAATCTGATTCAAACACAAAACGCTAACCTTCATTTATAAAATCCATCATTTGAAATGTCTTAAAATTACGACCTTTTTAAGACAAAGCAAAAAAATCGAATATAAATTAAAAAAAAAAATATATATATATTTAAAGGTATTCGGAAAAAATTAAAATAAAATAGATGAACAGCAGTGCGCAGGTTGAAACTAAAATATTCATCAAGGGATTAGGTGCAGCTAACATATATCCAAAATTTAGACTGGGTACAAGCGGGTACATGCAATTTTGTCTCCATTAAAGTTGGAAAACGAAAAACAAAGAATAACTTTTTCATCTGTTTTCGAAGCTTTCTTACACATAACCCAAAGGAGGAAATGAAAAAACTCTAACTAAAACATAAAATACGTTCTTTTTGCTATAAAATTCATCACTAAAATTATCACAAAATATTGATTTTGCCACAATAAAATCAAGTTGCTTTATTGCTTAATGAAAAGAATAAATATTTCAAATTGAACTTACAATCATAAGTTGACTTCTGCACTCAGTTGTTTGTCACCATCAAATATTTACACAAAAAAAAGTAGGTATATTATGTATTTGGGGTATTGTTGACATTACCTCATTACTAATATTTAGGTATCTGTTAATGAATTTTGTCCACCTAGCTTGTTCTACGTAAGACACTGTGCCCGGGACCGTCACTGGAGAGCAAAGGCCCTCGGGACACGAAAAAAAAACACGGCAATAAAAAAATTTCTAATGTTCACGTGATTTTCAATTTTTTATAAATTTTCAAAAAGGATCAAATGAGAAAAAAAAAAGACCAGCAGACCAAAAGTAAAAAAAAAACCATTTTTGGTCTTTAAAGACCAAAGTGGCAACGGTGTTCAGAGGTTAATATAAAAGAAATCGATATGTCATACAATCGACTTTTAAAAACCGATGTACCAAAATGTCCATAAGGACACCTCAGCTTTTATTTGATGTATTTAAAAAATGGATCTGAATCACTAATAATAAATCGAGAGCATGAACTTTGAAAGTGTATACAATCAAAATGTGACAGAGCATGACATGTTTTGGGATGTTTTGAAATGTTGAAATTCGTTTAACGTAATTTGTAAGATTGCTACTTAGCTTGTTATCTATAGAACATCCCGTGAAAAAAAAAAATGAAATTCAAATATTCGTTTCCTTTTCATTAGAATAGTGAGTTCACTTCAACACTTTTTGGATTGATTGATGCTACTGCAAGAGGGTATGCGAAGAATGTAAAATGAACTTTCTACGATTCGAGATGAAATCAGACTGTTGTTGCCAGGTAAGAGTAAATTTAACTTCCTGTCAGGGTGTCCATTTTGCAATGATGTTGTTCCTTTTACCTCCTTATGTGTAGAAAAACTTGCTTCCACTTTGTTTTTGTAATAAGTATTTATTGTTGTTGCTGTTTTTGTGTTACCAATACTTCCGGAGTTCAAAACTTTCCCCCTCGCTCCTAACGAACTTACCGCAAGTAATCTCTTAATTAATGATTCCCCTGACAGAAATTTATGTGTAAAACTTTAACAATATTAGTTTGTTGATACTTGTACATACAACAGTATATACGGTTGTAGTTGTTGTTTTGCTTGGTTAGTATTAAGTGCACACATCCGTTGCTGGTTAAGGAAAACTTTTGGCCAAAAACAACCTGCAGTATCGTTTCGCTTTGCGTTCATTATTAATTACTTGCGTTCGAACACTAAGCCTTCGATTTAACAAACTCCTCTCTTTGCCTCGTATGTACTCGCCATGTATTGACCAATGTGCCCATGAGCTGATCCGATATTTGGTCGATTTAGTCATATTGGCCCATTGACAACGACAACACCGTTTACGCAAGCACACTCTTCCAAGACGCGTAAGTCATTTAACTAAAGAGTACCTTATGGAACTGGAAATATTAAGAGACAAAACATTCTATTTTTGATTAATCCTCCATTTTCATATACAACGGCAAAAGAAGTACAATTAGCGCTTTTCAAACCATCAGAATAAATAAATTTCCACATGTTCAACGAACCGACCATTTCAAAATTCAGCCGTATGCTATACACGTAACAACAACACTCGGGGCGTCAAACGGCTGAATTTAGAAGTAGTCGGTTCGTTGAACATGTTTAAAATGTGAAAGAAATTTTGATTTCGTTAAGTCTGGTAAGCAACATTAAAGCCCTAATCTTTGCCTTTAAAACTTAATTTAAATTATGTTGATATCTTTTTTTTCCATAAAGATATCCTAACCTTAAAAGACACAAAAGTGCAAAAAATCCGTTTTGACAATATTACGGTCTACGATATCTCTTAGAAGCATAGATATATAAATATAATTTAAATTAGGTTTTAAAGGAAAAGATTGGGGCTTTCAAGTATCTAAGCCACATTTGACGAATAAATGATATGTTACATAGTTATATAGGTTCAAAAAAATGTCAAAATACGACTTTTTTTGGTCTTTAGGTTACAATATCTCATAAACTATACACGATAGAGCAATTCTGAGGTTGGATTCGCGTTTAGCATCGCAAAACACATCGATTGTGATTGTTTTAATTTTTGTTTAATGTAGTTGAAAAAATTTTTTTTTTCTTTTTGTATGGGAAAATGCCCCAATTGGAAAAGCGATTATCTCAAAATTTAGTCGAGGAGTCACGTGTGAAATTTTTTTTATACATCATTTGAACGATAAGTAAACAGAATCTGGAAAAAAATTTGATGTGCTACGACGTCCGATTTAGAACGGGTTAAGGCACACCGTGAAAGACGAGGCAATAAGATTCAATGTTCTATTACACAGGTTTACAAAAAAAAAAATATGTCATGGCGTTTTGATCAGACTATGTCTTTCCTAGGGACTTTGACTTCCTGAATCCGAATCTGGAGTCCGTTTTTTTCCAGAACGTTTGAGAAAAAAGATTTCAAGGTCATATGAAGGTCAAAATGGGGTTCATGTGTCGTTTAGTGATAAATGCGCTAAAATTCTGAAACTAATTTTTTATCATTGAATTCTTAGTCCTTAAAAAGAATATGTGATCAAAAAGGGTATCTCGGACCAAGTTTCGGAGATATAGCCATCAGAAGATCCGGATATATCTTCTATGAAAACAGCTATAAGTTGGGAGCCCCTGGGTGGATTTAAAAAATATTGATGTCATATGAAAGGTATTTTGACAACCTATAAAATTGGATTCATAGTTTTGGAGATATGACCTTTTTTGAAATTTTTAAAAATTTTTCAATTACAACAACAAATACATCAACAATATCAGCAACAACAACAACAACAAAATACCTTTCATATGACATCAATATTTTCCAAATCCATCCCAGAAGTTCCCCGTCAGCATTTTGATATCGTTCCATATTTAAGTAGGATTGATATTTTCAGTAAGTTTTTCAAAAGCTTCGTTTTTGCCGGCTTTGGAGTTTAGCTTTTTTAAAAAGAATTAAATTTTTAACAGAGCAATCCCGCTAATATTCTCTCCATGCTACTTGCTTGGCTAGCACGTGAACTGTTGGTTTAAATTTAAAAGGTTTGGTTTTTGGAATAGAGTAGTTGGCTTCAGTACGAACTATCTTTTGAATAGTAGATGTTTCCTTGTTTATATTGTTTGATGAAGGCATTCTATTGGAAGAACTGGAGCACATTACTTAAAATTTTTACCAATCAGCTTTATCTAACATAAATTCTGGTTGGAATTGGAAATTATTTAATGGTCTTAAATTTAGAATTGTGTAGATAGGATAATGATCAATACCATGAAGATTATCCCAAATCATCCATGTGCATTAAGTAGCTAGAGAAGCTGAGCAAAAAGTTACTGAGTTATGTGTTGAAAAATGTGTAGCTGAATCGTCGTTTAATATAATGAAATTGGACGCAATGATAAAATCTTCGATTATTTTTCCTCGTGCATTAGACGTAATCCATGCATTAAGATCCCCTAAAAAATTAAGGGGCAAAGAGAGAGAAAACAATATATGTTAAATTATTGTAATTTTGGTCCCAATGTCAATTTCTACTGCCACGGAAGATAGGCAAGAAGTTATTGATACATATTTATGGGGAATATCTTTTCTAATTAATATAGCAACATCTTGTTTATTACTGAGAATATTTGGAAGATTATTTAAATATGAAACATAACCAGTAGGAGGATATATAGTTCTATTTGAAGGTACATGTGTTTCTTGAAGACAAACGACTGAAGATTTAAAAGATTTTAAAGTTAATTGTAGTTCAGTGTAATTATTGCTAAATTCTTTTATGTTCCACTGCAAGATTTTCAACATTTTTTCATAAATAACAGTCAACAAGTTTACTAACTTACCAAATCACAGAAATTATCGCTGTTCGTAGGAATTACATCATCAACAGAATTTAATTCTATGTCACAATTTGAGTTGTAATAAAAGATCTTGTTGTAAGATTTGAAATATTTTGATTTAGTGTGTTGACATTTTCATACTACTAAATGTTCCGATAAAAGAAAAAAGATATGCTCATGTAACAAAATATTTTGAATATAAAAATTTAAAATTAATTTACAGTGGCTCACAGCTTATTTCGTGCAGTAATTTTTTTTAATTTTAAAACTCTGTATCTATAAAACTAATTCATATATTATTAAATTTTAAATGCAGGCTTGGACGGGAATGTCTATTGTTCATAATAAGTAAAAGAAAATCCATATAATTTGATCCCGAGACGCTTAAGGCGGAAAAAACCGACCGAGCAGGAGAAATTCAAGTCACAGCTTATTTCGTGCAGATGCTTATTTTCCCTTTGGAGCCAGCGTTTCGCGTTATTTTTCTATGTTCTCTGTGTGGCATTCTCAACCAGATACAGCCAATTTTGAGTTTGATCATGTACATGTAAGGGTAAAAAAGTGCATTTTGCAGAAATGGGTCGTCCAGCAATGAAAATCGGTGATAACTCATTTTAAGAACGGCAAATCTATGCGCTAAGCTTCTTAATATGTTAGTTTGAGTCCCACCCACAATGCAAAGCACAATTGAAAGCTTCGTTCATGCAAATCGGGTCCAAAATTAGGGTTAAAGTGCGTCAAACAACAATTTTAGTCAAGCTGACGATTCATTTATGGTCCACAAAATCAATACTAACCCACATTATTGGCTCCAAAAACCGTCTGGGATATACACCAAGAACTAAGTAACTCGTACAGTGCGAAAACTGGCGGCTGCATGTCCCGAGACCACAATTTTAAAGCCTAAGTAGCCCTTCATAAACAAAAGAAGCCAGAATAGCCTACATTATATTTGATATCGAGCTCAGTATTAGCACGCCCACAAAGATTAGGACTTTTAAAGCAACGTCATAAACATGGACAAGTCTAAATTAAACATATTTGAACCTGATGATGGCGGAAATGTAATATTGAGCCGAATCGCAAAATCAAGTAGACTTTTTTGAATTTTTTTTGCTTATGAAGGACTACTTGGGCTTTGAAGCTGTGGTCTCGGGACACGCAGCCGCCAGTTTTTCTACTGTATGAGTTACTTAGTTCTTGATGTATATCCCAGACGGGTTTTGGAGCCAATAATGTGGGTTAGTATTGATTTCGTGGACCATAAATGAATCGTCAGCGGGATTAAAATTGTTGTTTGACGCACTTTTACCCTAATTTTGGACCCGATTTGCATGAACGAAGCTTTCAATTGTGCTTTGCATTGTAGGTGGGACTCAAACTAACATAAGTATTAAGAAGATTAGCGCATAGATTTGCCGTTCTTAAAATGGGGTATCACCGATTTTCGTTGCTGGACGACCCATTTCTGCAAAATGCACTTTTTTTACCCTCACATGTATTGTACATGATCAAACTAAAAATTGGCTGCATCTGGTTGAAAATACCACACAGAGAACATAGAAAAAGGAAATCTCATTAAATAACGCGAAACGCTGACTCCAAAGGGAAAATAAGCATCTGCACGAAATAAGCTGTGACTTCAATTTCACCTGCTCAATCGGTCTTTTCCGCCTTAAGAGTCTCGGAATCAAATTTTGTGGATTTTTTTTTTGCTTATTATGAACAATAGACATGCCCGTCTAAGCCTGCATTTAAAATTTGATGATATTTGTACTAGTTTTAAAGATACAGTGTTTTAAAGTTAAAAAAAAAAATACTGCACGAAATAAGCTGTGAGCCACTGTATTTGAAAAGGTAAAACGAAAAATCGAGATGTTGTCCACAATGTTTTAATATAATAATTTTTCTACACCATCAGAAACCTGAGTTATCCTTGCTCAAATTTGAAAAAGTTACTGTTTTGACATTTACATAAAGCTGAACAAAAAAAAAAAAAACAACTAAGTAGTACAATTAATTTTTGTAAACGGATTTGGATAGTCAAATTTATTATCAACAAGTCATACCTTAATCATTTTACGATTGTATTCTTACTTTCCGAATTATAAGAGTGTTGGTCTATGGGGCGGTAGGGGATAAAAAAATGGACCACCGAAGACAGACCACTATTGGAAAATTAATCTTGAAGTGTTAATATGTCATTAAATGCAATATATCTCTCATCAAAACGCTTCAAAACCATCATTTGGCCGTATTGTAGCTAAAATGTCACAAACGTGGCAACAAAATTTCTTAGTTTAGACCTCAAAACCGTTAATTCTCACTTGTAGTTGATATACTTAAAAGGTGAGTTTTAAGAGCGTTTTTACACAACAAAAAAAAATTATCTGCCAGTTTTACAACTCGAAAAAGCGCAGTTATCTAGGAATCACCCATATATGTAAGTGAATTTAATGTGTGCAAAATTTCACATTAAATTAAGAAGTCCATATAAAAATTAATCGAAGAATCGGGAAAGACGTGGCATGAGATAAAAGTCATCGCAAAGGATCGTGACGAATGGAGACGTTTCATATTGACCATATGCTTCTCCTAGGAGTTACAGCAGGATACAAACATACATACATATAAAAATCAATGGAGAGTTGTAGAATTTAATTGATTTTGTTAAACTTTTGTTCAGATCTAGGGTTGCCAACCGTACTATAATATATAGTATTGTACTATATTTCGGGTCTGCGTACTATATACTGTTGAATAAATATATAGTACGCAAAATTGCTATATTTATACTATATTTATGATGACCGTGCTATATTTTTCTGTGTTAAGTAATGCACAGAAGTTATTGCTTTTCCATACGTTAATCAGAATGTATTTCTACAAGCACCAGATAAAGTGTCCACAAAAACACATCTTAACTTTTGAAATACCGAAAGTTATATCAAACAAATTTCTCACTTTTTAAAATTCACGAACGCGCCTTTCGATTAATGCAATGTGCATGTTACCAAACGCGCCTGTCTTACTGCTTTTCAAAATTGACAACATCAAGCAAATTTTTGCTTCGTTTTTATTTTGAAATTTTGTTAATTATTTTCACTAAGTGGTTGCTCTTCCTGTCAAAAAGTTGAAGTCTAATTAAATTATGGAAAGTAGTTATGAAAACGAAAGTGCCTCAAATCTAAATGCACCACTAACACCAACTAAGGCTTCAAAAATACAAACCTGAATGGGAAAAAGAGTATGACTGAATTACTAAAGATCCGCCAAACGTTTATATTTTCTATCGGAAAAAGTGGCTTTGGCCAGGTGAGCTTTTTGGCGATACTTCAATTTCCGTAGCTACTTGATTTGACAATGTTTTCACATGAAATGACACAATATGTTGAGAAAATTTTAGAAAATCTTTCGTCATGTCGTCTTGTTTTCGTGATATTGAAACTTAAAGCTTTTAGAGTGCAAGTCCAGTCAAATCTAAATTTTATTGAAATTTATTTAATGTTTCGTATTTTTTAAGCCTTGGTAATTTATAAATAAAGCGAGATATCGAAAAATTTAATTTAGTTTTTTGACTTGTCTTGGGTCGGTTTATAAAAAAATCATCTTTAAATCGAAGGGCCGCGGAAATCGCAGAAAAAGCATAGTTTGTACAAAAATAAATAAGTAGGGGAAAGTTGGAAATTTTTTTTTCGAAGCTCCATAAAATGAACAAAACTTCTTATTTTTCCATGTTTCAACTTCCTATAATAAAGAAAATTAAATAAGCTATATTTTTGCCGAAGAAACGAACCGAAAATATGGATTTTCTGTTGAGTACGACGCTTTGATCGAGGATGCCCAAAATGGCAAAAATTAAAAATCGTGGGGTAAAGTGGAAAACTTTTAAAACTCATAAAAACTAATACAAATGTTGGAAAAAAGTTCTAATATCTTTACTGTAAGTCAAAAAAGGTTCCAGGAACACACTCATAGGAGTAAATATGAAAAATAATGATTTTGCTGGAAAAAATATATGAAAAAATGTGTTTAAAAAAATGGGTTTAAAAAAGGTGAAATTGTAGCTTATTCGTCGTTCTCTGATGAAACATCAAAGTCCGAGTCACCGTGTTATTAATAAAATAAGCTTGTAGTGAGATTAACGAATTTCAAGTGAAATAGGCGTTGACAATCCTTTAGGTTGCATTTGATGGTATTGTGTCTGGTCATGATTTTGGGCATGAGTTCCATGCGAATGGTGCAAAAATCACGATCTTTATCTGATCTAGAACTTCTTTGTTTCTTCTTTGACGCTTTCTTTGCTGGTGGTACTTTTTTGCTCCTGGTACTCTATTTTTTGTGATTCGTTTCCCTCTTTCTTGCTAAACGTTTCTCAGCTGCTTTTTGCTTAGCTTTTCCGGAGTGTTTTCTCACAATATAAATGTACAACACTTATTTGAATCATGAAATAGTATAATACGTTGACAAGTGGGGACTAGCAATCGTGAAATAACATTTCCCACTTTACCCCATAAAAAATTTCCCACTTTATCCCGATACCACATTTTGCGAAAAATGTGAGCTTCATTCTTTCACTCTATGAATTACGGTTTATCTCCAGAAACAGTCAAAATATCGATGCTTAAAAATTTAAAAATGAAATTTCAAAATTACTTAAAAACTTTACATGATTCCAGAGATCACAAAAATACGTAAGCAAGCATCGCTATACCATAAAGATTTGCTTTAGGTCATTGCAAGTACATGTCAGAAGCGCATGATAGCTATACTTTGCTAGTTTGCCGAAAAGGGGAATTTCCCACTTTACCCCACTTACCCCCACCAAATATATGTATCTTTTTCTAGTTTTTACTCTTTCCATAAAATACTATATTTTTTTGTAGCGTACTATATTTTTTAAGGCTTTTTCTGAAAAATACTATATTTTACTGAAAAAATGTTGGTAACCCTATTCAGATCACTTACAATGTACAACAAATTTAAAGTTTTTCCAAAATAACAAGGTTGACCTACACCTTGCCACAAAAAAAGCACATTAAGCTGCCATATCCGTAATTCATAGTTTTGTGAGCCTTACGAGGAATTCTTCGCCTCATAGGTGGCGAACGTTTCTCTCCATATCGTTACCATACAAAGTTATCATTGTTTCATCACTCCAGAGAATATTGCGCTGTGGTCCGCATCAGATTATATGAAGTACTGCAAAGTTTTGCGTCTTCCTTAAATTTGCAGTTTTAAGCAGAGGAACTTAGCAAGCAATCCTACCGGGTAGATTTGTCGTCGAATGGTTCGTAATGACAAAACAATCATAATTTTGCTTGCAATTGCTATGAATGACTTGAACGGGTAGCGTTAAGCTAATGTAACGATGTGATTTTCGGTCACTGGTGAAGTTTCGGTGGATTATTCTGGTTTGAAAGCATTTGATCTGGCAAATTGGAAATCGGCGGAAGTTGGTATTGCCTATGACCGGGAAATAGAAAAAGTTATCAACAATAATGTCGGAAGTTAGAATCGTCTATCCGCGGCAAAACGAAAAAATCCTTATCAAAAATAGTGGATATTCAGGGTATTAAATGCGGTATTAAATTCTAATTAATTCAGTAAAATACGGGATAGCTAACAAAATTTAAAAATTTATTACTAAGTTTATTGGGCACACCTATTATTCTGACCAGCCGAAATTGTTTCTATTTTATTATTTAATCAAACATTATGTTATTTTTTTTAAGTTTGTAAAGCCTTTTATAACACTGCAACAAAATGAAAAAAAAAAAAAATTTTGTCCCTGGGGACTCATAATAAAGTTTTTCTGATAGGATATGAAAAATAAAAAGACATGTATTTTACCGAATTTGTGTATCAGTGATTTTTTTAATTTTAAGGTTCCTCAAAATTTAAAGTTCACGTTTTATATGAAATTATGAGATTTTATGAAAAAACCATCTAATTAAGAAATTGTGCTCATGTCCTTACCTTTAATTTAAGATATAGCATTTGAGAATCTTCATGGTAGTTTTTGTTTTATAAAAACAAATATTCTTATATAAGTTTAATGTTAAGTATCTGAAAGAAAGAAAGAATTCACCTCTCAACGCTGAAAAAAAATTTTGAGTGGAAGCACTTTTTATTTGAATCACGTGGGGACAGGTGCGTTATAGGCATTAACAGGCAAATAGCGAGATAAGTATTTCAACTGAAAGATAGAAATCAATTGCATTCAAAATTTGAATAGATGATATCGGTAGAAATTTGTTTCTATAAAAATACTATGTTTTGTACTTTTGCTAGGATCGTTTCCTTATTTCAAGGTTTTAAAGTTTTTGCTTGTATTGATGGTGCCAAGCCTAATTTTATTTTTATCCAGTTTTTTTCCTAGTAAGAACAACGCGAGTTCGAACCCAGCCCAGGAGATTTTTTTTTTTACTTTTTTTTACTTTTTTTTGCTTTATTTTTTTTTTTAATTAAGTGTTTTTTATTCAACATCTTTTATTTCACTTTTCTATTTTCCTTTCTCTTATTAATTTGCTTTTGTTTAACCGAATTGAAATTGATTACACAATGATTCTATATAAGGCTGCAGTAAGAACAACGTGAGTTCGAACACAGCCCGGGTGATTTTTTTTTCCGTTTTTTTTATTTGTTTTTGCTTTATTTTTTTTTTATTAAAATATTTTTTATTCAACCTTTTTTATTTCACTTTTCTATTTTAATTTCTCATTTTTAATTTACTTTTGCTTACTTGAATTGAAACTGATTGTACAAAGATTCTATGTAATGCTGCAGGACAACATTTGCTTAATATACAAATTTAATACCTCTTTATATCATCGGGCGTTGGTGGAGCGGTCTAAAGGGTTGGTAAATATAAGAAAAAAATATCTAGCACGCGGAGGGTCGTGGAATTCAAATCATGGCACGGCCAGTTTTTTTTTTTCTTGTTTTTTTTTTTTTTTTAATTTTATTGAAAAAACGCTTACCGCAGCATTACAAATAAGCGCTTTAAAAACTCTTTTTTGGTAAGGCTGCGGTAAGCTTTTGCTCGCTTACATCCTATGACATGCAATGTTAAGAATAAAGTATTGTTCTTACGGAGCGGAAGCGCTTATTGGTGAAAAGGATGCACTTCAGAAGGGTTTTTGAAGCACTTCTTTTCCCCTTGGGTACATACGTACGTTTACACATACATACATAGATCCATAGCAACAACAGCAATAATGACAGCAAAATGGGTAAAAAGGCCACTTCCGGTTTAAGTTAAGATATAACCGCAGAAAGCATTAACAACATCCACAACAACAATAGCTGTGTGATAGGTGCTTCTTTGCAGTTGTTGCATGTGGTACGACATTGGTAGGTACATTATCGGACTATATACATACATACTTACGTACGTATATATGTATAAAAGCGCATTTATGTTATTGCACTGGCTTTGTTTTGTTGTTGTCGCTGAAGTTTTCGTTTATGAGAACCAACAAAAAGTTAAATTGCTTATGAATACGTGCGGATGATGGACTCTGTTCATTCAGCAACAAAAGCAACAACAAAAACGGTACCACCATGTAGTCCATCTTAAGCGGAAGTGGCATAAAAGCACACACGCACACAAACATAGTTATGAAACCATACACGTAACATCCAAATGCAATTTAGTCTATGTCGAAAGCGGACGAATTTGAAATTTATGTAAAGGCTGGTTGTTTTTTGCGCTGAAGACGGAAGTGGCTGAAAAATGAGTTTATGACTGACAAAGTGACAATGTGGCAAGAAATTTAAGTGCAATGGGAGGGATAAAATAGATAAAAAGGACCTGTTTTTGAATGTATTACAATTCAAAATACAGAACAACTTTTATAATATAAAAAAAAATAACGGAAACTAAATTGTAAAATTTCATTTGGTAAAGTTGTTATTAAGGTGACCAATATGTAGTTTTAAAGTATTGGAATTCAAATGTTTGCGTCCTTCACAGCAAATTTTTGAGAATCTACTTCAATGATTGTTCATAAATTTTTGATTTGGTTTCAGAAAAATGTTCGTTACATTGGATCTTATAGGCCAATTATAACGATTTTGTTTTGAATATGGGCTAATCCTGCGTTGTGGACGTTACGTTCGTACACATATTTTTTGATCCTGTAGGTGCTCTGAATGTTACACCTTGAGTGTATGTACTTTCAATTGACATAAAGAAATATTTCCTGGCTTGTATCACTCACACGATAATCGTGCATAAAGTGCCGTTGCAGACGTTACAAATTCAGAAGTCGTTGTGGATCTCAATAGCCGTGTTTTTTTTTGACGCGTATATACAATTGTGGATATTTTTAAATTGCGGTAACTCATGAACAGTGGGTCGCACGATAAAACTCTAAGGAACTTTTTTATGCAAAATCACGTTCTCTACAAAAACTTTTCATTTTATTTTTAAAAAAATTTATTTTTTTAGGAGTTATTCTATAAAAACTGGTTAAGCGCCGATAAACGGCAAAAAATCACTTTTTTTTTAAATAACTTCTAAATAATTATTTTTTTTTTACAAAAGATTAAAATTATTTGTAGATCATGTGGTTTTCAATGAAAAAGACCCTTGGACTTTTCATCGTGCGACCCACCGTTCATAAATTATCGCAATTTGAAAATTACCACAATTGTATATACGCGTCAAAATAAACAGGGCTAATGTTCATTTTCATACTTTTTATCGAATTTTGCATTATAAACAAAAAAAAATAAATCGTACAAAGAAAGGAAACAATTTTTATTTTATATATATATTTACATAGGCTTAAGAATTGGCGCAGCTCCTTCTTAACTAACTTAAAGATATTATATTCGCTTTATTTATTTGTGGGTAAGGTTGCAAAAGTTATTAGAAATTATAGAAAAATTATTGTTTGGCACAGCCTCTTAAAGGGAAAAAGCCACTGAAACGATTTCTACGAAATCCGTAATGCAAGGATAATAAAAACTTTTGGTTATGAGTCGATCGATGCCACGCCCCTTACGCTGAAATGCGCTGCCGGAAACTCGAAATGGGGGATGAACGTTAAGAAAGTATATGAAAAACCCTTAGTTTGTTAGTGGACAATAACACTCCCCTATTGGTAAAATGCGCTAATACGGCAATTTTAAAATTTTTCTCTTGTTTGACCATTTTTTCGGAAATGCCCATATCTTCATTTCCAGAGAAAAGTCCACCGTTAGCCAAAAATTAAATCATCATACCACTGAAACTAATTAAGGCATATGGATGAAATTTGGTACATACAGTGCTGTGCATAACATTTGCAACCAAAAACACTTGAAACTGAATCACCAGTTTTCGGCCACTAAAACAGATACAAATAAAAAACTTGGTATGAGGTTTTATGTCATTTATATTGTTGTTTATAAAACAAAAATAAAAAGTTCGTACATCACTAACACAAAACTAAAACTTAAGTGCAATATAAAAATATATCGGTATTGGCTGTGCAAAACATTTGCAACTATTAATCTGAATTAGAATAACTACAAAAATCAATATTTAATGGAATAACCCCGGTTTTTTATAACAGCATTGCATCTTTTTAGCATGGATGCGATAAAACTATTTTCAAATGAATGCGGAATATCCTGCTACCATTTTTTGACTTCATAAAACAACTCATCCTGTTTTCTAAATTTTTAACCGCATAATAAGCAATGCATTTTCGTGACTTGACGATTTGATTGGGTTTAGATCTGGCGACTCTGCGGGGCATTGATGAACATCAATATTTTGCCATTTTATCCAATCTTTTACCACTTTCGACGTGTGCTTAGGGTTGTTATCATGCAGGAATATCCATTTTAGTGTCATTTTCCAAGTTGCATATGGCATCATAGTATTTTGAAGTACGTCATTATATCATTAGACTTCATTATGCCTTCAACACTTTGAATTGAACCGATTCCTTGCGCAGAGAAGCATCCCCAGACCATGATACTAAAACCTCTATGCTATCTATGCCATCTTTACTGACGAGTCCAAGTTTAATTTATGCGGATCGAGTGGTAACAGTCTTATGAGAAGACCAAGGAGAGAAAGGCTAAGCCCGAAATATACAAGAGGAACAGTCTAGCATAGAGGTTGTAGTATCATGGTCTAGGGATGCTTCTCTGCGCAAGGAATCGGTTCAATTCAAAGTGTTGAAGGCATAATGAAGTCTAATGATTATAAAGACATACTTCAAAATACTATGATGCCATATGCAACTTGGAAAATGACACTAAAATGGATATTCCTGCATGATAACAACCCTAAGCACACGTCGAAAGTGGTAAAAGATTGGATAAAATGGCAAAATATTGATGTTCATCAATGCCCCGCGGAGTCGCCAGATCTAAACCCAATCAAATCGTCAAGTCACGAAAATGCATTGCTTATTATGCGGTTAAAAATTTAGAAAACAGGATGAGTTGTTTTATGAAGTCAAAAAACGGTAGCAGGATATTCCGCATTCATTTGAAAATAGTTTTATCGCATCCATGCTAAAAAGATGCACTGCTGTTATAAAAAACCGGGGTTATTCCATTAAATATTGATTTTTTTAGTTATTCTAATTCAGATTAATAGTTGCAAATGTTTTGCACAGCCAATACCGATATATTTTTATATTGCACTTAAGTTTTAGTTTTGTGTTAGTGATGTACGAACTTTTTATTTTTGTGTTATAAACAACAATATAAATGACATATGTAAGACCTCATACCAAGTTTTTTATTTGTATCTGTTTTAGTAGCACAAAATTGGTGATTCAGTTTCAAGTGTTTTTGGTTGCAAATGTTATGCACAACACTGTATGTAAAAAGCACCAAGAAAAATAATGTGTACTGGGAAAAATTGGGGTACAACGCCCCAATAAAAATCACTTTTTCATATCTCTGAAAATATTAAACGCACATGAATGAGATTTGGTAAGTGCGTACAGAGAGATTTATCGAGCCTTTACCGTCAAAAAGACTTAACCGACAAAAAGTAAATTTTACAGGAGAAGGTTTTTTTTAAATATCTGTGTATAGCTATTGCAGTGAAATTTAGTATGTACATAAGCTATATTTTGTGTTAGATATGCGATGCAACTAGTTTCATTCACCTATTTATAATATAACGGCTATTTTTTAGTGTTTCGTCAGTTAAGTCTTTTTTTCTTATCCAGATTCCCCATCTGATCTTCAGTTTTTGTTCTAAAAAACATTTGTGGTCACATATACTATTAACCCGCATGAAGTCTTTTTAATAAATTTTCCTTTTTATTAAATTATTTGCAAATAATTTTTGATACAAAAAGAAAAGAAGACTTAACCAACAACTCGCAGTTACAAAAAAAATAAACAAAATACTTTGAATGTCAGTTAAGTCTTAATTGCTTTCGCTATAACTCCGTAACGGTACTTTCTACAATTATGAAATTTGTAGAGGAGATGAGTCTGTACGCGAATTTTCATCAAAAAACGAAAATCTGAAATCGTGTCGGTTAAGTCTATTTGGCGGTTAGGGCTCGATATGTTTCAATATTTTCAAAAAAAAAAAAAAGTTTACTATTGTATCAGTAAAATTTATATTTTAATTGAAAGTTAAAATATATAATATCTTAAATTGATGTTTAATTTGTGTTACAGAATTTTTTAAAAACAATTTCAACTAAAAATTTCCCAATGGAATTTAAGTGAGTTACGTCATGAGTGTTGCGGCAATCACTAAAACTAATAAAAAAAAACAGAAAAGATTTTAATTATGTACTTGGAAAATAAACTTGAATTATTTCGAGTCCTACAAAAAAAAGTTTTATTCAAATATACTTGCCCAATTCCAAGTTAAAACCCACTTCTGTTTTTGAAGTGTAACGTCATCGTGTATTTTTGTTTATATCATTAAGTCCTTTGGGTCGATTGTTTTATTATTTTACTTAATATAGTACTTCTCAATTACTATGCAAATATATAAAAACCTTTTTAAAAATTTTACTTTTTCATTTCTTTTTTAATGCATTGTCGTACGAATGGTGAGTTATGTCAGAATGCAGAATTTGATCGGGTTTCGAAATCCATAAGGTGTATTTCATTACCTTGTATAACAAAGAAAATGTTTTCAATATTTAAAAAAAGCAAAAATTTGAAATTGCAATGTCCTTTAATTTTTGTGATATGGCATACAAGCCGATTTCGGGCAAAATAAAAATATACATATCTAGTCAAGTGGATTAAAGTACCATGCCAAAAAGCTTCAACCCGAACGGTAACCTGAATGTTGGTTTATTCTCACGTAGAATCTGTGATGTGTAATTCAAAATGTCGACAGTGTTCTGTGGCAAAACCAAAATAACTTTCGCAAACAAAAAGTGCTTAAAATAATTTAAAGTTATTTTCTAAATTAAAACATAAACAAAAAAAAAAAAAACTATAATGTAGTATTGAACTATTGATTATCAGATTATCGATTGGTTTGTTATATAATTTTACTGATACCAATTGATATCTTATAGCATTTGATTGTCTCTTGCTTGGATTTTGGAATATATTATTGTTTCGTATTGATATAGTTAATAAAGTATTATAAAGTTTTTTCCCTATATTTTAATAAGTATAAAACAAATTATTGAAAGCATTAAGTGTTAATTTTCATAGACTGGTCACACTAAACATAACATAATCGCTAGGTTTATTTTTATTATTCGTGGTTTAGAAACTTCCACACAGGCCATTAGCAAATTTTAGGAAAGTTTGATATCTAAAATGAAACTTAAAAAAAAAGAATCGTTTAATTTTTTCATGAAAAGCAAAACTGACCCAATTATTCATTGTGCAATTTCATTGCACACAAACTGCAGTATTTTGGTTGTATCTAACTAACATGGTCAAAAAACACTATTTAATAATTAAAACATTTTTCTATCAATCAGACATATCAATCATCATGGTTTTAGATAGAAATATTTTTCGCGGGGGCTTGCTTTAGTATGATATAGGATACCAATTTTTTTTTAATAATTTAAGCGCATATACTATATTGTGAGACTTCCCAGAGTCAATTGCACAGCGCTTTTGTAAAAAAATGTCGCATAAACTTTTTTAACTACCGTATTATCCTTGAACTCTATCGCATCAGTAACGGAGTTGAACGTTCAACGTTCTTATTTAACGACCGAGTCCCATCTTGAGTATTTAAAAAATAAATAAGGCGGTTTCTGAAAACATGTAAAAGCTTCGAAAACTCCGTAAACTCGTAAAACTGTCAAATTTCGTATTGATTTTGACAACTTTTACGAGTTTACGAGGTTTTCGAGGCTTTTACACTTTTTAAGGAATCCCCTCAATGTATTTTACAATCTAGTACAATTTCACAGAGGAAAGTTTTTGTGCAAAATTTATATTTTGTGATTCATGATCGAAAAACTAAAAAAGACCGTACATTTTACATCATAGTACCCTCTGTATAAAACTTTTTGACATCTTAGTATGTCAGGAAGAATTAATTATTTGACATTTGTCTCAATTTTAGAAAAAATAAAATAAAGGTTTCAGGACCAGAACAGGAGGTATTTATAAAAAACTGAAGAGTATCTAACAAAACTTTAGAGGTCGATAAAAACTGTTATGCAGCTAACTTTGTAAAACCCATCTTCGGTTTTACTCAGCTATTGAAGGGTTATCGTCCCAGTATAGCCAAGTCTTGTTGCACAGTGTCATACATTTTTCTGGCTATTATTTCACTATATTTTATTTGGAAATATTACTTTACGAAACCATCAAATAGTTCATACGTACGATAATTCATGTTTGAAATATGAGGCCTTTATTTTGAAAGTGGCCTGTGTCCATTTTCCAAAAAAATTTAGTTAGCCGCTGTAATAGTTATATTCTACCGTTTCTTTTTATCCTGAAACAAATTGTAACTAATAACTTAAAAATTACAAAGATATTGCGTAATGAAAATTTGCTTGTTAATAAATGATAAAATTTTTTATTTTGAAAGTGACCTAAGTCCCGTTTTAACAGTTTGAAATGAATGTGGAAAATATTATGAAAATATTTAGGTTTTATTGTTAATGTACTATTGTTTAGCTCCTTTAAATACATAATACATAATTGTTTTAGCCTTGGTGCACCCGCAAAGCATAGCTATGTTAGCGTTTACAATGCAGGAATAAAATATAATATCAAATAAATAATATCTTTTAGAAGGCTGAAAACTACTGACGGAGAAAAAGTAAAGTGGTTAAAAATATGTTGGATGGGATTTTTGCGAACGAAACCTTATAAAATGTTCTACAAAACAACAATTAATGAGGATGCTCCATTCAAAACTATTGATTTACTACCACTCCGGGGAAGACCAAAAATCTTTAATAATATTGAGTTGACACCAATCTACGAAAGAACGAGACCAATATCAATGGTAAAATACAAGGACTTAATGGATTTACTACACTATTTACCTGATACACACCATAACTATTTTAAATTCCTTCCGCATACGCAAACTGAAGAAGAATAAATATCTAAACATTGTTAATTTTTGTGTTACCATTCTTTGAAACTAAACAAATTTAAGAATTTCTTTGTTTTGCAACATGTGGTTAAAATTTTATCGTTTGAATTAGACTTTATAGTGATAGCGCTTTTCCCCCTAGTGACGTGGCACCGTCTACTTAATAAAGAGGCCCACTTAAGCTCAGCTATATGACTAAAGATGTTATAAAGGAGCCAAGGTAGTGCGCAGGATTTTCTTTTGATAGAAAAGGGGTTTTCATGCAAAAAACGAAGGAGCACTATACAAAACATTAAGTTTGAACTGTTATAAATAGGTAAAAGATCTTCCTGGAAGGGGCTTAAAGCCCCAAAGCCCCCCGTGTGCACGTCCCTGAAGGAAGCGAGCTACCGTTATTTTTTTTAATGATTGTTGTTTGTTTTGGCGCCATTTAGGTATGTATCAAATTTAATTTTTCTATGCCTAATTGCATCAAAGATCTGAAGAGTTATATTATATAGAAGGCGTGCTATTTTTTTGTAATTAAAGTTTGTTTCTGCACCATATCGAGCCCTAACCGCCAAAAAGACTTAACATACACAATTTCGGATTTTCGTTTTTTGATGAAAACCTAAAATTCGCGTCCATACGCATCTTCTCTACAAATTTCATAACTGTAAAAAGTACCGTTACGGAGTTATAGCGAAAGCAATTAAGACTTAACCCACATTCGAAGTATTTTGTTTATTTTTTTTGTAACTGCGAGTTGTTGGTTAAGTCTTTTTTCTTTTTGTATCAAAAATAATTTGCAAATAATTTAATAAAAAGGAAAATTTATTAAAAAGACTTCATGCGGGTTAATAGTATATGTGACCACAAATGTTTTTTAGAACAAAAACTGAAGATCAGATGGGGAAACTGGAAAAGAAAAAAGACTTAACTGACAAAACACTGAAAAATAGCCGTTATACTATAAATATTTGAATGAAACTAGTTGCATCGCATGTCTAACGCAAAATATAGCTTACATACTAAATTTCACTGTAATAGCTTTAGTATATGCAGAGATATTTAAAAAAAACCTTCTAACCTTCTCCTGTAAAATTTACTTTTTGTCAGTTAAGTCTTTTTGGCGGTTAGGGCTCGATATGTACCAAATTTGATTCTTCTAAGTATAATTGTTTCAGAGATATGATGAGTTATATTTTGTAGGGAATCAGATGGATAGTTTTCTAGTGCATTAATTTTTTATATACGCTTATATATGTATCTATTTTAAGAAAAAAATTTTTTTTTTCAATGAGACTTGTGTATTTTATTTTTAATTAATGAAAAAGTGAATTTTTAATTTTGAAAGTGGCCTAAGTCCATTCACAACCGATGAAATCATATTATCTATAAAAAAATTTTAGTTTTGGTAAATGGGTTGATAAATTTGATATTCTTAGACACCCAAAAACTTGAAATGACCATGATATCAGTTACCAATATTTTTAAATTCATCAAAACGCAAACCCTTTAATATATCGATTTCAACTTAAATGGACTTAAGCCACTTTCAAAATAAACGGCTCATATATTGTTCATTACTTAAATTTTTTTTTTACTATTCGAGTTGAGTAAAAATTATGACACTGATTTTTCTCCGTGAATAATCTCTAGTTTTATAATTTTCATAATATTTAAAAGGATAATTGGTGGGGATTAATAACTCCTTATCTCCTTTTGAAACCCAGCCTTTTGAATGCCTTATCCCACATCAGAAAAAAAAAAAAAACAAAACGCGTTGGCTTCCACTCTTTTTTTATTGAAAACTGAAACACCGATTCCAAACGAATTCTGCCGCATTGCGTTCAATATTAAATGTGATTACTTGGCAATACCCCAAAGATTTTCCATTCTGACAAACGTTAAATTTCACCGTCTATATATAATCATACGTATGTATATTTGTACGTACATATGTAAGTATGTGCATATATTTATGCGTAAGGGTTATACTGTTGGTTTTTTTGTAAGTTTTTTTTGTCTAAAACAGTTAAAAAAATTTATGAAATATTATTTTTATTCAAAGAGTAGAAAATTAGGTGATTTCTCGAGTCAAAGAACGAAATTATCAGCCATATAATCACTTTAGGGTGGGACGAACAATAAAATGCAAATATTTCCGTGAAAGCTTTGAAATTTAAAACATTAAGAACTGAAATTAAAAAACCTCAGTCCTCAATATACAATAACTCTGAAAATATAGTCATGTACAACAAACCTATGAACTGATAAAAAAATGGCATAAATTTCCATCGACAGGGGAGGTTAAAGTATCTAGTTAATCTCTACTGCTTCACTTTTGTTAGAATGTGAAGATATTTTTCTGGTCCATCATAGTTTTAGTGTAGCTTCGAGACTGACTCAGTCCTATATCTGTTCCAACTGAAAAATTTGGCGATATTAGAGTATGGTAGAGGTAGTGGTTTTGAAAAAAGAGATTTTTATGCTATCTTCTTAGCGGCTAAAATTGAAAATTATTTCGCTAAATTAAGTGTCAATTACTTTAACTTTTTTACAAAAATTATGAAACTCATTGTTCTCCGTGAGCGAGTTAGTGAAAAAAAAATCAAATAATTTTTTACTAGAATTATAAAGAAAAAATAAATTTTTCCGGCTATTATTTTATTTGTAAATATTATTTTACGGGACCATCAAATTGTTCATACGTAAATACTTCGTGTTTGAAATTTATGGTTGACTAGCTGGCCCGTCAATCGTTGTTCTGCACTTTCCTGTATGTGGCATGATGATTTCGATTTGGATGAAGTCCATGCTTTCTTCCCCTCTCTTTTTTGTAAGGTCCTTGACAAATATCATACACACAGAGATAGAGCGTTTTATTTGGATACAAATTTTGTATGTGTTGTGCAAAGCCCCATCATTTAATCCAACCCTTTTTACATTATTAACCTGGCCAAAGGTAAGGTGCAGATACCAGTGGCGCAGCAACTTTTGCCATCTGAGGCAAACTTCGCATAACACCAAAAAAAAAGAGATCGATACAAATAATTTTGATAATGTGGTGCTGCTAAGGAAAAAGGAGAATGGGACTTAGAGAAGTTAAAAAACCGTGTGATACATACCTAATAAAGGGTGTATCATAATTCACACACGATTTGAATTAAATAGAAAACTAATTTTTTTTTTTTTCAATTGTACGAGTATTTTTTTTTATTGAAACATAAATTACATACTATAATGTTATTTATGGAATAGCAGAACGGCGAGATGACCACCGCGGCTTAGATAGCATACACGCACTAATTTTTAAATTTTCCATGACAATTTTGCTTAATTATGGATGAATTTCGTTGATGAACCGCTGCATATCCTCCTTCAATGCTAACCCTAAACTGTCAGCTGTCAAACTGCTTTTTTTTTGTTACCACAAATGGCAGCAAATTGTGGGATATCCTATATAAACGTCCCCATAGTGATGAGTAAGAAACAAAAATCAATTTCAAATGCTTTTATGGTTTCGCTTTCAAATGCTCCGGGCGAAATGTAATTATGCTTTCTAATTTTTTCATGAAAATTAAAATTCTACTTCGAATTCGTAGTTCGACACTTTGCTGAAGAAATAACAATAACAATTCAATGATTGTTAGCAATTGATAAGAAGCTGCAGAAGTACCAAAACACACCAATAAACACACGCACAGCACAGAAAGTGGCAAGTTGTTTCGCAAAAGCCCATAATTCCCGACATAAAACTCTCAGATTCCTCCGACAAAATGGTTCTAAATTTCACAAACAATAAACACGAGAGCAGCAACAGCAGCAGCGGAAAATGGAAAACAAACAGAGCAACAAAACCGTACAAGCGAACAAACCGACAAACGTTTTGTTGTCAGATCAGATCGGTTCGGATTGACTGTTGCTGATGTTGGTGCTGCTGTGCCAGTGTGATTACGTGCATTTGTACGTGCGTTTGTGTTGGGCCAGTGTGTGTGGGTGTCTGCGTGAAAATGCGTAAACAAATACGAAGGCAAGGAAACTTTTATTGGTTATTTTTGTAGCAAATTTTATGATTTCTCTGATAAAATGATTTCCACTGGGAAATCAAAAATCTGTTTCGGTTTTTCTTTCTATTTTGTTGGTGCTATTGTTGTTGTTTTTTTTTTAACTATAAATTTTTATATTTTCACTCGTTCTTCAGTAAAACGATGTACACCTTTCTGCTTAAATAAATTTGAACTTTTAAGAATTTCTTAAATGCAAACTATGGATTATTATCAAAACGAAGATGCCCATATTGCACCAAATTGTTATACTCAATGGACTCTACGTTGCAGAGTAGTTTCAAGAAAGCACTTCTTGTTCCCATAAAAATTTACAAGCGTGTACAAAATGGTTTTTTCTAAGGTTCAAATACCAAATCCTGTTCAATATACAAATTTTGTTTTCCCACTTCACAGATGTTTGTGGCCTAGATGCTATGAGATGTTTTTAATCAATGTATCTGCATGCGATGGATCCCAGTTTATATCCTAACCCATTCCTCTTGAGACACCTCCAAAACATGATTTTTGAACGCTTCAACTGCTTCTTCGGCGCTCGTAAATCGTTGACCACGCAGCTTGCCTTTGATGTTCGGGAACAAGAAGAAGTCATTGGGTGCCAAATCAGGACTGTACGGAGGATGAGTCCTTAATTCGATGTTTTGACTGCTCAAAAATTCACCTGTTTCAATAGATGTATGAGAGTTCGCATTGTCATGATGGAGAATGATTCGTCTTTGGGGGTTGGTTGTACGAATTTCTCCGAAAACTACAGGCAAACAAATGGCCGTGTACCACTCAGAATTGACCGTCCCACGTTGCTCAAGCGGAACAGTGGCCACATGACACATTCGGCCGAAGAAACAGGCGACCATTTGCTTCGCTGTGCTTCTTCCACGAACAACTTTTGTTGGATTTAGCCCGTCTTGGAATACCCACAAGGTCGATTGCTGTTTTGTTTCAGGCTCATACGCATATATCCATAATTCGTCACCTGTCACGATCTTATACACGTCTTTTGAAGCAGCACGGTCGAATTTTTTATTCATTTCCTTACACCAAACGATGCGAGCCTTTTTTTGAGCGATTGATAAATTATGGGGTTTCCAACGAGAACAAACTTTTTTTACAACTAAGTGTTCATGCAAAATCGAATGTATTGGAGTGGAACTAATGTGCAAGGATGCCTCTATCTCACAGTATGCCACATGACGATCTTTCATTATCAGTTCATGCACTGCATCGATGTTTTGTGGCACAACAACCGAAATTTCCATTTTTTGGCTAAATTGATTTTCTTAACTCACTGGATACAAAACAAATAGCACTTGTACATCAAAACGTTGTGAATACGTTTATGCTAAAAAATGTCAAACTTTATTATGGTGTTGCCAGATTTTAGCTATTGACATTAGTGTTGCCAGTTCCCGAAACATATGTAGTGCCCCTAGTATTTATTTACACACAAAAAAAAAACAACAAGCATTCAAATGCTTACTGCAGTCTTACATAGAATCATTGTGTAATCAGTTCTAATTCAGTTAAACAAATGCACACAAAAAATAGAACATACAAAAATTCATCGAATTTGAGCCGAAAACAGTATTCATTGACTAAATGAATCATTTTGTTGAAATTTTTGAACTTTTCATAAAATATAAGAACGAAATTCGTAAATTTTTTTTATTTTGAAAACTAAAAAAAAAAAATTACGAATTTCGTTCTTATAGTTTATGAAAAGTTCAAAAATTTCAACAAAATGATTCATTTAGTCAATGAATACTGTTCTCGGCTCAAATTCGATGAATTTTTGTATGTTCTATTTTTTGTGTGCATTTGTTTAACTGAATTAGAACTGATTACACAATGATTCTATGTAAGACTGCAGTAAGCATTCGAATGCCAACTTCCGTTTCGAAAACACTTGCTAAATATACAAATTTAATAACTCTTTACCGTATCGGGAAATGCACACAAAAAAATATTGAACATATTATTTATGAACGGCATTCATACACCGAAATTCATTGATTTTCAAATAAAATTTTTTCATTAAAATTTTTTGATTTTAAGAACGATTCATTAATCGTAAGCACATGAGTTCATAAATATTTTTCTATGAGGAATTTTTTTTATGAACTTCCGTTCTTAAATTTTAAGAATTTTTTCGTACGAATAATAACGTTTCATAAATCTACAGATACAAATTTTAGAAATGTTTACATAAAATTGAACAAATCGTTCATAAACTGAAAGTAAAAGTTTCCTCAATTTGAAATATTATTTTCAGTTTGTATTTCATTTTCTTCTTTTGGTTCTATACTTGTTTATGCTAAATTTCAAATAAAGTATTGTTGAAAGTTCCTTTCTATGTTGCTCACACCATCATGCTATGTGTGTGTATTCTCCTGAAACTTCTAGGCATAGAAGCATGCTGTGGTAAGTATTTATTTTCCCAAGAGGAAAAATAGCGCTTTTAAAAGCGTTTTTTAGCATCAAGTGCTTACTTTCCTTACGACATACTACTCTAGGGCAATATTGTATGTCCAATGCCTTGGAGCTTGAGCATTCTCCTAATATAAAAAAAAAAAATAATAAAAAAACTTTCACCCGCGTTGGGGTTCGAACCCGGAAACCAAAGCGCAGAGAACTAGCTCCTTATCACATACGCTACAGACTCCCCTGACGTTTTTGTGTAAAATTTGTATTTCAAAAGCTAAATCGAATTTTTTTATTTTGAAAAAAAAAAAAAAAAAATTTATGAATTTTTTTTAGATTTTATGAACAAGTTCTTACGTTTTACAAATAATTCATAAAAAAAATTTACGAATATTGTTCTTAGATTTTAAGAAAAATTCTTACATTTTATGAATAATTCATAAGCGTACGTATGCCTTGTTTAACGTATGATTGAAAATACTTATAGTCAATGAATGCTGTTCTCGGCTCAAATTCGATGAATTTTTTATACCCTACACCCAGGGTATATTCACTTTGTCCTTCCGTTTGTAACGCAGAGAAGGAGGCGTGGCAGATATAGAAAAGTATATATATTCTTGATCAGCGTCACTTCCTGAGTCGATATAGCCATGTCCGTCTGTCTGGCTGGCTGGCTGGCTGGGTGGCTGGCTGGCTGGCTGTGTGTTGAAATACACTTTTTGGGAAAACTGAGCAAGATAATTCAATGAAACTTGGTACACTGCCTTCGTCACCAAAGTTAGCTCGGGGGATTGAAAATGAGCGAAATCGGTCAACGGACACGCCTACCACCCATACAAAAAATATATTCAAAATGCAATTTTAGGAGTTTTTTTTCACGACAATGCAACCAAAATACGCATTTATATTAAAAATTGTAAGCGCAAGCTCTGAGGAAAAACTAAGCGAATTCGGACAAGAGGGCGTGGCACCTCCCATATAAGCAAATGCTTAAAAACGCTATACTGAAAGCGTTTTTTGAAATATTCGAATCAAATTTGACTCAGACACTAAGAATCATAAATGAAAGCTCTCAACAAAAATTGGGTGAAATCGGACAAGGGGGCGTGGTACCTCCCACATAAGCAAAATTTTCAAAATGCTATACTGAAACAGTTTCTTGAGATAATCGAACCAAGCTTCACTCAAATACTAAATACTATAATTGCACGCTCTAAGCTACAACTAGACGAACTCGGTCAAGAGGGCGTGGCACCTCCTATATAAGCAAAAGCTTCAAAA
This sequence comes from Calliopum simillimum, assembly GCA_951812925.1. Classification (NCBI taxonomy): domain Eukaryota; kingdom Metazoa; phylum Arthropoda; class Insecta; order Diptera; family Lauxaniidae; genus Calliopum; species Calliopum simillimum. The sequence continues at coordinate 63,543,896 of OX638369.1, read as the reverse complement.
CGCTTTACTGAAAAAGTTTGTCACTCAGACACTAAAAACTATAAATGCAAGCGCTGAACAAAAACTGGGTGACCTCGGACAAGAGGGCGTAGCAACTCCCATATGAGCAAAATTTGAAAAATACTGCAGTGTAGGGTATTTAATGTTTGGCCAGGCCAAATTTTACACCCTTACTAGTTCGTTATTAACAATAAATTTTTCATTTATATTATGTCCCTTTTTTTTGTGTGTGGTGTAGCGGTCTAACGAGTTAGTAAATGTAAGTAAAAATAATGTGTTTCTATCTATCACACGGACGGTTGTGGATTCAAATCCTGGTGCTGCCAGTTTATTATACCCTACATCCAGGGTATACTCACTTTGTCCTTCCGGTTATAACTCAGAGAAGGAGGCGTGGCAGATATAGGAAAGTATATATATTCTTGATCAGCGTCACCTCCTGAGTCGATATAGCCATGTCCGTCTGTCTGGCTGGTTGTGTGTGGAAATACACTCAATGAAATTTGGTACACTGCCTCCGTTCTCAAAGTTAGCTCGTGGGATTGAAAATGAGCTAAATCGGACACGCCTACCGTCCATACAAAAAATATATTCAAAATGCAATTCTAGGAGTATTTTTCACGACAGTGCAACCAAAATACGCATAAATACTAAAACTTGTAGGCCCAAGCTCTGAGAAAAAACTGAGCGAATTCGGACAAGAGGGCGTGGCACCTCCCATACAAGCAAATGCTTAAAAACGCAATACTGAAAGCGTTTTTTGAGATATTCGAAAAAAATTTTACTCAGACACTAAGAATCATAAATGAAAGCTCTCAACAAAACTTGGTGAAATTGGACAAGGGGGCGTGGTACCTCCCACATAAGCAAAAGTTTCAAAATGCTATACTGAAACAGTTTTTTGAGATAATCCAACTAAACTTCACTCAAATACTAAATACATACTATGTATAAACGCACGCTCTAAGCTAAAACTAGACGAACTCGGACAAGAGGGCGTGGCACCTCCTATATAAGCAAAAGCTTCAAAACGCTTTACTGAAAAAGATTTTCACTCAGACACTGAAAACTATAAATGCAAGCTCTGAACAAAAACTGCGTGAACTCTGACAAGAGGGCGTAGCACCTCCCATATGAGCAAAATTTGAAAAATACTGCAGTGTAGGGTATTTAATGTTTGGCCAGACCATATTTTACACCCTTACTAGTTTGATTTTTGCATTGTTGGTTACGGTAGGCGGGATAGGTGCGCATACCTCTGCTCCTATAACATCGGAGCAGAATTTGATTTGATACTTTTGTAAACGGTGTCTGGAACGGAGGAACAAAGTCACTTCCATGCCCGTCAATCGACTTTATATCTAGTAAGAGCGTTACCTTGAGCTTGGTCAAAAATTAAATACCCTACACAGCAGCATTTTAAAAATTTTGCTTGTATGTATGGTGCTACGCTTTCTTGCTTGTATTTAATTAGGGTTTTTCAGAGTTTCCACCAGCTATTCCTAGTATCTGTGTAAAATTTAGCTGCATTACCTCAAATAAGACTTGCACTACAACATTTTAAAAACTTTTATTGTATGAGAGCTGCCACGTCCTCTAGTTTGAATCAACAAAGTTTCTGATCAGAGCTTGCATTGCCAGTCCTTAGCGTCTGAGTGACGGATTATTTTTTTGGATTATCTCAAACAACGCTTTTAGTAAGCATTTTGAATAGTTTTCTTGTTTGGGAGGTGCCAAGTCCTTTTTTCCTCATTAACCGAGTATTTGCTCAGATTTTTCGCTCGTCATGTTTAGCACGTTTTGCGGCTTTGATTTTTTATACCCTACACCCAGGGTATATATAGTACACTTTGTCCCTCCCTCTGTAACGAAGAGAAGGATGAGTAACAGGTATGGAAAAGTATATACGTTCTTGATCCGCGTCACCTCCAGAGTAGATATAGCCATGCCCGTCTGGATGGCTGTCCGTCCGGGGAAATATTTTCACGTGAGAACTAAGCAAGACAATTCGATTAAATTCGACCCACTGCTTACTTCCTCAAAGTTAGCTTGTGGGGTTGAAAATCGGTCAACGGAAACGCCCACGGCTCATACAAAATATATTCAAAAAGCAATATTGGGGCCATTATTTGTGTTAACACAACCAAAATCAATACCAGGACAAGTAAGTGAAAATGGGTGAATTCGGACAATAGGGCATGGTACTTCCCATATACCCAAAAGTTTAAAATTCTATACTGAATGCGCTTTTTGATATAATCAAACTAAGTTTCACTCAGATATTAAAAATATTCTGGCGTTTCTGGACCCGACACCGTGTTGTCCCATACCATGTTTGAAGTTGTACCGTTAGCTTTCACCTTTAGCGTTGAAGTCGCTCATAATCACAAAAATATATTTATTGTGAGACGCGTTAACCGTAGCAATCAAATGGCTATAAAATGTCTCATTTGTGGTAACGTCAGCGACTTCAGTTGAAATAGGCTCATATAAATCTAAAGTTTTTAGCACTACTTTTAAAACAAAACTTTCAAATCGAGTCGACATAATTCTTACCTTAACTGATTTCCAGTTTATTCATAATTTTACTGTCCGTATACTAATGAGGATACTAATCCCATTGCAGTTTGGGTCATTATCCGGTCAGCCATAGTGTAAAAATGTATAGCCAGGGTCTATTGTAAGCTTCCCCTAACCGCTATGTCTGTACTTCCAACTTGTTTTCGAATAACATTTGGTCTTCCTTTCATCAGGAAAATTTTGTTCTCAATTTTAGATATGGATTTACTTTCAACTACGGGTTAAACTGTTTCATTTCACATCTCCAAGTCCATCGCTCATGCTCACGAAGCAGTTGGATTTAGGGCTATGGCCTTACCATATGAAAAACTAAGTATGTAATTCAATTATTGATGATGCGAAAGGAAGTCTTTTTCGCAATTTTGTGCTATAGATTGTAATCCTAGCAAAAAATTTAATAAGTGGCGCCACATTTGGTGTGCGTAGAATCGTTGTTGGTAGCAAACAAAAGTGGATTAGATGCTGACCAGCATGCCGCACGCTCTGGTTCAGGCACATTCTACTTTCACTGTGGTACGAGGTACTGTCAGTTGAAAGTGAAAATTTGCGAAGGAAAAGCTGAATATGCCAACTGTATTGAGTCGGGATTTTGAGTCTTTTGCCGATTACGTCAAAATATTTGCGAGGAATTATTTCATTTGACATATTTTTTAAGTGGGTTTTTTCACAGTGTATTGTATAAAGGAATACCGAGTGAGTTTTAAATTCGAAGAGGAACGAATATCATAACACTTAGCTAATGTTACTATCGAAGGCAATTTTGTAAAAACAACTGCTGCAAATACACAATTCTCACTATGATCCTTCACATCGATAAAATTCAATCAACTTAAGATTTTTTTTTTTTGTTCATTTACCGTGTCTCTAGACTTGGCACGCTACACATACTTACTGGAATATCCTTTACGTGTGCAGCACAAGACAATTTGCTTCCTTAATGCGAATTAGTGTGCAGTTTGTTTGCTTGTGTGCATTGCTTTGTGTGCGTGTGCACTATTGTATCTCTGTAGAAATGATGCGATGCCTAGTTGTTAGTGTTTAATAAGTATTTTAATTAGTTTTTTCAATACATACTGCGATCAAATAGTACGTTGAAATTCTGAAGCACAGTTTAGAACATAATTATAAATAAAAGTTGTTAGTTCTTGGGTCAACTCAGCCAAATCACTCACTTCTCAAAGGTTTTTTTAATTGTAACCAACAACCACTAACTGTTCGTTTTCTTGCTGGGTTTATAAAACGCTATATGTAAGTTGTTTGCTTCAAAAGGATTGCTCACCATTTTAGTGCAAACAAGGCCATAAATTCTGCAAGAACTCTGTTGCTACCTCAAGTAGCAGCTGGTATCGGCATGCCAGTTCTTTCAGCAGCAGCAGGAACAACAATAAAAAAGGATGAAAAGTAAGCGTAGTAAATGCAGTTATCTATAGTTGGCTTTAACTCCTCATTGCTACTTATTGGAGGCTGCTTCGAATATTCTCTATAGCAGCAGTTCTCAACCAATGGTACACAGACACTCTTGGGTATTAGAAAAAATTGCAGTAAATATGTCCAAATTGTTTGGGGCTTAACCCTATGATGTGCAACTGGGCTTTTCGAGGCCCATTTTGACTTTAATTGATCTCCAAACGGTTTCTTCTCAACTACCCCTCATGGTTTCTGAACACAACGAATCTACAGACGGGTCGTTTGTATTGAATTCGTAGAGCAAACAAGATATGTTTCTATAGCTACATCGGATCAGTACCAACTGGACCAGATGTTAAATGTATGCAAGATAGTGACCAAAATATGTTGCTTGTGCCACGGCTGACCTGCTTTTAAAGCAGAAATAATGTGGGAACATATAAACATTAGTGTCCAACTGAAGGTCAGTTTTTTGCCAAATCCGAAGCTGATTGATCGAAGGCTCATTCTAAATTGAAAAATTATGGAACACTGAATAATATCAACATAGCAACTATAATTCTGTTGTTCTTTCAGTCCTCAATAAGACAATTTAATAACATTGCTCTTTTTTCAGTTTTTATAGCCAATTGCGGGGGTTCGGGACCCCCATTAGTAGATTGGGTGTATGCTTAGAGAAACAAACATTCGTATTCAGCCAAGCCTTCGTCTTATTTTGTTTAAAAGACGAATGTGCTTTTTCGGCAAAACCTGGCCAAACCCAAAGGCGAATGAAAAGCTATGGTCGGACACTAAAAAACCTAAATAATAGAGGTAAAAATTTACCTGTATCACAAAAACGATCTTTTATTTCTTGCCATTACACATTTTCCACCTCACACATACAGCATACATCGCGCAGTGTCGGACGACGCTATCAAAATGATTGCAGGAATGGTACCAATAGATATTCTGGCCTGCAAACTGCAGCGAACATACAGTGGCTCACAAAATGAATATGAATCCTTGTTTATAGAGGTAATATCTCCTAAATTTTCGTTAAAATTGTTGGAGTCGTTTTCGAGTAATATTGAATCAAAATTTTCAAAGGCTAAAAAGTGGGCGTGGCACTTCTTCGATCCCGCCCACTTTTTGTCTGTTACAAGGCAATATTAAGCCGTAACCGCTGACCAAATTTCATCCAAATACGTTGTATAGTTTGCGAGTTATGACTAAATCAAATTTAAAATTTAGTGCAGTGCCACGCCCTCTGGTGAGCATTTACAAACTTCAAACCTAGCTCATTATTCATTGTTTGCTAATATCTAACACTATTCTAAGTTTCATCGAAATCGCTGTAGCCGTTTTCGAGAAAAAATATTGGTACAGAAATAAGTACAAACAAAAAAACATACAATTTTAGCTCCTATCAGAAGAGAAGATTAAGAAGTTTACCTATTAAAAAGTTGTGACCTTTATTGTAGTGCGGTCATTTGGTAGTTTTACCTGGAAAGTTTCTGAAACTGAATTTCGTTGATATTATATCCCGTTTCAAGTCATGGGAGGTACATTAAGCTAGCGGAGCGAAAATGGCAGAACTGAAAAAAAAATATGGCAGAATTATAGGCTAATTATAGGCTAATTTTGGGCCCAAACGCCGAATTTTAGGCTCTTCATTTAAAAAAAAAAAAAAAAATAGATCTGCCAGCTTAAGTGTAAGCCTGCAGAGCTGTTTCGAGAAAACTCATACGGGACGTATATTGAACTAAAGTAAGTAGTCAATAATTATAGGCTAATTATAGGCTATTTAAATGCTCAATCGCCAAATAAAAAGCTTTCCATTAAAAAAAAAAAAAGATTCTGCTAGGTTAAGTTTAAGCCCACTTACCCCTACTTTTATGTAAAATTACTGTTGTTGTAGTAGTAGTAAATTTGTTGTTGTTGTTGTTGTTGTTGTTTTTTTTCTCTGGAATTGTTGTTATTCGAAGTTCCTTATTTCAAGAAAATTGATTTGGTCCATTTTTTTTTTAAATGAAAAGCTTTTCTTTTGGCAATGGGGCATTTAAATAGCCTATAATTAGCCTATAATTATTGACTACTTACTTTAGTTCAATATACGTCCCGTATGTGTTTTCTCGAAACAGTTCTGCTGGCTTACACTTAAGCTAGCAGAGCTATTTTTTTTTTTTTTAAAATGAAGAGCCTAAAATTCGGCGTTTGGGCCCAAAATTAGCCTATAATTAGCCTATAATTCTGCCATTTTTTTTTTTCAGTTCTGCCAATTTCGCTCTGCTAGCTTAATGTACCTAGTCATGGGTGGTCGAGAGCTTTTTGGCATACACTTAAGACTTGGAAAATTCTTAAAGATTCTAAAAATTCGCACTATGCCGCGATATACCGTAGATGCGTTTTTATCCCAGCAATCACTCACACAGTTCTGAACCCGAGAAATGCAGTTGCCAAACCTATTTTCAATAATGTTAAAATATTGCTAGACAAGGAAACCGGCAAGCTCCATTTCTAACAACCACGAACTGTGAGCTGACTAATTTATTCCATTGACAACGCTTTAGCTCACAAATGGTGCAAAATTCAAATATGGCGTGAGTTTTGGGACTTCCTTTATAAGAAAGAAAATACGGCTGCATTAACTGCAATGAAGGGATGGGAATGAGGGTTCTTAAACTGTGCAAAAATAAATATTTATTGTACAGAAAGCTATAAGATAAGTTAAAATATATGCAATGCATGCAGGAATTCTAAGTAAAAAAACCGTATGGATAACAAATTTCTTTTTTATGATAACAATTTTTTAAAAAACAATCTGCTCATACTGGTATTTTAGTTCAATACACATTTAACGTAATAACATATTGATTTTTTTTTTAGTCTAGACATACTTAGGTACATTAGAGCGGTTGAAACATTTGAGTTTTTCTAAAAAGTCGAAATTAACAAAATATATTTCATTAGATGAAGGTTGATTCATGTTTCAGTTAAGAATCCTAATATTTAGTATATGCGCTGGAAGCTCGCTCGAAGCCTGAGCTTTAGTAATTTTTTATTATTTTAGGGGTTTTCTTAATTTTTTTATACCGTGTATAGAAATATTGTTTAAATATCTTTGTTAACCTTCTACGACCTCAAAAAGAGAAAGTCAAAATTGGCACCAATTTTGAGTTTGCCTTAAAGATATGAGTTATGATAAAAACATATATATATAGCTTCAACTATTTGCGGCGTCAGAAAAAGACTTACAGCTTTTTTCCAGAATCGCCTATAACTTGCGTTGACACAAGCAGAAATTCTTGTCCACCTACTATGAAATCACGAACCTCCAAATCACGTAAATTTGAGGTTCGCTCAGGTACGTGAATTTGGTAAAGTTCGTACACTTCGTACTATTCGTATCTCGAACTACACGTACCTCGTACTTTTAGTACCCCGTGGTACTAGTAAGTACGAAAGTTCAGAAGTGGCGAAAATATCAAGTAGACCGCCACGATTATTTACCTATTAAAAAAAAAAAATTTAACACGTTTTATCTAGGAAACAATGGATGATGAAATTTGATAGGTAGATGCCCCACATAATTAGCATACGCTGACCAAAAAGTGGGTGTAATCGACCAATGCCTACTTTTTACAGATTAATAAAATAGCCATTTTAACACGCTATATGACCCAAAGTAATAACCATTCGCCCACTTTTTGGTCAGCGGATGGTAATTATGTGGAGCACCTACTTACCAAATTTCAACGAAATAGCTTGTATACATGTATATTTTGGGATATATGTATAGCATGTTAAAGTGCCTTTCCTTTGAATCGTTAAAAAGTAGGCGTGGCATTGTTCTATTACGCCTATTTTCGATTACATTTGCTTTTTATATGGGGCAGCTGCCGAATTTCATTAGAATAGCTTGTATATTTTGGGAGATATAGCGTGTAAGAGCGCCTTTCCTTGAATCATTAAAAAGTAAGCGTAGCATTGTTCGATTATGCCCATTAAAAAGTAGGCGTAGCATTGTTCGATTATGCCTATTTTTTGGTCGGCTTTTGCTTTTTATGTGGAGCAACTGCCTACCGAATTTCATTGAAATAGCTTGTTTATTTTGGAACATATAGCGTGTTAAAGTGCCCATTCTTTGAATCGTTAAAAAAGGAAGCGTGCCATTATTTGATTGAGCCTACTTTTTGGTCAGCGTTTGGTTTTTATGTGGAACATCTACCAACCAAATTTCATCGAAATAGCTTCTATATTTTGAGACCTATTTTTAATCGATAAAAAGTGGGCATTGGTCGATTACGCCCACTTTTTAGTCAGCGTATGCTATTTATGTGAGATATAACGTGTTAAGTTGTTTTTTTTTTTTTTGATCAATCGTTAAATAGTGGTCGTATCACCTATTTGATACTTTGGCTGCTTCTGAACTTTCGTACTAGCACGTACCAGGTACGTGTAGTACGAAGTGTACGAACTTTACCAAGTTCACGTATCTGTGCGAACCTGAAATTCACGTGATTTTGAGATACGAGATTTCATACTCTTAAAGTACGAACGTTCGTACAGAAACAGACAGTACTAGTTTATGGTAACGTCATTGCTTTTTTGCAGAATTAAGCTACCATTTTAGTGCTGCCACCTTCGGCTTCACCAATTTATTTAAATTTTTTTTTTAATGTTTTAATCTATGCCATAGGGGCTGACCATAAACTCCGTGACGCTCCTAGGGGGGGTTTAAAGTTCAAGTGTCACGGTTGGTGTGTTTTATATTTTTTATATGAAGCTACCGTCACACAGGGGGGAGGGGTTCATTTTAGCGAATTTTAGCGTCACGAAGTTTTTGGACAGCCCATACGACATGGAAACATTTTTGAAGTGGCTATAGCTTTTGCAAATATTACGATAAATTGAACATTTTTTCAAAATTCTACAGATACAATTTTTTATTCTTGTAGAAAAATGTGACACTAAATTAAAACTTTATTTCATGTAGTTGGGAAATATTTAATTACAACTTGCTCAAACAATTGCTTTTGAGTGTACTTCAATACCCATGTCTTAAGTTATTGTGACTAAAAGTGTTTTAACGTTATCTGCTAATTTTCTCATGTGGTTTGGTTCTACCAACGTTTCTAACCCAACCCAACCCCTGTAATTATGTTGCACTTCACATTTAATTTAAAGTTATTATCGCATAGATTGAACATTAATCTGACATCCATTGAATTAAAATCGAAGAAAATCTCACTTAATTGCATTTCCACCGTGCTCCACCTAGAGTATTTTCCAGATGATTCCATTGCTCTTCTCCATGGGGGAAATCTACGATTTTTCAAATGAAATGTAAAGAAAATAAATTTATTGCCAATTTCTGCTTATGTGTTGTGCGTATATGTGTGTACATGCATGGGTGTTAATGTTTAAGTGTGTGTTGGTCGGTAGTTTTCATCTTAAGATCTATTCTGACTCGCCTTATACCATGCCTTGCATTTCATCTTTAAATTTTTCCGTCCCATCTTCTTTCGCTAGAGTATCAGAGTTCTTTGGATTACACAATGGAGTTACATATACGTACGTTTTTTTTGTGTATCCACGTGCATTCACTTATACATATGCACATGTGAAATAATAGGGTAGACCTAACAAAACGACCGCTCTTGTCGTCAGTCCAACAAAGCCATGACAAGCGATATGTAGCACTGTACATATAACAAATCATGGATTATGAAATATACAGGGTGTCCAATAATTCATGCCAAGATTTGGAGCGTGTCCCATAAATCACGCAAGATTTGAATTTAACGCCATTTGTGCGGTAAAGTATTGCAAACCAAAAAACGAAGCACTTTATAAAAGAACGACCGCTTTCATCGTTGAAAAATGTAAAAAAAAATTATATAATTATATAATAAACATATGAAATTTTAGTTTGTTAATTAAATAGACAGTAATTTAGTAGGTTCACTCACTAAATCTAGAATAGAGTGTCATTTTTCATCAGATCTTGGTCTGCATTAACTCAAAATTTTTGTAATAAATTACATAAATGACAAAAATAATAAAACTTGACTTTTTCTATTTTTTCGAACAAGATAATGTTAATGGCGTTTAAGAAAGATTCTGAAAATCTTCGAAATTTGCTTTAAATTTGAAATTTGGTTTACTATAGATTGGCTTATTTTCACCTGATATCAACAAGTAACCCAATGTTAAAAAGGCAATTTATTTGCCTTTTCAATGGGATTCTCAGATAAGGAGTAGAATATGACACGGTGGTTTTTAAAAAATTTTAACTTTTTGAAATAGCACCCGCGATTTTTTTCAGGGATAATGTTGGGGGACCCTTCTAGTATCTAAATCCGCAATCCGCGAAATCGAACGTCCAGCCGTTTTTTTTTTTCGACCTTTAAGTTTTTTTAACGATTTTTGAGTATATCTCGGTGTGTATATACATATTATGTACACATATATATGTATATACGTACATATATATACTTGTATATGTATGTATGTGTAATATATATATACATACCTACTAGGGTTATGACATTTTTGCAACAATATATTTACATGGCATAACTGAATGAGGAATAGTAAAAAAATGATAACTGCGTTTTTATTTTTTTATTTTATTTCAAAAACTTCCCGCAGGAGGTGCAAGACATATTTTGCCTGTGCTTTAGCGAATTTGTTGGTATGTTTGCATAGCAACTGAAACTGATTACCCTAATTCACAGAATGTGTACATTTAATTTAAATACTCATTATGCAACATTTATAGAACTTATGAAGTAATTTTTTGATTTTGAGCCGATTGGTGATCGGTAGAGTAGAATAAATACGAGCAGAAACCAAAGCGATAGTGACGAATTCGTTTTTTTTATTGCTTTTGTTTTAATTGACAATTACAGAATTTTTATATTTCTTGGTATTGGTCATCACAAAAGCTTTTTTTTTTCTCTTTGTTCGTTCATAGCCTCGCTGTCGCCATAGTAACGGTACATTGTAGCGTGCAAAATGTTTGGCACGAGTCAATGTTAATGTATTATTTCAGTTGCTCTTAAGTTTTCGTTGCGTTAACAATTAAAATGTCTTTTAAAAAAAGTGAAACTAAAAAAATGAAAAAATTTGGACAAAAAACCTAACTACTTTTAAAAAAAGCACGACAAAAAGACGCGAAATACCTAATATTGAAAATTCTTTAAGTGAGCTTTGTAAAATACCTAAGCAAACTGCTATCATTGGAAGATTCAATGCATTGGCAAAAATAGAAAAAAACAAAAAGAAAAGATATAAGTTAATTGCTGCTGAAATAATTGACTTGTGGTTAAAGCTCAATTTTCCAAGTATTGCGAATACTTCTGTGGAAAGGAAAATCGAAAAACTTATTAATAGTTATTCAACATTTTTAAAATACAAAAATGGAAAAAGTGTTTCAATTTTTGATGTAATATTCGATATTACTAAACTGGAAGGCACCTGGCTCAGTGCAGAAGACAAAAAGTTATACGCACTTTTGAAAAATACAAATGGGACAGTAGGGTACACAACATCTAAAACGGTTGCACTGCATCCATCAAAAGCAGGTATATTGGATCGAACTGAAATAAGCACCAAGACGTTAGAAGAAGAACAATGGGATTTGGACTCAACATTGTCAACATCAATAAATGAGGACTCAGATTCAAACCATGGAGATTTCTTTATACCCCCAGCAAGAAGAAAAATTGCAAAGTGTTCAACAGCTCCAGCAGTTTCGCTGGTTAATACACTAAATGTTAGCACCAACAAAGCATCTAAAATATGCAAAGAGCTGATAAAAGCAGGAGTTAGCATGCCAACGCCATCACAATCTGGAGTGTACAAAGCTGCTATAAAATCAGCAGAAGATTTAGAACAGCATTATAAAAACACTCTTCAAAATGAAAATTGGTGCCTCCATTTTGATGGTAAGAAAATTGAAAAAAAAGAAATACAGGTCGTTGTGCTGAAAAATGAACTGCGAGAAGTAAGATTGGCTGTTTTAGTTCTCGAAAATGGCAAAAGTCTAACAATTTTCGAAGGCATTAAAAAAATATTAGATAATTTTAAACTTTGGCCGTCAATAAAAATGATAATCACTGATACCACAAACGTTAACACTGGGAATAAAAATGGGATAGTTAGTCTATTATGGAAACAGTTCAATTCTCTAGCATTACCTCCACCGCAATATATTGGCTGCCAACATCATGTGCTGGATTTAATTTTGCGACATGTGATGGACGAGTGGTTAGACGGAAAATCAACATCCCCTAACATATCATATGATGTATTTGCTGAATTAATAAACAATTTTGAAAATCTTGAAAAAAACTACAAGCAAAACACTGAAGTCATCAAATTTAAATGCATAAAATGGAGAGATGATATGCAATACTTATTTGAGCTTGGGGAGTCCTTCAGATATTATGAAAAAAACAATAATTTTCCATTCATCAAGTTTAAAACCATTCCACCAATAAGTAATGCTCGCTGGAATTCTAGAGCTATTCTCTCCTTTTTAACTTTTATACTTATACCTAAGTACAGAGAAAAATTGCTCCCAGTTTGTAAATTTATATCTGGAGCTTGGTATAATGTATGGTTTTCGGATCACTGTTTCCGGGATGATAATTTTGAATATTTGGACACATCTATAAAAGAATTTAAAAAGGCTCATAAATGTTTTTTAAAACACTGGGTTAAAGAAAATTCCGTTCTTACAAACCAACAACGATCGAACATCTGCGCAGAACGTGCGATTAAAGTTGTCACCGATATTTTTCCTAGATGCAAAACAACGCGTACTTTGAATCTTAAGTTTATTTCCACAAATAATTAAAAGAATTAAGAAGAATTTATTTGTTTGTCAATTAAATTATAATTTTAATTTCGTTTTACAAAAAATCTGTATGAATTCCTTCAGATTATGTTCCTTTTTTTAAATATTATGTCCTGCGGGAAGTTTTTGAAATAAAATAAAAAAATAAAAACGCAATTATCATTTTTTTACTATTTCTCATTCAGCTATGCCATGTAAATTTAAATTTTAAAAAAAATTGTTAAAAGTCATAACCCTAATACCTACATACATGCATATGAAAGGTATCGTTTCCGCACCATTTATTTTTTAAAAAATCGGTTTTTTCGTATTTAAGAAAAACACAAACAAAAACCGGAAACGAAAGTAGTCACTTCAGATGTGATTTTTGATTCTTAATCCGATTCCGATATTAGAATTGCTCTATTACGTCTGGACTTTGAGATATCCTTACATATATGTTTAAAGAACACCATTTTTTTCCGATTTTTGAAGTTCTATAACAAGATAAGGTAATATTATGCCGTAAAATCTGGTATGACAGTTAATAGTCCTAGTTTTTTCCTTGAAAACTCAATCAAACCGATAACGATATCTTTTTTTTTGTCGGAGATATCTTTTCCTAAAAAGTTGAAAAAGTGCAAAAACACGATTTTTGGCTATATTGGATGTTATATGCAGGACACACAAAATTTTTTTGGGAACTTCTATTACCAGAAACATTTAGTACTTTCTTTTGGCTTCAAATTAAGCTATCAAATGTTTATCTGCAATATTTTTCTGCAAAGTTATGTTAACTTTAAAATCACACCATGAAACTTAAAGCGAAAAATCTCGGTTTTCGGCTATATTTGAGGTTATATACAGTACGGACGAAATTCGTCTGCTCTTTTTTACCAACCGAAGCATTTAAAACTATTCTTTATCTTTAAAATGAGCTAACAAGTGGTCTCTTGTAGTTGTTTTCTAAAAAGTTATGACTATTTTAAGACAACATGTTGCAGTAATATAAGGAATACTCGTACACTGTGAGTTTGCACTCCATAGTGTAATTTTTAAATGGTCATCACTTTGTGGAAAACAATCACAAGAGACCTTTTGATAGCTTATTTTGAAGATAAAGAATGGTTTTAAATGCTTCGGTTAGTAAAAAAGAGCAGACGAATTTCGTCCGTACTGTATATAACCTCAAATATAGCCGAAAACCGAGATTTTTCGCTTTAAGTTTCATGGTGTGATTTTAAAGTTAACATAACTTTGCAGAAAAATATTGCAGATAAACATTTGATAGCTTAATTTGAAGCCAAAAGAAAGTACTAAATGTTTCTGGTAATAGAAGTTCCCAAAAAAATTTTTTGTGTCCTGCATATAACATCCAATATAGCCAAAAATCGTGTTTTTGCACTTTTTCAACTTTTTAGGAAAAGATATCTCCGACAAAAAAAAAGATATCGTTATCGGTTTGATTGAGTTTTCAAGGAAAAAACTAGGACTATTAACTGTCATACCAGATTTTACGGCATAATATTACCTTATCTTGTTATAGAACTTCAAAAATCGGAAAAAAATGGTGTTCTTTAAACATATATGTAAGGATATCTCAAAGTCCAGACGTAATAGAGCAATTCTAATATCGGAATCGGATTAAGAATCAAAAATCACATCTGAAGTGACTACTTTCGTTTCCGGTTTTTGTTTGTGTTTTTCTTAAATACGAAAAAACCGATTTTTTAAAAAATAAATGGTGCGGAAACGATACCTTTCATACGCATGTATGTAGGTATGTATATAAGTATATATCCATATATATATATTACACATACATACATATACAAGTATATATATGTACGTATATACATATATATGTGTACATAATATGTACTTATATACACACCGAGATATACTCAAAAATCGTTAAAAAAACTCAAAGGTCGAAAAAAAAAAACGGCTGGACGTTCGATTTCGCGGATTACGGATTTAGATACTAGAAGGGTCCCCCAACATTATCCCTGAAAAAAATCGCGGGTGGTATTTCAAAAAGTTAAAATTTTTTAAAAACCACCGTGATGACGTTCTCTTTGCAGATCAGTTGAAGTTAAGTGACACCTCAAATAACAGTAGTTTACAGCCAAAATTCCCAGTGAATGCCATTGTTGATTTTATATGTAAAATGAGCTGCTGATTCCGAAAATTGCATTATTTTTTTTTTTCTTTCGTGTCGGTTTTGAGATATCGGTCTTTTTCGGTTTTTGGACCAATAAAAAAGATAATTCCATTTCAATACAAATATCTCAAGAACCAATGTTTGCGTGTAAACGTATTACACGTCATATTAAAGGTAATTAAATTACATACAAATTATGTTCACATCATTTTTTAGTTGGTTTGTTAGTTTTGGCGAAATACATTGATTTCTAAAAAAACATTTTTTTTTTCCAAAAAATTAAGAAAAAATCAAAATCAACTTCAAATTTATACAAGAACAACCAACTTTTTTTAATAATATTTTTTTTCTTTATCATAGGCTATATATTAATAAAGAAAATAAGATACCATTTAGGAAAATCGATGGGAAAATGCAAAAGTTGTATAAAACTCATTGATAACTTACTAAAATAAGTTTTTGCCTATTTTTTAGGTTTTTTTTTATTAAACTGTCGATAATTTGAAACTTTTTGTAAAAGTCATGAGAAAATCCAAAAAATACTTAAAGTAGCCGTTAAAAAAAAATACCCGTGTCTCGTCGTTTTTCTCCAGCACGTCAGATTTTTTTTTAATCGATTTTTGAAGTTTTTTAACCCACTGTTCCACTGTACATGAAAAAACAAAAATAACGCATTCTTGGGTTAAATCGATGAATCTAACTATATGATCCTTACATCTGAGGTGTATCATGTGTTCAGTAAACTTATGCAGGATATTACAAGGAATATTTTTGTAGAAAATTTTAACCCTTACATGTGGGTCATTTTGACCCCCCCCACATTTAGGTTAAAATGACCTACATGTGGGGGTTTCAGAGGGTTAAAATTGTCTACAAAAATATTCCTCGTAATATCTTGCATAAGTTTACTAAACACATGATGCACCTCAAATGTAAGGATCATATAGTTATTTGCATCGATTTAACACAAGAATGCGTTATTTTTGTTTTTCATGTACAGTGGATGAAAAAACTACAAAAATCGATTAAAAAAAAATCTGACGTGCTGGAGAAAAACGACGAGACACGGGTATTTTGTTTTAACGGCTACTTTAAGAATTTTTTGGATTTTCTCATGTTTTATAAAAAGTTTCAAATTATCGACAGTTTACTAAAAAAATCGAAAAAAATAGGCAAAAACGCATTTTAGTAATTTATCAATGAATTTTATACAACTTTTACATTTTTCTATCGATTTTCTTAAATAGTATCTTATTTCGTTTTCAAATATATAAACTATGATATAAAAAAATAAAATGATTTTTTGAGTTTTTTTTTCTTGTATAAATCTGCAGTTGATTTTGACTTTTTTTCATTTTTTCGAAAAAAATAATTTTTTTTTCAGAAATCAGTTTATTCCTCCAAAACTAATAAACCAGCCAAAAAGTAATTTGAGTGTCATTTATAGGTAATTTAATTACCTTTAATATGACATATAATACGTTTGAACACAAACATTGGTTCTTGAGATATTTGTATTTAAGTGGAACTATCTTTTTTTTTCTGGTCCAAAACCCGAAAATGACCGATATCTCGAAAACGACACGAAATAAAAAAAAAATAATGGGATTTTTTGAATCAGCAGCCCATTTTACATATAAAATGAATAATGGCATTCACTGGGAAAAAAATTTTTAATCATTTGTAAACTAGTGTAGGTAATTGTTTTTTTCTAATATGGCAACACTACACGAGTGAAAAAAATACAAATATTTTTTTTTTACTAATGATGGTCCACCTAATCAAAAAAAATATGAATCGGTCAAATCGGAAAAAAAAATTTCAAAATTGAGGGGGTTAGAAGCAAAGGGGTACAAGTGACAAATCACGAAAAATTGAATTAAGCATGAGAATAGGTAGTGGGAGCTTTGCTTTATTTATGAAACAAATATTATCTTAACTTTTGAGTTCCTACACCTCTATAGAGCACCATTAAGGTAAGCCAGTTCACAAAATTATAGTTTTGCTTTAAAACAAAATTAAAAAAAAATTTTTTCTAGTAAATCAGAATCAAAGTTAGCGCAGCGTAACGTCTAACATAGGTTAAGAAAAAAATAAATAATCCAATTTCAAAAATCCTTGAAAAATTAGCTTTTAAAGGTATTTTTTAAAAATTTTCTAGAGGTCCGTTTTTAAAAGTTATTAGTACTTTAGTGAAAGTCTACCGCACTTGTACCCCTTTGCTTCTAAACGAGTTTAAAATATTGAATAAAATATTTTCGTTTTGAAATGAAAAGTGACGAGTGCGGTAGGACTTCAGTAAAATACTAATAACTTTTAAAAGCGAACCTCTATAAAAATTTTAAAAAATATCTTTATCAGAGAACTTTTTAAGGATTCTTAAAGTTATGGCACTTAGTTTTTTCTTTTACTATGTTAGTTACTACACGGTGCTAACTTTACTATATTTTTACTACAAAAAAAAAATTTTAGTAAAATGGTGTAGGCTTTCACTTAAATACTTATAACTTTTAAAAGGGGACTCATAGAAAAAATTTGAAAAAAACATTAGATGGATCATACTTTTAATGTTATTTAACGCGCAGTATTTTATTTTTTAGCTCACTCTGGAATTTATGAAACAACGTTAACTTTAACTCTATTTTACTCAAAATTTACTTTTTGTCACTTGTACCCCTTTGCTTCTAACCCCCTCAATTGTACCCTTATGCAAGGAAAATTACAAAAATAGAGTAAAATTTGACTTTTCACTTAATTGATTATAACTCCGATTTTCTCGATTAGTATCTTTTTTTACTGGGATTCTTTAGACTTTTGCACAATGAAGTTTTTTTATTTTTACCAAATCTTTTTTCAAGAAAATATCCCAATTGAAAACTTTTTTTTTCGATTTTTTAAAAGAAAAATCAAAATTTTTCGAAATGCTTATTAATAACGCAGAAACTAAAACACTGATCGAAAAGTTAAGTATGAAGCGTTTATGTAAAATATTATTATTTTTCTTTTGTTGTCTTACATGTTAAGCTGGCTTTACTGGTTTACGAGATATATGTGATTATATGAGAACATATTTTTCTCCCCCTTCAAAAACAGGAAAAGGGGGATTTATCGAAAACGTCTCCGTAGAAAAAAAAGACAAAATTATTTTCTGAAAATGACTCTCTATTTTACATTAAAATTTGATAGTGGTACTCAGATCACAGAAAAAAATAATTAATTTGTAAACTAGTGTAATCAATACAAATATAGCAGAGTATAAGGCGTTTGACTGATGACCTGGGACAGTATGTTCGACAAGAATGTTTTTATTTTTAATTAATTATTTTATTAGATTTACTTTGATTGACCTTGTGATTCGTTATAACTCTTTCGTATTTCAATTTTTTTTTAAGACCAAGACCAATACTAGGATCGTATGGCCAAGACCAAGATCATAGCAGTCTTGGCCTTTGCTCTAACAGCGAAAAGTGTTTTGCTCAACTGAACAAAATATGGTTTTCTTCCATTATCTCCACCAAAAGGAAATTCCTAGTTAACAGTGGTGGTTCAAGGATTTGCCTATGGGGGGGGGGGGTTCTAAGGTCGGACGAAAAATAATTATTTGGGTGGTTATACAAAATGGGCCAAAATTTTAAATGGTATAGTTCAATACTTTCGGATGTTTCCTAGATATGACATAGGCTTATTTTTATAGTGCAGCGATAAAGAAGTCATCAGCTGATGAAAATGGCTTAACCGTAGCGTAGTCCATGCGTCAAAAATGTAATTCGGCCTAAGTTAAACTAATTTGAAGTTAAAAACCTAGAAAGTTTTAAAAAACTTTCTTAAATTACATAGAATAATTTCATTTTTCATCACCTACCGTCCGTCCAGTCTTACTATGGTTATCCGTTTTTGGTGGACTGGGACCTCCTCTGCACTTGGTTTTTTTTTTTCTATCATATCAGGATCTTGAGTTATCCTCTCTCAAAAGGGAAAAAATCATTGTTTTGAGGACTCTTAAAGCTATGCAACGAAAACAGTAAATAGTTAAATTAAATCTTACATTTTTCGGTGCTCTACGGATTCCCAATCACACTGTAAGCGATGAATATTGTTATACAGAATTAAAAAAAAGACGACTGATGGGATTTTCATAAAGAATTTGGCAATTTTATGCTTATGGAGGGCCCCCCTCTGGATCCGCAACTGACTCATTGACGGACGACCAAAAGGCCAGGCTTGTCAAGAATTGTTTAAATGTTTAAAGGAAGATGAAAACTTCTTATCGAGGATCATAACAGCTGATCAATCTCGGGCGTATGGTTATGACATCGAAACAAAGGTTCAGTCGCCTCGTTCAAGTTACTCATTCTAAAATCCTTTAAATGAACAAAACACTGTTCAGAAGCAACTGCGTAGCTAATCAACCAATAATTGTAAATATTTGCAATCAAAAAACTTTCTTGTAATCAGCTCATCTAAAGGAAGAAGGCGACACCAAGCCGATTTCCCTGGAACCAACTGGACCCACGCAATTCAAGCAGACTACGAATTTTTTTTACAGCGTATGCATCAAATAGCATAAGGGCCAATATAAATTTTTTTTAGAAATATTTATTTAAGTTAATTTATATTTTTGTTTACACCGTTGCGCAATTTTTTTATCTCCATCTTATGACTAAATGTCTCTCTTTTTGAACTGAGGACTTACACCAGGCTAGCCAAATTTCCGGTTTTCGCCCGAACAGTCCGGTTTTTGAAAGCTTTGTCCGGGTCCGGTTCTCAAACGCAACTGGACATCAAATGTCCGGTTATTTGGAGAGCTTATTTTCGTTCTCATATACAATTTTTAATATGCGAGCAAAAATAACGTAACAGAAGCTGAGGTCAAAAGTGAATACGAAGAAAAAGTTAAAAAAAAGTTTTTAACCATCAAGGTGGCGTTTTGAACCCGTTTTTTTTTTAATTTTGCCTCACCAATCGATAGGGAAAGGTTGAAGAAGAATTTTGGAAACTGACAAATGTGTACCAGACCCATCTGAGGAGTTTCGTTTCAATTTCTTTAAAATTTTTGTTGCACCAGTCGATAGGGAGGGGTTGAGGATTTTTGTTTTTTTTTAACTATCAAGGACATCGCCGACTCTTCTTAAGAGTTTTGGAACAGTTTTTGAAAAAATTGTAATGCACTATTCAATAGGGGGAGGTTGAATAAACATTTCTGAAACTGTCATGGGTGTCCCAACTCCTAACTCGTAGACACCCCTGACAGTTTTTATTTTTATTCAACCCCTCCCTATCGAATGGTGCAGTGAATTTTTTTTTTTGAAAAACGTGACCAAAACTGCGGAGGGTCAGGGAATTTTTCTTCACTTCAACCTCTCCCTATCGATTGTAGCAATATATATAATTTTTTAAAAACGGGACTAAAACTGCTAAAAGTTGTCGAGGCCTTTCCTCATCGGTTGGATCAATACAATGTTTTTTTAGAGAGAAGATCAAAACTCATTTGAGAGGTCTGGGACACCCTTGATATGCCGCAAAGTCTTTTATCGATCTATCACTATCGATTAATGCAATAAATTTGCTTAGAAAATTGGGTCCAAGATCACTGAGAAGGGTCGAATGCACCTCTGATAATTTCCAAAATTTTTCTTCAACAATTCCCTTTCAATTCGTGCAGTTATTTTTTTTCCATAAAACTTGAACTAAATCTTATTTGAGGGGTCGCGCACGACCCAAATAGTTTCCAAAACTTATTTTCGACCCGTTCCCGTCATTGTCACTTTTGCTCTAAGCGTTTTCATGTTTTCAGCCTGCCTGTCAAATGTTTTCAAACGAAAACTTTTTGTAAGCTATCATAATATGATATTGCTCAAATTTGAGATACGATAGTTTCATTTAAATTTTTTGAAAAAACTATAAATTTTCATACAAAACAAAAATACCTATCTTTTAAAAGTCCGTTTGTTTCTTAAGTTAATGGTATTTACTTGGTTAAAAAAAAGGAATGCTATCTAAAAAGCCCAAATTAGAACATTATTCAGAAAAAAAAATTATAAATTATTTTCAAAATCAAGCTAGAACCATTTGTTTGCTCTCCTGAAAAGTAGAAAAAATGGGATAGGATAGTTTACAATTGACACGACGATATAAAGTGCAATAATATTGTAGAAGCGCACTACAAAATTACGACAAAATTTTTGTATTAAAAAGTGAAGACCTTTTTTTTGCTCTTTTTAATTTTATTTTAGGAATTATTTTTCACTGTGTCTGGTTTTTGAAAATCAAAAAGTTGGCAAGCCTGACTTATACTATATAAATTTTATCTGAGTTCAAAAAATATCGATGTGAAATTGAGATGAAATGTTTGACATTCATAAAGCTTCGTTTTGGCATAACATTGGTTTGGTTTACCCTAAGTTCTCTGACACTGAAAATATCGAAATAAAGACGAAGGAGTTGCTCCTCAGCGAAGGTTAAATGAAAATGTTATTTCATTTGCACGGCACTGAGGGTGTCGGAAATTGAAATTTATATCCGTGTTGCTTCGAAAATTTCTTTGAGTAAGTAGGTATCCTTCCCTTTGTTCTCTACGTTTTTATTTTTTATTTTTGGTACTTTCACATTGCAGTTCCTCCTGTTTCAAGCCCATTATTCCCTGTTTGAAGTCTCTGATGTGCGCTTCAGCCAGAAAATTCTGTTGTGGTTCTGCAGGCGCACACTTAGACATAAGTAATAGCGTGAGCAAGTGTTTAAGTGTGTCCATATGTGCGTTAAATTGTGTTTATGTATGTGGTTGTGCTTGTATTGAATTGACTTGAATTTATCGTAACAGCTGTTCTCAATTGTCGCATTTGTATTATCGATAATATCTGTGATATTGCGTTTTATAAAATGGAATTTGTAAAACAACGATGGAAATTTTTTTGAACCTGCAATTTTGGTAAATGTGCTCAAACATTTAAGAATAAATTTAACTAGGCTTATATGTCATTAGAGCGATGAAGGAAAGGTTTTGAATATATAGCCCATTAATTTGATGTTTATTTATCATTTTATATTTGAAATGGTTTGTACAATCCGACTTTCAATGTATTGTAACAAATTTCTAGCTTTAAGCTGTAACCAAAATAGACGTGACTAGTCCTAACGTTACGTTAGTTGTTAGCTTTATTCGTTTGGGTGTAATCGTAATTTAAAATTCTCCAAAGGGCCAAGCAGGACTCAACATAAAAATCTGAAAAATCAGACAATTCTTTTTGCTTTGAAATTCATCAAAAAGTCTTTTAACGGCCACCTTAGTATATAAGGTAATTAGTTCCAGTAGCTTCACTTGTAGCATTGGCCAGCTTTTGCTAAAAAAGTACCTTCGGCCACACATATTGACGTCAGATTTGTCAATAATGGGGTCCCGAACGATCATAATCGGCTATCAAAACTTAGGAAGGAAAAAAGTTATAAGATTGTGTCATTGAAGACTGAAACAACAACAGATTTTGTGTTGTTTTAGTCTAAGATCTGGCAGTAAAAAACGTATCGATCGAGTTTTTAGTTAAAACCTAATTTTTATATATATTTAGGAATGGGGGAATGTATTTTGCTGGGTTGCCTCTCAAAATGTGGCCGCAAGTATTATCAAATTGCGATAACTTATGAGCCGTGAGTCTCACGGGGAAAAGTGTCAAAATCTTTTTTATGAAGAGTCATATGCTCTACATGTAATTTTCATTAAATGCTAAAAAAAAATCTACCGTTTAAGAATTATTTATTAAAAACCGATTTTTTTTACGCCATAAACAATGAACGTAAAAAAAATTGGGTTTTAATAAATAACTCCTAAACAGTACATTTTTTTTTACATATAATGAAAATTACTTGTAGAGCATATGACTCTTCATAAAAAGATTTCGACAGTTTTCCCCGTGAGACTCACGGTTCATAAGTTATCGCAATTTGATAATACTTAAGGTCACATTTTGATAGGCAACCCGCCAAAAATATGTTCCCCCATTCATAAATATATGTAAAAATTAGGTTTTAACTAAAAACTCGATCGATACGTTTTTTTACTGCCGGATCTCGAACCATTACGTAAATTTTAAATTAGTGATCCAAAATTTTAAAAGTAAAAATGAACTTTCGAACAATTCGCTTTGACTTTGGGCAAAACTGATCTTTTGTCGGTTACTAATGTTAACATGCTGGCAGACAACATATTTTGGCTACTATTTTACAGGCATTTGCCATATGTCTTACAGCTACATATGTCTCGAAAGGCCAAATAGTTGGCAAGTTACCGTTTGGACTTCTCGTCTAAGAAGAGCCCAGTTAAACATCCTAGGGGGAAAAGAAAAATTCGAAATTATTTTAAATTTTTAAAAATTTGTGTGACTCAAAATCACAGCGTATTTTTGTGAAATAGCACATATAGATCCATCATATGTGTAAGAACGGAATTCATGTCTAGTTTCTAATCGATATTTTCATGATTTTTTTAAAATGAATTTCGAAAAGACCTCATCTCTAGAGCATGTTATCCGAATATTAATCAATAAGTACTGAATTAGATGACTGTCGATATAGTATTTTCTGGTACAGACAACAATGAATGCTTTGAAAAATTCCAACACACAGTTTAAAGTTTTATAATATTTGAGATAAATCCATTACCCTGAAGATATTCCTTGATAGACATAGGCAAATGAACTTGTGTTTGTATTTTTTACCTCATTTCAAATTTTTTTCCATATTGTTTACTTTCATGTTTACCATTCACAATGAAGTGATTTTCTATTTCGCTGTAACGCTGCAAAGTTTTCCACTTTTTTTTTTCATTTTCATTCATTTTCTCCAGTCGCATTCGTCGCTTCAAATAAAACGCTTTGACAAATATTTACGCACTACTTCAGAGGACGAGTGCAAGTGCGAGTGGTGCTCCGCTGTCATCCGTTGTTAGTATTAGTGGCTGCATTCATCAGTGTTGTCCCTTGTCATTTTGTCCCGCTTGTTCTGCGTCGCGTCGCTGCTCATCTCATTGTTTGTCATTTTTCGCTTTCGCTGCACTTTTGCTGCCAGTGTCGCCTCTTCATTTGCAACTTTGAAGTGGATCCACTTTCATTTGTTTGCAATTTTCTGAATTTTTCCGCTTTCGAGTTGGCTTTTTTTCAGCGCTGCATGACTTTTCCATCTTCCATCGATTGTGCCCCTGTCATTTTGTTTGATCTCCTCTTTTTGCATCTGCTCCAACTTCTGTACTTCCCTCATCCATTGTTGAGTGCTGAATCAGCTTTGTTTGCCGTAAGCCTTTGTGCAAACATTTTTGCAGACTATTGCAACATGTACAACAACAGCAGAAACAAAAACATATACATACATATACCTAACGACTACAACAACAAAACAACAAAAAAGAAAATTCAGACGCAAAACTTTTCATTTTTTCATCTGTTCATCATCGACTACTGAACAACAGATGAATCAACAAATGTAGCAGCAACAAACTGAAGGCGACGGAATGTTGGCTCATCCCAACAGTTCAGGCCAACTTAATAGTCAAGTCTTGACAATGCTCCGAGCTTCGATATACGCTGAATAACAGTGGAATGTCTAGAAAATTTGGTTAATATGAAGCCCATCATATAAAAAGAAAACAGTCCGATGATACCTTCAGTCCATAATCCACACCAAACCGTGGCATATATATCTTGCAGCAATACTACCAGTTACTGAACCAAAAATTCGACACATTTGATCAGATGAAAATAAGATTCATTACTGAAGACGATTTTGTTTGGATACTATGTACCTGGTGTATATTCACTTTAACCTTCCGTTTATAAAGAAGAGAAGGAGGTGTGGCAAGTATAGAAAAGTATATATATATTCTAAATTTGAGATCAAGTCAGACACGAACACCAAATAAGCACTTGAAAGAAGGGCGGGCCCGCACGAATATTTTTTGTCGAGGCCCGAGCCTGAAGTACTTATTTAAGTTTTTTTAACGAATCTAATCTAAGCATTTTATGCCTAGTACACTTTTTTCGTAAGATGCTTTCCTCTTGAGTTAAAAAAGATTTTTGCCTTGGCGGGCGTTCAAAAGCCAAAAACTCCCATTTAGCGTCCGAATTAATCATCATTTTAAAGCTTATAAATTATGCTTTAATTTAAAGTACTTTTAAAAAAATCTAATATGGTTTTTTTTAAAAAAAATTCAAAAGTATTTTTCAGTGTAAAAAATTTTCGTGAAAAAAAAATTTTTTCACCAAGAAATATTTTTTTATAAAAAGAACACTTCAAAATTAATGGGACCAGTAACTTAAATTTATAAATTTACAAACTTTAGTGTAGGCTATAAATTTTTGAAAAAACACCCTTTTTATGAAAATGACTAAAAACGCCTAATTCAACACCCTGTATTTTAACAACAAATGTTACTAGGACCAAATCCTCCCGGATTGTTGTTCTTGCACACCGGATTTACCATATTGCCAATTACCATATTAAAAAATTCTGAGCTGGTACACTTGGCGTAGATTGCTTCCTATATATAAATAGGCAAGCGATATCGATTTAGTCCCTGTTTCTATACCTAAATCTCAACCGATTTGCTTTATTTTTTTTTGGAAAGGTTGTGAGAAGGAGCAGTGCATAGGACTATATTTTATTCAAAAGTGTGGGGTGCCACGCCCCTAAATAGAAAAAACGCTCTCACGGCTAAACCACTGCATTGATTTATACGAAATTTGGTATGGAGATAGGGTAGGCACTAGGGAACGATAACATGACCGTTATGTTTTTCAATGGGTCACCACCCACGCCCCTAAATAGAAAAAACGCTCTCACGGCTAAGCCACTGCATCGATTTTTACGATAATTGGGTAACTAAGAAATGATAACCCTGATTTTTTTAAAATAGGGATGGAAAGATATCAAAAACTTTTTGCTCTCAATGCCAAGCACGCTATTGCAACTAAGATGCTGCACCGATTTTTATAAATGCAGATAACCAGATCCCTAAGGAAGAATATCAAAAACTTTTGGTGTTTTATCGACCTAGGAAGGTTATGAAAACTTTTTGCTTTTTAGTTTAATCGAAATGGTCGAATTTCGGCCACAAGGTGAACTCTAGTAATACTAATGAAACGATTTGTTTGACTTGACTTACTCCACTGTCATTCTAAGCCTCACATTTATAAGAAATTTTATGTAAAAACAGAATTTTTTCCAAGTTTATGGTTCCCAACCTACCCGTAATTTACGAGCTTTTACGGGCCTCTAATTTTCGGGCTTTTGGGGTTAGGTCCGGGCCCGCACGAAGCCTGCACAAAACTTGATTTCCAAGCCCGAGCCCGTAGCTGTAGAGTAAAGGCCCGCAGGCCACGAAAAAAAAAGTCCCGTTAAACACAATTTTATGAGAATTATTTACGAGTATTAAGTATATAAGTATACAAAATGGGATAATCCAACCAAATTTCACTCAGGCAAAGTTTTCGTTATTCTGTTGTGCAAGCGTTATTTGAGAGAATTCAACCAAATTTCTTTATAATGCTTGAATTACTACAAGTTGTGATACTCCTTACTTCTAGAAAAATTCTTAGTCTTACAAAAAAATTTTAAGATATGACATCTGGTTTTTCATAAGAATTGATTTATTTGGAGCCAATAAGTGCTGAATTTGAGCATCATAATGCTTATATAATGATTAATCATTATATATTTAGTGACACTGGAATTGTCCTTAATTCTTAATCCGTAATTGATTAATTAATTCTTAATCCACCATCAAAAATATCAAATTTCTTCATTTTATACAAGTTGACATTGATTGTTGTACTTACATACAAACAGGATGGCTGATGAAAGCTGCTACCAAAAGAAATATGTTACAACTTTTTTTTTAACCAATCAATCTTTTCCATTTTCTTTTTATTTTGCAGATAAATCTTTAGATTTAACGAAAATGGAGGATTGGGACACTGAGACAAGGATTTGGATTGTCCGCCGTTATCACGCATTGGAGTCCGTAGTTTCAGTACAAAGAGAATATAGGCGCACGTTTGGGGGCACTCCCCCGAGCGGATGGACTATAATGAGGCTCGTAAACAATTTTGCCGAGCACGGGACAGTTGAAAGAAGGCCTTGTTATCAAAACGCTTCAGTTCGGACGCAGGAAACTATCGCTGCTGTAGCTGCTGCCATACAAGCCAATCCCAGAATTTCGACAAAAGGAGCTTATCTGCCCAAATGAGTATCAGCAGACAGTCACTGCAGACAATTATGCACAAAAATTTGAACTTGTTTCCATACAAAATTCAAATGACAAATAAACTGAATGCAGCAGACTTGCCGATTTGCTTGGAATTTTGCCAGAAGATCCTTCAAATGGTGGAAGAGGACAAAAACGTCTTAAACTGTATTTTTATGTCTGACGAGGCTCATTTTGACCTAAATGGCAATGTTAACAAACAAAATTGTCGAATATGGAGTGATTATAATCACCAAATACTCCATGAGACGGAATTGCATCCACTACGCGTCACAGTGTGGTGTGCAGTTTCATCAAAATGCATTGTAGGGCCCTAATCCTTTGAAGAGAACGTCGCTGCTGTTACGGTCACTGCAGACCGTTACTTAAAAATGTTAAAAGAATTTTTTTACCCAGAATTACGCCGAAAGAGAATCTCTCTCAACTCTGTGTGGTTTCAACAAGATGGTGCAACTCCTCACATTACCCGGCCTATTATGACAGAATTACAGCGAAAATTTTCAAATAAGCTGATTTCCAGAAACTCCCCATTCCGTTCGTCCCCCAGGTCTCCTGACCTTACTGGTCCTGATTTTTTCTTATGGGGTTATTGCGAACAGGAAGTTTATAAAACAAAACCAGCAAATTTGAACGACTTAAAGCAATCCATTCGAACAATAATTGCGGCGATTCCTGCTGCAACTCTTCATACAGTTATGAACAACTTTTTACTAAGATGCCGCATATGCGTCACCGAGCGTGAAGGCCATTTAAACTCTTTAATTTTTAAAACTACTTAATTAAACTAAATAAAAATGTATTATCTTTCAAATAAAGCAAGAAAACATTAACTAAATGAATTTAAAAAAAAGTTATTTAACTTTCTTTATGTAGCAGAATTCATCAGCCACCCTGTATATGATTTTTTTAAAGAAACTTTAGTTCATTGTACAAACTGTCATGGAATAACGTCCACCTTCTCAAATTTATGCACCTAATTCTGGAAGTAAGAAAATCATAATTTCTCTTAAATTTGTTAGAGAACCGGTAAAATTATACACATTATACACATTTATTTATGGTTTTGAAAGAGCAAATTATATGCTGTAATATTATCACTCCATTCAGAAAAGCTTACTTATTTCGTGACAAGAAAAATATTTAGTATATTTTACAACCATCAACATTTTTTTATCAAAAATATTTGAAACAGCATTTATGATAGTATAAATTTTTGGTCAAGCCAAAGGTAACATCGTTAGTAGTTTCATGTAGGGCTCAAATTTTAAAAGCCTAGAACTGACAGCAATCAAATTTTGTTCATTTAAATCTTGCTTAAGTTTTGGGACACCCTTTATACCCTACATATAGCAAAAAATTTTGCGCTTTTAGGTTAAAATATATCGATATCTTTTAGTGGTTTGCCAATTTTGAGTTTGTATTGTATTAAGACTAACCGCACCAAAATTCTTGGATAAGTATAGTCTGACCTGCGGAACTGGATTTTAATAAATGGTTTTTCACTATATGACAATATGCTACTTTGTTAGCAATATTTTACATTTTCATAGCGGTAAGTTCGGCTCACTGTGCAATGTAACTTTGATCGATACCAACTGAGAAGCTATTTGAAGAATGTGTTTATCCTTTTGTTTTGCTTTTTGCATTATTTTGTTCTGTACTGCGCTTTTGTTTTTATTGTCTTCTGAACATTTATTGCCATTGTTAAGCAACCCTGGTTCTTTGTCTCTACATGTTCTCTATCCCCACATTTTTTTTTTTTTTTCAATCACTTTTTCTGATTTGTCGTTCTACAAAGGACCGAAAGCGTTTTGCATGGGCTGCAAATTTGTATAGTTTTCAAATTCGTGTAGATATATGTTGATAGCAACTGTGTATGAAACAACTGACTGCAACATTGTAATGCTTGCAACATAAGGAAGCAAAATATCAGTTGTATGAGTGCTATTTGGAAAAAATAATCAATCTTGTTTTTAAAGAAGCAAGTGTATTCTAGAAGTACACACATACTATATTACGGATTTTGTTGCACAACACTTACGATGAAAAGGCTAAAAGTCTTGTTGATTCTATAGAAAAAAAAAATTTTTTTTTTGTTTAAGTTGTTCCCGCTTTTTTTTTTTGCTTTGCATCGAATGTACTACAAGCTTCCACCAAGATGAATTATTTTAAATTGAACAGTGAAGAGAAGTAGAATATACAAATACGTTTTCTAAATTTTTGACTACCTTTCGAAATGTGTCACCAAATCATGCTAAAATCATACCAAGTACTGTAGGACCATGATGCATAAGAGAATCCTTTCGATAAAAAAGAAGCAAAAGCTGATAGAATGAAGAATCAGTTGACTCTTCCAATTCTCTGAATCTACTACATACTACATGCTTACTAATACTGCTAAGAAAGCACATATTTTGACACCTTCCTACTAAGAGCAATGAAATGAGGCCTTCCAAAGCTTAACGTAAACGAAACCTTTGAGCCTGATTCGGTGTATAGCAAGGGTGTCAGCGTAGAACAAAAGTGAGCCAATTTTGGCTCGCCTGCAACAACAAGAATATTTCAATATTTTGCAAATTTCGCAGAAGTACAACCATCACAGAAATAATTTTTGTTGTCCTTTTTGTTTTTGTTGTTTCGCATGAACAAAAAACAACAAACAATTTTTCATGTGTTTTGTAGTCCTCAGAAACTTTAAAAATTACTGAAACATTGTTGCTGTTGTAAGCGGGCCACCAAAAAAACAACAAAAAATAGTTTTTGTGATTGTTGTCCTTCGAGGAATTTGAATTTGTTGTAATACGAAAATATTGCGCTGACTGCGCTTGGCTCAGTGATTTGAAAACGCTGACACCCTTGGTGTATAGTATGCCGAATGTCTGCTGCCGCCCTCCAATCAGGTACATGTAATAGCACCATTGTTGCCATGCATATTGCGCAAACTTTACGAAGACGGCATATTCATTACCGTTGTTCTAATTTAGCCAATTTAGATACAAGTACGACCCAATGTTGTACTCTACTGTATTGAAATCTGCGAATAATTGCATAAGGTCTCTAGAAGCGTGTAAGGTATGATGATCTTTAGACTATCTGTTCCATCTAAACAAGAGTTTGATTTATTTATATTCACCGAATTGGAATGAATACAAATCCAAAGTTTATACTTTATCTTCAAACTTTTTGCTGTGGAGAAAAAATGCTACAAAAAAGTAAATTTCGTTCTAAGATTCTAAAATTGAAAGCGGGCCTTTGTTACTTAATATCTCAGTTCAAACAAACTTCTCCGGAATAAGTGACATTTTTAAATTTTAAAGAGTAACTTCTAAGCTGATTTTGGTATTAACCTTTTGTTTACAGTTACTTTATTGGACATATGTTTTTTAGTAATTTGTGAATTCTAAAGTAAATTTTGGGAGACCATAAAGAAATAACGAGGCAGAGCCCAATATTGCCTTAATTAGAAACAAAAGAGGCAAGTACAGTGTATAAGAAAACGATAGAAAAAAAAATCCCCAATGTGCTCCATTTTGTTTTTTGGTTAATTTTATAAAGTGACCTCAATTAAAACTCAACAAAAAATTAATATTCTTAGGACAGTAAAATTAAATATCTAAAAGGAAAAAATTGCTACGGACTTGAAACTTGGTACAGTTGTTTATTGAACTATAGTAATCTTATAAAAAAGTCACTTGCTCAACAAGGGTCATCGGGTGTCCCAGAAAACTATTCATTAAGGTTTGTTGATAGTCCGCCAGAGATGTTTTTACTCTAGTGTACATTAAGGGTGTTTTAGTGCACGAATTTTGGATTTTGATACTTGACACCCCTCAATTTTGTAAGGTTGGAAAAAAAAATGAGTTTGCAAAAAAAATTTTGGGGGTGGGGTGAGGGTAAGGGTTGGCGCATCGAGGTCAAACATGAGAGAAAAGCAGAAACAATTTGCTTACAGCCCTACAAGAGGGGCCACCTCTAGAGGGTTCAAATGTATGACCGACCCACATTATTTTTTCTCCCCCAACATTTTTACCAAGCATACCTACCTCTTATCTCTAACCCCTAAGGGGGCTTCCATGCAAAATTGACATTTTTAGGAAAATGACCGCCACCACTCCCAGGGTGCCCCTAGAAGGCTCAAATGTATGACCGGCCCCTAATAGTTTTTCCTTCGCAACATTTTTTCGCACCATGCTTACTCTCTATCTCTAGCTCTTTAGGGGGCTCCCATACAAAACTGACGTCATTGACATAATAAAATTTGGAAAGGAAATCGTCAAATAGGCTCATAACTGCCCAGGAGTCTCTCCTAGAGGAGTAAAATATATGACCGACCTCCATTATCCCCCCTCCAAAGTTTCACAGCTTACCTACCCCCATATTTCCAATCCTTAAGGGGGTTACGGTTTTTTTTAAAACTGCCCCCACTGCCCTAACTGAACCATAACTGTACCTTGGGTACCCCTAGAAAAGTCAAATGTATTACCGACCCCCATTATTTCTAGGAAAATTTATAAAAAAAAAAATTGTATGGCAGCCCCTTTCAGTGTTGAAAATAGGGGGTTTTAATCTGGCGTAAAAATATAGGTCGCGAACAAATAATGAGGGTCGGTCATACATTTAACCCTTTTATGGGTACCCGTGGGCCAGTTAGGGCAGTGGGGGCATTTTATATAAAAACAGTAACTTTGTATCGGAGCCCCCTTAAGGATTAGAAATAGGGGGTAGGTATGCTGAGAAAAAAACTTTGGAGGGGGGCTAATGGTAGTCGGTCTTATATTTGACTCCTCTAGGAGTGACTTCTGGGCAGTTATGGGCCTATTTAACGATTTCCTTTCCATATTTTTCATGTCCATGACATCTATTTTGTATGGGAGTCCCCTAAAGAGTCAGAGATAGAGGATAAGTAAGTTAGAAAAAAATGTTGGGGAAAAAAAAATATTAGGGACCAGTCATACATTAGACCCTTCTAGGTGGACCCAGGGAGTGGTGGGGGTCGATTTCCTAAAAATGTCAATTTTGCATGGGAGCCCCCTTAGGAGTTAGAGATAAGGGGTAGGTATGCTTGGTAAAAATGTTGGGGGAGAAAAAATAATGTGAGTTAGTCATACATTTGACTCCTCTAGAGGGGACCCCTAAACATTTGTAGGGCTGTATGTAAATTTTTTCTCTTTTTCTCTCACATTTAACCTCGATGCGCCAACCTTTACCCTCACCCCACCCCCAAAATTTTTTTTTGCAAACTCATGTTTTTTTTCCAACCTGTTACTAAGGATCTCCATACATTCTTAAAACACCTCTAGTGTACATGTGGAATTGTGCAAACACTGTACTCCCAAAGTACTTGCTGTATTATGTTTTAAGTATTTATTATTGTCAATAGGAAGCCTTTACTTTATTTAAATGATTTTTTCATTCGTCTAGAAAATACAGATTGAATCGTTTCATAGTTTTTCAAGTCACTTAATTTTTATATTTTATTGGAAATAAAATCAATTTTAATACTACAATCAATTTCATTTCCTACAATTGGGGGCTCAACACGTTCAAGAGCCAAGAAAATAATTTGTAAAGATGGATTGGAACGGCACATCGCACGAGGATTTGCAAGAAGCGTGCCGCCAATATCATTTATCGGAAGATGGCGATAGGAACACATTAATAAGAAGAATCAAATTGTACGAGAAAGAACGACTTGAAAAACGAAAGGAAGATGAAGAAGCCGAAAGGATAAGAATAGAAGTCGGAAGAAGAAAGAAGCAAGATGAAGAAACTGAAAGAAAAAGGTTAGAAGATGAAAGAAGCAAGAAGAAAGAAGAAGAAGAAGCAAAACAGGTAAGAATAGAAGCTGAAAGAAGGAAGAAGCAAGAAGAAGAAAACGAAGAAAGAAGGATGCAGGAACAGATTCAATTTGAAAAAGAAAAAGAACAATCCAGAATGCAAGAGCAGGAATTTGAAGAAAGGGTGAGACGAGAAGCAGAAAAAAGAAAAGCTGAAGAGGACGAGCTTCGTTTTGAACAGCGGGTACAGATCGAGCTGCAAAGGCTAAGGGATGCAAATTCAAATCCGAGCAATTCGTGTGATTTACCCAGAGATAACCAGAGAAGAATGAACGACGAACAGTTACCAAGCCAATATCGACAAGATGTAACATTTCGTGATGTTGATGAATCAATGCAGAAATTTTCTGGCGAAGATGGGCGCAGCATTAACGAATGGCTCGAAGAATTCAAGCAAAATAGTGAATTGTTCCGATGGACCGAGCTGCAGAAATTAATATACGCTAAACGTTTACTAAAAGGCACCGCTAAACTCTTTATGGACCATGAATGCAAAGCAAAATCATTTACAGAGTTGGAAAACGGATTAAGAAAAGAGTTTAGAACAACAATAAGCAGTGCCAATGTACATCGAAAGCTGTGTGAACGTAAGAAAAAGACAAACGAATCCTACCGGCAGTATATTTATGCAATGCTTGACATCGCTAGTCAAGCCAATATTGAAACCAGTGCAATTATTTTATATATTGTTGATGGTGTCACAGGATCTCCTCACAGCAAGGCTTTCTTGTATGAAGCAAGAACAATTGAGGAACTTAAAGAAAAGCTACTGATGTACGAAATAATACAGTCGAAAACACAAGAAGAAGCAACTAAAGCTGGAAAAAACTAGCAAGAACATAAAAAATGAGAAGAATTACAAGATTGACAAGAATAATTCAGGTGAGAAAAAACGTTGTTTCAATTGTGGCGATAAGACTCATATTTCAGACGAATGTCCAGACAAAATGAAAGGCCCTAAGTGTTTTAAGTGCAACGAGTTTGGTCACAAGTCAAATAACTGCTGCAAATCTAAGGAAGGAGATACTAAGTCAAAAGTGCACATGCTGGGGTTTAAAAGATCTTGCAAGGTAGTCTCAATCAATGGTGTTGAAATGGAAGCGCTTATAGACAGTGGCAGCCAAATTACAACAATGCGTAAAGATGCGTTTTACTTGAATAAGTTTGGAATGTTTTCGAAAACGAATACTATTTTTTGTGGTATTGGATCTGCATCTACTGAAGCCATTGGTGTATTTGACGTAGTTGTTGAAGCTGATGATTGTTCTCTGGTTGGTAAATGTCATGTAATACCAAACGAATGTGTGGATGTCGATTTGATAATTGGCATGAATTTAACAAATCAGGTGACAGTTTGCTTCTCGGACGGCGGAGTAACGATGACACGCTCAACAAAAATTAAAGATGAACTGTCATATGAATTGGAACAACAAAATAATTGTTTGCTGATTTCGAATGAAGAAAACTTGATGCCTGATCTCTCTCATGTAAGTAATAAGACGATATTTACAGAAGTTAAAAATATGATAAATGGATATAAGCCGCAACCAATCAAAAAGTCACCAGTGAGCTTAAAAATTATACTTGCTGATGACATTCCAGTAGCACAGCGTCCACGTCGACTACCGCAAGTAGAAAAAATGGAAGTCGAAAAGCAGATCAATACGTGGTTGACAGATGGGATAATTCGACCCAGTATTTCGAACTATGCTAGTCCAATTGTTCTCGTAGGAAAAAAAGATGGATCGAAACGTTTGTGTGTGGACTACCGAAAACTTAATCAGAAGATTGTTAAAGACAAATATCCCATGCCGCTTATAGAGGACCAAATCGATATGCTACAAAATAGTAAAGTTTTTAGTACACTCGATTTGGCAAACGGATTCTTTCATGTTTCAGTCGATGAAGATAGCCGCAAATATACATCATTTGTCACTCCAGCAGGACAATATGAGTTTTTGAAGGTTCCGTTTGGATTGTGCACTAGCCCAGCAGTTTTTCAACGATTTATCAACACAATTTTCAACTCGCTAATGATTGAGGGAATTGTATTAATTTATATGGATGATTTGATTATCATAGCAAAAGATGAAATTGAAGCTGTTGAACGATTAAAGAAGATTTTAAAAGTCGCTTCAGAATATAATCTGAACATTAAGTGGAAGAAATGTCATCTGTTGCAAACCAAAATTGAATTTCTCGGATATGAGATTGAAAATGGTCAAATTAGGCCATCTCCTCTGAAAACAAAAGATGTTCGAAATTTTCCAGAGCCAAAAACCGAAAAAGACGTGCAACGATTTCTTGGTTTGGCTGGATATTTTCGAAAATTTATTCAAGATTTTGCAATGATTGCCAAGCCTTTAAGTGACTTACTGCGAAAAAACACTAAATTCGAGTTTGGTGAAATGCAACACCGATCATTTAATTTACTGAAGAAGTGTATATCAGAAAGACCAGTTCTGACAATTTTTCGACAAGGCGCAGAAATCGAGCTGCATACTGATGCATCTAAATGGGCTCTTGCTGCTATTCTAATGCAACGAGATTACGACGATGGAAAGTTGCACCCAGTACGTTATCTAAGTATAAAAACTTCAGAGGCTGAACAAAAATGTCACAGCTACGAACTAGAAGTACTCGCTGTGGTAAAAGCTGTGCAAAAGTTTCGGGTATACTTGCTTGGGCAACACTTCAAAATCATTACTGATTGCAAAGCATTTGAAGCAACGATGAAAAAGAAAGATGTGCCAAAAATTTCTAGATGGGCTCTTTTGCTTCAAGAATATGATTGTGAAGTTATTCATCGCGCAGGAAATAGAATGAAGCACGTCGATGCGTTAAGTCGCATGTACCTGATTCAAGACGCAAGCCTTGTTAAAAGCATCAAAGCTGCTCAGGCGGATGATAAACATATTCATGCAATTATCGAATTGCTGAGCAAACAAACCTATGAAAATTACATGAT
The DNA here is from genome assembly GCA_951812925.1 of Calliopum simillimum. Classification (NCBI taxonomy): domain Eukaryota; kingdom Metazoa; phylum Arthropoda; class Insecta; order Diptera; family Lauxaniidae; genus Calliopum; species Calliopum simillimum. The sequence continues at coordinate 63,507,866 of OX638369.1, read as the reverse complement.
GCAAAACGGAATTTTATGCAAAAACTTCAACGGTAATATCGTAATTGTAGTTCCAGAAGCTATGAAATATGGCATCGTACGAAAAACTCATGACCAAGGACATTTTAAGCAGAAGAAAATGGAAGATGTAATCAAGAAGGAGTTTTACATTTCAAAACTAAAGACACTTATTGACAGTGTGGTGAAAAACTGTGTACCATGCATTTTAGCTGAAAAGAAATTGGGGAAACAAGAAGGTTTTCTACACCCAATTCAAAAAGGATGTGTGCCTCTACATACATGGCACATGGATCACGTTGGACCAATGCCGTCAACAAGCAAAAACTACAAATATTTGTTGACAGTAGTGGATTCATTCACCAAATTTGTGTGGATTTTTCCTACAAAGTCAACTACAGCAGTGGAAACACTAAATAAACTGAAGACATTAACAGATATTTTTGGAAATCCGAGGCGTATCATTTCAGACAAGGGTACTGCATTTACAGCAGAGATTTTTAAAGAACATTGCGAATCCGAAAACATTGAGTTGGTTTTTACAACTGGTGTACCAAGAGGAAATGGACAAGTAGAACGAGTTCACAGGACAATTATTTCAGTTCTCTCTAAGTTGTCAATTAACGATCCAGAAAAGTGGTACCAGTTTGTAAGTGCAGTCCAGAAGTACTTAAATAAAACTACTCTCCGATCGACTAATATATCGCCATTTGAGTTGATGATAGGAGTTTCAATGAACACAAAAGACGATATGCGAATCGCTGAAATTATTAATGACGAAGTAGCAGCTATTTTCAATCAAGATCGAGAAGAGCTACGGAACACAGCTAAACAACAAATTGCTGCTATCCAAAATGAAAATAAAATGACGTTTGATCGTAAAAGAAAAACTTCAACGCAGTACAAGGTTGGTGATTTAGTAGCTATTGCTAGAACGCAATTCGGTGTTGGGATGAAGTTGAGACCAAAGTTGTATGGGCCATATGAAGTGACTAAATACAAAGGCAATGACCGTTATGATGTAAGAAAAGTTGGTGACCATGAAGGCCCAGGTAACACTTCAACAAGTGCAGATAATATGAAACCTTGGAGTAGAGTAGCGATTGTATGCAGTACATCCGGGTCGGATGAATTGTAGGATGGCCGATTGTGGAATTGTGCAAACACTGTACTCCCAAAGTACTTGCTGTATTATGTTTTAAGTATTTATTATTGTCAATAGGAAGCCTTTACTTTATTTAAATGATTTTTTCATTCGTCTAGAAAATACAGATTGAATCGTTTCATAGTTTTTCAAGTCACTTAATTTTTATATTTTATTGGAAATAAAATCAATTTTAATACTACAATCAATTTCATTTCCTACATACATATATATCCTTCGTTTTAACTGTGAAGCATTCGGGTATGTATGTATGTATTCTCCTTTAACTGAAGCATTCGGGTGACTTTCGGGAATCTTCGAGTGTCCCATTAAAGCTTGGTGGCAGTTTGCCATAAATGTCTTTACTCCAGTACAAATATTTATCTTTCGTTTTAACTGTCAAGCCTTCGGGTGACCTTCGGAAATTTTCGGGTGTCTTTGAAAACTATCCATTATAGTTTTTTGATAGTTTTCTACAGATATTTTCACTCTAGTATACATTTGTACTCTTCGTTTTGACTGTGAAGCCTTCGGGTGACCTTCGGAAATTTTCGGGTGTCCAAGAAAACTATCCATTAAAGTTTGTTGATAGTTTTCTACAGATGTTTTTACTCTAGTATGCATTTGTACTCTTCGTTTTGACTCTGAATCTTTCGGGTGACCTTCGGCAACCTTCGGCAACCTTCGTGTATAGCACAAAAACTTTCCCGTACCTGTAATACACTAACTGCCTAATTTTCAGCTCCATTGGCTGAACAGTTTCTCAGTGATAATGCTTCAGACACACATACAGTAATGGTTAGACCTATTTGGCAGGTATACTTGCCAGGAAAAAGGATGTCAATCACACATAGCCATTTTCTATATGATTTTTGCTTTCGATTGCCACCTAATTTATTAAGAAAGAGAATGAGGGTAGTTTGGGTCAAAAATGCAATTAAATAATATTGATTTAAAAATATCCTTGCCAGGATATGGAGTGCCAATCACGTGAAGTTTTGATTATCTCTATATTTTATTGCATAAAAAAAATATATTCATCGGGAAAGCCGATGAGGGTAGTAATTTCTTCACTGGATCTCCTACTATAAAGCAAGGATCATAACTCAGAAAAAAAAAGTTCTATTGGAAAAGTTCGATGGTACATTTTGATAAGGATGAGTGTGGATATTTAATGCCAATAAATAAAATAAATTTTACTTTTTCTGTAAGAACTTAGTTCATTTCATTATTTTTTTTTTATGTGCATATGTACCCAAATGAAGTTCAAGTCACATACAAACATGCTACCGCACTAGAAAAACATATTAATATTTTTTTCCGCCTCAATTTACGATCTTAATGGATGCAAAAGCACCAGTATTGCAACATGCCAACGTTTATAGTTTTCCAAAAAATGACGCTGAATGAATCTGCCCCTTGTACGCATCCACCCCACTTTCCATAAATATGTGACACTTTGCCTAAGAAAAGGTTAGAGATATTGCCAATACGGCATTTTAAAATATTGTATTAAATACAAAATAAAATAGTGAAATAAAACCTTCTCTCGTATCAGATGTAAAAACACTCAAATCTTTCGACAAAACTTTTAAGGTTAAGTCATTGCTGATGGCTAAACAAAGTGCTATGTTTTTCTGCATGGCTGTAAAGGTTGTTTTTTTGTTGGTTACTGCGAAGCCCTGCATTCATTTTCAGTTAAGCTCTGTCAGCTGTTTTAACAAAATGTTTGCATTTCTCATTCTGTGTAAGTACCAAAAAGCTAGGGACCTACAATATTGTAATACGGTTCGTCGTTATGCCTTTGAAACTTGGAGTGGTACCAGTATTAACGCAAAAGGCAAAGTAAACTTTACACTAAATCCTTACAAATGTTTATCTTTTCTTAATCTCTACCACTTCACTTTATTTTCGTACCCGCGAAGCTGGCAAATTGCTTCACCGCTGCCCGATTCTCTACTACTTGGTTCCTGGTCGAAAACTTTTCCACGTAGAATGCGATATTTTCACAACGCAACGAAGTTCTCTCTCAATTTGTTGGTGCCACTTAGGGATGCCAACTTGCATTGTTTCCGAAAAAAAATTTTTTTTCATTTAAAATATTTCAGAGGTTTCTTGTATATCCTGCGATGGATGTTAATGTGCATAATATGGCTGTTAGTCACCTTAACAACATTTTTGCGTTTCGCAACTAAGTAACTCTATTTTTATCAATTGAACTTTAGTGTATGAATGAACTTTTTTTTTGTTATTTATTTTTAGGAGTTTTAAAAAAGAAATGTACAAGATATTCTTTATTCAACAAGACTGCCATCACCAATTTAAATCGCAATTCTATTGCCTTGTGATATGGAAGCAAAATAACAAATCAGTTTCATATCATCCACGATAAACCAACATTATCGTACCCCTCAGATTGGTATGTTCGAAAGTCGTTTCAAAGTATACAGTGGCTCACGGCTTATTCCAACCAGAAACTTTATAAAATTTGAAATGAGTATACCTTTTAAATAAATTGAAATATCAAAAAAATTCAAATGTAGATTTGTACACAAGGAAGCCTTCATAAAACGTGCAAAAGAAAAACAACGAAAATACTTCTCCCCGTCCCACAGCACTAAAAAAAGAACTGATCTACAAAAATTTATCTCACACCTTATTCCAACCAAAAAGTTTTTAGTATATTGAAGATCGTCTATGATACCGAATGATGGTATTCTCCGTTTCTATGCTTTCCTTCCTATTCTTGCAATATGTTTAAGCCATTTTTTGTTCGAAATCATCAATGGACTTGAGCACGTGAGTATTTTGTGACAATGATCTGATGCACAACGATTAAGTAGCTGGTGTTAGTCTTCCAGCAATTCTAAAATGGCTTTTCGCGTTGGAAAATAGTATAAACTGTTTGTTTCAGTGACTCAACAATGCGCGGTATAAAAAATTGCATTCTACATGAGAAAAGAGTGCTTAATGAAGGAAAAACTACATGAAAAAAATTTTCAACGCAACTAATTACGTGGTAAATCAAGTAAAACTCAAAACTATCGGCTTCAAAATAAGCTAATTAAGTTAACCATAAGTTAGGCAAGACTTGAAGTACCGAATTATCCATTAAGTTCTTCGGGCTTGTGACTTACAGGCCAAAACAAGTCACAAGAACCTCTTTTTTAGTAAAAAAAATCAACCAAACCGTTTCGCTGCCGCTAAAGAGCATGTTTAAAAAAACTTCAGAAGGTTTTTAGCTCTTAAGAGAACGTTATATTTGCGGGCGAGTTTAAATGAAGCATTTTCGATTCTAAAGACCTTTTCAACATGCTCTTTAGCGGCAATGAAGCGGCTTTGGTGACTTTTTTTTACTTAGAAAGAGGTTCTTGTGACTTGTTTAGGCCTGCAAGTCAAAGAACTAAATGGATAATTCAGTCTCTCAAGGCTTGCCTTACTTATGGTAAACCTAATTAGTCTATTTTGAAGCATATAGTTTTGGGTTTTCCTTGATTTACCGCGCAATTAGTTGCGTTAAAAATTTTTTTTAATGTAGTTTTTCCTTTATTAAGCACTCTGTTCTCATGTAGAATGCAAATTTTTATACCGCGCATTATTAAGTCGCTGAAACAAACAATTTATACTATTTTCCAACGCGAAAAATCATTTTAGAATTGCTGGAAGACTAACACCCGCTGCTTAATCGTTGTGCATCAGATCATTGTCAAAAAATACTCACGTGCTCAAGTCCATTGATGATCTCGAACAAAAAATGGCTTAAACATATTGCAAGAATAGGGAGGCAAGCATAGAAACTGCAAATACCATCATTCGGTACCATGGACGGTCTTCAATATGCTAAGAACTTTTTGGTTGGAATAAGGTTTGAGATAAATTTTTGTAGATCAGTTCTTTTTTAAGTGCTGTGGGGCGGGGAGGAGTATTTTTGTCGTTTTTCTTTTGCACGTTTTATGAAGGCTTCCTTGTTTACAAATCTACATTTGAATTTTTTTGATATTTCAATTTGTTTAAAAGTTATACTCATTTCAAATTTTATAAAGTTTCTGGTTGGAATAAGCTGTGAGCCAATGTATAAGAATAGCAAATGAAAATGGTGGAGGTACTGCAATCCAGACTTCCGCAATCATTCCTCTCTTGTGCAATACGAGTACGTATCCAAGAGTTAAGTAAAGGATAAAATGAATTCATTCGTAAGCTGTAAACTGTAAAAATCCAAAACAGTATCAGCATTTATCGGGAGATAATAGTGAAAAGCGGTGAGTTACAATTCAAACTAAAGGACAACATTAAAATTGCTATGCGAGTACTACAAAATTAATTCCTTAGGAATCCAATGGATAATACCCAACTGATCATGCCTGGTGGCTAATTACAGTGGCTGATACACGAATACTCCACCGTTTTAGTCAATTAGAAATGAAATAATAATCATAATTCTCGTTATCCCAAAAGATTAAGTGATTGAAAGAAATTCATTTTAACTTCTCATTGCTGTGCATGCGATTTGTCATATTTTCGTGTAGGTAAGCGCAATACGAAAAAATAATAAAATCCAAACACCTTGTTGGTAACCCTACTGCCGCCCAAAAGTTGCAACGCTGGAGTCAGCAACTTTTATTGTTCTTTGTCGCTGTTGGTTTTGGTTCTTCTTCTCCTCTCTTTGACCGCTGATGTTGCGTGGAAGTCGTTTTAATTTCTTCTTTTCAACCGCGTGAATTGGCGTGTTTTGGTCCACCTTTATCCCAACCCAAAATTTTCTTCAACTTTTCTGCTTAGTTTTGCTTTTTTTGTTTTTTTGGTGTTTTGCTTTTCTTATGAGTCTTTTAATTGTTTTTGCCAAATGTTGGATGTACAAATAAAATATTTGCCTTCTTCGAATGCAGCTTCTTTTCGAGTTGTCTTAATCTTTTGTTGATGCTTGTTTATTTTGCAATTACTTAAGTGTTCTGTGTGCTACTTTTTAAGATGATCATTCAGAAAAAAAAAGAAGGAAAAATTAATATAAAATTTGCTTTAAAATGCTTTCTTAGGTCTGTTGACCGAACCCCTACAGCTGTTTAATGATAAAAAATGGCGACGCGAGCGGGCAATATACTTAGGTGGCAAAGTCGAAATTCGGAAAGAGCACATAAAAATTTGTAAAATAACTCGTATTCAAAAATCCTGGAAAACTCCAGGTAAAACTACCAACGAATTCATGACCAGCATTTGATAAAAAGAAAATGGTTCATAAATATCAGTGCAATCACCGCTTTTGAACAATCTTCGATTCAAATATGTAAGGGAATGTCGTCAAGGTTGGGACGGGTTTTGTTTTTGGTCAGTGGTTTTGAAACGGATCGAAAAATTGTTAATTTAAATAAACCAATAAAAAGGTATATTCATCGGCTACAACTTTTTCATAGAAAGTTATTTGACATCGTGATCAAGTCAAAAGTTAAAGCCATTTTAATGAAGACAACTTTTTTTGCCGAAAAAAAATTTGACGTATAAGTTGGGACACTTTCAAAAATCACAAAGTGAGCATTTATTCAAACGTCATATTTCAAAGAAACAATTTGGGTAAAAATATATAATATTCCGCCTAATATGATTCGCAGTTTGTACAGGTGAAGAAACTGTTCCGCATATTTTATTTTTAAGGTACTTCTTGTGCGAGACACAAGATACTATCAACGGATTGGCGTGCAAAGCAACTCTTTTAGCAATGCATCATCAATCAATGGTTGAAATGTCTTAAATTTTATCATTCACTTTTTGGGTATACCTCGCCAAACTGCATTTTGGGATTTTATGAGCTTTTCTGGTGGATCGAATGCCTTAGCCAATTTTATTTCCTTTATTTCTGCGTCCAATGCATTGAAATCAATGATTCCACGATCGGTTTTTCGTGCGTTAGTGAACTTGCCAAGCTCATGGCACATAAATGCGTCATAGTATGAGATCCGGCAGTGAAAAAACGTATCGATCGAGTTTTTAGTTAAAATCTAGTTTTTATATATATTAATGAATGGGGGAACATATTTTTGGTTGGTTGCCTATCAAAATGTGGCCGCAACTATTATCAAATTGTGATAAGTTATGAACCGTGAGTCGCACGAGAAAAAGTGCCCAGATCTTTTTTATGGAGAGTCATATGCTCTACAAGTAATTTTTATTATATGTAAAAAAAATTTACCGTTTAGGAGTTATTTATTAAAAACCGATTTTTTTTACGTTTATTGTTTATTGCGTAAAAAAATCAGTTTTTAATAAATAATTCTTAAACGGTAATTTTTTTTTAATATATAATGAAAATTACATGTAGAGCATATGACTTCATAAAAAAGATTTTGACACTTTTCCCCGTGAGGCTCACGGTTCATAAGTTATTGCAATTTAATAATACTCGAGAGGCAACCCAGCAAAAATATATTCCCCTATTCCTAAATATATGTAAAAACTAGATTTTAACTAAAAACTCGATTTACATTTTTTTACTGTCAGATCTTAGACTATCACAATCTTTAAAAATTGCTTTAATAAATGCTTTTTAATTATTATAAATACAATTGCATTCATCAAATATTGTAAAAATATAATTTAAATGGTATCGCAATGCCTTGGAATAAAAAAAAGTGCTGTCCCAACTTATACGACATGAGTGTCCCAACCTTTACAAAGTTGCCATTTCGTGAAAGCCCAAAAATAATATTTGCCACAACAATATGTTTCAATTACTCTTTCACGCAATGAAAATACACTGAATACAGGACACATTGAACACACTTACATGAAATAATTGGTTTAAATTCGGCAAGTTACGAACACGCAGAAACTATCGAAAAGATCTGTTTGATATGACAATTTACTCTTTGTTTGGTATGGACATAAATAACACGAGTTGTTCGATGTAAAGCACATGAAACGTTAGGTTGTAAACAGACTTTACTTCGACAGTCATTACATGGGTGTCACCAGTATCGAAAATTCAAAAAAAAAAAAAAAAAACGGCTGTCTCCAACTTATTCGGCGTCCCAACCTATACGACATTCCCCTACCTTTTATTTATTTTTTATTATATTATATATTATAATGATGATCATTTAAGGACAAACACTAAAAATTTGATTATTTTTCATTTGTGTTAAAAGCTCCTTTCAAACGAATCAAATTGCCAAAACTTCTTGATTCATGGACAAAAAGAATAAAATGGAAGTAGAGGTTCGCAGCGGAAGTCATTTAGATTTACTTATTGAAATCGGCCGAGCGAATGTTAACGTTTACAATAGAGTTATCTGCTGGTTAGTTTATACACTTAGCCATTAATTTATATAATTACATGTGTTTTAACCCTTTCGAACCGGCTGGGACAATATATCCCAAAAATTTTTGAATAAATACTTTTGAATAATATAACTCGGTTATTAACGTCACTTAAATTGAATAATTTAAAAAAATTAATGCAATTTTTAGTAACCACTGTTTTTTCTTATGACCACTCCGAGGACATTGTATCCCAAAAATTCAAATCAAAAACATCTGTTGGGAATATAGACCGGAAGCGCCTCTGGCGGTGAAATTTTGAATTTGGAGACGGTCAAACATTTTACTTAAATTTAGTTTCTAAGCTTAACCTATCACAAATATTGTGTACTTCACAGTTTCTTTCCGGGTCGAAAGGGTTAAGAAAACATTTTGTTTTTGTGTCTCGAAACAAGCAAGTGACTGATCTTTTGTCATTTGAAAAATGCATAGTAGCAAAATAATGTAATTCATATATGTTCCAAAAAAATGTGAAAATTATTCATTAAGCCGGTCCTCACATAACAATTATTGCTTACATCAGTGGTTCTCAACCGTTTTTGGTCACGCCCTCCTTTATAAGTTCTTCACAAGCTCGCGCCCCCCTTCAAAAAACGAAAGGTTATACCATTTTTCACATAAAAATGTACTTCTTAGTCAAAAATGATTACAAATTAATATTACAAAAAATAGGTCTTTGGGTTGTTTTAAAATCCAGTTTGTCAGCCATGTTCTGAAATTTTAGGTGTTTCAGAATCCAATACCTTATTTTGAATGCGTTCTAAATAACTTTTTTTTGTTGATTTGCGATAGCTAAATCCAAATCTAGCAACTATTATTCTCTATCATTATTATCTTTGTAGTTTGTAGTTTTATTATGAAACATAACATATGCAGAAATTTACATTGATTTTTCTTATTATACACATTTGACATTAAAGTGACATGGTTTTGCATAACGAATACATAAAAAATAAAATTTAAATGTAAAAATGATATAAGGAAAAATTTTTTTTTTTTATATTGCAAGGACATTTAAAAGAAATCCGGACATAAGAAGCGTACCAAAATTTTGCTTATGATTCTACGTTTGGATGTGAAGAAGTGATTTAAGTTCATTTATATTAAAACTAAATAGCCAAGATTTTAAGGAGCGAATATTGTCTGGCAAACTATTGTATAGCCTTGGGGCAATTGTAGAATGTGACTGTAGGAAGTGTTGTGTTTTATGTGCCGGAATTATGATTATATTCTGATTATTACCTCTCAGATTATAGGTTTGATTATTTTTGCTCACAATATGGCCATTATTACGAAAAAACAATTTTAAGGTTTTATAAAAAAATAAATGTTTAACTGGAAGAATTCTAAGGCTTTTAAAAAGACCAACTATGTTCATATCTACCTTTTCCGGTCATAATTCGAATAATGTGCTTTTGTGAAGTGAGTAGTGGGGTGATTTTATTTTGATGGGTTCCACCCCAACAGGCTAGCCCATATTCAATTTTTGAATGAAAAATTCCATAATATATACACTTCAATAGTTTAATTGAAAATCTATTATCTATTTATTATCAGATTGGAACCGATATCCAATTTTATTTGTTAAAATACAAATCCAATTCCATCTTACTTATCAAAGTTTGATTTAATCTCGATTCCGACAAAAAAATTGGATTCCAGAACGTGGCAGTAATTAACGTTTTAAGAACAATTCTAAACTTCAAAATCATCAAAATAAGAAGATTGGGATAAAATTATATATACAAAAATTTCTCCTTGTATAGTTTCTTTATTTTCAAAGGCTTTCTGTAATGTGCGGCCCCCCCTAAATTGTCTTCACGCCCCCCTAGGGGAGCCCGCCGCACCAGTTGAGAACAACTGGTTTACATCGATTGTACTATTGATTTTAGAGGTGGCGGTTAGTGATAATCAGAAAAACAAAATCCGCATTCGTATGGATTGAACATAGTTGAATAAGCATTTTCAAGAGAATGCATTAAAAAGAAAAAAGGATTTCGGCAGATTCGTTCCACATTCCAAACACCAGGGTATTTCACTCATGCAACCACTTAAGGTCGTTGCAGCTATAGACGACTTCTATTTTGCATATCGTCAGCAGCCGTAATATTTTCGAAAGTAATGTTATATGTGCCAGATGTCAAAATTGAGTTTTTTATCTAGGACAAAGGGATTGAGACAAAAATCACGCAATTATGTGAAATATTGACAAAGTTATAGCACTTCGAATTCAAAAGTTCAAAAAATATATACATTGCATAAGGTTACGAAGCTTCTGGGTGGTGACAGAGGTGGCCTAGACTAACGAAAATTTGCACCTGGAGGGGGTCTAAAATGTACCCTTAAGGAGTTATAGGGTTAAAACTGATTTTCTGACTTGTTTCAGAGAAAAGATTTTCTTGGATCACCCTAACGTTTGAGAGAAAACATTTCTATCGCGAAGTTTTAGCTAATTGTAAGAGCTTTTAGATAGTGTATATGGTTTATAGGGTTTAAAAGGATTTCGCCCCTTTAAAGTTGATATTTGAATTTTTTTTTCCCATTTTTTGACTTTGGCGGCCATTTTAGTGTGAAAAAGATCCTATTAAAATACAGCTTAAGTCGACTTTAGTTCTGGGTAAAATTTTATTTTCCTATTTTTTAGTGTTAGTTTAGGTCTTAATAATGTCCAAAAACGAAAGGATAATTTTGCCCAGAAAAACTGGCAAATTGAAATCAAACCAATTTGGCTTAAGTCGACTTAAGCTGTTTTTCCTTTTTGCCACAAAATCTTATACCACTAATAAATGTATATGAAGAAATTTTAATAGATCGTAGCAAAATGCCTGTATTGTTAACTATTTTTAATAACTGCAGAAAAAACATAATTTTTCTAAAATTGTCGAAATTTGCTGAAAAAAAAACATAGATTTCTACAAGTTATATTCAATTTCATAAGTTTGTTAGAATAATTTTCAAGGGAAAGTAAATTTTTTTTTCAGTGTGATTATTGAGGAGAGTTGCACTGTTCGCTAAGCATCCCAGCAGACATCTTCAATCGCGGAAGAGTTGTATTTTAATCGCCGCACAGTCGACGTGTTTATATGGAACGGCGGTCATATATAAAGTAATAGAGCTAGGCTCTTGAAATTTGGTCTATTAGATTAAAATTATTAAAATCTGTAAATTAGAACAAAATCCGCTTACGGACACGCCTACCTTTCATATGAAGTTAGGGCATGGCCGAAACTTTTTTTCAAAATCGGTATCAACTTCTATTGATTTGACAGCGCTGATTTCAAAAATGTAACAAATCTTCATAGTTTTCAAGCAATAAAAAAAAAGATAATAAACTTTATGAAAATGAGATTTTGTTTTTTTGTGTAATTGTTCCTTACTACTGACCAATTTGAAAGAAGTTTCCACATTGTGTTAGTATTAAATAACGCGAAGTTATAGCATTAAGAAGTGGGCGGTGCCACGTACCCCAAAAAATAACTGATCATGTCTCCGAAACTCTTTGACGTATACAGCTAAGTTTTAGCACATATATAAAAATAACGTCCACTGAAAAAGTGGGCACGTCTAAAAAAAAACATTCTCAGCATATCTCTGAAAATATTTGACAAAGATAGACACGATTCGGTACGTATGTAAAAACCATTAGAACAAATAATCCTCACTAGAGAAATTGGGCAGTGCCACGCCCTCCTAAAAACTGATTGATCATTTCTTTAAAACTACTTGAAGCAAATAGGTAAAATTTAGTACATATGCAAAGAGCATTGATTGAAATAATTTTCTATGGAAAAAATAGTAAAAAAAGTTCTCAAAAGTTGCAGCTAGAATTTTGAATTTCGATTCAGCATTCTTCTCCACATATTTCATTAAAAAATAACGAAAATATGGAAATATATATTTTTTATTTTCACAGTTCATAAAATCTTTCGATTTTGTCTTTTCGAGCAAAAATTTTAAAAAATCGCCATAATTCACATATTATAAAATATATAAGAATTCAAGCGTAAGTTTTTTAAAAGTATAATACTTTTTGCCAGTATGCTATTTTGTCAGATTCCTATGTAAACGAATCAAAAATAGCGTTCTATAAAAGTCAATTTATTTTGTCCCCCCAAAAACTACAATGGGTAAAAATTCATAAAAAACAAAGTTCTCAAAAGTTACAGCTGGAAAATACAGTATGTCAAGAACTGCTTTTCACAAATAAAAATAAAAATGTTTTTATATCAAATTTTTAGTACCTCCTTTGAATACAGCCATTTTTGAATGACCACCATAATCATCTATCACATATTGTAGACGTTTTTATATAGAAGGTTTCAACTTTTTCAGTTTGTAATTACTCAGTCTTTTCCAATATTGTATTTTCAAATGTAGTTCGGGATTTGGTTGTCTTAGCGACCTTTTTCTTTTAATAAACCCACAAATTTTCGATAGGATTTATAGTCAGGCTCTGGACTAATGCATCCATCACTTTTCTGCAGTTATGCTGAAGCCATATTCGCACCATAGTCGCTTTTGCTTTCGATCATTACGCTGGTAGAATTTGAAATATGGTTTACAGTCCAAGATAAACCCGAATTGTCAAGTTTTTCAATGTGAAATGGTCGGATATTCTTTCGAGTTCATGGTTGTTTCTCTAAAAGATAAGTTCCTATTCCTCTCGATAGCGGAACTCGTATATTTTTCTCGGGCAATGGTTAGTTCGGGAGAAACTTTCAAATGGATCTGGATTCACTTAGAAGAATCAGCAAATGACTCTCTTATATGAATTCGCAAGCAACTCCCCAAAATGATTTTTAAATGGGAATGCTATAAATATAAAATGGCGTGATGTAAATAATATTATGAAAAGTTGTTGATTTTTGTGCAATTATTGGTCGAAATTTACGTGCTAGCAAAAATATGTACATACCGGGATTCAGAAGTATGGCCTTTTAGAATAAAAAACTATTAATTTTATTTGAAATTTTTGAAGAGGTGACGTAATGGCATTGTTGCATGTTGAAACTAGAACTGACAGATACTATAAATCTGATATATAGTACACGAGTACACAACATTCCATGGAACTTGTATATTTACGGAAACCGGTAATAGAAACGTTTCTCCAAATCAAACTTGATATATTTTGTATTATTAATTTTGCTAACAAATTATAACTCAAAATGTGTGCCACGTCCAGTTTTTACCGATGCATCGATGGTACGATAAGACCCTTAAACATGTTATGTCTCGCAAATTTGACAAGCTGTTTTCATGAAATTTGGTAGGTATGTGTGCATTAAGAATACCATACGCTGGTCAGAAAATGGGTGCAATCTAGTGATGAGCAAAATTAGTCTTGGTCTTGAGTCTTGTTCTTGGTCTTTGTAATTTTTCGAGACCAAGACCAATACCAAGACGATAATATCTTTGTAAGACCAAGACCAAGGTCACGATAATCGTTAAGACCAAGACTGCTTTTCAGTCTTAGTAATTTATAGTAAATAGGTGTTTCACGCCCGTCTCGAGGATAAAGCATCCCTCAATTTAAAATTTGGCATCTAAAAAACCCATATTTTTTCAAGATCAAGACTAAATGACCAATACCTAAACCAAGACCAAGACTCAATGCCCAAGTTCAAGACCAAGTCTGCTATGGTCTTGGTTTACTCATTACTAGTGCAATCACAAAAGTGCTATGACCTCTTTTCAACGATTGAAAGATTAAAAATACCAAAAATTTTCCAAATGTTTTCTGGGATGTAACAAATGTCGCCATTATAAGCTTTTTGTTGAATGAACTTGTAACTGTATGTGTGTATGTATGACAAATTCAAACAATGACGATTGGTCAGTTGGTCCAGTCAATGACTCAGAGTATCCTGCGTATACATTGAAGTATTGATAAAAAAAGGGGATATAACACCAGCATACATAGATATTTTTAAGGACTAAATGCTGACAGTTGACGTAGCGCACAGTCAGCGCCATTTGCGGTGGCGGTGACGCTGATGGTAGAAAGTAGCATTAGTGGCTTTGGTAGTGGTTTTTCTTCAAATTAAACTAATTTTCGAATTGATTTGGTTTTTGATTTTACTTTTTTCCTTGTTCCAATCATATAATCGCTTATTGAGCGCTAAATCAAGAGAAAAGCAACAGGAAATGTGTGCATTCTCCCTTTGTTTAGTGACAATATTTATCGTTCGGATAAAATTATTTAAGAACGCTTTTTATAAAAATTTTTCAAAGAATTTTTAAGTATTTAGGGTAAAATTATAATAAAATTGTACTCTGTTACCAAAACTTAGTATGTATGTATGTATTCTCCTTTAACTCCTAGGAGGAGCATAGGGTCAAGAAATTTTGAGAAACCATATTGGTTCCAGTTATAGGAGAATCATTCCTAACTATGCATGTTTCTTGCACCTCCAAATCCGATGTGCATGCTGCCAAGGCAGGTGGATTATCCACACTCTGGTGGGTACCACTTGGAGAGTTATTTTCCATCGTTTTTCGATCCATGCTTCATTAGTATAATCTTCTCGGCAACGCCCCACGCAGTAAGTTATAAGCTTAAAGCTGGATCCGGCAAGCGCTGCAAATATATGTAGTGGCCAAATTCACTTTAAATTTCAGCCGCCCCATCTGGAACAGACGCTGACCTGGGAGCCGCCCACTCTGGGTCAGACGCTTCAGGATTTTGACAAGATGCTTATTTTAAGGCGGCATCGACTCGCCTTATCAGTGCCAGTTACGGGCATTGTGGGTTTTCTTTCAAGGCGCAACGCTGTCCAACGCTACGCCCTTCCATACCCTGGCTGGTCACTCGCTTTTAGTCGCCTCTTACGACAGGCATGCTTACCTCCGGCATATTCTTACCCCTTACCCGCAGGGTAAAACTTTGTATGATCTCTATGAATTCTTGATTACAGAAGTTTCGCTTTAGAGATTTTGTCATCCTGATACCGAATGGGAAATTAAATCTGTGGACTTTTGGCAAAACAAATAATTTTTGATCTAAGAAATTCAGTTCTTTGCATAGGAAAAGTAATTTACTTCGAAGAAGTGCTTTTGTCAAACCTTTGTTTACCATTTAATCTGTATTTATCTCGACTTAGATGTGTTGTGAAGAAAAACACCCTTTTCTTATGTCGATTTAAGTTGTTTTGTGAAAGTTTTTGTTATTGCAAATGCTTGAATTTTTTAACCTATTTGAGATACATAAGTTGTTTTGTCAAATGCAATTTGGAATAAAACTTCGAAATAAATTGAGTTGTAAGTTTTTCAAATGAAAGTTTTTGAAAACTTTTTTTGCATAAATTTTTCGACGGCTTAGGGAAAGTTTTTTAGAATTGTTCGTAGATTGTTTTGCTGCTATACTCTTTGCCGCAAAAAAGTTGACCCGGCCTAATGTACACATAAGTTTTTTGCAAAAGTTTTTAAAAACTTTTAAAGAATTAAATTTTTTTACAAAAGTAATCCCAAAACGGTTACTTAGAGGGGTCGTGCACAACTCTGGTCATGTCCAAAATATATTTTCGACCTTACCTCATCGATTGGTGCAATAAATTTTTTTTTTTTACAAAAATGGGCCCAAAACGGTCTTATTTAATCTTCTAGCTCCATAGATAATCAAGCGATTTCGTATAATTCAGACACAGGGTCTCTTTCAAGATATTTTTTTCATAATGATGTGTTTGTTCAAAAAACTTTTATGTGACAATTTGTTATGAAAAACTTTTGTAAAAGACTTACATCCTTCAAAGTTTTTAAATGCGCTCTTTTTGGAAGATTTACCAAACATATGAAGTTTTTTTAATTTCCCACAAGCTGAAATTTTGTCACATATCCCCTTTTAAAAATGACAGATTCAAATAATGAAATTTCCTTTTTTTTTAATTTTTTCAGATGAAAAAAACCTAATGTAAACAATGTCTTTTATAATTAATGTTATGTAGTCAAATAAGATATGTATTATTTTTACGAATTTATAGACCTAATTAAGAAACTCTTAGATAAATAATGTAATATATGTATATAATTCGTTAGAAATCGTTTCTATTACAAAAATTTATGTATGTATCATGAATTTAAACAATTTTCTCTTTACAAAATGATATAAGAGAAAAATAACAAAATGTACATTTATGCTTCAAGGAAATATATAGTTGAACATTTTTTATATAATTTATGAAATTTGTTTCTCTTAAAATGAATAAACACATGTAATTATTGTAAGATATTTTTTTATTACGGAATTTATACAGCGTAAGTATCAATATCATTCTTTAATTCCAAAATATTAATTCGAAAATTATGTAAAATTGGTTTATATTGCACAACATGAATTTTATATAATATCCCAATGTGCACAAAAACGGATGAGGATACGTTTCGAATCCATTACGAGTTCATAAAGGTATAAAAAACGTAATCCGCGGTAACGGATCCATTTCGAACCCGTAACGTACATCAAAAACGAGTTCAAAACGCTTTGTTTAGATAAAAAAAAAGAAAAGATTTTGAAGCGCTTATTAGCGAATAAAAAAAAATTAAATTCCGCAGTGCGGGCCCGTTTCGAATCCGAAACTTATGTAAAAACGAATTCAAAACGGATTTGCTTTTAAATATGTTAATGCTGTGTATTTACAGAAAAAAACCGTTTTGATGCGCCTATTAGCAATTAAAAAATAATAAAAAGAAAAAAAAGGAAGAAAAATAAAGGATAAAAATCCACCTCTGGTAGGATTCGAACCTGGGCAAATCCGTTTCGATTCCGTAGATACTTCAAATACGAACTCAAAACGGATTTGCTTTATTTAATTTTTATGATAAAAAAATATTTTTGATTTGTTTTTTTTTTTTTTTATTATTTTATTGCGTATGATTTTTTGTAAACTTTTCAAACTCTGTTTGAAAAAATGTTTTTGATTCCAAATTTGAGTATATGAGGAATTCTCAAAAATTGTGGAATTCTACAGTTTTTGAGGCACATTCACCAAACTTGGTGGAGAGGTCACTTTTTATATAAGAATCAAAAATTGGAAGGGTGCTTGTCAAAAAAAAAAAAGTAAAAAAAGTTACGCATATATATATGAAGCAAAACACGTCAAGTGTACCAGCTGAAAATTTTTTTGTCTCCGATTTCGCTCAAATTTGGCAATATAGTAGTCCTGATATACAAAAAGAATATTCCAGGAGGATTTGGTCCTAGTACCATTAATTGTTAAAATACAGGGTGTTGAAGTTGGCGTTTTTAGTGATTTTCATGAAAATGTGTTTTTTCAAAAATTTAGAGCTTACACCAAAGTTTGTAAAGTAACTTGTCCCATTCATTTTTTAATGTTCTTTTTATAAAAAAATATTACATGGTGAAAAAAATTTTTTTTCACTGAAATATTTTAAACTTAAAAATACTTTTGAATTTTTTTTAAAAAAAATCCATCTTAAATTTTTTTTAAAAGTACTTCAAATTAAAGCATAATTTAAAAGCTTTAAAATGATGTGTGACTCAAGATGGTATTCGGTCGTTGGATGAGAGTTTTTGGCTTTTAAACGCCCACAGCAGGCAAAACTCTTTGTTTACTCAAGAGGAAGGCATCTTACGAAAAAAGCGTTTAAAAGCCAAAAACTCTCATCCAACGACCGAATACCATCTTGAGCCACACATCATTTTAAAGCTTTTAAATTATGCTTTAATTTGAAGTACTTTTAAAAAAAAATTTAAGGGGGGTTTTTTTTAAAAAAAATTTAAAAGTATTTTTAAGTTTAAAATATTTCGGTGAAAAAAATTTTTTTCACCATGTAATATTTTTTTATAAAAAGAACATTTAAAAATGAATGGGACAAGTTACTTTACAAACTTTGGTGTAAGCTCTAAATTTTTGAAAAAACGCCTTTTCATGAAAATCACTAAAAACGCCAACTTCAACACCCTGTATTTTAACAATTAATGGTACTAGGACCAAATCCTCCCGGAATATTGTTTTTGTATATCAGGACTACTATATTGCCAAATTTGAGCGAAATCGGAGACAAAAAAATTTTCAGCTGGTACACTTGACGTGTTTTGCTTCATATTTATATGCGTAACTTTTTTTACTTTTTTTTTTTTGACAAGCACCCTTCCAATTTTTGATTCTTATATAAAAAGTGACCTCTCCACCAAGTTTGGTGAATGTGCCTCAAAAACTGTAGAATTCCACAATTTTTGTGAATTCCTCATATAACATTTTTTATCAAATGAAGGGAAGAAAAACAACATAGAATACTTATAAAAAAACAACAGAAATTTGTTTAATATACAAACTTTAAATTTCAACATCAAATAACTCTACATCAGTTAAGTAAATATCATATCGGCCAATAGCCTAGTTGTCTAACGTCTCGTGTATGAAAAAGTAATACCCCGGAAGCCTGAGTTCGACTCCCGGCCGGGCTAGTATTTTTTTTTTTTTTTGTTATTTTGTTTTTTTTAATTAAAAATAAGCGCTTCACCCTGTTTTCTTTTTTTTTATAAGCAGCATTAACATTATTAAAAGCGAACCCGTTTTGAATTCGTTTTGATGTACGTTACAGGTTCGAAACGGATCCATAAAAGAAGAAAAAACGATTCGTTTTTTTTTAGGAATCCTTCCCGCAAACGGATCAGTAACGGATACGTAACGGATTCCGTAACGGATAAAAAGAACGAAAATATGAACCAGTTACGGATCCGAAACGAGTCCGTTTGGCACACTGGGATGGATTAAAATACATAAAATTCTATATAAAATTTATACAAAAATAGTTTAAAAGATTTTTGTACGGTGATATATTAAATTTAAACCAAAATAGTGTAAATTGTGTTACTACCCAGTGTGCCAAACGGACTCGTTTCGGATCCGTAACGGGTTCATATTTTCGTTCTTTTTATCCGTTACGGAATCCGTTACGTATCCGTTACTGATCCGTTTGCGGGAAGGATTCCTAAAAAAAAAACGAATCGTTTTTTCTTCTTTTATGGATCCGTTTCGAACCTGTAACGTACATCAAAAACGAATTCAAAACGGATTCGCTTTTAATAATGTTAATGCTGCTTATAAAAAAAAAGAAAACAGGGTGAAGCGCTTATTTTTAATTAAAAAAAACCAAATAACATAAAAAAAAAAAAAATTACTAGCCCGGCCGGGAGTCGAACTCAGGCTCCCGGGGTATTACTCTTTCATACACGATACGTTAGACAACTAGGCTATTGACCGATATGATGTTTACTTAACTGATGTAGACTTATTTGTTGTTGAGATTTAAAGTTTGTATATTAAACAAATTTCTGTTGTTTTTTTATAAGTATTCTGTGTTGTTTTTCTTCCCTTCTTTTGATAAAAAATGTTATACTCAAATTTGGAATCAAAAACATTTTTTCAAACAGAGTTTGAAAAGTTTACAAAAAATCATACGCAATAAAATAAAAATAAAAAAAAACAAATCAAAAATATTTTTTTTATCATAAAAATTAATTAAAGCAAATCCGTTTTCAGTTCGTATTTGAAGTATTTACGGAATCGAAACGGATTTGCCCAGGTTCGAATCCTACCAGAGGTGGATTTTTACCCTTTATTTTTCTTCCTTTTTTTTCTTTTTATTATTTTTTAATTGCTAATAGGCGCATCAAAACGGTTTTTTTCTGTAAATATACAGCATTAACATATTTAAAAGCAAATCCGTTTTGAATTCGTTTTTACATAAGTTTCGGATTCGAAACGGGCCCGCACTGCGGAATTTAATTTTTTTTTTATTCGCTAATAAGCGCTTCAAAATATTTTTTTTTTTTTTATCTAAACAAAGCGTTTTGAATTCGTTTTTGATGTACGTTACGGGTTCGAAATGGATCCGTTACCGCGGATTACGTTTTTTATACCTTTATGAACTCGTAATGGATTCGAAACGGATCCTCATCCGTTTTTGTGCACATTGGGTACTTTGTTTGTATAAATTTTATACGAACAAGTATGCACGGTTTGTATACCAAGTTGCAGCATAGATTTTATACCAAATTTGGTGTGGATTTGTATTCATTTCAATTTGGTTTGAATTTTACACCCAAACTTTTTGCTGTGTGCAATGAGATCATTAGAAAAATCCAAAATCAAATTATTGTTTTTGTTACTTTTGTTCCACCAACTGGTTTCGTCTGTTATTTAGAAAATTAAGAGAAGAATACATAGCGTTCAATAAATTTGGTCATTAACGTTACCCTTATTTTACCAATTTAACAGAATATGTGCCGTGTGCGTATGCACGTATGATTGGAAACATAACTTAATTGATAAAGCGATATTGCTCCACATTCCGAACTCACACCAACATAAGTAGAAAACTTTTTTTGCGCTGTGTTACATTTATCCTGGCAATAGGGGATAGCGGTACTCGTACATACGTTGGTCCTTGTATACTAACTAAACCAACTAACATAGCCAAGCATATTTATTGCCACGACTGATTGGATTGACAGCGGAGGTGAGAAGGTGCGCCACGTCAAAACTTGCAATCATCCAAGGGTTTACTTTGACAGCACGACCAGCAAACACGTATCATAGCTGACATGCGAACACCCAAACTCCACCCAAACTCTTAACCACCACCCTTTTCCACAACGCGCCCACCGTACACAATTCTTGGAAATTGGATAAAGTTTTATTGTGAGACGCGACGCAGTCGTTAGCTTTGTAAAGTGTTTATGTGAGATAGCGTTTATGGACAACAGGAATTCAAGTAAGATATTCTCGGGTAATGGCAACACTACGTAAGAACAACAACAACAACAACTGGATTGGTATTAATAGATTGATAACATTAATGGTGGTATTGTTTGCTGAAGCATTTCAGATACAATTTGAGGAAAAGAAATGGTGTTTGGTCTCCACAAGTTCACTGATGACAAACGTAATGAAGTTGATAGTCTCATTACTGTCTACTGTCCATGCATCGAGATATACGATGAATGGTCATGAAAGAATCATTAATTTATTTTATGGATCCATTTCGGAAAAGTGACAAAGTTAAATTGCTATTTATGGGATCTAGCAAATTATTAGTTCGATTAGTAGCGAAAACAATCCTATTACATGTGCTAATTTTGATATTTAATAGTTATATGGTTTTGAAGTTAAAATATCTCAAAAGCCAAAGGTATCAATTTCCAACTTTTTGTACTGACGCAGATTGTTTTTCTATTAATAACACTATGTTACACGAAATAACCTTCTGTGTTCTCAGCACATCATTTTTGGCGTTCGATATAATAAGTTTCTGTGTACTTACTGCTTGCCGAAAGGACGTTTTATAACCATATGCGAAAAACAAATCGTGTCTTAACCATTTTTTCATATATACTTAGCTTTTAAGGAAAAGTGCAGATATCATGCATGATATCGGTCCTACATGAAAAAGAAGTTCGTTCTTCTTACTTTATTTCTAGTAAGTTTTACTAGAATTTCAAGTGACAGCTCCCCAATAAAATAAATTTTACTTTACTGTTTTGGTTTATTCAAAATTTTCAAAAAGCCTTACAGTCAAGAAAGTTCAACCAAAAAAGCAAACAATAAAAAATTTCAAAATCTCTACAGCAAAACTTGAACGGTTTGTCAAAGATATCTTCTACACCAAAGGTCGTACGAAAAAAGAGCTAGGAGTGGTTTGTGGGAAATATAATTTTCTACAAACAGGCATATATGTAGTTACTTTTTTTGTGCGATTAGTCGTTCGAGAGTTATCTCAATTTATAAAGTACATCATATAAAACTTTTTAAATAGACATACCTCCTAAACTATGAGTAATAGGAAAAAAATTTTTGAGGCTTTTTCGTAGTAAATCATTGAAACTAAGCAACTGTTGACTCAGTAAATAACTGTCGACTACTATTTTTTCTTAATTGCAGCCGTAAGTGAAATAATTGAAAAAAATTTATTTTCGCAACTTTTGACCTTAAATATCTTTTTTTGAGCATACGATTTTGCAATGTACATACTTAGTGAAACTTAGTGTACTCTGAAAAAAAAAAAATTAATTTGGAACAATTTTTCTGAATTATCCTTTTTTGCTTCGGCTAAAGCAACATTGAAATCGTTCGTTAGCCGATCATTTCCGAAGTGCTCTAAGGATTTTGAAATTTTTTATTGAAAATATGTCGAAATACGATGTTTAACAGAATTCCGTAAAAAAAGTGGGGTACTCGAATATTTTATTCATATCACCCAAAAGACTGGCGTGCACAATAGACCGGTGCGTTTTGGACGAAAGTTTAAAATTTGTCGCGCAACCGGCAGAATTGTAAAGTTTAACTATCGACATGAAGATTGCCGCCACACTCGCTCTGAGAGATGACGGGAAGGGGTGTCGATATATTTTTGAAGGTTGAAAAACGTGGTTTAAAAATGCATGCTCATAGGTCCGTAGTGAATCAATTCTCAGCTTTGTAGTAGGTCGAAAACTGAAATCCAAGACATGGATTCTTATGTATTTTTTCCCGTAAAATCGAATGGCATCATTAGTTTTCTGATTAGATGTCCATTTTTGGCGTTAAGTGAACTTTTCAGCTCAAAAAAGTCGAAATTTTTCCAAATCCTCTGTTTGAGCACTCCACAATTGAACAGAAAAAATCTTTAAAAAATTTGAAATGTATATTTTGTTAGGATTTTTCCTGGTGAATTCAGTGGTACCATTTTTTTTGCGCTATGACATTATTTTCATTCATGAAAAACGAATTTTTGATTCTTATTATAAATAAAAATATCACGAAATCTGGCGTAAATACTTAGTCAACGACGGTTCCCTACGTCCGGACGGTTTTTTCTTTTCGGTGCCCCTTAGTAAAATTTTTTTTAAATATTTTTGGAATTTTTTTTTAACCCATTATAAACAAGTTTTTGAAAAAGGGGTCAAAAAGACCCTTAAAAACGGGATATAATGTGTTAAGATGTTCACATAACTTAATGTAGAATCAAGCATAGAACAATATTTTAGGACATCTTAACCCATTATAAACAAGTTTTTGTAAAAAGGGGTCAAAAAGACCCTTAAAAACGCGTTATAATGGGTTAAGATGTTCTTAAATATTGTTCCATGCTTGATTCTACATTAAGTTATGTGAACATCTTAACCCATTATATCCCGTTTTTAAGGGTCTTTTCGACCCCTTTTCCAAAAACTTATTTATAATGGGTTAAGATGTCCTAAAATATAGTTCCATGCTTGATTCTACATTATGTTATGTGAACATCTTAACCCATTATATCCCGTTTTTAAGGGTCTTTTTGACCCCTTTTTCAAAAACTTGTTTATAATGGGTTGAAAAAATTTCCAAAAATATTCTAAAAAAATTTGACTAGGGGGCATCGAAAAGAAAAAACCGTCCGGACGTTGGGAACCGTCGTTGACTAAATATTTACGCCCGATTTCGTGATATTTTTTTTTATAATACGAATCAAAAATTCGTTTTTCATGAATGAAAATAATGTCGTAGCGCAAAAAAATGGTACCACTGGATTCACCAGGAAAAATCCTAACGAAATATACATTTAAAATTTTTCTAAGATTTTTTCTGTTCAATTGTGGAGTGCTCAAACAGGGGATTTGGAAAAATTTCGACTTTTTTGAGTTCACTTAACGCCAAAAATGGACGTCTAATCAAAAAACATATGGAGCCATTTGATTCTACGAGAAAATATACATAAGAATCCGTGTCTTGGATTTCAGTTTTCGACCTACTACGAAGCTGAGAATGAATTTACTACGGACCAATGAGCATGCATTTTTAAACCACGTTTTTCAACCTTCAAAAATATATCGACACCCTTTCCCGTCATCTCTCAGAGCTAGGGTGGCGGCAATCTTCATGTCGATAGTTAAACTTTACAATTCTGCCGGTTGCGCGACAAATTTCAAACTTTCGTCCAAAACGCACCGGTCTAGTGCACAAGGATTTGAACAGGGGTTATTATTTCACTATTTTTATTTGCAAATATTTCTTTACGGAACCATCAAATAGTGAGCTCCGATTTTTTTTTTATATTTTTTTGAAGGGCATTTAGAGCTGACGCAATTGGCTTAAGGCTAAATCTCGACCTGAAGCTGTTTTTATTTTATTACGATCTCAAAAATGCTCGGAATGAGTAGTAGAATATATCGAATTTTTCGTCTTGAATAAAGGTATGTAAAAAACTTGGAGCTTAAAATCAACGACATATTGTTTTTTTTTAGCTAAAATAACCCCAAAAAACGTTTTTGTGAAATTTCACCCTGATGTTAAACTCTAAAACTTATTTCGAATAAATCTTGTTGCATATTTATTACATCCCTGACGCGCTTGCCTTAAGTTTTAAGAACTTTTCGTCTTTGGTAACTCCTAATGAGATTTTTCGACCCTTAAAAACAGGATATAATGGGTTAATATGTTCTAGGATAATGAGCCTTGTGTGATTTTGTTATGATCTTGTGACAACGATTTTTACCCAAAATGCAGTTTTAGAGTTTTACATTGGTGTGAAATAAGGAAAATATCGATTGTAAGAAGTCCTAACTAACTTAAACGATTTTTTGGGTTTCGGGATAAAATTTCGACTTAAGTATTCAGCAATTAGTAGTGAAATTTTATAGCAAATTGTTCTGTGTACATACTGACTCAATATTCCGCTGTTTTAGGTGTCATTTTTGTATCTTTTTAAGAAAAGTGTAAAAATTACCAATATGCGGGGGTTGTAGAGGGTTAAAATTTTCTACAAAAATATTTCTCGCAATATCCTGCAAAAGTTTACTGAACAAATGATGCACCTCAGACGTAAGGATAAAATATTTAAATTTATAGATTTAACACAAGAATGCGTTATTTTTGTTTTCTTCATGTACAGTGAACTTAAGAACTTCAAAAACCGATTAAAAAAATTCTGACCTGCTGGAGGAAAACGACGAGACACGGGTATTTTTTTTTAACGTCTACTTTAAGAATTTTTGGATTTTCTCATGTGTTTTTTTTTGTGTCGGAACGTGTAATAATTAATATTATTAGCTACCATTTAAGCACGTGTCAAGTGGCATTTGTGGTTGGAGCTTTCTGTTCCATGTTTTTAAGTAAAATACACCAACATTATAAAAACAAGGCAAAATGCATTACGTTACGTTTCATCCATAAACATTTGAAATCATCAGACGAATTTGCCCACAACCAAAAAGTATAATATCAACGACTTACATACAGCAAGGCGATGCATAACAAGAGAAAAACAATAAAAATTAAAACTTTTGCATTTTATTTTTTGCTGTGATTCTCCTCTAATCTATGCAAAGAGCTAAATAAAGTCAAGTTCATCGGTTGTGGGCAAATTCGTCTGATGATTCCATATGGTTATGTATGAAACGTAACGAAAATCAGCCTTCCGATAAATTTGTTTTTGTTTTTCTCTATGCATTTTGCCTTGTTTTTGTAATGGTGGTGTTTTATACTTAAAAACATGGAACAGTAAGCACAAACCACAAATGAAACTGACACGTGTTTTGATGGTAGCTAATGAAGATTTAGAATTTTGCAGTGGGGTGAAATTCTGATGAAACGTTTTTTGAGGCTAGTTAAGCCAATATTATTATTTTTTTGATATTCCTTGATTTAAGACGAAATATTTGATATAACGTACGTCTCATTCCGAGCATTTTTCGTAATAAAATGAAAAATGCATTAAGTCGAGATTTTTCATAAATGGACTTTGCGCCTTAATGGCATTAAAAAAACTGAAAAAAAAAAATTCCAATATTTTTTTAGTGGAGTTAAAATTACGACACTCATTTTTCTCTGTGTAGCTCAGTCAGTTTCCAACCGATTTTTTAGGACTACAACTCTTACCTTTCGATCAAAATCAAATATATGAAAATGTCCTTTCGACAGGCGCAAAACGAAATCGTTGGGTGACGAAGATAAAGGGCCGTTCACATATAACGTAACGCAATTTTTGACTAACTATGACCCCCCCTCCCCGGTCGTAACGAAACGTAACAAAACGTACAACTCTCTCCCCCCTAGCAAAGTAACAAATCTTAATTTTGGTAATTTAAAATTAAATTTTTTGTCGCATAAAAGTTATAAAATCGACGTTACGTAACTTCTCCCACCCCCATGTAACACTTCGTAACAAATCGTTCGACCCCCCCCCCTCCCCCTTGCGCGTTACTTAATATGTGAACGTCCCCTAAGCCAAGGACGCAGAAAAGTACCCTGCGCGCAAGATCAGACCATCTGAACTTTTATTTTCGGGGTCACTGAATCCGCGAAGTTGGTTCGCGTTTTTTCAGAAATCAGAAATTACGCTGGAAATTTGAGATTTTTTTCAGCATTATTTCTGATTTCTGAAAAAACGCGAACCAACTCAGCTATTCTGGCAGCATATTCGGATTCAGCGACCCCGAAAAAAAAAGTTCAGGTGGTCTGATCGTTCGCGCAGGGAATTTTTTTTTGTGGTTCTGTGCAAAGACAACAAAAAAAAAGTACCCTGCGCGAAAAATTAGACCACAAGAACTATATGTATTCGGAGTCGCTGAACCCGAATATAGTGCCAGATTAGCGAAGTTGGTTCGCGTTATTTCAGAAACCAGCAAAAATCTGTAATTTTCAGCATTATTCGCTATTCTGGCACCATATTCGGATTCAGCGACCCCGAAAACATAAAGTTCAAGTGGTCTGATCTTTTGTGCAGGGTACTTTTTTTTTTGTGGGCCTGTGTTATTATTTAGAATGTCAAACACGATGTGCAAGGTGACGCCCCAAAAGTTTAATATATTTTGAATATGTAGCACAGTGTAAAAGAAATTTCATATACTCTACATTGATTCTCTGTGATTGAAAAACACTCTCGAAGGAGACAATTCTTATTCAATAAATTTTATTTGATTCAAGTTATTCGTATGCCAACGAGAATCTTTATCTGGTGCCGGCCTTAACATTTGTGAACAAATAAATGACTGGCTATCGATAAAAACAGAGTAAATTTGATGGCATCACATGTTTATAAATTTGATGAAGAACGAGGAGATTAACAACAACTCGCGCAAACACTCTACTCGATTGGTGCAATCAGCAACACACTGGAAAAAATCATTCGAATGATCATCCGCATAGTCTTATCGGCATTACTGATAAGAATGTTTTCATTTCAGATCGCATCGAATGGACTTTTGCATGCCGTAGAGATGACTGAACATGACTGTGGTTTAGATGCGAGTGGTAACTTTTTGTTCGGATTCAAAGTGTCTGTACGATTCACGGTATTGTCAAATGTCAATGAAT
This sequence comes from Calliopum simillimum, assembly GCA_951812925.1. Lineage (NCBI taxonomy): Eukaryota > Metazoa > Arthropoda > Insecta > Diptera > Lauxaniidae > Calliopum > Calliopum simillimum. The sequence continues at coordinate 63,480,122 of OX638369.1, read as the reverse complement.
GTGCGCATTGTGTTCTGTATAACTCTGTGTTATCTATCGCCTCCTTATCTATTAAAGAGCACAATTTTATTCAACTCAATCCCACGAAAATAGCAATCAATTACTTACTACTGCTCATCTGCAGCATCAGTACCGCCTCTCAATTTTTTCAGACAAAATTAATCCAATTCGATTTGTATTGGTTGTGTTTTTTTTCTGGTTTTTTCAGTTTGTCAGCGTCTGTTGTCTCGAAAACGTTTTCTTTATTTGGTTGATTTAGTGATTTTTTGTTTCGTTCGTGCGCAAAAAAAAATTATTTTTTGAAACGTCATTGTTGCTTATGGAAATTGTATGCTTACGTGCTACGTTATTGTCATTACGTCTCCCATATCCGAATTGAAAATTTGGCAAAATTCAATAAAAAAATTAAAATTCTAACGACTTTTCATACTGTGTGCACTGTTGCGTAATTTTCAGGTGTATTAAATTTTCTTTTGCCTACGTTTACGTCAAAAAGTTACGTCCTCTTCAAAATTAATTGCAAATTGTGGTGACACTGTCAAATTAAATACCGAGGCTAAATTTTAAGAATTTTGAAAGTTTTGTGATTTGTTCAACGCTTTTTTGTGGGCTGTACTGTCTAAAAACATTATTGGAAATTTGATAAAAATTTCGACATAATCAAAATTTTGCTGCAACTCTGCGAAATTTCATAAATTTTTAACTTTTGTGGGTAAACGTATCTGTGAGTATTTATGATTTAAATGTTTTGTTTATTTTATGTTTTCTATGTAATTTTTTGAAGTAATTGGCACCTTCAGAAAATACGTCGTATTAGTAGGTCTTGTTTTATGTTTGTTAAACATTGGTTTGTTTTTGAGTTTAAGCTTATCAGTGTTTATTTTCGCATAGAAGAATGTACTTACATATATGTATTATATGTGTTCTTTTTCAACAATTTATATGTGTTTCCCTATGTTTGTACTTGTATCGCCCATAGCAAAAATTCGGCGATTGTTGTTGTATTTAAGTATTAAATTTTGAACCTGTATTTAACTGCCTTAATGGCAACATACGTACGAGAAATATTTTTTTTTTCGGAAATGATTATGTCTTTTGAGCCAGTGGTCGGCAAAATCAAGATACAGAGATTTTATATGTGAGAGAAGATAAATAATAGATAGAAAAAGAAAGACAGAGATAGATTGAAAATAGAGACCTTATTGAGCAATGCAGCGCCGATCACTGTTTTGAACAAAAACGAAGAAACAGCTTGAAAAGATGAAAAGTTTAGGAATTTTTTATTTTTAAATATAAATTGATCAACGTTTTAAAAGGATTTTAAGCTGCTTTATTCGAAACTGCAATTCATGTTTTTTTTTCATTCACGAACCAAATTTTATATGGTGCTTATTTGCATCAAGTTAAAAAATTTCCCCTAACTAGATTTTATAAGTACCTAATACTCACTAATAAGAATTTGAAAAAATTTGTGACCTAAACTCTGTTTTTTTCCTAAAATTAACCAATTCTCTTAAAATTTTACCCAAAGAAAAAAAAATTTTTTTTTAAATAAATTCATATCCCTGAAAACAGCTCATACTTATGCTATGTTTCCACCGAAGATTTATGAGGTGATTAACAGCCCTTTTGAGATTTATTTTAAAACTGAGTATAAATCTCAGCAGGGCTTCCGATTTAAGCTACTTTCGACTAAGTGCCACTTCATTAAATGTCATTGAAAATAAAGCAAATTGAAGATAAATGTTAAGAAGAAAAGAAAAAACAACTTTCTTTTCCCCGCTTATGATTTTTGCTGTCAAAAATAAATCTCTTTCGGCTGGTTGAAACGGTTAGGATTTAACATAGAGATTTATAGATCTTATTACAGCTAAATCACCGGTGGAAACGTAGTATTATTCTTACATTTCGCCATGGAATAGAAGAGTGGGCGAGCTAAGAAGAGAACTCCAAATAACTCCATAATGAAAATGTATGTAATTTTTTAATGTAAATGGGGACTTATCCTGGATAAATAATTTAAGACCAAATACTACATTCTTGTTATTGACCGAAATGGTTTAACATTTTGAGACTGCTAAAGTATGTATTTTCCAAAGTGTAAATGTTTCCCGCAAGTTTTTTCTCATAAATTTTGTTTCCCGAAAACTTTCCAAAACAAATTTTATTTTCCCCAATATTGCGTAAAATCCTCCAAAATGAAAACACCCGTGGAACCGATTCCGTGTAAGTTTAATTTTGACTTAACTTAACTTTTATTTATATAGAACTAAACGTTATACTGAAATTAAAGGTAATTAATAAAATTTTTGTAAAAAGCATGGTACGAAAGCATGTGCACCACCCAAGTAAAAATTTAAATTGAACTGTCGTGAACTAAAAAATCTGAACCAGATTAGTTCACATCTAAGTATATGGTAGTTCTTTGATATAAAATAAATAATCGAAAATCAGTAAAAAAAATATCTTGAGATCCAAATACATATAAGTAGGTAATTTATTCCCAATAAAAATCATTTATAATATACATATGTGCACATTAGACCTATCGTTAAAATTAAATCTTATTCACCTGTGCCAAATAGTTTCAGTTATTATAATTTTTTTTCCCAGTTCCATTTACATATGTACCGAATCTCATTCCCCTGAGTCCAATATTTCCAGACATACAAGAATTTCGGGTCGACCCCCATCGCCCATTTTTTTATTGGATGCAATTTACTCAAAGATAGGACTGATTCTTACGATTAAAGCCCCATTTTTCCATATAAATAGCGTTTTTCCGACCTTCAACGGCCTTGCTTGATACTTACACCAATAGGCAACTTTTTAGCTCCCGGTGGCAAGGTTTTTTTCATTTTTAATTTTTCCCATACAGCATATGATAGGTCTAGTGCATATCAGGGTTGGTATTGAAATCAGTCTAAGGTACAGTTTTTTAATTTTTGAAATTTTGGTGTTCCGAAAATCAATTTTTGGCGTTTCTCATTTACGCGGGCGAAAAAAGTGTATATGACATAAAATGTTATAGTTTGTAGGCATAATTTTTTAGCTCCATAATTTTTCCAGGAACATAATCTTTATGTTTCAAGAAAACTTGGGTGTCCATTCTGTGAAGAGAAAAAAGTTTTGAGCAAAAAATATGTATTTTATATTGACCCAACTGTTGAGTCTCTATCTTTGTCACGAAAATCGCCACACGGCATTGTAAAGTAATTGTTTCAACGAAAACTTTAAGTCAGGTTAAGCCTTTTTATCTATACAACTGCGATGAAAAGGTGGGTTCATGCACTTGGCAAAGAATGCCCCATACCAATGCCCCACAACCAAATTTTAAATCTTAAATTATTTCAAAATTTCCCAGTGGTTAACGAATGTTGCACATGCCAGAACTAGGACATAACAAGCAGATTTTTAGCAGAAAAGAATTGCTATTACGAAGATCAATTTCTTGTACATATATTTTAACCCTTAAACAAACACTGTCACTTGTTGCATCAACACTCCTGCTCATTAATTTTATTATTTGTGGTGCTGCTCGTACAATTCAACAACTCAAATAAAATTATGATTCACACAAATATCCCGAAGGAGCACTTGGTAGCTAAAAAAAAAAAAAAACCAAAACAAAAAGTTATGAAGTACGAAAATAATAAGGACAACGATTTCTCACACGCTTCCACACATACAAAAAGTCCAACAGCAATAAGCTGCGAGCTTTAAGAAAGAATAAAAAGTGACTTGCAACGACCAGCAGGAAGCAGGATATTTTATTATACGAGTGTTTGCGCTTATTATTTTTGCCGCAGGCTACGCACAATATTTTCACATACTATGAAGGTCCTTCCGTTGCTTATCTGCACGTTTGTGTGTGTTAAGCATATAAATTGCATTGATTCACTTATGCCAGGATGAAGAACTCTATTGTGGAAGGAGTTGCAAAAAGAGTGAAAAAGAAGCGGACAGAAATAAAATACAAAATTTAAGAGCTACAGTGAAACGTTTTTGATTAAAGAAGATACTTTTTTCAATTCAGCACTTTCAACTAAACTTTCCGTGAAAACACAGAACCCAATTTTATGGATTACTGACAGAATACCAGCCAATTAATATTATGATATTACTTTTGTCTCTATATTTTAAAAATTTAATATAAAAAAAAATATTAAACGCAAGGTAAAATTTCCAATCGAAAATGCGCCCAACTAAAGTTGAACGTAGAGGTTTGGTTCTCGGGGCAAATATTCAAAGAAATGAATGAACTTTCAGCATAGGTTGGTGTTTTGTTTGAAAAAATTAATTTAAAAATATGAATCGTCTGTTTTGAAAGTGGGTCATAATGATCAGCTATTTGACCCATATCACTTTTTCAAATATATACCATCAATTCCACGTCATCAACTAAACTTTTTATGTAAACAGAACTCAATTTAATTGATTATTGATAGAATACCAGCCAAATCATATAATGACATTACTTTTGTCTGTATAAAAATTTTCAAAATTTAGTATGAAAATAAAAAAATATTAAATGTAAGGTAAAATTTTCGATCGAAAATGCGCCGAACTAAAGTTGAACGCATAGGTATGGTTTCTTGAACAATTATTCATAGAATTGAATGAACTTTCACATAGGGGGGGGGGGGGGGTAGCCGGGGTCAGTTTCCAAACCGGCCCACCCTAATGTATATGTATTTGTATGTAGGTATTTTACTCCCACCCCTCCTTAAATGCATTACCAATTGAAGGACTCGTGGTGTATGCACGGAGAAAAAAAATAGTACTTGCTACTTTATTTCTCATAAATTTTACCAGAATTTCAAATCAGAGTAGTGACAACTGTTACTGTTTTAGTCAATTCAGAATGTACGTTTCCTAGTAATTTTTATGAAAACATTGGCGTGATATTTACCTTACTGTATAGTTCAAACAACAACAAAAAAAAAAAACAATTAACTAACCGGCGCACTATAGTTTTTTTTGGACTAAAAAGTGCACACAAAAATAATTCACTACAAGGACCCTTTTTTAAAAAAAAATCAAATGCAAAATTAAAGGTTATACATTGAGCTATCTGAAAAGATGCCCGTTTTTTCTAGCATTTTATCTACAAATTAGGGAGAGAGGTCGAAATCTCATAAATTTTGAAAAAAACGGTTTTTCTGTTTAAAAATGTTAGTCGCATTAAATGCAGGAGTGATATATGAATAAATTTATATGTATTCATTCAAATCAAGCAAGATGAAATGAACTCAAAGTGAAAATGGGCGTTGCCACGCCCCAAAAGCAAATTCGTCATATTCGTCATATCTCCGAAACTATTAGACACAGATAGATAAGATTCGGTATGTTTGTAACAAGAACAGAAAGAAATAAAATCCACTGAAAAAGTGGGCGGTGCCACTCCCTAAAAATATTAAACTTATCATATCTCCGAAACTGTTAGAGATGTCGGGCTGAGTTTTGGTATGTATATAAAAGGTAGTGAGTCAAATAATATTTGCTGAAAAAAAGGGCGGTATCACACCCAAAAATGAACATATCCTTATTAATTGCCCCTCTGTTCTATAGGAAACAAGTTCATTCATATAGCTCTGCCTGTGGGCGTGGCACCACATATTTTTTCAGCAGGCGTTATTTGTATTGATGACTTTTGTATACAAACCGAATTTCATCCATATGAGTCAAATAGTTTCGGAGATATGATGTGTTTTATATTTTTGGGGCGTGGCACCGCCTACTTTTCTAGTAAATATTATTTTTCTCTTTGCCTGTTACAAACATATCGAATATCATCTATCTGCGTCTATTAGTTTCGGAGATATGACGAATTTGTTTTTGGGGCGTGGCGCCGCCCATTTTCACTTTGAGTTCATTTCATCGTAATTGATTTGATTGAATACATATAAATTTATTCATATATCACTCCTGCATTTAATGCGACTAACATTTTTAAACAGAAAAACCGTTTTTTTCAAAATTTATGAGATTTCGACCTCTGTCCCTAATTTGTGGATCAAATGCTAGAAAAATCGGGCATCTTTTCAGATAGCTCAATGTATTACCTTTAATTTTGCATTTGATTTTTTTTAAGAAAAAGGGTCCTTGTAGTGAATTATTTTTGTGTGCACTTTTTAGTCCAAAAAAAACCATAGTGCGGCGCTGGGGTACGAACCATGGCCCTTCCGTATGATAGTCATATACATATCCTCTGGGCTGCTTACGCATGTGATGTAGAAGCAAAAAAATTTGTATATAAAGAAAATATCTGTTTGTTACTAAAATTATAAAAGTCAAAATGATTTTATATTTTTATGATATTTACCTTACTCGAGTGGGGGACAATTATGACACTCATTTTTATGCGTGAAAAAAATATAGTTATTTTGACTAGAATTATAAATTCAAAATGGTCTTAAATTTTTTTTCTGAAAGTATAAATTACTTTACATAAATTCAAATGTAGGAAATTTGTAGTAAATATTCCTTTATTATTTAACTACATTTTATTTGTAAATATGACGTTAGGGACCAATCAAATAGTTCTTACGTAAGGTAAATTATATTTGAAATTTAGTGTTGATTACTTTAATTTTTCAACTAGCCGAGTGGAGTAAAAATGCGTATTTTTCTCCGTGTGGAATTAAGAGACAAAAAAAAAACCAAAATCATCCATAAAATAGTAAAGAAGTAGTTATCGAAGGGTTCATGGTATCAAAGCGTCCGTCAACAAACACTCCTATTAATGGCAGTTAGTTCAATATTGCTGATACAGCTATTGAGTTATCTCTTCTAGAAATTTATATGTATCGTTTAAATTTTAAATCGTTAACTGGCGCTGCAATGTACTGTGATATTAAAAACTTTAAGTGTCCTTGTTTTGTCAAATCATATAATCACTGTGCAACTAGAATTTTGGTTTGAAAGCATCGTTTTCGCAAATCTATTTGGTTCTCTTTTTTATTTGCGTTTATTTCCGTATCCTTTTTTTTGCAGTTTGTAGTTATTTTTATTAAGTTGATTTTCAACGTTATGTGTTTTGCCGCAAGGATTTTTTTCCTTTTATTCACCAATTCGAAGGAAAAGCAGAAGCTACAACTGAAACTGAGTTACAACGATCGCCAATGCGAGTTGGATGCACCAGCAGAGCACAGAAAAGGATATCGATAGCGCAATGAAATAAATGAATGTGGGGACTTTTGTTGTTGTTGTTTTGCTATACACGTATTTTGATTGTTTTTCATTAATTTTGTTGTCCTTGTATGTAGATACACACACATATACGCATTTGTACGCAAATGTCTGTAAAGTTGTGCTTGCAGGATACGGAGCCCTGTTTTTTTTTTTTTTTAATGTTTGGCTAAAAGTTATGTGTTTTTTGTCTGGTTTGTTTTTATTCTCGTGTTTTTTTCTCTTGTTGTTACATATTGACATTGCCCATACCTTTGTAATGCATTCTGTTTGTTTTGTCTTTGTTGTAGCTACATATTGGTGTATTAGAAAAAGAAAAATTTCGAATGACTAACAGATTCATTGACAAACCGTCAAACAAAATATGTATGCAAATTTTTTATTATGTAAATCTACTTAACATGGTTTATTGATATGGAAAAAAAATGTACTTAAAGCTGAGAACATCATTGAAATTGAAATTCGAAAATACCTTGTATTGAATTCAATAAATCAATGAATTCGAACTGGTTCCCCAAATTAATTTGGGGAACCAGTTCGATAACAATATGAAAATGATAAGGATAAACAAACAAAAGAAACAAAATGGAAAAATTACAAAGAATTGACCCAATAAAATGAGCAGCGCTGAGGTAACTATTGTTCGTTCTGGTAAATGTACAGTGGGGTTGGTCAAATATTTTTTTTTGTCAACAAGCGTGTAGCAAAAACGAAATCTACGAAGAATTCCAAGAAAATTTCCCCAAAAAACAATGGGTCTAAGATCCAAACGTAAGGACATAAAAATTCCCACTTGAAAAAAAGATTTTTCCTCAAGCCTTTCGCTTTTTTCTCACCCGAACAATTGGACCCACCTTAATGTACAGTTTTGGCCAAAACTATTAGACACCCCAAAAACTTCACAATGAATGTTTACTAAGTAATTAACGATGAATAAATGCATATCGGTTTCGTTACGGTTTTTTATTAGCCACTGTTTTTTCATTCGTGATCGGGTTTCTAAAGAGTAAGAAAGGTTTTATTTCTGACTTGGTGACAAATTTGACTATGTAAATTAAATTTCTTTATACAAAATATCCACGGTAAAGGCACTTAATAGAGCTTGCGTACTCAAATATAAAATGTAAGGTTCGGAATTTTTCCAAATATTTTATTTCGTTCGATGACAATTTGCAGTATGGCCTCCAGAATGGCCCTAATCATCGATGTAATATTGCTTTTCAAGTCTAGAGTTGTTTTCAGATCATTCACATAGACTTTTTCCTTCGTGTAACCCCACAGAAAAAAGTCTAACGGCGTCAAATTGCATGATCTGGGCGGCCAATTCATATCACCGCGACGAAAAATTACACGGTTCGGGAAATTGAGGCGAGTTGTGTTTGGTGCACTAGGCTTTAACCTCCGGCACAAAATATTCCTCCAACATAGTGTGGTAAATGGCCAATTGTTGCGAACGATGGCGAATAGACATTTCGGGGGACTCGACGTCACTTTTAATTACGTCAGCAATATTCTCAGCACTGCGTGTATTTCGCACTCTGGTTGGCTTCGGAACATCAAGTACGGACCCAGTTTGATAAAAGTTATTCAGAATGTTGCGCACAGTTGTTTCATTAATATGGTGATTGCGACCCCATTTTTTCTGAATCGATCATAGCGTTTGCACCCATAACTAAAATCCTATACTGTCACGATGAAAATGACACAAAAAATAGCGGACAAGGGTCGATAATGCAGATTTTGATCGATAACAAAGTACCACACCTACCATTTTAACACCCTTAACGTCAAATGGTGGAGCTACATATATCAAGCAGCTACTTATTTAGAGGTTGAAAAACAACTTTTTGTTTTGTTTAAAATCATTGCAGAATTAGAATGGTCGATGTAAACCGAACTTTTTTATTTTTGTATGGGAACCGATACTAACTGATTCACATCAAAACGATAGACTGTTGGTGTAGGGTATTTAATTTTTGACCAGGTTAAATGTAATATATACCGCTTTGATAGTCTAGGTGCAGTAGATTTTAAAACAAATCAGTGTTGTAAAGAAAGTCATTATCGATTTTTGATGTATATTAAGTAGGAATTACGTTTTCCTTTCCCTTTCATTATAAAACAAGATTTTTTTTGATAAATTTATATTGAACTAATTAAACAGTAATTTTTGCATTTTTTGAAGAACAGAAGATTATTTATGTTACAAATAAAATCTTTTTGAACATAGCTTTTTTTTCTCTTTGAAAAAATGTCACTGCACAGGTGATTTGTGAAGATAAAAAAAACTTGCTCTTTCAAAATCTGTATTTAATGCAGTTAAGTCAACAACGAAAAGTTGTTCTTTATTTTAATTTGCTCGCAGAATTGCCCTCAAGTCAAGAAAAGTTGCACTTTATCAAACAGACAAACGACGACTTTTCTTGCCGTCTACATGGAGGTTTTACAATTAAATTGGAATTAAGTCCTCATCATCAATATGGTTGTTGTTGTTGTTGCCTTTAATCCGTTCATAGTTGTTGTTTTCTCTTTCGACCAGACTGACGACAGTCTTGGTAACAGCAACTCGCCCCCTTCCTAACTTGGCTTTTTGCGCAAATGCTCAGCAGGTAAGTTTATAATGACGCAAATAAATGAAATCATAACTTTTTTCCCTCAGCATTTCTTTAGTGAAAATATTTGCATCATTTAGTTTGTAAAACTTTTGAAACTTTGTTGACATAAACAATACTCTGATCTCTTTCAATTAGAGCAGGATGGCAATATGAGTAAGCTGCTTAAAGCAATGACATTTTTTATTTTGCATTTTCTATTTTTTTCAAATTGATTGCATGCAAAATGGGAATCGCATTGGGAAATGCAATGAAATTGTTACTTAATTTAAATTAGATGTTTATTTTTATACGACTACAGAAGCATCAATAGATGTATCTGCTTAAATTTGTCTGAATTGTGGATGTCCACATCAAAAGATCACAAATAAATGAAAAAAAAAGAAAGTTTTTTGCGTTTATAGACTGGAAAATCACGTCAATTGTTTTGATGAAATTTTGACAATACATATGTAGAATCAACATTGTAGATAATACAGATTAGAGGAATGACTTATAGCATTTTCTTTTCTAAATAAAATTTAATTTTACTAATTTTATGAACTTTAGTCAATGTTTTGCAAGAATCGAAAATTCCATACATTTTCCAACCCCTGAGAAGTTATGGTGTAAGAAATGTACCACCGAATTAAAGGAAATTTAATCTGAATTGAAAAAAATTATAAAAGTGTATGTTAATAGGACCTTTTTAATATTAAAATGGCAGCCGAAGTCAAAAAATGGGGCAAAAATAAAACATCAACTTTAAAGGTCCAGAACTTTGCAAAATCCTTTTAAATCCTATAACCCACATACATTTTCTGAAAGCTCCTACAATTAACTAAAACTTTGCCATAAAAATGTTTTCTCTAAAGCCTTAGGGCGATCCAAGAAAAATTTTTTTCTGAAAAAAGTCCGAAAATCAGTTTTAACCCTATAACTCCTGAGGAGTACATTTTAGACCCCCCATCTAGGTGCAGTTTTTTGTTAGTCTGTATATAGATATGTATGAAAATAAAACAAGAAACTCATTTCAAAATAACACCAAATGAAATATAATAGAGTTTAGAAAAGTACGAATTATATCTTTAAGTGAAGTAAAACCTGAAGAGTATTATCACTTAAACTTAAAATAACAGAACTTGAAGATGTACATATGCATATATTTTACCCACTTTAATCTAAATTCCTCCTGATCGCTTTTATCAATAACAAAATCCATTGTTTTTATTTGTCAAACCAATGAAAATCTAATTGATAAGAAGTGTTCCAAGCTGCGCGAAAGATAAAACAAAACTAAATTCGTAATTCAACATGAATTTTGTTGATTTGCGATGAATAGCGAAAAAGTTAACATTCGCACTAAACCACTAGATTTCTGAGAGATAGAGTGACCGGCATTGTTATCTCCCTATATTCCGATAATGAAATTTATGTAGTAAGTATGCCATAGGGTAAATAAGTATATCAGGGCTATAAGAGTATAAAGAATATATTTTGCAAGAAATCTGCACGGAAACTTTGTCAGAACTGATCACATATATCGTACTGAGACACAGTGTTTTTATTAAATTTTTTTATTTGTGTCGTATTGATTTGAAGGTGATGTATTCTACATTTAATAAAAATTGAATTGAACACCGAATTTGTTTCCCACTGTTATATACAAACGTTGGCTTATTTCATAGTTTTCAAATGTCTGTCAATTTCTAGCTAATTTCGAATTTCATTTTGAAGTTACTTTCAAAACTGATGTGCCTATTCCTTTGTTAACCTTAAATATCTTAACCCTTTCGAACCGGTTGGGACAATATATCCCAAAAATTTTTTAATAAATACTTTTGAATAATATAACTCGGTTATTAACTTCACTTAAATTGAATGAATTAATGAAATTAATGCAATTTTTAGTAGCCACTGTTTTTCTTATAACCACTCCAAGGACATTGCATCCCAAAAATTCAAATCGAAAACATCTGTTGGGAGTATAGACCGAAAGCGCCTCTGGCGGTGAAAATTTTAATTTAGAGACGGTCAAACATTTTACTTAAATTTAGTTTAAAAGATTAACCTATCACAAATATTGTGTACCCCACAGTTTTTTCCCGGGTCGAGAGGGTTAAGAAATCAACAAATTTTCGATCTTCAATATCTTCAGAAAGTAGAAATGAAATACATCATCTTTGAAACTATACGACCCAATAACGAATATGATACCTTCTTTAAGACATCGATAAATTTTTACATAAATTTACCCCAAATGTCTGGCCAACGGATGTAATTTTTTTGTGAAGGGATTCCAAGTTAATTTTTTTTTTCCCACCGGAACTATTTTCACTTACGCATAAGAAATAACGTGTCCATTGCGAAATCTTGTGCGGTCAACCGTTTGTAAAGCACCATCCGTAAAGTAAAGTATAATTTTCATATAGTCAACATAAACCATTTTAAGTAATAATGGAGAACACGCCAAATATGTGCAACTGGCAACACTTGTCAGTCATATAATATAACGGTATTGATTCTCAGCCAATGGCTGAGCCTTACCAAACAAACACAACATGAATGATGACAAAGGAGTATAGAGAATGAAACCACGCTACATGCATATAGGCACTTAAGCTACCAATTTTTCCGAGGGCACACAGCGCAGTCCGTTGATAAATGCGCTATGTAGAGAGATTGATTTCGAAAGGTTCATAGATCGATCCCGGCCTCAGACAAAAAGTTCAAAAATTTTTCAATTGTTATTTCATTTAATTTAAAATAAATTAAATAAAACATAAATTGGTCTGATGATGGTTACGTGGCGGTAACCGAAACATATGTCACCATAGCCATGTTCAGTGGTTTTTTCTCTTCTCCTAATTGTCATAATATTCTAAGTTGGAAAATGCATGGAATTTTCGATTCTTGCAAAACATTGACTAAAGTTCATAAAATTAGTATAATTTTCATATAGTCAACAAAAACCATTTTAAAATTTAATTTTTGAAGTGTATCATTTTTTTAGTTTTGCACTCTACCCTGATAAAATGTTACCTTTTTTTAAATAAGACAAGAACAAAAAATTCCATAAAAATCACAAAATAAATTTTTTCTCACAATTGTGACATTTGTTTTTATTTTATTTAATAAATTTGAATTCAATCGAATCCCTGCAGTCAAACGGACTAGTTCAAGTGTAGTTCATTAACTAGTCCTCTAACAACCAGTACTAGTCCGACTTCAATCCCTTTTGCATACAAGCAACTGTTCTCTTTTGTGTGCTGATGACCTACGAAATTTCAATTATCCCCTTCTGCATTACGTTTACACCAGTCCGGGCCTAGTTGTGGTGTGAAGTAGTCTTTTAAAAGCTAGCCTTCAACCAGTGTAGTAGTAGACCCCGCTTAAATGACCCCCTTTTAATTGACTTCCCCGGATAATTGAACTAAAAAAAGCCTAGTGAAACTGTTTTTATTGAAAAAGGCACCCAAATCCCCTGTTAATTGATTCCCGCTTAATTGGTTTTCCCAAATGAAAAATACATATAAAATACTGCTTTTAAAAGATCAACAATATTAAAAGTAACAAAAATTTTACAGATTAGTTCTTCCCAGATTATTAAAGGGTTTTGATCAAGCTGATATTTTGGACTTTAAGGTTTTAAATAGCCAAAATCACGTATATTGCTATTTTTATTTCTGATGCCACTGGAAATTATAAAAACATCGGAAAATTTGACCCTGAATAACTTCTTATACGCACACAATTACAAAATTGTCCCAACATTTTTCTATAGAAGTAACCGTTAGCGAGATATTTGCAAAAAAAACTGATTTTCGCAACCCTTTCAGACCGGTCCACAATGGGAGGGTTTGTATGGAACGGCGGTCATACATATATAGTAATAAAAGCGCTAGGCTATTGAAATCTGCGAATATGAACAAAATCCGCTGACGGACACGCCTACCTCCCATACAAAGTTGGGGCGTGGTCCGAATTTTTTTTTCAAAATAGGTATCAATTTCCAATAACTTGATCGCGCTGATTTCAAAAATGTTAAAAATTCTGAGCCATCTTTTATAGTTTTCAAGTTATGAGGAATAAACGAAAATCTACTTTATAAAAACTAGATTTTGTTTGTTTGTGTATTTGTCATCCGATTCACCTAGTTTTTCCAAATTTATATTTTGTATTCATTTTCTTTATAAATTCACCTTAAAATAAGGTCAATTGAAGTTCCCTTTATGTACCTAATGCACTTTTTAATACAATATACATTAGAGCGCCCATATGTGCAAATTTCTGATTTTGCTTGCTCCCCGTCCATTTCCTGAAATTAGAGGTCAAAAAAATAAGATCTCAAAAAAAAATTTGGAATCGGTAGTGGAAAAAACCCAGCCGGTTTTCGATCAAAGGTCGAAAAATTTACTAAAAAAGGGCAAGTCGCTTTGACTGCCCGTTACTTCAAAACTATTCAATTTTTCGTAATATTTCTAAGCCAACTTTTGTAGAGAATGACAAGGTCAACATTATCTTCTTAGAAATTTTTGGTCCAAAAGTTAAATTTGTGGCTGTGTCGGTACAAAAATTTCAATTTTTTAAGAAAATTTTCATGAATTTTTTCTATAAATTAGTTTTTTGTAAAGAGCGGAATATTGGTTCTGGAATTCTTTCGTTGTAAGGAATTAAATGTTAATGTTTTTAAGAAATGGAGCCCGTTTTAAAGTTAAGAAAAATAATTTATATTTTTATTTTTTCTTTTTAATTTTTAATTTGGTAAGAAACCATTTTGGTAGTCCTATTTTCTAAACTACTTTGGGATCGCTGAATACGACAATAGCTTTATTTTCGTTTCAGTGCATTTTTGAGCTGTTCCAGAAGAGATAATCGAAATTTCGAATTTCGTGCACGCAGCCCAGGAAAAAATTGCAATCAAGTTGTCGTGAACTGCACAAAGATGTGAAATTGCACCTGAGCATTTACTGAATAAGAAAAAAAAGTTTTCAAAATCGGTTCATGGCATGGTTTCTAGAATGAGGTCGAAAAACGGTATTTAAAAAAAACGACTACAAACCAAAACCAAAATAGTTATTTTAGATGTATTTATTAATGCTGAACTCGAAATTGGACGCGAAATTGCTATATCACTTATGGTTTGTGAGATATCTTACCCCTAATGTTCGAAAAACACGATTTTTGAGGTTGTGTAGAACACGCAGAAACACGTTTTGGTCTTTTCTATTAAATGTGTCATTTAGTACAGTTCTTCTCCTTCAAAATGAGTTACAGAATGGTCTTGTATGATTTTTCTTTAAAAAGTTATGACCATTTAAAAATAGCATTATAAAAGATATAACAATATGGCAATTGCTATAGAGAATCCACACATGATTTTTAACTTTCATGAGGTCATTTTAAAATGGTCATAACTTTTTGAAAAAAAGTCGCACCAACCCATTTCATAGCTCATTTTGAAGGTAAAAAGCAGTTCTAAATGATGCATTTGATAATAACTAGCAATGCATTTTCTTGCATCCAATAAAGTAGCGATTAAAAGAAAAAAATTAAAATACTTATTTTTTTCCAACATTTAGACCGGCTCCATACCATAAAACTTAATATTTTTAAATAATTTTGATGTGTTAAATTAATCAACATTCAATCTTCTGCAATATTAGAATTTCAGAACTAATATTCCTTCCTTAAAAAATTACAAAAAACCAATTTATAGAAAAAAAGTCATGAAAATTTTATTAAAAAATTTGAATTTACGCACCGACACAGCTACAAATTTAATTTTTGGACCACAACTTTCTAAAAAGATAATGTTGACCTAGTCATTATCTACAAAAGTTGGCTTAGAAGCATTACGAACAAATTAATAGTTTTGAAGTAACGAGCAGTCAAAGCGACCTGCCTTTTTTTAGTAAATTTTTCGACCTTTGATCGAAAACCGGCTGGGTTTTTTCCACTACCGATTTCAAATTTTTTATTGAGATCTAGTTTTTTTGCACATTTCATATATCTTGTGGGCGCTCTAATATACATACATATTTTTGTTTTCATTATCTCCTTATGGAGCTTTTTACTTAAAGAAATCCTTAGTGCTCTGTACATATAAAAAACCATTAAATTAAAACTAAAATCGCCAAATGCTAATTTTTTCTATGTTTCATTGACTCGATCAATTATCCGGGATTCTTTTAATTGATCAGTCGGATCAATTAATAAAAATGAATTCATAAATTTAATTTTTTTCCACAATTTATTTTGACACACAATTCAAGTGACACAAAACACAAATTATTTCAAAAGCAAAAACGAAAATTGTATTTTATTTTCGTTACGATTCAAATTTATTTGCCCCTACAAACTACAAACTAATATCAAACTGGCCTCCACTGCATCCCTTTTTCACTAGTTTCGGGATAGTACTAATCGTGAACTAATAAATAAACTAAATAAAAGCTTTCAATATCATCTGTTTGTGTAAAATCTACATTCGAAATACTTACCCCGTCGATTGAAAAAAGTGTAAAATTGTTACAATTTTGCCTGCTCAGAAAATTTTAGAAAAGAACATAACATTTTGACAGCCTTCGCTCGGGGCAGAAAAAGTGTGACATTTTTTTGAGAAAAGAAAACGACATTAGGGTTGAAAAATGGGTGGTACCACAGAAACCCGATTCTTTTTGTTTTCGAAAGTGCCTTTTTGGTGTGGACCTGCACAATTAAGTTGCGCCTTTAATTGTGTTATGCGTGACATGATTTTAGTTTACAAATCTATCAGGTATTTTAATCATGTGTATCTTAAAATGCAACACTACCCGAATGAACTCTTTAAATGCGACGCATATTACGCTGTAAATAGTATTGTTGGTGTTACATTTTTTACATTGACGTATGCCAAGCATTTCGAACTCACGGCCCACAATGCACATGTTTGTGGCCAATCTATTGGGCAACTATTTATTGCGCACTTTTTGTGACAGAAATGACACAGTTTTCCAGTGATCAATTACTATTCTTTGTTAGAAACAGAAATGCAGAGCCTACAGATGTTGACCAAAAAAGCTTGCAGTTTGTAGTACATGTAATTCTCTATAAAATAATGTTTTTCAATTTTTTTGTTGCAATTTAAAAATTAACATAAAGAGTGTGTCGAAAAAAACTTATACCTACACACTTTTTCAGTCATAACTTATCCTATGTCCAACGAATAATTTTTTTTTTTTTGAATTACTTTAGCTTTTAAAAATATATTTATAAGATATTATATTTATTCAAATTATTCATTTTCAATTGTTATCTCTTCCAAAATGGACAGCGAAATAAAAGTACGTGAAAAAATAATTAAAACTTTTCAAAAAAAACCTTTGTGGACTTTCAAAAAAATAGCAACAGATTTCAAGGTTTATCGTCACACTGTTTCTAAAGCCATTAAACAGTATAAAGAGGACTTAAACATTGCACAAAAACCTGGATCAGGAAGAAAAAAAGGTCCAACAAATATTGGTAAGGCAAAAATTGTCGAACAACTCTTTCGAAGAGCTCCGAACACTTCTGTCAGAATAGTAGCTCGTGTAGTTAAATGCTCTGATTCTTTTGTATGCAGAACCAAAGATAATACTGAGTTGAAGTCATATAAAGTTCAGAAAGTTAAGAAGCAAAAAAACGAGCTAAAAAACTGAGGTCTAATTTTATAAAAAAATGTACGTGCTGTGTGATGGATAATGAAACCTATGTTCTGGCAGACTTTTCACAACTTCCGGGTCAAGATTTTTATGTGGCTGGTGGACGAGGTAATATTCAGGAACAATACTGGACAAAAAAGCAAACAAAATTCCCTAACTGCCATACCTAAATTGGAGCGTCAGGAGTTGCGTTATTTAACGTTACACAAAAGCGTCAAGCGCCATACCGAAATAAAGAGCGTTGCGTTGAACAGTTTCGGTATGCGCCATACAAATTGTATGTACATGAGAAATTTTTGGCAGTAAGAAATTTCTTGTGTGGCAAGCCATTTGCAGTTATGGCAAAAGAAGCCAAGCGTTTGTGGTATGCAAATAATAATGTAAATTTTTTTACCACGGGAGGCAAGCCCACCCAGCTGTCCAGAACTCCGGCCTGTGGAGAGATATTGGGTGCTCGTGAAAAGAGAATTGAAGAACACAGATAAGTTATCCCATAATTCACTCAAGATATGAACTTAGCGCCATTCGTGCGGTGATGTGTTGCTAACCAAAAGAAGCTGACACTTTAAGACTAGTAAAAATGTATGGAAAGAGGAAGATGCCGGATCCTTCCCTTAGTTAAATATCAATTTAAATTCTTTAATTGAAGTATTTAAAAAAAAATTTTATCGGCTAGTTCCTTTTTAATTCTATCTAAAACTCACAACCCAGTCCTTTTTCCTACTAATGCTCAGATATACGAATGAGTAGAACTTTTTAATGCTAAGATGGGACAAATGTTTGACAAGGTGCCTTTCGTCATCGACATTGCAGAAAGTGGCGTAAAGATGGCTCAAGACTTCAATGAAGGTCTCTGCTGGAATCAATGTGATTTTCAAGACTTGCTATTAGACATCGCTAGTTATAAGACACTATTCTCTACCAAAACAGGCTTATCTTATTCTTAATTCTTTTTTAATTTAATTGATTTTCTCATTATTTTTCGATGACTTTTGAAATAAATGTACTCTTACATAAGTAAATGAAGTGAAACGAATGTTTTTATGTAACAATTAAACTGTGGCACTTTATAAGTGAACTCCCATATTAAAGTGTTGTTGTAGGGGTAGCCCCAAAAGGGTGGCAGATAGGAGGAAGGTGTGTGAGGGGAAAATATAGGGGATAAAAAAATAATAGGACCTTATGTCACATTTGTCCCATCTAGGCGTCATTCCGGGACAGTTACAGCGAATTTTAAAAAATATGGATTTTGAACGGGGACCTCTAGAAGAGTGACAGATAAGAGGTACATATATGGGTTTGGAATATTCCGGGGAAGCTAAGAATTTTTTTTCGACATTTTGCCTAATTTTTTTTCGTTTTTGAAGGGAGCCCCCAAAAAGGTAGCTTTTAGGGAGAAGGTATCAATGCAAAATGTTGGAGACAAAAAAAAAAAAAAAAAAAAATAGGACCTAATCGGATATTTAGCCTATATTGCGGTTATCCCGTGACAGTTGCAGCAAATTTTCAAAAATTTGGATTTTGTAGGGGGACTCCAAAAGGGTGTCAGACAGAGGGTAAGTGTGTCAAGAGAAAAGGTTGGGGAGGAAAAAATAATAGGACTTGGTCATACATTTCACCACCCTAGGGGTTATCCCGGTGGAGCTTTGAACTATTTTTAGACCGCCAAAGGGGGGGCCAGATAGGGGGTAAGTTTCTTATATAGAAATGTTAGGAATAAAAAAATAATAGGATCTTGTAATACTTCTATCTTGGGGTCATCCTGGGAAAGTAACAGCGAATTTTCAAAAATGTCGATTTTGAAAGGGTGATAAATAGGGGGTAGGTGTGCTTGGAAAAAAATTTTGGGAAGAAAAAAATAATGGAACCTGGTAATACATTTCACCCCTCTAGGGGTCGACCCGGGGGAGCTATAAATTATTTTCGTAAAATTTTCGCCAAAAAGTCTCCCTTTGGGCCCGTTGAGGCAGGTGTTACCCCCTCCGATCGACAACAAACTTTGACACAATAATTTTTTTCCGCAACCTAACAAAATTGGAGGTCTATAAAGTGAGCTATGCAGGTGTGACGAATTTCGATGTTTTTTATTTGGGAATTTCGAGCTATTTTCGAGCTTTTCAACAATAATTTCGAGCTGTCTGAGAAATTTTCCATTTTCCGGAAAAGCGGAAAAATTGTTCTGCATAGCTGAGTTTATTTTTTCAGCCAGACGAAACCGCGGGAAGAGTTAGCGATGAAATCTTTCTACGCAGGAATTTCGAGCTACTTTCGAGCTAATTTTGAGCTGGAAGCATTTTCCGGAAAACTCCCAATTTTCCCGGAAAATCCCAAAAAAAAATTTTTTATGGCTAACTTTATTTTTTTCAGCCAGACCAATCCGCGGGAATAGTAAGGGATGAAATCTTTTAATGCAGGAATTTCGAGCTACTTTCGAGCTGACCTTCAATGAAGTGTTTTCCTTAAATTTCCCCGGAAAATCCCAAAAAATTTTTTAAGGGCTTGCTTTATTTTTTCAGCCAGACGAACCCATGAGAATATTTCGCGATCATATCATTTAACTTACAAATTTGGAGCTAGTTTCTAGCCCATCAAAAACGAAAAGTGTTTTCCGGAAAACCCCAAACTTTCCCGGAAAACCCCAAACTTTCCCGGAAAACCCCAAACTTTCCCGGAATATCCCAAAAAATCTTTTTTTATAGCGGTGCCATGACATAATCCCCATTTCGTAAATGGATGTTATGTCCGCAAATTATTGGATATATTACCGACTGATCCGCGGCCGAAGGCCGCCGCGAAGCCGGTGTTGGATTTTTGGGAGTTTTAAATCCTGAGCTGCGGCCGCAGGCCGCCCACTTACCCCTACTCTTATGTAAAATTACTGTGGCTAGCAAACTAGGTGTTGGATATATTATAGGTTGATCCGCGAAAAACTTTCGGACATAATAATAATAATATGCGTACATAACACAGGGGAAAAAAAAATTTTTAGTTTTTTGGGATTTTCCGGGGAAATTTAAGGAAAATACCTCATTCAAGGTCAGCTCGAAAGTAGCTCGAAATTCCTGCGTTAAAAGATTTCATCCCTTACTGTTCCCGCGGATTCGTCTGGCTGAAAAAAATAAAGTTTGCCATAAAAATTTTTTTTGGGATTTTCCGGAAAAATTGGGAGTTTTCCGGAAAATGCTTTTAGCTCAAAATTAGCTCGAAAGTAGCTCGAAATTCCTGCGTAGAAAGATTTCATCGCTAACTCATCCCACGGTTTCGTCTGGCTGAAAAAATAAACTCAGCTATGCAGAACAATTTTTCCGCTTTTCCGGAATATGGAAAATTTCCCAGACAGCTCGAAATTATTGTTGAAAAGCTCGAAAATAGCTCGAAATTCCCAAACAAAAAACATCGAAATTCGTCACACCTGCATAGCTCACTTTATGCACCTCAAAATTGGTCCATACAAGCTATAAATATCGCAGTATTTTTTTTTTTTTTTTTCATACAACACTAAAACCAGGCTAATGTCCCTAACTAATATGTTAAATAAATTAAATGAAAAAGAAAAAAGGACTTGCCCACTTAAATGCTTCATTCTTCCACAGTTAAAACTAATATGTAGTGGTTTGTTAAAAGTTATTGTATATTTTACCCTTTCGCCGTATAAAGAATAAATCTGCTCGAGGTGTAAGCATATCATCGCTTCTACGCAATAACCGCAATTCATTTTCCTTCCAACATTCCCTCATATTGCCCGCTTTGGCTGCCCCAGTAGAGAGACTCCCTGATGTTCTGTTGGCTGATGCAGCAAACGAGTGAAGCCATTAACTTGATTGCATGCGATTTGTCACATTTAATGCTACAACATTTATATCGAAAATGGCCCACAATGAGCGAAGAAAAGAAAACACTTTCATTAAAATTTAAATTGTCAATCGAAATGAAACGAAAATAAATGCCAAAGGAAGGGAGGCGGCAACGAAGACAGAACCGTGGCAACCAAGGAAAATAATTTGCACAAATTGCATTAGAGTTCTTGAAGAAATTGAGTAGGTTGGTCGGATGCGGAGGGGGCGGGGGGAGTACATCTTCATTGAGTAACATCGCCAGGTATAAATCTTTGGCAGTTGGCCAAGCAACAAGTTGAACAGAAGTTTATTCTCAATAGGAGCAAACAATTTATTGCTTTTAATTTTAACACCATGGATACGTGGACTCTCGAATGTTTAAAAAAGAAAAACAATTGTGATTTATTTTTTGAAGTGAGACTTCAAGGTCGTTATTTTGATGAAATTTGGTAGGTAGGTGACGAATGTGATTACCATGCATTGGTCGAAAATTATGTTTATTCAAATAGGAACAGCACCAACACAGTAAAAAATTATAGTTTACTTTTGATTCCATTCAAAATTTATTCCAAAAAAAGTTGAAATTTGTTCCGGTAGGTTTTAATTTTGTCACAAAAAATTATTGCTTTTAAACCATTTAGTTTTTTCAATTTTTTAATACCAAAGTGGCTTAACAACAATCCTAAAATAACTTTAAATTCAAAAAACTAATAATTTTTAGTTTAAATATAAGTCCAAGAAAAGTATTAAAATATTCTCTGCGCCAGTTTCAATACGTTTGGTTTGAAACTAATGCCATCAAAGTTTTAATTTAGCTTGGAGAGACTTTTTAGTTTCAAAATTTGAAAAACTTTATTTATCAAAAGATCGTAAAAACAAGAACGAGAACAATTGAGGAGTGGCCGTACCAAAGGGCCTAAGTACCATTTCGAGGCAAAAGAGGTGTCATAATATGAAACGGGTGGCATTTTGTTTGAAATTAATAAAATTATTTTCTGTTTTCACTAAAAATTTTTTTGATAGTGTGAAATTGATGTCATTATGTTGAAAAAATTAAAACAGTCAAATAACAGACTATTAGGCACATAAAAAGTATGACATTACTTTTGCCTCGAAATGGTACTTAGGCCCTTTGGTAAGGCCACTCCTCAATTGTTTAAATACAAACTTCACACAACTACGTCAATAAGCTTAATAGCCGAATGAGCTAAAGACTTCGTAATTTATCTACATAGGTATAATATGTTGTACCTTTGGTTCGAATCTCAGTATTTTTAATTTTTAATTTTTCTCTCTCTCTCTTTATTAACTCCAAAATAGTTTTAAATTAAAACTTTTTTTGGCATTGTTCTATATAAATACTTTTTTTGGTTTTAAAATTAAACTCAAAATTTTTACTGTGTACCAATAATATTTTTAAATGTGTCTACTAATCACCTGGTATGATTAAGTTAATAGTGGTGAGAATATTCAGTTTTGTGTCTCGAAAAACGAGGTATTTTACTCGATTTGATTAGAAGCTTATTTTTCCCGAAACCGGTTTTTTGACCAGTGTCACAAAAATGGTGGGATTTTCGTGTTTTATTTAGCTTTAGTATGGAGACAGACTTGAAATAGTTAACATGTTTCTTGGAGTGGTTGTTAGTTGTGTTATGGTAGCTTTGTCAAACATTTTGCTCTGTCAAAATCAACCAATCAAATCTCAGCTTGAGCCGATAGCCTCAAAATTAACGAAACAATGTTCGTAGAATTATTGTTGTTTTGCTCATTGATTTCGACAGTTATGGCTACAGTTATTACAACCTTTCTTATTGTATCGTGGACTCAATTTCTATGTTTTACCATCGAACTAAGAAATTTACATTTTTTACAAACTTCACTCAACATTGCGGAAAACAAAACAGTTTTACTAAAGACTCTTGTGGCGAATGACTCTTGGCTTTCAAGTGAAGAATTTGAGCGTTCAGGCTCCCCAAAACTCAAACAAGTAAAATTAAAATGTTATACATTTGTCTTGATATTAGTTGACATATTCCTCGAATTTTTTTTTTTATTTTAAAATTATCACCAAGAGGTGCAAACGTTCACTTAAGCAAAAACTATAAGTGAAGATGATGATAACGATGAATAAGCATAATCCAGATTATCAACAACTTTTTGTCACGATTTTGATGGGTTGCTGTTAGTTGAAAACAGCAGCAACATGAATGCGAGGATAATGCTGTTGATGCTGATGTTCCTGCTCATGATTATGTTGGCAATTAAAATGAGAGTCCTCCTGTCAAATGTTGCTTAATCCTAAGCTTGCAGACATTGACAATGTCATTGCTAGCTTTCCGCACCTTCCCCCCCAACCACTTTGAAGCGAATTTATGCCATGGGAGTGAAAACGTTGCAGCAAACAAATGCTGTCTAATCCGATGCTGCTACTTTTATGAGTGCCATTATTTCATTTTAAGCTGCTTGCTGCCTGATGCATTTCTTCAGTTACAACTCGAAAGTTTTGTTTGTTGCTATTGCATTTCTGTGAAAGTTGTATCTTCTTATTTTAAGCGAATACTTTTATTGCTTTCGCTTAGAAATGTGTCTTGAATAATAAAAGTTATGAGTCTCGCGCGCTCTTAAACCAAGAGACAGTACGATTTAAACTTTAAGGTTTAAATTAAATTGAGCTACAAAAGAAAATTTCAATGTTTAAGAATGTTCTTTGGTAAAACTTTGAAATATGTACGTTAGGTTGGTTCAAAAATTAAAGTTGTTCGGAATTTAGTTTCTCCGGCACCAAAAGTTTTGTTTTGGTGTAGAAAACCACCATTTCAAAGAACATTAGATGGACCCGTAATCGACTTTACTCAAAAATATCCAAAAAAAAAACATAAAAATAAACATCCAATGAAAAACATCCAATAAAAACATCCAAAAATTTTTGGACATTTTTTTAATGGATATTTCTTTTATTGGATGTTTTATTTTTTTGGATGTTTTTTTTTTATGTTTTTTGTTAGATGTTTTTTTTTTGATATTTTTCTTTGGATGTTTTTTTTTTTTTAGAACATTAAAATAAAATAATAAAAAAATGTCCATATTAAGAACATTTCCGGTTTTGAAAATGGTTTTGGGTTTATCAAATTGAGCAACTAAAAGCTGACAGTTTACTCATTAGTAAAACTGTATTGGAGGGCAAATTCAACACTGCTTCAATGAAATTCAGCCATATTATTTAAAATCAGTTATGCAGTTTCGTAGCTTTTGAAAAGTTGCGCATTTCGAGTACGATTGTTTTGTCAATATACCACAGATATGTATGTAAGCACAAGAGCTCGCAAACTATCGATAGTAGAAACCATCGATAATCGACGATGGTTTGGTCACTAACTATCGAAAGTATGCATTTCAGTGCAAACTTCACTTATATCGGGATAAAATGTAAATTATATAAAAAAACAAATGTTATAGGCTGTAAATGTATTACCTTGTGTAATCTTAGTAAAAAACTTTTCCATATTTTAAACTTCACCCACAGAAGAAAAACGTCCCCTTCTTTGACTTCACTTTGACATTAGTGAACAATGTTGCCAAGCTGTCGAAATCAAACGCATTTGAAGAAATGACAAAGATACTGAAACAGTGGTGTTATTTGGTACTATCGAAAGTACGAAAACGATTCTTGGATGAAAAAATTTGTATAAATAAGAACTATCGATAGTCAGCCATTAACCATCGATAGTTTGCGAGCTCTAGTAAGCACTATAAAAACGCCCAAAAACAGAAGAGCTTAACGTTATTCCTTTTCAGTAGATTGAAGCTGCTTTTCACAGAAATTAGAAGTAAAGAGTTGCAGTTGTATCGAACATTTCAGTCATGCAGCAATACCTTAGCCCTGAGATGAGCACATGACTGAAACTCTTTTTATGTTCTGAATTGCAGTTTTGATTTGAGTCAAATTCCTTTTGGTCAAATAAAAAAACTTAATTTTAAACTTTGTTTTATGTGAAACTGATTGGTCGGGACCGACTTTTTTCGCCCATTCCCGATACCCTTTAAAAATTTACATATATACCATATATTGATGTATTGGACATTTTTCCAGCGGATGTTATTTGTTCCAGTGCCAGAATTTTTTAATATTCTGAGCGATACGTACGGTTTTTCAAATTTGGGTTTTGTCCTGGAATCTAACCTGATAGCTTGTTTCCAAAAGCAAAAATCATGGAAATCGGATAACTGCACGGAAAAAACTAAACCGTAAAAATTCATTGAAAATCCCAGTTATTTTTAATGATTTTTTCAGCAACTGTGCGCCCGTAAAGAAAAACCGTATTTTTTACTGACTACACACATTAAATTTTTTTAAAAATATAACAATAAAAAAAAAATTATGTCGATTGGCGTCGAACTTAAGACCTTTGTGTTTCTAGGCGGCGCTCTAACCACTGAGCTACTGTAGCACTTTCATTTCTATAGCTTATTATTTTATTTAAATTAAATTTCAATAAAATTTTTTACATTCTCAACCACTAATAATTGAAATATATTTAAAGCAAATATTGCAGAGCCCGCTGGCATTTTTTCATGCGACAAATTTTTGCTTCTATATTCAATAGTTTTCACTGTTTGTATCTGTACTTTTTAAAGTTTAAGCCGTATATTTTACTTTCGTGCCATTACTTTTTCATAAGGATTCAGTAAAGTAATTGAATTACTGGAACAAACCGTAATTTTTCACGCGTTTATTATCACTTTGTGCTATTTGAAAAACAATTTTTATTGATAATTTTTTTGTGTGTGATTTTTTAATTATGGGATTTTCCAAGAACACGGACAAAGCCGAAGGTATTTCGAAAAAAAGTATTCTAAAACCTTGCCATGCAAAATATCTAAAAAGGAAAGAAAAAATCATGCAAATCGAACGAATGATTTTCGAGATATGAAGACACAGACAGACGTTGTATTTTATATAGTACTTAGTACTAGTTGCCGGGAGCGACTTCGTTCACCCGTTCCCGATACTATTTAAAAATGTATGCACCGAATCTTATCCATATCTGTCAAACAGTCTCAGAAGGTCTTTTATATCGCTGTATTGGACATTTTTCCAGCGAATGTTATATGTCCCTGTGCAAGAATTTTTAAATATTCCGGGCGATGCCGAGGGTATTTAAAATAAGAGTTTGTCTTGGAATTTAACCTGATAGCATGTCTTCGAAAGTAATAAATCATGCAAATCAGATAACTGCCCGGGAGTGACTTGTTCACCTGTTCCCGTTACACTTTAAAGATGTATGTACCTAATCTCATCCATATCTATCAAACAGTATCAGAAGGTCTTTTTTTGTATCGCTGTATTGGAAATTTTTCCAGCGGATGTTATTTGTCCCGGTACCAAAATTTTTCAATATTCCGGGCGATGCCGAATGTATTTCAAATTAGAGTTTGTCCTGGAATCTCATAGATAACTTTTCTACGAAAGCAAAAGTACATGCAAATCGGATAACTGATTTTTGAATTATGGTATTTTTCAAGAACCCGGACGAAGCCGAAGGTATTTCGAAAAAAAGAAAAAATCATGCAAATCGGATGAATGGTTCTCGAGTTATGGAGATACAAACAGGCATACAAACAGACGTTGTATTTTATATAGTACTTAGTATGATGATGATGATATTTGGTATAATTTTTGCAGTCAGTAGATCATCTCGGAGCTATGGTTTTTTTAATGTCAAACATTTTCGATACAACTGCATGCAACTCTATAGCCCATCTATGCTCTTTGCATCAATTCCATCATTCGGCAAGAGAACCTATCACGAACTTTACTAAAATCACTTTTTCAATGAATTAAAAATTAAAATTTATTTGAAAATTTATTTATTATTCTTTATTAAACATGTCAAACACATGATAGAGTTTATAATTATTTTTAGTTGTAAGAAGTTTTGCAATAAAGCTAAATTTTTTTAAGTGTCGTCATCAATTAAGTGTATAATTTGGACAAAAAACAGTTTAAAAAAATTTAAGTGTTGAAAGCTTTTATGTGCAAATTTAAAGTTTACCCAGATTCATAGTCGAATAAAATAAGTGGAAAAATAGACATACAAAAAAGTAAAAATATAAAAGAAAAACAAATTACAGCAAATAAATCAGAAAACGCTCTTAAAGGTAAGTGCCACTATATGATCAGTAACAGATATTTACAACCAAATGGAGAATATTAATTGAAGGACTAGAGTAAATTTCGATAAACAAAAAGAAATGAAAACTATTTCCATGGGCAGTTTTTGGGCGCACAAAATGTTTACTTGAATTGAACAAATGTCATTGAACAGCTGCGATTTAAATATCGATGATTATTCCCCTTTAATGACTCAAACGCTCTCGTGCTCGACCATAAATGTTTCACTTTCTCTCATATCACAGCACAACTGTCAATTTTATTACAGAGTGTCAGGCAGGCACGCATGCAGTGTCAGCAATGCAAGAATATCAAGGATGTCAATGGTACACTTGTGTATCCACAATGCTTATGATGCTGCGACAAGGCACAGTAGCTGCAAACTGGAATGGCTTAAAACGTTGCACTGATCTTATTTAAATGGTTCACTTATAACCATTTTGTTATGAATTTCTATAGTTTTCTGAATTCGATGCTTAGTAGTTTTCGTCCTTTTGTAAATGGCGGCACTATTCGATATTCTGGGATGAATAAATTTATTTTTATAATACCTCAAGCCAACTTTTGATCGATTACTGGACATTGTAATTTGGATCGGAAAAAACAAAATTAAAAACCAATAACATCCGTGTGGGAAAAGAAGACCAATTAATTGTTTTGGAATCTTTCGGTGAGGGGTGCGACCTTAATTTTCGGAAAATGCGTCATGTGAGAGTTCTGTATAGCTGTTGGATTATTTGGCATATATCCTAGGCTAAAAGTTCAAAAACAAGTTTTCTTCCACTCTTTTGGTTATATGCACATACATATATCAACACAAGCAATTTTTTTTTACCTAAAAACCAGATATAGTTGACGGTTTTATTTTTTCCTTCAAAACCAATTTTGTTTTATACCGATACATTTCTTCTTTTTATTACCTTTTTATTTCCTTAGATCCTTTGTGTAATAAATTCAGTTTTTCGATATTTTGGCAAAAAAAGCTATCGATATTACTCAAAGCTGATTTTCTAGGAAAAAATAAAGCTTTCCTTGTACGAAATTTTTTTTACCGGAAATGATATATATACGCCCAAGGTCGCACAAGACTATGATACAAAACTATAACACAGGGCAACAACGATCGTGCGGAGTGAAGTTTCGAAGATGATTTTGAGTAATATCACACTTTCAGTAAACAGCATTACTCATTTTTGTCAGTGGCATAATCTTCATTATTAAACCTTTCAACTTTTTCAATTGGATCATTTCTGAATAATCATCTATCAAAGAAAAGATATCTTAATTCTACTTAAATATAATTTAGTACTTTCTATAACGAAATAATCATCCGTCCTTTGGTTAGATAACAAGTTGTGGTTCAAAAACAAAACCTGACTCTCCTCTAAATACAAAGTCTTATTCATCTGCATTAAATAGTGTCTCCCAAGGATGTTATTTGCGCCGGAGCCCTTTACAAAAAAAATAAATATGTATGTCTATATGTATGAGTCGATTGGTTTCAGGGGTATGATGAATAACGTTTCATGGCAACGTTACACAGCCCATATTTCCAGACCATAATCTTCTTGATTTATACTAATACAACGTGGAAATTTTATCAAAAACGGTAAACTGGTTTTCGAATACATAAAAAAAACCAAAATGTATAAATGCTCTTTTCATTTTCCAAATTTCAATGTATCCTTTACCAAAAAGTACCACAGTGTTAAAAAAAAGTGACAACGCTAATTATATCCTTATTACTTTTTTTTCAATCTTATTATAATTTCTGAACCACTGTGCGAACAGTACGTGATTACTTGCTGATGATGATGCTAACGAGAATGTGCTTCAAGTCCATGATACACAAGTGGCCGACTCGCAAAGTATCAACAACATTACTGTCAGCAACAGCAACATCAGCAATTTCGTCCCAACAGCCGCTCCACCACATTATGTGTTGTCGATGTGTCTTTCTTGTCCAATTGCAATTGGTGCAATTGAGGACCGCTTGAAGCTATTTAATTGTATTTTCAAGAATTTTTGCAAAACCAGTGTATACCAACTATACTGTTCCTTAAGTTCCCTAACACTTGTTCGATTTTATTTACTCTACTCGTACATACAAGCATCTTCCTTGTACTTTGGTCTTACGAGTGTGTCTTGTGTTCTACTTTTATGCTTCGTGTGTATTTAGTTGTATGTACGCTCCAGTTGGAGAGTACAATGCTATGTATGTAAGTGTATTGTAGCATGTCCACTCAAGCGGTAACTAATTTCTATGAATTTTCCACATAAGAATCATTCGTTCCTAGGACTTTCTCCATTTCACTGGCTTTCCCTTTTCCTTGCATTTCTTTATTCTGAACTGGTATCAGCCATTCTACACATTTTTTGGATGAACTTTCTTTGCTTTTAATAAACAACATATCAAGTTCTCTTGAGAGTGAATTTTTCTATATCTTCTCCTTGAATTTATACTCCATTGTGTCAGCTACACTCTCTGTACTTTACTCTTTATTTACTTTTTTCTTAAAGGAACTCTGAACCCAGGAGCCAATTCGAGTTTTTTCTTTTATTGTCATTTGATATATCGTTTGGTCTGATGCTACTGATATTTTATATTTGCAAATATTCGATACATTATATATGTAAGTAATTGAAATAATATAATGTAGTCTACAGATACATTCAGACCATTTTACTTTCTACGATCCTTTTTTCCTTCCAAAAAGAAGTAATTTCTGATAAATTTTTGCTATTAAAAGTCGAGAATTCGTCAAAATACTTAATGGTAGAGACGTCAATACGGAAAATCCATGGTACAATTTTTTTCATATCTTTTACGATATTTATGATGCTATTACAGTTTAGATTTGAATACCTTTTCTGCTGAGCTTAAAATAGCTATAATCATAAAGCGTTATGGGTTGTTGCCCTCCCATTCTAAAACTATTATGTCTTGAAGTTCTTAAAAATGTCTAAAGAAACGGTTCGGGACATCTTATTCCAGCTATTGCATAGATTCAAATTCTAGCTGATCGTTTATTTTAAATGTGGTCGAAAATAAAAAAACACATACAAATCAAATTCTACATAGAAATATTCAAAAACACGATTTCTATGGTTATATAGAGGACGCACGAAATTGTTTTGCTCTTTTCTACTATGTATATGCATCGCTTAGTACTTTTCTTCGTCTTCAAAATAAGCTTTGAACTGGTCTTGTATGATTTCTTTTCAAAAAGTTGAAGTTGAAAAATTATATGAGAATTCACATACGATTTTTAACATTCATTTATCATATTAAAGTGGTCATTTCCTTTTTAAGGATGTATCGCACGAGACTAGTTCGTAATTTATTTTGAAGGAGAAGAATAGTACTGAGCGATGCATTTAAGTAGAAGGAAAGAAGAAAACAATTTCATGCGTCTTGTATATAACCTCAAAAATTGTGTTTTTGAACTTTTAGGCTAGAATATCTGAAAACGGATTCAGCACCGATAAATACATCTAAAATTACTATTTTTTTTTTCACCACTCTAAAAACTGCTAAAATAGTCTTTTTTCTATAACTTTGGCAGGTGATGTCTTAAGTTTAAAAATTATGTTTCGTTGTAACGGGCTTAATTGAGCCTTAATTTGCACTTTTTGGGTAATATGTAAATATATTTTTTTAGACTTCAATTTTATTAAGAAAAAGTGGCATTTAGGGGGATGCGAACCAGAGAAACTAGATCGAACATGACCCCCGAGGTTTAAAGCTCAGGAGGAAAAAATGTAGGCCTTATTAAGCCCTTATCGGACATCGCCTGCCGAAGTTATGGAAAAAATATCATTTTGGCTGTTTTTAGACAGGTCAAAAAAAAAAAATGTTTTTTCTTTCCTAAATACTCTCAAGGTATGCTTTTGAATAAGGGACAGTTTTTTATATTTTTTTTTGTATATAGACCGACCCGTCCCACTGTGCAACACGAAATTTTGAATGAGATCTTGGTAACAATTTGTGATTGATTTGCGTAAGCTGAAATCCAAATCTGGTAAACGTTTTTCTCCATCAGTTATTCTTGTTCTTAATTGCAGAAAACGTTCTTCTAGATTTGGTGTCTACTTAATCCAAGTGCTTATTGCAAATACTGGATGCATGAAAATTTGTTACGTTTTGTGTAAGAAACGTTAAATTTTTCCACGATATTTTGTCGCCAAGCTGCAGAAGTTAAATCTTCTCCTTTTTACCTTTGCAACAGGGTTTCTTGTGCATCTCTAATGTGCAGTTTATTATTTTTCTACTGTAGGTGTAAGTGTTGTCTTGGGTACATTTTATGTTTTAGATTACTCATTATTCTGTGTATAAAGAGCCACAATTTTAATTTTTTGAATTTAAACTTATGTATGTTGTCATAAGTATTTTCTCAAATTTTTAAGATTTCTTTATTTTTTTGAATGATTGCCTTTGCGGCATAAGCAACGTACTGCGCATTTTCTTGAGAATAAAAAAGATAACCAACTTAATTTGTTGATTTCTGAGATCTTATTTTCGTATACAGTTTTTGTAATTTTCATTTCATATGCCTTAATTCTGCACTGCTCACACCACAACACTATGCAGTCGAATTTCGAAGACAAAGTGAAAACTACCTGTGGCATTCCATATGAATGTAAGTGTTGGACCAATTAAACGCTTTTAATAATACCGTTTGCCAATTCCATATTAATTAGCGTAAAACACATATTTACGTTACTCATGTAGTTATGTAGATAAGAGTGGTCCAAACAAAAGTGTTGAAATGTCAACGTGCGCACGGTCCAAACATGAAAATGGGTTAAAAAATGTTCCAGCTATGCGCCATTTTATGGTCGGGCCAATTTTTCAAATTTTCAAAAAATTATAACTTCTAAGCCTCGAGACATACCAATTTTCCCTCTTTTTCATATGAAAGATTATTTTTTTGTCTTTCCAAAAAATATATTTTGGAAGGTAAAAAAGGTGTACCTGGGCACGTTTTTTATAGCTTAGTATTAAAATAGTAGTAAGTTTAGTACTTTTTATCAAATACAAAAAATTTTAATTTAAGCTTATAGCCTAATTCAATACCTTTCCAACAGTGGTCTAAGCATGAAAATCAGTTAAATCGGTCTCAAAAATTCCTAAAAAAGTACCTTCAAGATATCTTAACACAGATTGTTTTTGGTTCCAAAACACTTTTTGTAATCAGCAAGATCCAAGGATTCAGAAAAGTCGCACGTATCTTGACATTTTAACAATTTTGGATTTTAGTCCACTCTAATGTACATTGTATGTACGCTTTAGCAGAAATTTAAATTAATTTTTTTATTATTCAGTCATTTATGTAAAGTATCAGATTAATATTTAAATGCAAGAGATTCGTGGAATTTTTTAAATTTTTCCTTAAGTTTTAATTGATTTTACATGGTAAATTTTGCTTATTCGCAGAGAATTGTAATCCAATATAATGCACTTTGATTACGGTGACCAATCGTATTGTATTATACAGAACAGTTCTGTATTTGAGCCCTCTGTTCTGTTTAATTTTTTGAACATAGAAATGTTCTGTATTTCAGAAAGTGTTCTGTATTTGTTCTGTATTTCGAAAATTGTTTTGTAAAGCGGTTTCCACGCACGGGGCAAAAAAAGTGTAACATTTTTTTGAGAAAAGAAAACGCTATAAAATGAATATCAAGCCCCCGATTTTTATTGTGAAAATTGTTTTGCAACAATTTTATATTAAAAAGATACCTTCTTTAGGAAACACTATTGTATCATCTTAAAAAATTAATATCATTGGTTTTAACAACTTTCTGAATCTGTTTTTTTTTTTTTTTTTTTTGAAAAATGATAATAAATTTAGAGACAGCAAATTTTTGATTGGAATCTTTATTTGGTGTTTTATAACAAATGTCAAAATTCATCATCCATATCACTTTTGCATTAAATTTTTTTTTTGCAAATATCCTCGTGACCTTTGAGCCTGAACAACTTTTTACGCGGCAGTGATCTCGATGAAGATTTTTGACTTGGTTTTTAAAACCCCAAAATAAAGTGATTTCAATTACAAAAATTGCTGGGTCTTATTTTTTGATCAAAAAGTCTTATTCCAGCCAAATTTTTCAGAATTTACGACCACTTTTCAAGAAAACCTGTTCAAAACTCGGCCTGAATATTTAAAATAGTTCATGATCAAAATGGATTAAGAAAGCTTGTAAAACCAAATATTGATATATCTATGTCATGATACAAAAAACTTCTTGTTAAAAGAGGGAGCTTGATATTGATCTTAGACCTATGGTTTATTGGAAAAATATTCTGTAGATTACGTTTCCGGTAGACGGTTGGTCGTGGGAAAACTTGGCTCACACTAATGTACATACTAAAGATTTCAGTCCCGGGATCCCGGGACCCCGGGATTCGAGCATTTTTGCAGTCCCGAAAATCCCGGGACTAGTGCTACCAATCCCGGGATTTCTTTTGTAAGTTTTTTTGTTTTTAATAATAGAAAAATTGCATTAAGTAGAGATAAAAAGTATTCTCTCTAGATTTAAAACTGAAACTTCTTACGAAATTGAGGACAATAGCCATACAGTTAAAGAAACGCAGCAAAAAACTTGAAAGAAAAATTAAATCTAGTTTTGAATAACACTTCAAAAAATTAGTTTTCTAGAAAGTCTTATATTGTAATTTATCCGACGTTTTAATGAAAGATATTGATATATTTTGTAATAGTGGTGATAGAAAGATGCTTTTCAAGTGCAGGTTATATATCTGTGGTTTTTTGACAAAACAACTTAGCTCGAAATTGGAACTTTTCAGGAGAGCCTAAAAACTGATTAACTACTTTTCAATAATGTGGCTCAATTTCGTTGATGCAGCGCTGAATCTCCTTTTTCCATAAATTTTTACTAATCTTAAAGTGTCAGCTGTCAAATTATTTTTTTGTTCATAACACTTCACCGCACGAATGGCGCTAAGTTCAAATCTTGCGTGAACTATGGGACACCTTTATATCTCTGAAACAAGAAATTATAGAGACATGTCGATTATACCAATAGAAGAGTATTTAAATTTTATATTTAGGACTTAAATCCTGGAGAATTGTCTTATCTCGTCTTAGGTTGTTTTGCCAAAAGTCCACAGATATGTAATAAATTTAGACCTAAATTGGATGATAAAACAATTAATGCTTTAATTTTCCTAAAATCAGATTTTAATAATAATAAAACTGATTAAAAGAAAAGTTATTCCTTTCAAGTCCAACACTTGTTAAAACTTTGATCTCACTATTTTATATAATTAAATATGTATGATATTTTATATATCGACGGCTTATATTCAATACCCTCTATCTACAATTTTCACGAACATTAGTTTTTGACGGTAAACCCTTCATTGAGTCAAATGTCATCTATGGTATCAATTCCGAATGAAAAATTTGCTTCCAGGGCTACTTTTTTTCATTTAAAGAAATTCACTATTTACAACAATCGATTTTGTGAAATGCAATATCCTCTATCTACACATGAAATATGAAGGATTTTTAATTTTATTATATTTATTGAGTGGCCCTTGTATACATATATGACGGACGGTCGTCAATCGGCTCCAAATGCCGAAAATAAATTTTCCTGATTTTTTCAGACTTTTATGTTGATCCTTGCTGTCCCTGCTGAGTCGTGATTGGTCCTTTTATGAATGTGTGCGTTTGTTTGCTAAAATTTCGATTACGGCCAAACAGGTAAGGCTAGACGCATGAAATTGGGTACAGATAAAAACAATATTACTAGACTGTCTGGGATGTGGGGGGGTCAAAATGACCCACATGTAAGGGTCTTAGAGGGTTAAAATTTTCTACAAAAATATTCCTCGTAATATCCTGCATAAGTTTACTGAACACATGATACACCTCAAATGTAAGGATCATATAGTTATTTGCATCGATTTAACACAAGAATGCGCTATTTTTGTTTTTTTCATGTACAGTGGATTAAAAATCTTCAAAAATCGATTAAAAAAAAATCTGACGTGCTGGAGAAAAACGACGAGACACGGGTATTTTGTTTTAACGCTAACTTTATGAATTTTTTGGATTTTCTCATGTGTTTTACAAAAAGTTTCAAATTATCGACAGTTTACTAAAAAAAAACCGAAAAAAATAGGCAAAAACGCTTTTAGTAATTTATCAATGAATTGTATACAACTTTTGCATTTTCCCATCGATTTTTTTAAGTGGTATCTTATTTTCTTCACAAATATATAGTCTATGATACAAAAATAAAAAAAATTATAAAAAAGTTAGGGTAAGCTGGGGTACATTTGACACCGGGGCACATTTGACTTTGCCATTCTCGGTGTGAACACGCCTTTCGAACCGAAAACCTGAAATGCGGAATCATAACTTATTAGAGTGAAAGCAACGTAATGAACTTTGGCAGTTTTCTTTCAACTCCTCCCGCTGTAATACGCTTTTTTAACTTTTTGTGTTTTTTTTTGTAATTTTCGGCATCTTGTTCTAAGGGTTTTGCAAATAAAGTTGTATTGTTTTTTAAAAATAAGTATGCAAATTTGGTAGCACTAACCTTTATAATTAATAGAATAACAGTGGTTTTTATCAAGGTCAAATAGTTTAAATTTTAAAATATTTTGGGGCACATTTGACTTTTGCCGATGGGGCACATTTGACATTCATCCATACATATGTTTTTGTGTATTTTTAATTAAATTGGGTTTTTATTAAACTGGAAGTGTACTTTGAGGAGGTCAATTGAGTTTAAGCTTCCAACTTCAACAAATCCAGCCTCAACTTCACGTTCATGCACTAAATACGAATTTGACATCGACGTCTCACACCTTTATATAAATAATAATAATAGTGAGTCTTCGTTAATACATACATACTTATTATTTGTGTTTATATGAAAAAAATATATGTATTAATGTTTTGTTTAATGCTTTTGTGCTATTTTTGTGAGTGTCAAATGTGCCCCTGGTTCGGGGCATATTTTACAAAATGACTTTCTTTGAAAAAGTTTATAAAAAGACTCTTAATGCAGTTTTTGAAAAAATTTTTTTTCTTAGCTTTAATCCTAAATAATTAATGTTTCAGAAACAGTAAAGAGTATTAAGATAGTGCAATTATTTTCAAAGATACAGGTCCTTGAAAATTTAGTGTCAAATGTGCCCCAGTCTCCCCTATTTCTTCTTGTATAAATCTGCAGTTGATTTTGATTTTTTGTTAATTTTTTCGAAAAAAACAAAATATTTTTTTAGAAATCAATTTATTTCGCCGAAACTAACAAACCAACCAAAAAGTGATCTGAATATCATTTGTGTGTAATTTAATTACCTTTAATATGACCTATAAAACGTTTGAATAGAAACATTGGCTCTTGAGATATTTGTATTTAAATGGAACTATCTTTTTTTTTTTGGTCCGAAAACCGAAAATGACCGATATCTCGAAAACGACACAAAATAAAAAAAAAAATAATGCGATTTTCGGAATCAGCAGCTCATTTTACATATAAAATGAATATGGCATTCCCTGGGGAAAAAATTTTTACTCATTTGTTGCATAGTGTAATCTAAGCTCAGGTTTCGGTTCCGTCTGGTGACTAACCTATTTCGAATTTTCTTTTGTTAAAAAAAACTTCTATTTTATAAATTTTTAATAAACCATTAATAGATAATTCATAAAAAATTGGTTTTAATTATTGTGCAATAGGATCAATCTGCTTGTTTGAACACGCACTTTATTTTATATTTGAATTGCATTATCCTCTATCTACTATAATAAAGCGATTATGTAGATAGATATGTATTTAACTAAGCATACAATGCTGCAATGTACCTTTATGTTTCTTTTTGCAGTAAATAAGTATTTATGAATTTTTGTTTTTTAAAAAGGCGTGAATTGCTTGATAAAATTACCTGTGTTAAGAAATTGTTCTTTAATATTTTTTGAACTTTTTAAATAAAATATCTTTGTAGGGGTGTAGTAGGGTTATATAAGACAAAATATTAGGAATTTTTAATACTAAATTCTTTCTGCATTATTTAGGAAGAAAAAAAAATTCATACAAATCCCGAAAAATCCCGGGATCCCGGGATTCAAAATTTCTAATCCCGAAATCCCGGGATCGCAAAAAGTCCATAAATTGGAATCCCTAGTACATACATATACAACTAGCTTGCCTGGTTGCGACTTCGTTCGCCCGTTCCCGATGCCCATTACGTCCATCTCCATCGTCCCTCTCTTCCAATCACCAATCATTTTAAGATCCATGTATCAACTTTTATAATCATAGCTCCCATATGTACAGAGATATATCATTTAATGTATTTTTTGTATGAAAGTTGCAACTCCCTCTTCTCTCCCCCCCAAATTGTTCAAGGTGAATGGTAGATAGAATATACAACCATGTATGTACCAAGTTTTATAACGATTTCTAACATATGTGAAGAAATATAGCATTTTGTATATTTTTTGTAAAGAGGATGCAATTTTCCCACACCTATTATCCCCCAAGTTTTGCATTGTGAATGGTAGATACATTATGCATAAGTTCACCAACTTTCATAATCATAGCTTGTATAAGTGCAGAGATATAGCATTTCTTTTGTATGGGGGGAGCAACCCC
Source organism: Calliopum simillimum (assembly GCA_951812925.1). Taxonomy (NCBI): domain Eukaryota; kingdom Metazoa; phylum Arthropoda; class Insecta; order Diptera; family Lauxaniidae; genus Calliopum; species Calliopum simillimum. The sequence continues at coordinate 63,442,015 of OX638369.1, read as the reverse complement.
CGTCCCCATCAGCAGCATCTCACCCCCTTAAGAACCTTCTACAGACCATAAGAAACAATTTAAAAAAAAATTCGTGTAAATCCCCCGTGTAGTTTCCGCGTCCATAAGCTACATACGGACACCATTTCATTTTTATATATATACATAGATAGATTGAAATACGATAAAAAATAAATACAATTTGTATTCCTTTTTTTTGTTCTGTATTTCAGTTTCAAATAAATGGTCACCGTAACAACAATGAAAAAAGTTATTCACATATATGAACCTTAAACAACAAATACCCGAATCTAATTTTTCAAAACAGGTTTTTAAGATGCTAAATTCAGTATCTATAGCTGTCTTGGTCTTGTATACTAAGTTTTTGTCGTGGTATCGAAAAATTACCAAGACTTAAGGCTCAGGTTAATATTCTTCATGATTATAAATCCCGCGTAACATAACTCTTTGCGTAAACTTAAAATTGATTGCAAATTAAATTAATTTATTTAATTTCTTTGACATCCTTTGCTGTTAACATCTTGATTTTACTTGGTAGTGATTGCATTTTCTGCACAAACGTTGATTTTGTAGCCATTTATGTCATCATTGTCACCAATATCTCACTTCCACGTTAGTGCCATGCTCTGGCCCATTATTAATTTCTTGTTTATGTCAGAATTGACAGCAGCTGTCATTGTCGTAAGTCATTGCTTGTTAGCTGTCTAATGGCCTGAAGTTCACCATTAATGCATTTTGTCAATTTAAGCGCAAAGGACGAGCTCTAAAATGTATTTCAAGTTTGTTTTAATTGCTTTATATGTATGTGTGTATGTTAGCAACGTGACCGAAATATGAGTAGTCATTATTCTGTATTGTAAATTGTAATTGAAAATGAAAACATTGAGGAGGCTTATCCGCCACCCATTCCACAAATATTCAAGTGACTTGTCTACAGAAATCATGAGAAGATATTTAATTTTAAAGAAATGTGTGACCATTTTGAATTTATTATTCTAGTAAAAATTATTTTATTTTTTTCACGAGTAAGGTAAATATTTAAAAAATATAGAATCATTTTGAATTTTATAATTTTAGTAACTATTTCTATTTTTAGACAGACATTTACTTTATATACAAATTTTATGCCTCTTCATCACATGCGCAAGTAGCGCAGGAGGATTTGCATCTACCTATCACACGGACGGGCCAGGGTTCGTTCCCTAATGCGGTCAGTTAATTTTTTTTTTCTTTTTGTTGTTTGAACTTTACAGTAAGGTAAATATCACGTAAATTTTTTCGTAAAAATAACTAGCAAGCATACATTCTGAATTGACTAAAACAGTAAGTTGAAATTTACTTCGGTGTGGAGTTGTCACTATTCTGTCTTGAAATTCTGGTGAAATTTATGAGAAATAAAGTAGCAACCCAATGTGCACAAAAACGGATGCGGATCCGTTATGAACCCTAATTTACCTCAAAAACGAACTCAGTAACGGATAAAAAGTAAGAAAATATGAACCCGTTATGGATAAGGAACTGGTCCGTTTGGCACACTGGGCATTAACATTAATTGAAGCAAATCCGTTTTGAGTTCGTAATTGAAGTATTTACGGGTTTGAAATGGATTTGCCCAGGTTCGAATCCTACCACAGATGGATTTTTATCCTTTTTTTCTCATTTTTTTTTTTTTAATTGTTAATAAGCTCATCAAAACGATTTTTTTTTGTTTTTTGGTAAATATACAGCATTAATACTTTAAAAAGCGAATCCGGCTTTTATCTGTTTTTACGTACGTTTCAGATTCAAAACGGGTCCGTCACTGCAGGCAGATCGTTATATTTTTTTTCTTATATTTTTTTTAATCGCTAATAAGCGCTTCAAAGTGTTTTTTTCTTTTTTTAAACACAACATTTACCCTTTGACGACCATAGGGACGTATGCGTCCCAAGCCAAAAAATCGGAATATATGTGTTATTACGGAACCAATGTGGTTCATTTTGATATTTATCAGTTTGTAGGAGAAAAATCAACTATAATTTTTTTTTTGGAAAAACCATAATGACCATACGGACACATATGTCATAGAAAATTCCAGAAAAACTAAAAAATTTTGTTCTTTTTTATATGTTTTTTAGACGCCCAATATACCATTCTAAATAACTAAAATGGTTGCATATGCTCCCAGTTGCTTATGGTCCTGGAAAGAGTTAACAATATTAAATGCAAATCCGTTTTGAGTTCGTTTTTGATGTACGTTACGGGTTCGTAACGAATCCTCATCCGTTTTTGTGCACATTGGGTATTACTTTTTTGGCTGATATAGATCTTTTTGCTTTTTTTAGGCGCTTATTCATCACGATAAAAACATTGTTTAGATTGTTCTTGGTTCTCTGGTGTGTTGTGGTAAGTTCCTGCTACGCCGAAAATTGTTGCGGTTAGTCTTTAACATTGTCCACGAATTTTTTAAATTTAACACACGAAATAAATACAATTTCCATAAAAGAAACTGCATTTATCGCACAATCCGGCAGCCTGATACTGAAACAAAAAATTAAAGCAACCAAGCCTAGGGAAATACGAGCACTGTGATGTTTCGATTGCTTTGTAATCTCCGAATATAAAACATTTGACACGAATCTCATTTAGACGCATAATTCATTGACTTCATTGGTAGGGCGAAATCAAAACCATATAAAATTTATCCAAACGTGAAAGTGAGTAAAAATTTGGCTCCAAGTTCAAGTGCGGCGCCAAAATGAGAGTGAAAAAACCACTTGCACAGATCAAAGCAGTCAAGGAGTCTCAACAACGAAGCAGACAATTAATTTCATCCAAAGTAGGGTGAAGGAAGGAACTGCGGCAGAAAACTTAAATCTGTTAAAAACGACAAAGTTGCAAAACATATGTTGTTAATGTGAATAAGGGCAATATTTTCAGAGGACGCTTGTTAGAAAAGTTATACAGCAGTCGTAGTCGCATTGCATTGCAGTTTGTCCGTCTATGCCGTCACTGCTTAGTCCCGTAGCGGAAAATAAAGAAAGATACCCGCGCACATCTTCATTTTCCGGCGCGCCAGCAAAACAAAAGGCATAACGGTAGTGTCGTTTTCTTTCATCCGCTGGGAAAATGCTCGTAGTGTGGGGGAATATGAATCGTTTTCTTGCTTCTGCTCTCTGACTTTTTCTGTCAGTATTTTGGTCTAACGGTACATAAGTCTCTTGGCAGTTGCAAATCTTGTGCGTCTAAATGCGGATGCAAAGTTTTTAGGTATCAAATTTTACGTTTTCTCCGTAGTTTCACGAGATGAATGAGCCACGGCACACAGAGTTCATGGTTCATGGTAGACATTGTCAATGTTACTACTGGCGCTGCTACTGCCAGTTAATGTTGTTGATCTCTGCAATGCATTCTAACAAAAAGCAAAAAAAAAATAAAAGATTTGGCTGTTTTCTGCAAAATTTGAATTCTCTCTGGGAAACTGAAAAAAAAAGTTTAACAAAAAACTGTAATGTCGCGACGGAAAAGTTTTCCGTTTAGTTGGTTCAGTCATCAGTATGTAAACGAAAAAAGTTGTTGCAAAAAATAACGGCAATTGTTCACTTTTTTTTCTGCAATTCTGGAATTCAATCTAAAATTTAAAGCATAAAAAGCCTGCAACAATGTAGTTCTGAGGCAATTTAAGCCAAATTTGCTCCTAAAATCAAAAGGGCTCTCTCTACTCCATCAACTGTGATTGTATTAAATTCTTGCGGTGCAACACAAAATGACGCTATCGCGCCCCCAAATATTTTCGTTTGTATTCAAAGCGCTTTTGACCTTCGACCTACGGCCTTTTTAATATACAACGAGTAGTCACAGACAAAAGTCGCCTTTGTACATAATCGGGAGCAAACTCGTCGCTTGCCGAGCTCTTAGGACAATAACGAAAACAATAACGGGAAGCTTGTTAAGACAGGCATAGAGTTAGTGGCCGTAGGAGTAAAACCATAGGAGGGCTTTGGTTGAAAACTTTTCATATTTTGAGATCTGTGAGTAAAACTATGAAACTGGAGGGGTCAGTATGTATTTTAAGTGTTACTCATGTTTTTTTTTTTGCGTAACTGCAACCAGAATCAACTTCGCTTTGAGCCAAAGATTTCCATAACACATTACGTTGACGTTGTGGCACTTGCACATTATAGAATTTTACTAAATTGAAAGGACCAGAACGGTATACTTGATTGCAGTTGTGAATCACGAATTTTTCATTGGCGGAGCTCAGAGATTTCAAACGGTAGTTACATTTTTTTAAAAAGCAGTTTATTTTTCTTAACAAATTTTTTTTTTTTTCAACGGAATGGCTAAGAGCGTAAACCTTAATCAAATTGAACTAGTAAGAGTGTCACATTTTGCCTGGACAATCTTTATATTGTATATATATACCCAACACTGCAGTGTTTTGAAAATTAAGCTTGTGTGGGAGGTGCCACCCCTTCTTTTTCGTTCAGCTAAATAATGACCCAAAACACATACTCGTCTAGCAAAAAAATGGATTTCGGACAATACTGTGGAATTAATGACTTGACCAGTGCAGTCTTCGGACTTAAACCCAATCGAAAATTTTTTAAAAATAGTTAAAGAGAAAATTGGACCAATAAAACCAAAAAACAAGGAGAAGTTGTGGGCAAAAGTTCAAAAGCTTGGTACGATATTCCGAAAAGCATTTGCCAGGCCTTGGTGGACTCATTGCCGGAAAGACGTCGAGCAGTGATTGATAATAAGGGTAATGCTACTAAATATAAGCTGCTGTAATATTATTTTTTTATTTTCCCTATTTTTCAATGATTTTTCATCAATGACCTTTTTTTTTGTCCACCAAGTATTTGATCTTGAATGATTGTTTTTTTTTTTAACTTTAACTTTAAGGGGACATTCGCTTTTGCAATTGAAAAGAAAAACACTTTTTAAAAATTTTATTATGAAAAAACTGTTATATTTATTGGCAAAATTTCTTTTGGACATTGTAAAACACTGTTTAAGAAATATGAAAATTTTTTTTTTTTATTTTTAGTTTCCCTTAGCTGCTGTAGAGGGCGCCATCCAAAAGTTACTTTTTAAACTGGTAGGAAATTTTTATCCGAATCTACTCGACCAATTTTAAAAAACCAAAGAGCATTCGATTACTCATAAAAAATATTAAATAATAAGCCTCTGAAAGTTTTAAAAAATATCTTCTTTTTTTACGGCGCATTTTTTGAGGGTAAGTCCCTAAATTTTTTCGCATTTTTCATAAATATTCATACAAAAACTTCAAAATATAAAAAAGTATGAATTTTAAAGGCTTATTGTGTAGTTTTGGGTCTCAAGAATAAAATCCATTTTGAATTTTTCAAAAAGCTGTTACAGGAGGTCTAAAATATTTCCTACCATTTAAAAAGTAACTTTTGGATGGCGCCCTCTACAGCAGCTAAGGGAAACTAAAAATAAAAAATAAAATTTTTTTCATATTTTTTAAATAGTTTTTAACAATATCCAAAAGAAATTTTGTCAATAAATATAATAGACTAAGAGCCAGCGCTTGGCTGACCCTCCTTATAGTATTAAAGCTGAATTTTTTTGTGGGTGTTCTTCCAGTAGTAGGTATGAACTTTTGTTCCAGTGAAACCCTGAGAGGTGGTGCCTTCGTGAGATATCGGGTCCGAAAGGTCGAGAAAAATAGTTTTTTCCAAATATCTCGGTAACCGTAATATATACAAAAAAATTTGGTTCTACAATTTTATAGCGCAGAAAATTTCATATCGAAAAAGTAGCGCACATTTTTTTCCCACGACCTATAGTTTAGGAGATATGGTCCAGTGAAATTGGACTTTCCGATCTAACATATAAAATCCATAATTTTTTTTCTTTAAGTCGGTTTATTTTGTAATTTCAGAGTATGCCGAAAAATTCGAGACCGATTTCACTGTCGTACAAAAAGATATTCCGGCACAAAGGTCGAGGAAATTAGTATCTAGCTAACGCTTATTTCTACAAAAAAATGGTTCTCCACAATTTTGTAGCTCAGTAAATTTCATATCGAAAAATGGTGCAAATTATTTTCTTACGACTCATAGTTTATGAGATATACTATTTTAAGGTATTTTCAGCATACAAGTGTTCACAGTAATATGAATGTTGATTTTAAAATTAATATAACCATGCCTACGTCATAGTATCATGGCTGAATTTGTTTGTGAGTGTTTTTCTAATAGTGGGTACTAACCTTCGTTTTAGTCAAACCATGAGAGGTGGTGCCTTCGCGAGATATCGGGTACGAAAGGTTGAGAAAATCAGTTTTTGAATGATGATTTTGGAATTAATTTAACTAAGCCTGCATCATAGTATTATGGCTGAATTTTTTTGTGTGTATTTTTCCAATAGTGGCTACTAACCTTCGTTTTAGTCAAACCGTGAGAAGTGGTGCTTTCGCGAGATATTGGTTGAGAAAGGTCGAGAAAATCAGTTTTTTGAATGTTGATTTTGGAATTAATATAACTATGCCTACGTCATAGTATCATGGCTGAATTTTTGTGTGGGTAATCTTCCAATAGTGGACTCTAACTTTTGTTTTAGTCGAACCATGAGAAGTGGTGCCTTCGTGAAATATCGGGTGTGAAAGGTCGAGAAAATCAGTTTTTTGACTGTTGACTTTGAAATTAATATAACTATGCCTACGTCATAGTATCATAGCTGAATTTTTTTGAGTGTATTCTTCTAATAGTGGGTACTATCTTCTGTTTTAGTGAAACCGTGAGAGATGCGAGATATCAGGTGCAAAAGGTCGAGAAAATCAAATCAAATTTCAAATTAATATAAATCAACATTCATATTACCGTGAACACTTGTATGCTGAAAATACCTTAAAATAGAATATATCCTAAACTGTGGGTCGCAAGAAAATAATTTGCACCATTTTTCGATATGAAATTTTCTGAGCTACAAAATTGTGGAGAACCATTTTTTTGTAGAAATAAGCGTTAGCAAGATATCAATTTTCTCGACCTTTGTGCCGGAATATCTTTTTGTACGATTGTGAAATCGGACTCGAACTTTTATGCATACTTTGAAACTACAAAATAAACCGACTAAAAAAAAAAAATTTTTGGATTTTATATGTTGGATCGGAATGTCCAATTTCACGGGACCATATCTCCTAAACTATAGTTCGTACGAAAACAATTTGCACCACTATTTCGATACAAAGTTTGCTGAGCTACAAAATTGTGGAACAATATTTTTTTGTAGATATAACCGTTAACGAGATTTTTGCAAAAAACGGCTTTTCTCGACCTATTGCACCCGATATCTCACGAAGGTACCACCTCTCAGGATTTCACTAGAACAAAAGTTCATACCTACTATTGGAAGAACACCCACAAAAAAATTCAGCTTTGATACTAATAGTTTTTTCATAATAAAATTTTTAAAAAGTGTTTTTCTTTTCAATTACAAAAGCGAATGTCCCCTTAAGTAATATTTATTTTTAAGTTAAAGGTTATGGAAATGGAAGTACTAAGTATGTTAAAGTAATAAATAAATAATCTGTTAAAAAAAATTCTTTCATCATCTGTTATGTGTTATGATAAAAAAGGAAAATTTTTCAACTGACTCTATTTTTATTTTGTCCGACACTGTGTATTAAATACCCTAGGCTGTATACATACAGTGCAGTGCAAAACATTTGCAACCAAAAACACTTGGAACTGATTCACCAATTCAATATTTAATGGAATAACCCCTGTTTTTATAACAGAGGTGCATCTTTTTGGTATGGAAGCGATAAAATTATTTACAAATGAGTGCGGAATGTCCTGCTACCATTTTTTAATTTTCTAAAATAACTCTTTCTGTTTTCTAAATTTTTTAATGCATAATATGCAATGCATATTCGTGGCTTCCAAAGATTTTCGATTGGGTTTACATCTGGCGACTCCGCGGGCCATTGATGAACACCAATATTTTGCCCTTTTATCCAATCTTTCACCACTTTCGACACATGCTTAGGATCGTTATCAGACAGAAATCTCCTTTTTATTGACATTTTCCAAGTTCCATACGTTATCATAGTATTTTGTGGTAACTATGCCTATATTGCGCAGAGAAGCGTCCCCAGATCATGATACTGTAACCTCCATGCTAGACAGTTCCTCTTGTATATTTCGGGCTTAGCCATTCTCCCCTTGGTCTTCTTACAAGACTTTAAACATTCGATCCGCTTAAATTAAACTAGGGCTCGTCGGAAAACACGGACGGGCCAGGGTTCGTAACCTAGTGCGGTCAGTTCATATTTTTTTGTTTTGTTGTTTGTTTTTTGAACTTTACAATAAGGTAAATATCACGTAAATTTTTTCAAAAAAATTATAGAACAGTAAAAATGTACAATGACCTAGAAAAAATTGCGCACTGCAAATTTTTTTTCTGTGCGACCAATAGGAACCGAGATAAGTCGAATCAAAAATATTTCAAGATGGTGGCTGAAGAGCAGGGGGGGAAGACCACCTTTTTGGTTTTAGGTCTACAGTGTTCCTAAGAACATTAAGCGAAAAAAATTGCAGTGCGCAATATAAATATAAGCTACAATATTGCGCCACAATACTTTTCTCTAAATGTAAACGGTAAAGAGATATTTGTAAAAAACTGATTTTGGACGCCATTTTTCCAATATGGCGGAGCGAGCGAACACGACTTGATGTAGTAAAGTTGAAATTCTGAATGAGCACATCGAAATCTATAAAATAACGCTAAGCTTTCCAGGTAACATCATTTTAGTCTCCCAAATGATTGTACTACAACACAAAAATCAAAAAATTCAAAACTATAATTTTTGGATGTTGCCGATTTAAAAAAATTCTAGCCCACAGTGTAATGATAAATTAAGGATCGGATTGAAAACACGGCTATGGTGCCATATGTTGCGCCTCTGGTCCTCAATTTGTCATAATTACGTGTTAGAAAATTTATGACTAAAAGTTCAATTCACAATTAAATTGCTCAATTTTTAAAATCTTACACTGTGCACAGTGACATTGCACATGTGCAATGTCACCAATGATGACGATGATGATGCTGCTGCTGTCTGTTGCACAACTCACTATAACACGATATATGAAGCGGGGAATGTGTCCTGTGCGGCAGTGTGTAGTGTCAAAGCTTTGTTCGAACAATTTGTATTCATGTCGCTGATGTTGCTTGCGGACAATGGGGGCGAGGAAACTTGACAATGAATGGATTGTTTCGCTTGCTGCTAGGTCGTGCACTTGGTACATTGTGTCCTTGAGGATATGTGAAGTTGTACTGACGCGTCTCCTATATTTTGTTTTGTCAAAAAGACTCATAAATGTGACCGGACGGGATAGGAGTAATGCACGACGCTGTTCGGTGGTTTACATTTTGTAAACCATGCAGTTTTTACTTAATATGCGGTGGAACACAAAGTTCTAGCATAAGCCAAAAAAAAAGTGACTGTTACAGGGTGTTTTGGAGAAGCCAAGGTCGTGTCATATTTTTTGGGATCATTTATAATATTGTAAAAATTCCTTATATCTTAAAAAATATAAATTTGCTTTCATAGGTTAGAGGGATGGGGGAAAGAGGATAAGTGTCGATGAAAATTTTTCTTAAGTCTACCGATGTCACTGGTATCAGGAAAAACGCTTGCAGGGCAATTATTCCACAACCTATCGAATTATCCTGATAGTGTGATGTTCTTTTAAACACCGTTGCAATGCAATAAAGATGGGCCTGATGAGACGCCCGAGCGCTACTACAGAAAATACGGGCTAATGGAACCAACCCATAAATTTCTCTACAGCACATCCCATTGTATTACCTATGAAAAAAGATAACACACCTAACGTTACGGCGGTGTTCAAGAGAGTAAAAAGAGGATACAACATCTACATCCCCAATCAACTTCATCGCACGACGTTGAACTCAGTCTACCAGCTCCAAAGTAGTTTTTGGAGCCCTGGCCTATATGTGCGATTTAGCTTAGATCTAATATAGGCGAAATAGACAATCCGAAGATAAACAAGAATGAATTATTTCTTTCACCATTTTAGATAACCTAAACAGTTGGCAACTTCTTTCGACGCATTGAATACATGGTCTGTCTACCTCAGATCAGCTTGAATCGATATGCCTAAAACGTCAAGACTTGCTGATCTCATAATGTCTGCGCTGTCCATATTGAGGGGTAGAGGGGGACAATCCACTCGTCTGTGAAACAACAGACTGCATTGGGTTTCGCAAGCGTTGAATTCGACCCGATTTGCTTGACCCCCTCTCAGAGATTGTTTTGAGGTCATTTGTGAGTTCATATAACTCCTTTTTTCTCAATTTCCTCAGAGCTTGGACGCTTTTTGAGGCAATATGAATGACAAATGCTACTCCGCAAAAGAGTGAATTGGATTAATGGTCGATGACTGAAGGACAGAAGGTCATCGACGAAAACAAAGAGGATAGGGCGGAACCCTGAAGAACTCCTACGACAACATATAGAACGGCCACTGCAAAAGCTCGTTATCCAACGAGTTAAGGAATCACCTACGCCATATGCAATCAGTTTTATAACGAACCAATTGTCTCCTTATGCATTACAATGAGACCAGAGAATGGTCAATTGAGGAGTTGCCGTACCAAACTGTTTCATCTAAAAACGACTTCAAGCATTTAATCTTTCAGTATTTCTCCTCATAATCTTTTCACATTTTTACATTTTATTTTATATTTAGAGTAGAACGGGGCAATGTCGTGCACTCAACTTTGACATGCTCGTAAAGCCGTACATCTCAAGCGAATGCAACGAGTAAGAACCCGATCGAAAGATAATCTCATTGGTTACATCCATGTGTAACAACATTTGTATAGCGAGAAATTGTGTTTGTGTAAGTGAATGTGCACGACATTACCCCAATGGTCGTTTTAAAGGTCAACTTCGATAACTCATTGAAGCCCAAAATTTTGTTCGAAAACCAAATACTTCTTTTCTTTGCCAGGATATTTCGTTTCAGAAAACACTTACCTGGTATATTTTCCCGGAAGGAAAATTATTTTTCTGACCCGATAAAAAAACACTTTTATCGTCCCGAAAGCGTGCGTTTTGAAAAAAATGTTACTCTGTAGAGACGAACTGGTGAAAATTGCTAGTATTATATGCATAAGCTCAGTAGGTCAGCAGGTCCCTACCTTACGAACAGTTGGTAAATCATTCCATTCTTTGGGTTAAAACAGCCAGTGCACGACATTACCCCCTGCACGACATTACCCCGTTCTACTCTACTCTCTTTTTCAGTATTTAAGAATTTATAAGCTAGACTATAACTATTTTTAAGATAAATTTAAAAAAATTTAATTTAATAAACGAAACTTTAAAATTTTTCATAGAAAAATGCACTAAAGAGTTTGTTACATACATATTTCTGAGCGTTGTGTTCCGGGTTCGAACCTCAGTGAACATTTTTTTATTAATTTTTTTATTATTTTATCCCTCGACTATGTTTAACACATGTTTCATTTTCCAAACCGTAGACTTTGTGAGACATGGACAGATTAAATTTAAAATTTAGGGCTGTGCCACGCCCATTACGGAATATTTATAAAGTCAAAACCAAGTTCATTCCATGCTAATATCTATCACTATCCCAAGTTACATTAAAATCGCTGCAGCCGTTTTTGAGACAAAATATTGGCACAGAAATAAGTATTGTACAAATATAGAAATATACAATTTTAGAATGTCGAAAACTCAATTTAAACAAAATTTTATATAACCCAATTTTTTATTGCATATATGTTTTCTTTTGAGCAAAAACCACTAAATAAAACTATTTTTAAAATTTACCTTACCTTTTTTTTAAAAAGAGGTCGAAAACGGTACATTTGAAACAAACACAACAAACCAAAACACAAATAGTCATTTCCGATGTAGTTATTGGTGCTGAAACTAAATCCAGTCTCTGAATCGCCCTTTCACGTATGATTTTTGAGATATTCTAACCTAAAAGATCAAAAACACGATTTTTGAGGTTATATAGAGGACGCACAAAGCTTTTGTGCTATTTTCTACTAAATGCATCGCATAGTACTTTTCTTCGCCTTTAAAATAAGCATTAAATTGGTCTTGCATGATTTTCCTTTAAAAAGTAATGACGATTTGAAAATGTTACAATGCATTGCAATGGAGTGAAAAATCATGAGTAGATTCTCATATAATTTTTTACGCCATGGTGTCATTTTTAAATGGTCATAACTTTTGAAGAAAAAATCATAGAAGATCAATCCATAGCGTATTTTGAAGATGAAAAATAGTACTTAATGCTGTATTCAGTAGAAAAGAGCAAAAGAGTTTCGTTCTGTCTCTATAAAACCTCAAAAATCGTGTTTTTTATCATTTAGGTTAGAATATCTTTAAAACCATACGTGATAGAGCAACTCCGAGACTGGATTCGAATTCAGCACCAACAACTACATCAAAAATGACTATTTGCCGGGCCGGGCCTCAAAAATTAGGCTCGTTCCCAGCTCAAGTACTAAGTAATAAGTAGAAAAGAGCAAAACATTTTGGTACGTCCTCTGTTTTGAACTTTTGGGTTCGAATATTGTTATGACTCCTAGTTCATCGAACCGGTTGTGGTTTGCACCGGCTAGCATTTTACCTTCGGGCGGGGTTATCCTACCTCCACATCCGGTCGTGGAGCATACAATACTCCGACTTTCATCGGAATGGAACAAGATTAGAGAAAAAAACTCATGCCAAAATAACCAAAATAATTTTACACGAAGCGACAAACTGACAGACCGGATCTCGATGGAATGATCCTTAATGTGACCCTCCCTACCATACTGCACCTTATTACACTTGATATGCAGCCCTAACCCTTCGTGGCCAAACGCCTCAAAAGAAACTTTAACTCATCTTATACGCAGTATCCCAAATGTATCAGCCCCCATTTAAGAATCCCCCCCTTACTATCTCAAGTTAGCACGACATATGGATTTTTGTATTTTCACAAATATTTAATTTTATTCAAGAAATTATTCCCTATCTTCATATATACATGTGTATGAGTATATTTCTACCAATGCATATGTATATTTACAAACCAATAGTTTTGGAATTTATGATCCAAACTAAATCTACATTTAACTTTACAATAATACAATGACACCAACATCCACTGTTGGAAACTAAGTTTAAGATTTATAAACGAAATAAATTTTAAATAATTTCCCTTTAGGTTACAAAACACACTTAAGAAACGACATAAAATTATGTTTTTATGCAATTTAAATAAAGAATAATTTTCCCCAAATTCAACAACGTGTTGTGTTTTTTTTTTATGATTTCGAATACTTTAGGCCCCCTCAACAAATCAATTAAGTTTTATTTTGACAATGTTACTTGGTACTGCGTTAGAACCAAGAAACGTTTAATACAAAAAAAAAATGTCCTATCCTACCTGGTAGAGCTCTGCAAGGAGGTTTACTTGTGCGACAGTAATTAAAATTTCGGGGTTGCCAGCCGCAAAAAGAAAATTATTCTTTGGCCCGCTATGTGGCCATACAAAAACATCAATGATTAAATATGATATTAAATAATATTCAAAATAATGATAATATTTAGAAAATCGCGAAATAATTCTTATATGTGTATGCCTATATTCGAAAATAATAAATAAATTCACCACACCAATCGTGCTACACCACTCGTGCTGAAGTTCACAAGTACAAATTCTTGATTATTAGAGGCCCATAGCCTTCAGCCCTTCATTTTTGGGTTTAACCGTGGTAACACCACAATCTTACACAATTTGGCCGAGATCGATTTATGAAAATCACCTACTTGATTTTTAATTTTTGCCGACGTGATATTTTTACTTTTTAATTACGTGATTATGTTCTGCTTTCCGATCTACGTAATATTTTGGTTCATTTACGTGATTGCGTGATTGCTTTCTTTCACCTACGTCATTGGTTTTTTTTATTTACGTGATTACCTTTTTTCATCTACGTCATTGGGCCCGTTCAAGGCGAATATTTCAGAATAGGTTTACTGGAACAGAATCTTTCACTACGGATTCGCGTTCTTAAGGAGCGATCCAAGATTTTATTTTGATAGAGCTTACCGAAGTTGTCCACAAGGTGGAAAAATTTACGATTAGGTGAACCAACAAGGTATGAAAGCTGCGACACCTCTGCGTAGCTCGTTTGTTCAGTCTGCCCAGCACCCTGTGGGTTTTATGAAAACACTGATTTTAACTTTTGGGCCAAAATGGCTTTAAGCAAAATGTACAAACTTACGTTATTTAAATATCCGGGCAAATTGCCACGAGGACTTTGACCACCAGTCAAAAATGGTGGTTTATTTTATTCCGCTTGCACGGGCCCGTTCAACCTGTATGTATGTTTGCACATTTAAAAATATTCAATAAAAATGATTGCACTCTCGGTAAAAACTCACGTTTATTAAATTGTAATCTTAATGCGTGTACAATTAAACTGCTTAAGTTTTTGGCCAAGCTAGCCGGCAATAAATTTATTTAAAGTGAACTGAACGTTGTCTTTTTACAAATTAAATTTTAGCAGCGCAAAACACGTCTATCGTCCACAAAGTTTTAATCGTTTTTCGCTCTTGAATAAATTTCAGTATACCACCGAACCAAAGTCAGCGATTGCACACATGCACACACAAACATAGAAAATGCTTTTGCTGTTATTTGCCTGAGCAACCCAGCAAACAATTTTAGTGACTTAGGATTAAACGCATGGAAATAGTTTTCAGTTCCAAATGTTTTCATAGCCTATTTTTTTTTTACAAACAAGACCGGACAAAAAGTCCACAAAATGCCAATCCCATTCATGATTTCGATTTATCACAGCAAATGCAGAATTTCATTACCAACTATGTTTGACCAGCATTATAAAGAAACTTCTTTGGAAACAGTCGCACCAGTATGCTCACACTCATATCCTTTTTCCAAAGTAGCCCCAGCTGTGACCCAACAAAACCGCGAATATGGCCATTCACTTTGCAAAAATACGTAGTACATTTACTGAACATAAATTAAGTTAATTTCCAAGCGTCTTTCTGTTTGCTGGGTAAGTTCATCGACGGCGAATTTAACAAACGGTCAGCGATCGAAACCGAAAATTACTTGTGTGTGTGTGTGTGTAACGCCCTTTAAATGACATTTCTCTTTGTCTAAATCACCCGATTTTTTTAACAAAAAAAAACTTACTTTGACATAACTGTTTTTTTTTCTACAAAAACATTCAAACAAATATCCCAATAGGAAATTTGAATATTGGTGAATGTTTTTAAGAGCTGTTTTAACCTTGCGGTGACGTGCTAGAACGGAAATGAGACTTGAACGAAAATTTTCAGCAGTCTCGCTTGATTCGCAACATATTTTGATTTGTATCAACCACCACATGCAACAAATCTCTGTCTTTGGAAGAGAAGATAAATCGAATCGCAACAGGGACAGTGGAAAAAATGTGGTTATGTCTGTTTGCCAGTGCCCAACGTGAGCTACACCCACACCCTGAAATCTACCCTCAGACTGAGTAAGCCGGCCAAACTTTATCAGCTTATAAGGATAACCATACTGATTTTAAAGTCAAGAGATCATTTCGAAATATTCTGGTGGTTATTGTTTAAGATGCATAGCGTGAAAAGGACCTATCGGCGTTCCATCTAAACGTTCGATTTCGTACATATTATTGCCAATTACACTTTTTATCCGACATTTAGAAAATTTACGACAAAATTTAGAATTAATGGCATTTTTGAAATCGCTTAAGATCACGTTTCGCTTATACACCTCCTGACCAGGCTCAAACTTAACTTCACGTTTACGAATATTGTACCTGCGCGCACTCTTTTCATAGGCACTATGTAGGTTTTCCTTTATCTTGTCGCGTATGAGCGCGAGACGGTCTTCACGCTGCAGCAGCCTTATTTCGTTGTCGTCCATTGCGTGCAATTTCCGAGCAAGTTTATAATCCAAGCCGCTGGAAAACATATGCTGGCCAAAAAGCGCAAAGTAAGGAGTAACTCCGGTGGCTTGGTGGATCGAACTGCGTAACGCACATTCTATTTCCGTCAGATACAGATCCCAGTCACGGTGATCTTTTTCCAAATATGCCCTAATGGCGTTGAGCACCGACTGATTTACTCGTTCCGCTGCGTTAGCTTGGGGTGAGTAAAAGGCCGTTCGTAGATGTTTTATTTTGTAGGTCTCAATAAGTTTTTGAAATTCCTTAGACACAAACTGTTTCCCGTTGTCGGAGTGTATAACTTCGGGTACTCCAAATTTGTGGAATATATCATGAACTAAAAATGTAACCACATTACCTGCCGTAGCCTCATGCATCGCTTTCAAGAATACAAATTTCGAAAAATGGTCCAGCACTATAAAGATGTATGCGTTCCCGCCTTTCGACCTAGGGTACTTACCCAGAAAATCTATGTATAGTTTCTGGAAAGGTCGTTCGGTGAAAACTTCTTTACCAATAGATGGTCTCATTTCGTAATTCACAGATTTTGTCTCTTTACAGACTGTACACTTTCGGATATAGTTACGAACTTGTATCACCATTCCTGGCCAGTGATAAAATTGGCGAAGTCGGTGTACAGTTTTCGCGACTCCTCCGTGTGATGCTGTCTCAATGTCATGGGCCTTTTCTATAAGAGCCGATCTAAGCGCCTCCGGGACCCACAGTTTCCAAACATTTTCCTCTAAAGTTTGGTTACCTCTGTCAAATTCTGTTCTCTTAAACACCATTCCACTTTCTACTCTCATATCAGGCAGCTTTTGTTGGTTTTCTTGAACTGTTTTTATTAACTCCAAATATTCCGGCGACTCAAATTCAGTGGTGTCAAAATCAAATATTACGTCCTCTTGCATTTCTGTTTCTTCTACAGAGCGTGAGAGCATGTCAGCTACAATGTTGTCCGCGCCCTTCCGATGCTCAATTTTGAAATCAAACGCTTGCAAACGTAGAGACCATCTTGCCAACTTGCCGTGTAAATCTTTCATGGTCATGAGCCATTTGAGGCTTGCATGATCAGTCACTACTGTAAAATGCATCATCTCTACATATGGTCGGAAGCGTTCAACCGCCAAGATGGCTGCCAGGCACTCCTTCTCAGTTACACTATAGTTCTTTTGACACTGGTTCAGCTTTTGCGAGTAAAACGCAATGGGACGCTCATTGTCATTATCATCCTTCTGAAACAGAACTGCCCCAACACCAACATGTGAAGCATCACATTGAATCCAAAATGGCCTCGAAAAATCCGGATATGTTAACACAGGCGCGGTTGTAAGTGCAAGTTTCAGCCGCTCAAAAGCTTCAATAGCGGGTGGAGTCATTTGAAATTTCACCTTTTTTTTCAGGGTATCACTTATCGGTGCAGCTAGCTCTGCAAAATTCCGAATAAACCGACGATACCAGCCGGCAGTGCCTAAGAAGCTACGAACTTCTTTGACGCTGCGAGGAACTTGAATTCGTGTTATCGCCGCTACCTTTTCGGGGTCGGTTTTGAGCATGCCGCCTCCGATGATAAATCCCAGGTACCTTAGCTCCTTGAAACAAAAATGTGATTTTTCTAATCCTATAGTTAAGTTAGCCTCCTTCAGGCATCTGGCAACTTCGCGCAACACCGACATATGTGAATCGAAATCAGGAGCCACCACCAGCAAGTCATCCAGATAGACAAAAACGTTATCCTTCAGTCTTTGTGGAATGACCCGATCCATGAGACGACAAAGCCTTTGTGCGGCGTTGCAAAGGCCGAAGGGCATCATCACAAACTGGTATAACGGACGCCCAGGCACCGTAAACGCCGTATATTCTTTGCAATCGTCTTCCAATTTTATTTGCCAGAACGCGTTTTTCAGGTCAACACTACTAATATAGTTGGTATAATCCACTCGGCTGAGAATGCCTTCTATATTAGGAAGTGGGTATGCATCTTTTATAGTAAGAGTGTTAAGTTTACGCGCGTCCAGGCAGAAACGATTTTTTCCGGGTTTCCGCACCACCGTAGTTCTATTAGACCATGCACTATTACTTGTCTCGATTACTCCCAATTTTAACATCTTATCTATCTCCGTGTAGACGACTTCCTGCATCGCTGGTGAGAGTGGATAATGCCTATCCTTTATAGGCACAGCACCAGGGATGAGTTTGATAGTATGGGTTTCAAGCTTTGTTTGCCCAAGTCCATGTTCCTCATACGTTAGAAACTCTTTCTTTACGATATCCAACCGCTCACGTTGATCAGGCGTCAACGAGTGTTCTACCTTATTGACCGAAGGATTACAAGATGGCTCACTTGTTACTGAATTTTGTTCGCTATAATTTGGGACAGTGACTTCTGCAACGCCAACAATCTTTGGAGCGAGTTCGAACTTTTTCCAGAAATCGATGCCTAGGTATGCTTCCTGTTCTAGAGATGGACAAAGATAAAATTCGATTTCTCGATTTTTGCCTTCATAATTTATTACCGCGTTCAACTTCCCGATCACTGTGTGTTTGCGTCCGCCTGCAGTACGTACTTGAGAGTAAAAACGCTTGATCTCGCCGCCTATATCCGCAACCAACTCTCGACATCCTTTCCCCAGAATGCTGACAGATGCGCCAGTGTCGAGCAAACCCCTAATTGCGCGTGTGCCGATGATTATCTCTGCGTAAGGGCGCTCATCTTCTCTATCTGTACTTCCTACTGCGGCCGCCACCACTTGACGCATTAACTTACGACGCTTGTGTCTTTGTCGTGCCTTAACAATCCGTCTAGACACTTTCCTCACTCCATCCAACTGTTTTTCACTGAATATCCTGTTTCGCACCTCTAGGTAATTTCCAAATTTTTCATCGTATGGTTTTATTTCCAATAATTTTTTATTTTTTTGACTAACCCCATTAGTTCTGTATCTGTTTTCTAATATACTAACTTTTTTTCCTAATAATAGCTCACTTTTTAGTTCTTGCGATGATGCTGTGGTAACTCGACGGGGTTCGGTCTGGAGCGCGATTCCCCCGTTCCTATTGCGTTCCGCCTGTCGTTTCCCGACTTACAGTTCGGACAATTCGGGCTGAAAACATCTTCCAGTCCGCATTTGTAACAAAATATTTTCCTCGTCAATGACGTGCATTCCTTAAACATATGGCCTGTCTGATTACAGTTCCAGCAGACTATCGCTTTCCTCCGCGGATGTTCCTGTGTTTGGGATCGCGTAGACACCTCCGCAACGTTTTCAGAGCCATCACACTCTTCCTCTACATAACCAGTGCTCATTTCCATTTCACTGAGGTTGTTCCCTCGATATTTTTGTGGATATTTGGTCTGAATTGGAGTCTGATTAGCAAAACGTACCTCTCGCCTAGAAAAACTCACTTCCACTTCTTTACATGCATCACGTAGTTGCTCGACCGTATATATGGACATAGCATAAATGTATTTACGAAGATTTTCATTCAAGTTACGCTTGACTATTTTAATTACATCCTGTTCTGGTATATCAATTCTTAGTCTAGAACGCAGCTGCCATACAGCGTGGAAAAACGTATCTATGGGCTCACCCAAAACTTGCTTCCTTTCAACAAGCTCGTGAAGTATTTCAAAATCACTACGGCTGGATTTATACTGTCGGATTAGGCCTGCTTTCAGAGTTGTCCAATCTAACGCGTTATTATTTTGAGCAAACAACCAATACCATCTACGTGCCTCATCCACGACCAAACGATGGAAATCGCGCAATATCTCCTGCCAAGGACATTGGTATTGAGCCTGCAAGTATTCTATTTGAAAGATAAAATCTTCCACAGATGAATCACCGCGACCGCTAAAAGTAACACCCCATTTATCAACCCTGATCATTCCTACATAAGGCCCTGTGTAAGGCCCCATTGGTGGACCTGGTGTTGGCATGCCACTATTATGTGGTAAATTAGCCATACAGTTATAATTTTGTGGTGCACTAGCATAAACTCCTCTCGCCGGTTGTTGAGAGTTATAGCCTGGTAATACGTTACTACTAGGTGGATATTGTACTTGACTGAAATTAGTAGAGGCCTGCTGCCTAAAATCTCTTGGGTCCTGACCGCCTTCATTTAATTGTTGGTGTGTATAGCTTTGGGGAGCGTATTGGTCTCTGCGCAGCTGCTGTTGTGTACCATTTAAAGTAGCCTGTTGATTGCTATTGGGTTTAAAAGTTGACAGCAAAGGAGCAGGTTTAATCGCTTGAAATGGTTGCTGGCGAAAATTTAAATTATTATCGTTTGGAGAGTTACTGTATAGAAATTGGTTATAATGACTAAAATTGTTTCTTGGTTCTTTTTGCAAAAACCCCCTATCTAAATTTGCCAATGGTGGTGCAACTTCGCCTACGTCCCGCTGTTTTTCATTAATTTGGTCCAAACATAGTACAATTCTCCCTAGCGCCTCCTCTAAAGCGCTAATTCTGTCTCCTGTGTGCTTATCTTTTGACGGGTCTATCCTTCCGCCCTTGTCTTTTTGAACCTTATTCAAATTCGGTGGTGGTTGCGACATGTCCAATTGAAGCATGCAATTTGAACTATTTTTAGGCTTGGTACCATTTTTGTTCCCTGATTCTGAATTTAAAATAGTGCCTGCATTACTAGAAGCCATTGGGAGCGCTGCGGCCCCTTCACTCAACTGGTCTGTACCAAGACCCTGAAGTCTGGTGTTTATCCCTCTGTCCTTGTTTTGATTATTAACATTTATGGTCTTTGACAAATCTATAAAAAATTCTGCCTCCTGACCTGGAGTCTTTGCCGGTGGTGTTGAAAACATTTTGAATATTATTTTTTTGCAACTCTAACGTATTATTTAAATCGTGCTGAAATTCATTCAAGCTCATAAAAAAAACTGTCTTAGTTTCAAGAAATATTTTTTTTCGAATAAGTCACAGATGTAGGGGTGGATCCCCAACAGAGGTGAACATTTGGATACCGCTTCTGTTTCTTTACTGCTTCTTATGAGTTTATCACTCTTGCACATGTCTGCCGATTTGTCTATTCATGAAAAAAGGACGGACAAAAAAAAAACTCCCAAAAATGCCTCAGCAGCTTATTGACAGTGCTGCTTCACGATGCGGCAGTAAACCTATTCCATATAAAGAAGGTACTGGTCACCGTTTTCCTCCACCACTTTTTATACAAAAACTGCTGTGCCTTCCACTTTACTCCCTTTTTAAAATTTCTCGTAATATTGCGGACGACGAAACGGACTCAAAATTTATTAATTACTTGAAAAAAAACTTTTACAAAACGAATTCGTGTCAGAGATTCTCCAATTAATACCGCAGCCACGATACAAAGAAAAAGTGCACTATAATTAAACTTTCCCTGCCATCGCATTTCCGAACGATGAAAATCTCGATGCTTATAAAATACTAACTAGCCTTTTACTTCACATTAAAAACTAGGTTATCGTCGTACTTGACCCCGTTCCATGGAACGACTACGATCTTATATCTTGAATCTGACCTCACTGTTCCTTATTTATAAAAGCATCAAACCAATGAATGCATTTAGACTTTTCATTCTAAGCCACTCTTCGGAACGAAAACTTTCACAAACTCGGATCTCTACTTTAGTTTCTATGAGTCCTTGAAACATTGCATTTGACTGCTCGGAGCAATTGACCATATAAAATTTTCATATTAAGACAAATTTGAAATCAAGACATCCGTAGCATGATATGCAATCCTTCAAGAAGTCATAGTTTACCCCTTTTTATTTTAATTCTAACCTTGTCCCTAAAAAAAAAAATAAAAAGAATTGGGCGCCATTATTGTTATGATTCCTAGTTCATCGAACCGGTTGTGGTTTGCACCGGCTAGCATTTTACCTTCGGGCGGGGTTATCCTACCTCCACATCCGGTCGTGGAGCATACAATACTCCGACTTTCATCGGAATGGAACAAGATTAGAGAAAAAAACTCATGCCAAAATAACCAAAATAATTTTACACGAAGCGACAAACTGACAGACCGGATCTCGATGGAATGATCCTTAATGTGACCCTCCCTACCATACTGCACCTTATTACACTTGATATGCAGCCCTAACCCTTCGTGGCCAAACGCCTCAAAAGAAACTTTAACTCATCTTATACGCAGTATCCCAAATGTATCAGCCCCCATTTAAGAATCCCCCCCTTACTATCTCAAGTTAGCACGACATATGGATTTTTGTATTTTCACAAATATTTAATTTTATTCAAGAAATTATTCCCTATCTTCATATATACATGTGTATGAGTATATTTCTACCAATGCATATGTATATTTACAAACCAATAGTTTTGGAATTTATGATCCAAACTAAATCTACATTTAACTTTACAATAATACAATGACACCAACATCCACTGTTGGAAACTAAGTTTAAGATTTATAAACGAAATAAATTTTAAATAATTTCCCTTTAGGTTACAAAACACACTTAAGAAACGACATAAAATTATGTTTTTATGCAATTTAAATAAAGAATAATTTTCCCCAAATTCAACAACGTGTTGTGTTTTTTTTTTTATGATTTCGAATACTTTAGGCCCCCTCAACAAATCAATTAAGTTTTATTTTGACAATGTTACTTGGTACTGCGTTAGAACCAAGAAACGTTTAATACAAAAAAAAAATGTCCTATCCTACCTGGTAGAGCTCTGCAAGGAGGTTTACTTGTGCGACAGTAATTAAAATTTCGGGGTTGCCAGCCGCAAAAAGAAAATTATTCTTTGGCCCGCTATGTGGCCATACAAAAACATCAATGATTAAATATGATATTAAATAATATTCAAAATAATGATAATATTTAGAAAATCGCGAAATAATTCTTATATGTGTATGCCTATATTCGAAAATAATAAATAAATTCACCACACCAATCGTGCTACACCACTCGTGCTGAAGTTCACAAGTACAAATTCTTGATTATTAGAGGCCCATAGCCTTCAGCCCTTCATTTTTGGGTTTAACCGTGGTAACACCACAATCTTACACAATTTGGCCGAGATCGATTTATGAAAATCACCTACTTGATTTTTAATTTTTGCCGACGTGATATTTTTACTTTTTAATTACGTGATTATGTTCTGCTTTCCGATCTACGTAATATTTTGGTTCATTTACGTGATTGCGTGATTGCTTTCTTTCACCTACGTCATTGGTTTTTTTTATTTACGTGATT
Source organism: Calliopum simillimum (assembly GCA_951812925.1). NCBI lineage: Eukaryota > Metazoa > Arthropoda > Insecta > Diptera > Lauxaniidae > Calliopum > Calliopum simillimum. Next base: position 63,418,792 of record OX638369.1, on the reverse strand, counting down.
ACCTTTTTTCATCTACGTCATTGGGCCCGTTCAAGGCGAATATTTCAGAATAGGTTTACTGGAACAGAATCTTTCACTACGGATTCGCGTTCTTAAGGAGCGATCCAAGATTTTATTTTGATAGAGCTTACCGAAGTTGTCCACAAGGTGGAAAAATTTACGATTAGGTGAACCAACAAGGTATGAAAGCTGCGACACCTCTGCGTAGCTCGTTTGTTCAGTCTGCCCAGCACCCTGTGGGTTTTATGAAAACACTGATTTTAACTTTTGGGCCAAAATGGCTTTAAGCAAAATGTACAAACTTACGTTATTTAAATATCCGGGCAAATTGCCACGAGGACTTTGACCACCAGTCAAAAATGGTGGTTTATTTTATTCCGCTTGCACGGGCCCGTTCAACCTGTATGTATGTTTGCACATTTAAAAATATTCAATAAAAATGATTGCACTCTCGGTAAAAACTCACGTTTATTAAATTGTAATCTTAATGCGTGTACAATTAAACTGCTTAAGTTTTTGGCCAAGCTAGCCGGCAATAAATTTATTTAAAGTGAACTGAACGTTGTCTTTTTACAAATTAAATTTTAGCAGCGCAAAACACGTCTATCGTCCACAAAGTTTTAATCGTTTTTCGCTCTTGAATAAATTTCAGTATACCACCGAACCAAAGTCAGCGATTGCACACATGCACACACAAACATAGAAAATGCTTTTGCTGTTATTTGCCTGAGCAACCCAGCAAACAATTTTAGTGACTTAGGATTAAACGCATGGAAATAGTTTTCAGTTCCAAATGTTTTCATAGCCTATTTTTTTTTTACAAACAAGACCGGACAAAAAGTCCACAAAATGCCAATCCCATTCATGATTTCGATTTATCACAGCAAATGCAGAATTTCATTACCAACTATGTTTGACCAGCATTATAAAGAAACTTCTTTGGAAACAGTCGCACCAGTATGCTCACACTCATATCCTTTTTCCAAAGTAGCCCCAGCTGTGACCCAACAAAACCGCGAATATGGCCATTCACTTTGCAAAAATACGAAGTACATTTACTGAACATAAATTAAGTTAATTTCCAAGCGTCTTTCTGTTTGCTGGGTAAGTTCATCGACGGCGAATTTAACAAACGGTCAGCGATCGAAACCGAAAATTACTTGTGTGTGTGTGTGTGTAACGCCCTTTAAATGACATTTCTCTTTGTCTAAATCACCCGATTTTTTTAACAAAAAAAAACTTACTTTGACATAACTGTTTTTTTTTCTACAAAAACATTCAAACAAATATCCCAATAGGAAATTTGAATATTGGTGAATGTTTTTAAGAGCTGTTTTAACCTTGCGGTGACGTGCTAGAACGGAAATGAGACTTGAACGAAAATTTTCAGCAGTCTCGCTTGATTCGCAACATATTTTGATTTGTATCAACCACCACATGCAACAATATCTCAAAAAGCATACGCGATATAGCAAATCCGAGACTGAATTGTTATTCAGGTCCGACAAATAAATCGAAAATGACTATTTTTGTTTTGGTTGGCTGTATTTTTTCAAAACTACCATTTTTCGACCTTTTTGGAGGGGGTGGCACCTAATGCGATTTTATAAATTATTGAATCTGGCTCCTTACGCTACCAGGTATTGTATGACAATAGGAAACCAGGGTTCCCGTCAACTATGAATTGAGCCCCGTTCCGAGAAACCGTGTAAGATTTAAGAATCTAATACAGTGGTAGGCAAATTAACGAGAAAGAGTTTGAGAGAAGATAGATTGGAGATCGAAAAAGATAAACAGAGATAGATAGAAAATTGAGAGCTCAATTGAGCTATGGAATACCGATTACAAGTTTAATATTATTATAGGTCACCTGAAGTTTTCCAAATGAGCGAGAGTCGAGCCGAACAAAACACAAATATGAAACACCCTGTTCGTATTTACATTAAAACATGTCCGCTTTTACCGCAAAGGAAATCAACACATATGCATTCTCAATTCATCCGCTACATTTTTTTTGTTTGTCTCTTTTCCTTCCGACAACAACAACAACAACAACAAAAACAACAACTACAAGAGCAACACGAACATCGACAGCAGCAACAGCAACAACTCAACTCGCGCTTTTGCTAAACAAGCAAAAGTTTTGTAAACAAAAATTGTTTGCGAGGCAAAAGTTTTTTACATCATCACACAGTTGTTGTTGTTGTTGTTGTTATTACTACCATTGGATGCTGCTGCTGCTATTGCTGTTGTCGTTGGGTTTTGTAGGACCCAAAGGATCTATATTAATACGAAGGTATAAAATAATTCTCTGCCATTTTGGCTCTTATCGGCTTAAAATTCTGTGTTTTGTTGTTGCTGCTGCCTGTTGTATCTATTTTTTTTTTCATATTTCAGTTATTTTTGTTGTATATTTATGAAATTGTTATTATTCTTGTTGTTGTTGTTGTTGTTGTTACTGTTGTTTACATAGGTGCTTTAACAGCTTTTGCAAAAAAAAAAATACTGGTATGTAACAGCAAAAAATGACTTTCTGTGATCATAATGCATCCCAAAGGGTACGGGTACTCAATTTTATTTTTGTTTTGCATAACTCATTGAAATTAATTCATAACGTGAAAACAGCAAATAATAATAATAATGACATGTGAACACACATAGATACATACGGGTGATTCACCTCACGAAGAAAGGAAAATTCATTATTTTACGCAAATACATACTTTTTTTTTTTGTTGGATCTGAGCTCTGACAAGTAGTTTAGGTTCAACTTTGCTGTTCTTGTAATTTTCTTAAACGAGCCGGTCAAAAAAATAAGATGCACGACTTTTATGGTCGTTAAAAAAAATGAGCTAAGGTTGCTAATTACCTAAAATAATTATAATTACTACCATAAGTTTCCAGGAGACTGGGCACGAGGCCGAGGTTTTTTTCACTTTTCAGTCAATACATCTTCAATAAAACGCTTAACGACTAGGTTATGGAATTTTTCATTAAATTGCTATGGATTTATCAAATACTTATGTATATAAAAATTACCGTTTGTCTGTTGGTATATCAAAGTGCATAAAACAATCCATAATTCCTTAAGTCTAATGAATTGGCCCACTCCCTTGACTATAGAAAAAAACCAGACCATTACGTTCCGTCCTCCGTGTTTAACAGAGGCTTTGAAAAACTTTGGTTTCAATCTTTTTCATTTTGGTCTACTTGCACAAGTAAATAGAAACTTCGCAAAAGTACTTGACAGTTCGAGATGTCAATAAAAACAGTGATGCCAAGTGATGTCAACAAATTATTAGCCGAGAGAATCAACGAGATGTTGCCAGATGTTTCGTTATTGCAATTCTAGAATGTTCATACGGGTATAAAAGTAGCTGTTCATGAAAGCTGCGAACACAGTTGATTTTAAGCAATAAAGCGAAAAGGTTGTACACACAGTGCCAGTGAAAGTAAATAAAGTGCTAATTGTAATATTAGATTTTGAATGTAAATAAGCAGTAAAATAAACAATTGTACCCTGTAAAAATAAACGTTTTAATTTAAATAAACCATTTTATAACTAAATAAACCTAAATTTTTATATTAATATGTTTTAAATTTCATCCATCTCAACTAAACTGTTTCAGAGGTACAAAAAATTATGTTTTTGGGGCGGGGTTCCTCCTCTTTTTAAATTAGTGTTATTTGGCGTATTGCCCTTTACATATACTAGCGTTCGCCTTGTGGCCGAAATTCGACCATTTTGATTTGGCCATAAAATAAAGGAAAAAGTTTTTATACCCTTCTTTGGTCGGTAAAACACAAAAAGCTTTTACTATTCTTCCTTAGGGTTCGGGTAATCTGCATTGGTGCAGCAGCTAAGTTGCAATATCGCACTTTCCATTTAGAAGCGTGTGCCTCCTACTAAAGAGCAAACAGTTTTTGATATCTTTCTATACCAAAATTCATAAAAATCAATCATGCTATCGTACTATATGGTGCTAACTCTATATCTATACCAAATTTCATAAAAATTGTATGCAGTATTTTCGCCATGAGAGCGTTTTTTCCATTTAGGGGCGTGGCACCACCCACTGAAAACATAATGGTCATGTTATCGTTTCTTAGTGCCAATCCTATCTTCATACCAAATTTAGTTGAAACCGATGCAGCGGTTTAGCCGTGAGAGCGTTTTTTCATTTAGGGGCGTGGCACCGCCCACTGAAAAAAATTAATGGTCATACTATCGTTCCTTAGTGCTAACCCTATCTCCATACCAAATTTCGTTGAAACCGATGCAGCGGTTTAGCCATGAGAGCGTTTTTTCCATTTAGAGGCGTGGCACCGCCCACTGAAAAACATAATGTTCATATTATCGTTCCTTAGTGCTAACCTTATCGTCATATCAAATTTCGTTGAAATCGATGCAGCGGTTTAGCCGTGAGAACGTTTTTTTCATGTAGGGGCGTGGCACCGCCCACTGAAAAACATAATGGTCATATTATCGTTCCTTAGTGCTAGCCCTATTTCCATACCAAATTTCGTTAAAATCGATTTAGCGGTTTAGCTGTGAGAGCGTTTTTTTATTTAGGGGCGTGGCACCGCCCACTTTAAAAAAAAATATAGTCCTATGCACTGCTCCTCTTCACAACCTTTCCAACAGAAAAAAAATCAAGCAAATCGGTTGAGATTTAGGTATAGAAACAGGGACTGAACGGATTTCGTTTGCCTATTTATATATAGATGCCCAATTTTATTCCTATGCGTCAAACTTCTTCTGAGACACGTCAAATTTTGTATTTTAGGGGCGTGGTACCGCACATTTTTTAAGAGTCCTATTTGGCTATGTGCCAAATTTCATTACTATGCGTCAATTAGTTTCTGAAATGTGTAGAATGTTGTTTTTTATGGGCGTGGCACCGCCCATTTTTCTAATGCATATTATTTGGTTTAATGCGCTTAACATATGCATGCGGCGAATTTCATTCCTATTCAATGGACAGTTTCAAAGATATGTTGAGTCTTGTTTTTTAGGAGCGTTGCACTGCCCATTTTTTACTTTATAACCTTCCCCTGATCCAAGCTAACATACTCTGAAAATATCATCAAAATCGGCGGAGTGGTTTTCGAGTCTATAAAATACGAACACAAGGACAAACTTAAATTTTTATATGAGCTGCTTATTATTATTTAAGTCCAAAACGGCAAAAATAATGTCATAATATGAATTGGCTTTTAAATTGATCTATTTTTTTTTTTTTTTTTTTTTTACTTACAAATTCGTTAGACCTCTACACCACTGACTTATATGATAAAGAGCTATAAAATTTGTATGTATATTAAACAAATGTCTCTCCATACAGAATTTGATATTAGAATGCTTCCAAAAGCCTTACAAAAAATCATTTTATAATCAGTTTCAATTCAACTAACCAAAAGTAAATAAATTAGAGAATGGAAAATAGAAAATTTAAATAAAAAAACATCAAATAAAAAATAAAATATGTAAAGATTTAATCTCCCAGTTTTGTAAGAAGTGCTCAAATACCACTTCTGTGACAGCTTCTTAATAAAATAAAATTGTGTTTACAATCGGTTAAATCGGTTGGTAAAATTTTCCTTTTTTTTAACCGTTTAAGAGAAATCCCTCGCACTGTTTAAAATCCACAAATTTAAGAGAGCATTCGTTAAGAGTAATTTTGGCAATTCTCTTTTTAGGCCTGTTTGTTTAAGTTTTCAGTGTTGCAGTTTTTATTTTTTTTTTCAAGGGGAACTGCAAGAATTTATAGGTATGCATTATATTATAAACGTAATTTTTCTAAACAGTTATTGAAATATAAATTGAAAAAACAAAAAAAAAAAAAAAAAATACATTGAAGCTGAGAATTTTCCAAATTTTTTGAAGACTTTTTAGAGGGTCCTCAAATCCAGCCCATACGATGTTTGGAGTTTTATGTACTTATATAACAAATTCCCGAGGAATATTTAATCACGATAACCCCTAATATCTCAAATTCAACATTAATAGTATATTATTTTTTTATTAGCTAAAATAACTACACGAATTTCGAAATTTATTCCAATTGAAAGATTATAAATCTACACTTTGGATGAATCTTTTCGTCTAAAACTGACAGTGAAATCATACAAGAAACATCATTAAAGAACATTTCAGGCGATGTTTGTTCTATTTCTTATTCATAAGACCAATACTGCCGTCCTAAGCAAGAATGCCGTAACTCCAATTTTCAAAAAAAATGAGTTTATGGCGTTTTTTGGGTCATCACGGTTCTGTCCATCAACCCACAAGAACAGGTTGCATTATACCTTTATTTTCCCTATAAAATCAACAACGACTTTTGTCGTAACTCCCAGCCGTACACATTTTACAATTTAAGAATACCGTATCTCCACATGCTAAGCAAAAACACCGCAACTCCATAAAAATGTATGTAGTATCATACATTTTTAAAATCATTTCATTTCCCTAAATCATTTTAAAACAAACAAATTTTCTTTATGACACATCTCGTGCGCGTAGGAAGTTTCGATTATGGCCTCTGGACAAGTCAGTCAGTAAAATTTTCTCTAAGACCTATTTTAGAGTATGGTTCCACAGAGGAAAATTGTAGCAGCTCAGATTGATTGAATCTGTAATTTTTAAAAGGGGATATGTGACTAAATTGAAACTTATGAAAAATTTAAGAAAAATCCTCATAAGTTTGGTAAATCTTATTTCTGTGCGATTTTAGTGATGGGGATTAACTAACAATAATAGTAAGCAGTAATCTGCGTACTTGAAAAATAGATAAATCACCCAGTGCCATCGCCACAATGACAAAAAGGCAAAAGAATAATTCTCTGACGACCGACACATATCCCCTTTTAAAAATGACCGATTCAATTAATCTGTGATTCAAGTTGGAATTCACAACTTAAGTAAATTCAAACCCATATGGCGGACAACGAATCAGATCAAATCCCTCTTACAAAAAAAGGAACTGTGCGTAAGCGGAAATATTACAAATACACTGCAGAACAACGGAAAAGAGCTTGCCAGGAAGAAAAAACCAGTAGACACAAAATTGGTATTGGTCTTGGTCACCAAAAGACAAGAGTGTTTCTTCGGAATTACTCTTTCTTCATAGTAAATTTAATCAAAAGTTGTCTTTACGGCATTTTTGATTTGTATCAGCTTCGTCAGAAGTAGTGCGATGCAAAACATATTACCGTAACTCCATTTTCGACTGAAATTTACGGAATTGGCTATTTCTACTATTGCCATTATGTAGAGCGTGAAAAATCCTCTAGGAATGAGGAATAAAAACTAGTTTTTCTTAAAGCTGAAACCGTTGATGAAACGAAACAGCAAGAAACACAAAAACTCATTTTACAGAAATGAAAATTTATTGGAGTTACGGCATTCTTTCTTAGGACGGCAGAATAGGGATACCAAAGTAAACTGAAGAAAACGAAACTAAAGATTTTTTTTTTAAAAATAGTTATGGTAGTTTCCAGAGGCTGAACAATTTTCTGAGCAAAATGGCGAAAAAATTTTTTAAGATAAAAAAAGTATGTGACATATGATAAATATTTAGAAATTAAGATGGCTTATGTTCTAGAAAAATAGCTTTTTTTTTGTTGACTACCGATTATAAATGCAAGTTTAAAAAAGTTTCTAGGTAGCTTATAGTGCGATAATCTGAATATATGGGCCTACAATCCCAGTTGGGTTATCCTGAAAAATTGACTCAAATCAGTTAAGGTACATTAGTTTTATTTATTTTTTCTATTTTGAAAACATCAAGATATTGGTGTCAATAAACCGAAAAAGGACATGTGAATTTCTCTCTTTCTATTTATGTCTCTTAACTTGTTAATTCTGCGGGATTTACTCTCTCACGTTATATTTTTTAGCGTTGTTCTCAACACACTAATCGAATTATAGTCGCACATTCACGTGGCCAGACTCAGCATGTCAGAGTTTTCCCCCATTGATGTGCGTTGCATTAGGACTAACAGGTGCCTGTTTGGTGAAGGCCAAGACAGTGGTGCTGAGAGACGCAACAATGGGATATTAATTTTAGACCGGTAGTAAAGTGTACTAAATATTAATGAGCACAAAAATGTAAACAGCGAGAGAATGAAAGATGGCAAGGATACAGCTGATAGGAAATTGAGAGACAGATTAACAAATAAGAGAAATTGGGGTGCATAGACCGTTGCAGCGCCGGCGCATTAAATACTTAATGCGAGTGAGTCCTATTGATGAGAATTTCCCAATTCCTCTCGAGTTTTGTACATTATTCCTTGACATTTTCAGGATGGCAAAAATATTTGTTTTGCACGATTTCACGATTATGCTATCATTTGTGCGCGCCCCAAGTGCGTTCTCACGGGGGGATGACATATGTATGAAAAGGTAAAATACAAAGGGAAAACGGACGCATCGAATTAGTACAAATTGTGCATTCAAACGGTACGGGTGTACGACAATTCGCGACGAAAATCTTGTGAAGAAATCAGAAGCGATTTTGCATTTCGCAATGTGTAACGGGTTGTAAAATAAAAAAAAAAAAGAAAAACAAAGTCTCCCGTGACGTTTTCGGGATAAAGTAAAAAAAGAAAAATTTAGGCGGCAAAACTTTTGCCCCAAAACAAAAGCGTTTGTTTCTCCATTTTATTTTGTTTTTGTCAACTTTTTCTGTAATTTCCTGGCTGTGTGCGTGCGTGTGTGGCAGAATCTTTGAAAATATATTTCATAACGCGGTGTTTCCGAAAGTTCCGTGGTGCACAAAAAAAGTTTTCGCACGAATACGAAATTAATCGAAACGCTTCCGGCTTGAAACGCGTACGCTTTTGTGTTCGGCAATACAAGACCAATGTGAGTGGGTGAATCTTTGTGAAAAATTTAAAATAAAAGGATTCGTGCATCTGTCATAATTTTATAAAAAACGAGAATCCTTTTTTTTTTGCTAAAGTGTAAAAGTTACAACAACAACAAACAGTGTGAAAATAGCTGAAATTCATTTACGCGCGCTATTTGAGAATATTTCCAATGGAATTAAAGTGAGTGGTTTTTACAGTATGTCTCTACCCACTTAGATTTTTCTTCTACAGAGACCATGACATAATAGAAACAACACCTTTAAAATGTTTTAATTTGGGGAAAATAAATTTAGCAAAGGGATCGAAAAATTAAGATTTCGAATGACAGACAACGCAGCGGCATGAAAAAGTAAGAATGGTAATGTAGTCATTACACTGTGATGTAGCCCTTATTAAAATGGCAGGGAAAACTTACCCCAAAAGTCACGTAGTTGTAACGAATTTTATCAAAACTACACACAGAAAAAAAAATTGTATTTCCAACAACTTTATGTTTTAATTCAAGAATTTTTGTTGGTTGAAATCTTCCCAACAACTTTTGCTCTTGTTTTAAATACGAAATTGTTATGTTTTTAATAAAACGAAAAATTCTTGAATCAAGTAAAAAGTTGTTGAAAGTTTAAGAACGACAATTGTTGTTTTAAAAGCGAAACTGTTGATAATATTTAGAAACAAAATAGTTGCACGAAGAATAAATGATTGAAATGTTTGTGGTGGTGGTTATATTCATAAGTATTTATTTGCCATTTATCTTACAGCAATAGAAATGATACAAAATCTAGGACATTATGTTCTGTATGAGATGAAGCCGTGTGCGTGTGGACTGTTGCTTCTACGGCAGAAAAGGAAATGTTCTTTGCACCTTATCGTGAGTGACAATAGAAAATGGATACAGAACGATAATCCCAAGCGTAAGAAGTCTTGAGATAAGTCAGGTCCATGCATCGACATCGTCCGCACATCCGAATATCCATGTGAAGCTTCTCTGCATATAGTGGAATCAACGGGGTGTAATTGATTATGAAATTCATATGCTGCCAGAGAGATAAGAAAAAGTAATGTTGAGTCAAATGTTTCTTACCCTCATTCGTTAAATAGAGCTTTTTAAAAAAAAAACAAACATCTAGAACTTCTTCAGGAATATAAATTGCTTATTTTTTGTTTTGTTCACAAAACTGGTGTTTGACGCTTTGTATTCAAAAATATTTTTCATATTTTTTATGACAAATGCGTAAAAATATTAAATATCAAGAATAAAATTGTTGGTTTAAGAATAAAATACTTATTCGAACAATTTAGAAATAACAATTTTTTGAGAGTGAAAAATTGTTGTTTTAACAATCTTTTTTTTTTCTGAGTGTATTTAACCAGAAAATAGGTATATGCTATGAGCGTCAAACGTGAGTCAAAACCTACAAAAGTTTTTAGGTGTAAATTTTAATTTTTTATTGAGGCAACAGAAAATTTAATTTATTCTTTACAAAATTATCACAAAAACAAGACAAAAGCTTAACTTCTCGATTTTTTATTAATAACAAAATCAAAAAAGTCCATATATTTCGACCCAAAAGTATGTCAACATTTCCACACTTTGTTAACCTGAAATTAAAAATTTATATTTTGTGTGACTCTCTTTGTCTTTTATTATACTTTTTGGTCTTTTCGAGCATTCCCCTTCCCTGTTTATTTTGTTCTCCAAAAGGGCTGTTTTTAAAGTTTCCTAATTGGTAAACGTGATTACAGCGTAGGGGTTCTGTAGAGCAACCATTCTCTTGCTAATCTGGTTGTTTGGTTCAGATCATTGTCCTACTGGAAGATTTATTGTAGCGGCAAATCTAATTTAGCTAAGCTAGGCTGAATATTTTCGGTCATTTAAATAAATTAAATTCTAAAATAAATACAGTTTCTCCTATTTCTCATACTCCTTACACTGGGAAATAGCCTCAAACCATGATGGAACAACCGCATTGGTTAGGGTACTTATGATGTTTTTTCTTATAATTGCCATGTAGTGTCCTATCAGCTTTTCTGCGCGTCCAGAAATTAAAATAAGTTATTTCTCGTACTAAATAAATATGTATTTCTATGAAAACATTGCTTCAAAATTGGTACTATCCCCTACAAAATCCACTATTTTCATTGTTCTTTAGTCAATTTTTTTTAGTTTACCGCTTCTATTGTCAGCTGTTGTCAAACAGTTCAATATTTGGATTGGTGAATATTCTGATTCTCGCATTTTAAATCAGGGTTTTAGCTATGAGAAATGCGAAAAAAAATTCAATTTCGCATTTTTTAATAATTCAAGGGTATTCCGCAACCAGAATGAATACTGTTAAGCATTATTCATCTGATAGATTCTGCAAGTCAACGAACCAATATTTAATTCGACCATCACCGTTATCGCTGAAACTTTTTGGCATGGTACCTAACCCAATCTGACTAGATACGTATTTTTTATTTTGCCCGAATCGGTTTCGTTGACTGGTGGGCCATATGACAAAAATTATGGAATTTGTTTTGAGCTGATAAAAAAAATGAGTTCAACTAAATGTTCATTACTTCGGTGCCTGTCGGCCAAATGTAACAATTTCTTTTTTGAATTATGAAGAATTTAATACGTTCCGAATTCTAAAAAATGTTTATAAAAAAAGTAAAAAAATTTCAAAAAGGAATATCTCGAAAAAGTTGAACATTAATATACTAATACAACGACATCACCACAAAATAGGATGCATGCTATTCAAAATACACAAACAAAAATACATATGAAAGCAGCGAGCTGATATCGTTCGCGTCTTTGAAAAATACCAATAAAATACCTGATGATGTACTATTTCGCATTTAACTCTTTGAGTTTGATAAAAAAAAATCGCACATTCTTGTGCGTATAAAAATTATCATCAGAAACAATTTACGTGTTTGTTTTCGTTTGGGCATCCGAAAACTAAATGCAATTTGCATGATTGTTGTAATTTGGTGATATTTGCAAAATATTGTGTTTGTTGTAGGAGTGTAATGAGTTTTGTAGGTGGTGAGCATCCCTGTACAAAACAATGAAATTCTATATATAATCTCAAAAGTGAACATAAGCGCCATAAATTTGGTTAGCAACTTTATCTATTGATAAATATCCGTTCGTCCAAAACTATTTTGAATATCATATATTTAATCCTCATTCGGCAAACTATTTAAACATTTTTACTAAAAAAAAATATGTTTTCAGTCAGTTTAGGGAACCCATCTTTGAATGCTCAAATTAGTTAATTTCAAGAGTTAAAACTGCAAAAATAAAATTTGAATTTTTTTAATTGAAGAGTTTTTTTTTTTTTGTTAAAGTTTTGTTTTCCTATTTCGGCTGACTAGTTACCCAGGTGACTATATAAGAATGTATGATGCACTTATGAAGACAGCAATCGCCCCGGTTGGCACAATTTAGAGGGCGTCAAAATGGGCTTTCAGAGGCGGAAAAATCAGTTCTTAAAATCGAAATTTTTTTTTTTTTTTGACTATCAATCCGAATGACAAATATCGTATTCCTTTTTTTTTTGTGATCACTATCAGTCGCGGTGCTCCATTTGTCACTCAGAATTAATGGTTGTACCCAAAAGAACATTCAAGACCGGCTCAATGACATAGCGGACAGAAAATACTACAGAACACCTGTATTATCCGTTCGGCGTTTGTCGGTACTTAAAGTCGAATCACCTGAAAGACTGTTGAGACAGCTTATACTGGCTGGGATCTGTAGACTATGTATGTATGTATTCTCCTTTAACTCCTAGGAGGAGCATAGGGCCAATGGAAAGCCTAAGCCATTTAGTTAAACAAATAAATTTGTAGGTAGGAAGCCAATTCTGCGTTTTTTTTTGTAGGGTATATATTAGTTGTGATACATCATATCTGTACCGGTTATAATGAGTTATTATTTCAGGCATGTTTGTAGAAAGATAAATTTATAAATACGATGCATCGTAGTGTATGTTGGCATTAGCTTTGTAACTCATAAGCAACCTGTCATGATGGAACACAAACTTACTTTCACAAAATGGCAAAATTGCATTAGGTATAAAACGTTTATGTTTTCGCACCGTGCTGACTGAGCTAAACTTTTTTCTACACACAAAAAAAAAACAACATAATATTAATGAAAAATTCATCTAATCTGAGCCGATAACAGCATTCATTGACTATATGAATCATTTTATTGAAATTTTAGAACTTTTCATAAAATATAAGAACGAAATTCATAAATTTTTTTTATTTTTCAAAATAAAAAAATTTACGAATTTCGTTCTTAAATTTCAATAAAATGATTTATATAGTCAATGAATACTGTTCTCGGCTCAAATTCGATGAATTTTTTTATGTTCTATTTTTTGTGTGTAATAGCATATCACCCAATTGCGATGTTGTAAAAAAAATCGGCCGTAGTGAGGTTGCGTCCACTATTTTTCCATGGCTTCATCATTTTCAAAAAAATTTGTTCTCCCCAATTAGGACCTCTTTCCTAGCCGGGCTGTCAACCGAAATATCAAGCAGCGGAAAGTATCACCGACCAAGAAAATGTTCAAACTGTTCTTTCACGGCTTGGATAGGGTATATTGGTGAACGATAGTTGGTCACGAAATTAAAAGAATTGCTCAAAGTCTTACATTTATCGTGAGTTTTGCTGCACCATAAAAAGGAAATGTATGCGGAGCCCACAAATTATCGATAATAATCTAAATAATCAATTTACATGCATCGCAACGTAAAATAGACCCACGAGATGCGTCTGTTTCTATGATGACAGTTTTTTCCGCAAGCTCGTGCGTTCGATTATGGATGTTAATTATCAAATTTTTTTTTTAACTAATTTTACCTAATCATCAAAAACTTCCAAAATCCAAAATTATACAAAAAACTAGTTTTGAATTCAATTTTTTATTATTTAATCACCCGGGTGACTAGTCAGCCGAAATGTGTTGAAAAAATCCTCAGCCGAATGAGGGTTAAATTTAAGCTGAGTAGGACTTTAATGGCGTCGCTTAAAACCAAATTCCGTTGTAATTTCGATTTATGAAGGACTTAAAACGTATAAAAAATAGATTTTTTGAAAAAAATATTTCTTTCTAAATAATTTAAACACATTTTAATGTATGTACTAAGCACATTATAAAATTGAACTAGACATAGATATTAGGACAAAATAAATATACTATACTCTATGTAGGGTAGCTAAAATAAAAAAATGCATAATTTGGGTTCTGCAAAGAGTTTGTGGCCAATCTCTATGATATGTTTTGGTATATCTATTTCCATATAACCTGAAGATTAACAGACTTATGTCAGTTTCTGCTCTCTAAATAAATTATTTTAAGTATTTTCTAAAAAGAAACAACAATTGGGTAAATACCAGTAGAAGCTAAGAAAAGAAGCACAGAATTCTTTGAATCACGTTTCCAGCCACAATGCAACACATGCGTTGACAGTTCCAGCATTTTACCGTTACAAACTGACAGCTACAGACAGTTTAGCGCTTAAAAATCGAGGAAACCAGCACAAGTTTCACAAGAAAAGTAAAAAACAAAAAAAGAGCCAACAATAAAAAACGAGATTTTAATTGAAAAACGTGACAGAGTTCTTCTCCTCCTTTATCTCCTACATTTTGTTTTTTTTTACAGATTTTTTCTTCTGCTTTTTGTTTTTGTGAAAAGCCAAAAGCAGTCAGGCTACTTGATGCTGATGTAGCTCCTGTTATTGTTTGTTGTTGTGGCTGCTACTTTTATCCTTGTCGCCGCTACCGCATTCGTCCAGAACGAGTGTAAAAGTTGCCATATGTGTCTGAACTTTGAAGGAGAACGATTGTAAAAGGATGAGTCAGGGATGATCGAAAGACGGGGTCACTAAAATCAAGTCTTTGCAAATATCTGGCTTATGTTTACAGAAAAATAATGGTTGATAATTTTGCAGCTCAGGAAATTTGTGATAAAAAAGTGGGAGTTATATTCGTAAAATTTCTAGCTTAGGAGATATCCCAAGCTTTTTTTGTATTGAATGTTTTCGAAACTGTTGTACTTAAGAAATGAAGTACTTGTTTCATAAAATGTAAAATGTATCGAATAGTATTTTGTTTAGTTTAGTTTGAAAAATACTTTTCCTTTTTTTCAAAAATAAACTTTATGAACAAAAGGTTATGGGCCCAGGAGCTAACAAGAAAAATTTGTCATACATAAATATTAAGTTAAAAAAAAAAAAATTTTTTTTTTTGTGCTTCAATCAAAAAATTTTTAACGAAGGATGTCTACAAATTCGATGCCACAAATTGAGCGGCTCAAGGGGCGTGAAAACTTCGACCAGTGGAAGTTTGCTGTTGAAGCCTATTTGGAAGATCTCTGGAAGTGTATTCAAGGCACGGAGACGGATGCAAAGAAAAATACCGTGGCGAAATCTAAGGGAAATAAGAACATACATAGCAATATACGTAGATGATATCCTTATTTTTTCTAATGATCTCGAGCACAAGGAAAAAGTGAAAGATTTCTTAAAGAAGAATTTCAAGATCAAGGATATGGGAAAAGCTAAGTTTATTGTAGGAATGAATATAACTAGAGATCGCGAAAAGGGTAAACTTTGGTTGGATCAAGAACGGTACATAACTGATATTTTAAAACGGTTCGAAATGGATGATTGCAAAAGCGTTAGCACTCCTGTGGACGTCAATCAGAAATTGTCAAATCAGTTTTCTCCCACCAAAGATGAAGATAAAGCTGAAATGAAAATGTTCCTTATCAGGAAGCTGTTGGAAGTCTATTGTACGCAGCACAGATAAGCAGACCTGACATTGCATTTGCAGTGGGGGCTTTGACCAAATTCAACAAAAACCCTGGAAGAGTACATTGGACTGCAGTAAAACGAGTTTTTAGATACCTTAAAGGAACAGTGGGAGACAAGCTGTAATTTACGCAAGATCAAAATGGTGAAGTAATTGGATACACCGACGCAGATTGGGCTAACGACATAGATAGTCGAAGATCCACTACTGGATATTGTTTTATATTCCAAGGTGGATGTATATCGTGGGGCTCAAAGCGGCAAACAACGGTAGCATTATCAACTAGAGAAGCGGAATATATGGCGTTATCTGCAGCATGTCAAGAGATGGTGTTGCTAAAAGCATTGTACGAGGGACAAGGTTCATGGAAACTTTATTCGGACAACAAGAGCTGTATTGACTTAGCACATAATAACATGTATCATGCAAGGTCAAAGCACATCGATATCCGTCATCATTTTCTACGAGACCTTGTTCAAAAAGAATTTGTTAACGTACATTACATAAGTACTCAAGAAATGGTAGCAGACATCCTTACAAAAGCTGTACCGAACATGCAATTTACAAAATGTAGAAATAATTTGGGTTGCAAGCACTTCAGTTCTAGTGGGGGTGTTGTACTTAAGAAATGAAGTACTTGTTTCATAAAATGTAAAATGTATCGAATAGTATTTTGTTTAATGTAGTTTGAAAAATACTTTTTATTTTTTTCAGAAATAAACTTTATGAACAAAAGAAACATATTGAACATTTTTGAATATAAGTTGTTCACAAAATGCGCTTATATACATAATTATTTAAGGTTATTACAAGCCCCTGCAAGATTATATGTCTAGCAATTAGCACTAAAATCTACCCCGCAAAATCTGATTAAGGAGTCCGAATCTTTATCTTTAAAATCTAATTTAAATTATGTCAATATCGTAAACTGAATAAATAAAAAACTTTTTTAGCTTTTTCGATTAGAATACCTGCGAAAAAAGTAAAGATATCGAATAATTGGAATTAGGTTTTAAAGAAATAGATTAGAGATACGGGTAAGCGATATGATGTCTAGTTTTATAGCTTAAAAAAAAAGCAAAGAACGGTCTTTTGCTCTTTTATGTGAGGTTATCTTAAAAACAAATTTTTAGCCCGGATTCCGTCAACACGATCAGCTGATATTTTCTAAAATACAATTTTTGAATCTTAAAATAGACGGGAAACTAACTGAAATGTTAGATTTCGAATTTTTACACCATATAACAATCTGGCAATACTGACACGTATGTACATATGAAGCGTCGGTGTATTATCGTATTGACGTTGGTGTCGGTTGGTTGTTGCGTCCTCGTTAATGCGTTTTTCAATTATTTAATTTTTTACATTTTCCGCTGCTACTTTCATCATTTGCTATCTCTCTGGGTTTTTTCTGTCCATTACTCTCCCTCTCTCTTTGTGTATTTTTCACTTTTATTGTTGTTATTTAAATGTTTTCATTTTTAACGCCGTTTTACTCGTTTTGTTCGCATTGTTGGTCGTCATTTGCCTGTAATGTTAATTTCCATTTAAAATGTCGCCTTTTATTTGCATTTGTGTGGGTAACATGTTTTTATTTCAATTTTAACCGTTAAGTGCTTTGTGATTGTCCTTCTCATTGTTGTTGCTATTTATAACAATATTTTTGAAGAACAACCTTACTGGTTGATTCCATCAAGATTTTGGATAAGTATTTTGTTCTAAAATCTAATCATTCTGTCTTACGCATTATGAGTTTTTCTTGATTTTTGTCGGCTAAACTTTTCATTATTTCAATAGTTGATTTATTCTCTGACACAGATTGCATGTTGTTATAAGAGCCAGAAATTGAAAATAAAAGGGGAGAGTGGGGATAGGTGGCTCACTTTTTTTGTTTACGGTTATATTTTTTTACTAATTCGTGATTGAAAATATTCTTATGAGTAATATCAAAGAATAAACATCACTCTAAATATATCAGTATTATTCAAGAATAAAATGTTACTATTTCATAAAATTATTCGCAGTTTAAATTTTCATGTCAAATGGTCCAAGTATCCCCACCCGTGGTTTAGCCTTCGGGAATCCTCGCAAGTCTTCTGGTGATCTTCCTGGCAGAAACCTACGCATTCTGTATATCAACGGAAGAGCATCAAGGTCGATATGAGGAGATGTCTTAGGTTGAATTGAGTAGTTGTTTTCAGCGGTAGTGTTCTGAAGAGTAATTTAATTTTCTATGATCGAGGTTTCTTTAAAATCTTTATAAACGACCTCCTCTGTGTCCATGTTTCTGTTAGTAAATTCACTTCCAGGAAAGTCTGATGCTTAGAATGTATGCGAATTGAATGGAAAATAGAAAAAATTAAAATTCAAAAATGGTTCATGTATCCTTACAAAAAATGGTTCATTATCCTTACAAAAAATGGTTCATGCATCCATGTAAGCTATTAGCAAATTGGAAATAATTTTAAAGTGACATGAGATATTTCAATGTAGCAGAATCATTTGTGAAAACGACAGAATTTGCATGTACTTACGATAACAAGAAATTGTATCAAGTTCAGTGCCACAAGAAACTTTTCGGAATAACTTAATGCCACGATTAAAGCACTTTCGCGCTGGTAAAGCCTTTGTTTATTAATGTACGCTACAACAAACGTTTAACGCAACCACAAATGCGTGTGAGGTTAGGTTACCGACAGAGTTAACAACACACATGATAATCGCACGAAAAATACTAGACAGTAAACAGATATCCCTAGTGGTTCATGTATCCCCATGAGAAACCTATCCCTTCACTTCTTTTGGAGTAATAAAATTGCCCTTTGCCTAAAAAGACCAAGATTAAGATAGAATATTCGAGCACAACTCCGGAGATCCTAAATAAGATTATTTTTGTTCAACCTGGACGACTGAGAATAAGTCACTATAATATATCATACGAATTAACTTGGTTACGATTTAAGTGAGCTAATTCGCAATATATGACCGTTTATAATGGCCGAAAACAATAGTTTTGCTCGTTAAGCTTTGCGTGAAACCTTTTCGAATTGATTTCTTATTTTTCAAGTTATCACCCACTGAAGTAAAGATATGAATCTCTGTGGCAAACAAATATAATTTGAACATTTATATGAACTTGAAGTTTTGTTAGCGCTTGAGTTAATCTTAATTTTATATATTATTCATCCTTTATTCCAAATGTTAATTTATCATGCTAGAACTGTTGCTTTAAAATGCTTAAATTAAGTAAATACTTCACATATGAAAAATGTTAATTTAACACGCCGAAATGATACATTGTCAAAAAATGGTTTACAAAACGATGGCATTGACATCTTTATAAACTTGTTTTGGCATGGATTATATAATGTTTTCCTTATGTAGATAAAGTCAAAATGTTGGAATTATATTTTTCTGCTGCTTTAAAAGCGCTTGGATATAAAGTACGATATAACTGCACAGTGATAGAAATTCAGTATGCAAGAAATGTAGGGAAAAAATTGCTGAAATAATTATAATTATTTTAATGATGATTATGGTATTATCATAATAAGAGCGCCTACACAGAGCTCAAACGAGATAATGAAAAAATAACTGAATAAATAATAACATACAAGTAGATTAAAGATAAGAACAAGGACGTTAATGATACCAAATACATGAGTTAAGGAAATAATAAAATACTGATGGTCGTTCTTTATTTTTATTTTTGGCGCTGATTTGATTAAACCAACACAAAAGAAATACATTATTATATGTAGTTACAAATATGTATATCGAAGGCTTATATTCAATACACTCTATCTGCAAAAACACAATTTTTCAGGAGAGCAAAAAAACTGTTTAATTCGCTATTTTTTATAGTGTTAATCAAACGAAGTACTACGATATTAATTAAAAAGAGCCACTAGATCCTTTAAATAAAAAAATTGAAAAAAACCTTAGTTATTCGCCTTATTATAGCAGATAGAGGATATTGCAATTCAAATATAATATAAAATGCGTGTTCAAACAAGCAGATAGAGCCTATTGCACAATAATAAAAACCAATTTTTTTATGAATTATTTATTAATAGATGGTTTTTTAGCAAGAGAAAACTCAAAATAGGTTAGGCGCCTGGCGGACTTGAGAATGCAAAATATGAGAACCGAAACCTGAGCTCAGATTATTATAGGTCCTTATTTTTTATAGCCGTTTATTTTGAACTTTGATCTGCTTATTATGAATCTAAACTTGGTTTTTTTCTCTCATGTAAGGATACTGAGTTATCCTTGCTATAAAGCTCTAAGTAGGCCTCAAAACAGTGATTTTTGGACTTCTAAGAAAAGATAACTTAGAATTCTTACATGATAGAAAAAATCCTAGTTTAGATGCGTAATAAGGAAATCCCAGTTAGTGACGAGCAAAATTATTTTGGGTCTTGATACTTGGTCTTGGTATTAGACCAAGACGCTGATATCATTGCTAGACCAAGACTTCTGTGGTCTTGGTCTTGCTCAGGATTATCATCAAGACCAAGACTGCTTTTTAGTCTTTCGAATTAATAGTTAATAGGTGTGTCACGCCCGTTTCAAGCATAAAATCATATCTCAATTCGAAATTTGGCTTCTTTGAGACCAAGACTTAATGACCAAGACACAATATGCAAACTGCTATGGTAGGCCTGGGCGGGGAGTAGGGAATAAAGACCATTGCTCCTGGGTACATCTAATTTCTAGTAACTTGGGGTACTTTATATAAAAATCTGAGCTCAGATTTCAGATCTCATTTTTTGCATTCACAATTCCGTCTGGATACCGCTCTAATACCCAGTTTCTTTTGACTCGTATATACAATTGACGAGTGGCCATACCAAAGGGCCTAAGTACCATTTCAAGGCAAAAGTAATCTCATACATGTTATGTGCCATAATAATCAGTTATTTGACCGGTATAATTTTTTTTAACATAATGCTATCAATTCCACGCCATCGAGTCAATTTTTCGTGAAAACAGAAAACAATTATTATCATTTCTAACAAAATGTCACCCGATTCATATTATGACACAACTTTTGCCTCAAGTTTAACCGATCACGCCCATTTTTTGATCCCAGATAGCCTAGTAATATTGTTTTCATCTGTACCAAATTTCATGCGTCTAGCCTTATCTGTTTGTTTACAGAAGGGTCAATCACGACTCAGCAGGACTATCAAGGTTCAACATACAAAACTGAAAAAATCAAGAAAATTCATTTTCGCCATTTGGAGCCGATTGACGACCGTTTGTCATGACCTTGTATGTAACGGCCACCCAATAAATATAATAAAGTGAAAAATCTTTAATTTTTCATATGTAGATAGAGGATATTGCAGTTCACAAAATCGATTGCTGTAGATAGTGAATTTCTTTAAATGGAAAAAAGTAGCTCTGGAAGCAAATTTTTCGTTTGGAATTAATATCAAAGATGCCATTTGTCTCAATGAAGGTTTTACCATCAAAAACTAATTTTCGTGAAAATTGTAGATAGAGGGTATTGAATATAAGCAGTCGATATGTTATGCAAACGTTGATTAACCGTAGTGTACTATATACACTGCTCCTGAAGCATCATTAAGTTCATCTAAAATGGCAACGTATACTGAATGTCTTCGAGTGTTTGTAATGTTATTCTGATGAAATATCACTTTGAATAAAAATCGTAGCTGATTTCTTTTTGAAAATATCTCGATTTTTCCAATTGGGGCATTTTCCCATACAAAAAGAAAAAAAAATTTTTTTTAACTACATTAAACAAAAATTAAAATAATCACAATCGATGTGTTTTGCGATGCTTAACGCGAATCCAACCTCAGAATTGCTCTATCGTGTTTAGTTCATGAGATATTGTAACCTAAAGACCGTTTTTTGCCATTTTTTGAAGCTATATAACATGTAACATATCATTTATTCGTCAAATGTGGCTAAGATACTTGAAAGCCCCAATCTTTTCCTTTAAAACCAAATTTGAATTATATTTATATCTTCATGCTTCTAAGAGATAACGTAGACCGAAATATTGTCAAAACGGGTTTTTTGCACTTTTGTGTCTTTTTAGGTTAGGATACCTTTGAAGAAAAAAAAGATATCAACATAATTTAAATTAGGTTTTAAAGGAAAAGATTAGGGCTTTCAAGTGTTTTAGCCACATTTGACGAATAAATGATATGTTACATGTTATATAGCTTCAAAAAATGGCAAAAAACAACATTTTTTGGTCTTTAGGTTACAATATCTCATAAACTATACACGATAGAGCAATTCTGAGGTTGGATTCGCGTTTAGCATCGCAAAACACATCGATTGTGATTATTTTAATTTTTGTTTAATGTAGTTAAAAAAATTTTTTTTTTTCTTTTTGTATGGGAAAATGCCCAAATTGGAAAAATCGAGATATTTTCAAAAAGAAATCAGCTACGGTTTTTATTCAAAGTGATATTTCATCAGAATAACATTCCAAACACTCGGAGACATTCAGTATACGTTGCCATTTTAGATGAACTTAATGATGCTTCAGGAGCAGTGTGTATAAAGAACATTACTATACTTGAAGACGCTGCAGCGCGCTGTTCTGTAAATTTATTTTTTTAATAAAAAACATGGAAATATTCTTTATTTTAGAATGTGACCAATATTTCATAAAAAGTGCTGATAGAGCAATCTTTTCATGTTTTATTTTCAAAATAAATTCAAAATTTTGCAAAAAATAAAAAAAGTCAAGAACATGCTCTATAGAAGAGAAATCGGTTGACTGCTAACTGTTTTTAAGTACATACTAAGACTATTTAAATTTTAGAACTTAATCGCTAGATTTTAATAAAATTTATTTTTCCAAACCCTTCGAACTTTAATCTAAACATTTCCGAAGTTTAAACTAAATATTAGGATGTGTTTTTAAATATTTTTAGGGTACCTTTCGAAAAAAAGTGTCAGGATTTCATTTACATGTCTGGTTTTCGATATATCTTAACCGTAACGTTCTACCTAGTAATTTTTAGCCATAGAACCTAATATGGTAGTTAAAAGTATTTATTCGTTCTTTCAAAACTCACTTTATCAGATTTAAAATGTAGCTCCGCGGTTGTAAAGCGACAGCTGATTACACCAGAGGTTCTAAACTGGTGTGGCGCGCTCCCCAAGGGGGACGTCAAGGCAATTCTGCGGAGGCGCGCCACATTTTAAAAAACCTAAGAAAATAAAGAAAATATACATAAAGTACTTAGTACCCTATTTTTTCTTAATCAAGGCAAAATTTTTCTTATCTTATTTCATTCCTATCTTCTTGTATTGATGATTTAAAAGTTTTTAATTGTTCTTACTACGTTAAATACAGCTTCGTTTTGAAATCCAATTCCCTTCGATATCGGAACTAAATTAAACTTAAGGCGTTCCGCATTTCGATAAATAAGATGCAGTCGGATTTGTATTCCACTAAATCAAATTCCAAATCTGGCAACCGTTTTTTCTCTCACGTCTTTGATGCGAATAATCCTTAATTTAAAGTTCAAAAAACGTTATTTTCAGACATTTGGTGCATATCCTCAATAAGTTTTAAAATGGAACACGAATGGGTTAATTTATCTAAAAAAATTTTGATATTATTCTTGCTTATCCCTTTGCTACAGTTATTGGTTCAAATAATATCAAACTTTTATTGATTTCGCACAGAAAAACACGTCATTTGATCTAAAAAGGTATATGAATTCCATACAAATTTAATTTTGTCGTTATCATAGAGATGCGATATTTTATGGAAGATATCGTTGAGTCAGTCGTAAACTATCCTATCTTTTTTAATAATTCTTAAGAAGAAGTGTGGAGAAAAATGTTTTCTTCTATTTAATAGATCGTCATTCTGTTTATTCAATAGTAGACAGACATTTCCGCAAACTTTAATAGAAATGGAGTTCTGAACTGTATTTTACCTCTCCAGAAAGTTATAAAAAAAAGATTCGATAGTTTACAATTGGATTTAGTGCTCAAAAGATTGATTCTTGAACAGCTTCAAGATATGTACAAGTGCAATCAATCCTAAATCGATTTTAAATGAAACATTCAGAATTGAGTTCAATATAACTCACAATCATTTCAGGCTATGCTAAACTTAATAAACAATAAAAATGTTGATAAATAAGGTCAATTGTGCTCAATGCATGCAATTTCGTACTTATTTATCAAAAAAATAAATATTCTTGTTTGTGCTTGACTTCAAGGAATTTTGTGCTCGTTTATCAAGAAATAAATATTCCGTTTATGATTCGCAATATGTTTATGTCAACTATTGCTTAAATAATTTCTGCTCGACAGCCAAATTTGATATCATGTTACATTTACTTTACAGAATTTATTACACCTTGATAACTGCCCATTTGCATCATCTGTGGTATTTGATTTCATTGATATGTGGTTATTTCAAAAGTGAAGCGGAAACGGATGTAAAAGTACACTGCTGATAATGAAAATTACTTTCAACTTCCCCATGATATTAGTATCCGTGCACTAAACCGCAATGGATAAGTTACAGTTAGTTTTGGCCTTCTTTCCTTTTGCTTTACGTTTTTCTTTTTCTTGTTTTACTTTGGTTTACTCTGCATCTAAATCACAAGGCAAATAAGCAATCCGGTAAAGAAAAAAACACATTAAGTTATGATGAACGTGGCAGTGGCAGCAGGACACCACATTCAATTTTAAAGCTTTGGTTCAAAATCCTTCATCTGTTTTGTTGAGTTGCTTTGCACAGTGGATTGAAATTTACATAAATCCAAAATACTTTCGGCCACAATATTTACGAAATACACGTACCCTCGGTCTTTTGTTTGTTTGAAATAGCGCTTCTTCGTCCTTTTGTTTGCCTGTACATAAATACTTGTATCTATGTATGTATCGGAATAATATTTACAAATAAAAGAAGTGAACAGGGTAGCTAGGGGGAGGGAGGGGCGGAATGTTTAAGTACACACTTCAATGAAAGCGTTGCCAAGTTATTGTGGTTGAAATGTTTTGTGCTCCCGGTTCACTTCAGATCTTCTTTTTGATGTTTTTTATGTGTTTTTTAATGGTTGCACGATTTCGTAATTATGGTAAAGGCAACAGCAAAAGCAACAGCAACAACACTAACAACGGTTACTTCGAATTTTAAAAGGAAGCTACATAGTTCGGCAAAAGGCATCTCTGTAGTCCTTTTATGAAGCTCATTTGAATGGTTCGTTAAAAGATTTCATTTAAAATTATGCCTTTACTGATAATGAAAATTAATTCATTAAAATAGTTTTCAGCGATAAGAAACTTTAAAGGATGCGTCTCTGCAAAGCGTTAGAATGTAAAGGGTTTTGTCACATGTCGCATCGTATCTTGCGAAATATTGTACAATACCATTTGATAGAGACAATAAAATTGAATTTTCTCTGATAATTATAAAATAAGATAAAGAACCTTTTTATTTTAAAACTATAAGTTTTCATGAAAGGAAACAACAATAAAATTCTTGCAAATAAGTTGATAGATAAGTAAAATTTTGTACTTAAGCTTGAAAACATGTTACGAACACTTTATCAGTTTTATCGGACGAAAATGATGATGAAGTCGAAAAACTAACAATTACAATACAAAAGAATTTGTTTGGTTTCCATACTTTTAATAAAACGCAATCATACAGCCTGATCTGAATACTTTAGAAACGATTTCAAAAATATGTATCTAAATAAAAAATTAGAAATTAATAATTTTTGCTTGTATTGAAGTATTCTCCGTTACACTGCATCAACAAAAACTCAATAGCAACACTTGTAAAAATTGAAATTTGATCAAAAAAGTGTGCCTTTTGACCTATAGTGCGTTCCTGACACCAAGAATTTCAATTTAGTCACAAAAAGTATGATTTTTACAAAATTTCAGAAATTAATCAGGTGGCAACCCTAAAAATATATGCTGGATTTTTACAAATTTTTTTTAAAAGCGCTTTGAGACTAAAATAATTTTTTTTTTTTTAAATACATAAATGGTTAAGGAAAAAATTACAAAAAAAAAAAAACCAGATGGCAACCTAAAGTTTTTTTACAATTTTTAAAAAGTTTATCTGAGCGTTTCCTAAACTAAAAATTTGAACTTAGTCAAAAAAGTATGATTTTAACAAAATTTCAGAAAATAATCAGGTGGCAACCCTTAAAATATATGTTAGGTTTTTAAAAAAAAGTTTCTCAAAGTATTTTTCGTTGTATTCCTTAACAAAAAAAAAAAAACATTTCTTGTGGCGGCCTCTATTCGTCAATCTGTTAGTCGAGCCGTGGTTGTATGCAACAAATTGGAATTGAGCGCTCGAACGATACATACAGAGACCGAGAGTACACACAAAAAATAGAACATAAAAAAATTCATCGAATTTGAGCCGAGAACAGTATTCATTGACTATATAAATCATTTTATTGAAATTTAAGAACGAAATTCGTAAATTTTTTTATTTTGAAAAATAAAAAAAAAAATTATGAACTTCGTTCTTATATTTTATGAAAAGTTCTAAAATTTCAATAAAATGATTTATATAGTCAATGAATGCTGTTATCGGCTCAGAATAAATGAGTTTTTCATTAATATTATGTTGTTTTTTTTTTGTGTGTATGAATAAAATATAGAGATGGAGTTTGATCGAGCATGTCAATCGAACATAAAAACCAAGAATATTTATTGAGGTGTGAGAATTCTCTACTCCAAGGTTAAATGAATTTTTATGCAGTGCAAAGAAAGATGTGGCACTTTTTTTGCCGAAATTAATTTTTTAAATTTCACACTATTTTTTATTATAACTGCTATAAATGTTTTGTTTCTAAGCCGATCGGAATTTTCAGAAAGCATTTCAAAGGTTAATTAATATCTAGTTTTTCCAATTGCATAAACTTTGAATTGAATGCCTTTAATTAAATATTTAAAAAATTAGCGTAAATGAAAAACCATTTTTAAATTTTTAATATTAAAATCGTTTATGCTGACTTTATGAAAATTATACTTATTTTATGAACTATAGTCATTGTTTTTGCAATCGAAAGTACATAAAATTCGTATAATTTTCATATAGTCAACATAAAACATTTTAATTAATTATGGAGAACACGCCAAGATATGTGAAACTGGCAACACTAGCCAGTCACATAACAAACCGGTATTGATCCTCAGCCAATGGCTGGGCTTTACCAAACAAAAAACAACAACATGAATGTATCAAAGGAGTAGGGGAGACTGGGGCACATTTGACACTAAATTTTCAAAGACCTGTATATTAGAAAATTATTGCACGATCTTAATACTCTTTACCGTTTCTGAAACATTGATTATTTAAGATGAAAACCACGAAAAAAAAAATTTCAAAAAAACTGCATTGAAAGTCCTTTTCTAAATTTTTCAAAAAAAGTCATTTTGTCAAATGTGCCCCAGGTACGAGAATAAACCCTCACTATGTATATGCATATGGGCACTTAAGCTACCAATTTTTCTGAGGGCACACAGCGCAGTCCGTTCAATCCCCACCTCAGACAATAAGTCAATAAGTTAAATTTTTCAATTGTTATTTCATTTAATTTAAAATAAATTAAATTAAAAACATAAATTGGTCTGATGATGGTTACGTGGTGGTAACCGAAACATATGTATAGTAGTTTTTTTCTCTTATCCTAATTGTAATGATTTTCTAAGTTGAAAAATGCATAGAATTTTGGATACTTGCAAATAATGGACTAAAAAAGTTCATAAAATTAGTATTTTTAATATTACTAAATACTTATACTTAAAATGCTGCCTTATCTTTATATTTCTAAAAATAAATTTTTACTATTTCAATAAAAAACTTAAAATCTATATTTTTTATTGTTTTTTCCTAGTTTAAAAATTATAGTAGTTTCTAAAACACATTTTTCTTAAATTTCATAATTTTACAATATCACGACCTTAGAACAACAGACATTTTTTGAAAAATTGAACTTCGAACTAAATAGACCACGCTCTTTCGATTATCGCTACTCAAATATTTCTATCTCGTATGGTTTCTGAGATAATTAATTAAATTTGGATATATAAGGTTCTATCTAAACATGATTAATTTCTGTAATTTCTTTTTTTTTGCTGATAGAACTTTCTGAAGCATTCTAGAGCAGGCAAATTAGATAAAATCACCGATTTTGAGCCGATGTTTGGGGTAGGATATCTCGGAAACCATATAGGATATAGCGACTCTGACGCCAGATTCAGATTCAGCGTTGGCAAGTTTATCGAAAATGACTATTTTCGTTTCAAATCGTTCAATTGTTAAATCTTAGGTATTGGTTTTTTCTAAGTCAAATTACTAACAAAATGAGCCATGTCGGCTCAAAATCGGAGCTTGTTTAACAAATTTATATGATTTTACCTAATTTCCCTGCACTAGAATGCTTTAAAAAGTTCTATCTGAAAAAAAAAAAAAAACTTACAGAAACACAAAGTTCTATCTGGTAGTTAGAACATTGTTTTTCAATTTTATGTACCTTATCGTTTAGCAACAAAGTTCTTTTGATTTTTTTAAACTAAAGTTCCTTATGAATTATTTTAGTATCGATGAAATCCTCGCGATAATCGAATGCTTGTGAGAAATATTGTGATTAAAATCAATTCATAAAATTTATACGACACGGAATATTCAAACATAGATTTTTCGAAAGTGATGTGTTGATCTATTGTTCTGTTGTTCTAAGATCGCGATATGTTCTTTACATGCATTTTTTTATTATTATTTTAAAAACTTTGAAATTGAAGAGTTTACGGTTTAAAAGCCTATGTCTTTGCCTTAAAATTACTTTTTAATTTTTTTCGATGAGTCAAGAAACAAAAAAGTTATTGCCATTTTGTAAGTAATTGAAAAATGTGTCATTTTTGTGCCTTTTTTTAAGTAAAGGGTAAAAATTACCTACATTGGGCGGTTGTAGAGGTTAAAAATATTCTACAAAAAAAAAAATTACTCGAAATGTCCTGCATAAGTTTACTAAACTCATGATACACCTCAGATGTAAGGATCATATAGTTAAGTTCATCGACTTAACACAAGAATGTGGTATTTTTGGTTTTTTTCATGTACAGTGGATTAAATAACTTCAAAAACCGATTAAAAAAAAAATCTGACGTGCTGGAGAAAAACGACGACACATGGATAATTTTTTTTTAACATCTACTTTAAGAATTTTTTGGATTTTCTCATGTGTTTTACAAAAAGTTTGAAATTGTCGAACAGTGCTATAAGTAAAATTTTAACTTTTGCAATGACACATCAAAACGCCGAGACATGTTAACTTAATTTTGAGTCATAAAATCTAGTGGTACACTCCGTTTTAAAAGATTATATCAAAATCAGGAGTTTATTGCAATTTCAAATTTGCTTTGTCCCTCAATTTTTTTTTTCCTAATGTGTCTGCACACTAGAATTATAAATTCAAAATAGTCACATTTTTCAGCTAAAAGTTTAATATTTTCTACATAAAGTCAAATGGAGGCAATTTCGAGTAAATATTTTTTTACTATTGCACTATATTTTATTTGCAAAAATTACACTTTACGGAACCATCAAATAGCTCATTACGTAATATATGAATAGGTTTTTTTGAAAGTGGAATAAGTCCACTTTTTCATAAACTGAGATATTAAAGAGTTTGCCGTACGACTCAATTTAAAAATATTGGCAAGCGTTATTAAACCGCTGTTAAGTGTTTACCACTGTAAATTAATCAAATTTTGTTATGCTGTAAAAATTTTTACAAGTGTAATAGAAAATAGTTGAGTTTTTTTGGTCTGAATGGACTTATTCCACTTTCATTTATAATAAATTTAAAAATTTGTTATACTTTTGTATGACTTATTCCATTTATACTCACAAAATATTTTGTAAATTGAAGCAAAGGAAAATTAAAACTTTGAAAAATTTTACTTTAAAAACTGTTGTTGTTTCTTTTCTTTTTGCTCAAGTAGGGCGCTGAAAATTGGTCACAACAACAACAAAAACAAAAAGTTCTTGTCGGACCTACTTTCGGAGATATAGCCATCGGAAGATCGAGATATATTTTTTATAAAAATTATTATAAGTTGGGAACCCCTGAAAGGATTTTTATAATATAAGTGTCATACAAAAGATATGTTAACTTGCTACAAAATCAGCCTACAAAAAATTTTAATCCGAGTCGTGGTTTTAGAGATATTGCAGATTTTCAGAAATTTTGACCATTTTTTTTTGTTTTAAACCACTATTTTTCCAAAAACTTTATCTTTAATGCATAATTTTAGTAACATATTTTAAAAGCCCAATTTATTACCTTTCATTTGACATGTAATTTGTACCTGATTTCCTGCACTATCATATTTTTTTAAAGGAAAACAAAAAAGTGAACCAAAGAAATTTTCATGAAATTTATGAATACATTACAAGAACAACAATAATACCAACTACAAAAATAACAATAACATCAATAAAAACAACAATAACGATGTTTTTTGATAGTTTTCGATTAATTCCGATTCCTGTAGCCTCTTCCGATGTTTTCCAACAACTTACTTTTTTGTTTTCCTATAAAAAAAAAATACGTAATGCAAGAAATCAAGTACAAATTACATGTCAAATGAAAGGTAATAAATTGAGCTTTTGTAATATGTTACTAAAACTATGCATTAATGATACAATTTTTGGAAAAATAGTGCTTTAAAAAAAAAAAAATGGTCAAAATTTCTGAAAATTTGCAATATCTCTAAAACCACGACTCGGACTAAAATTTTTTTTCGATAAATTTTGTAGTAAATTAACATATCTTTCGTATGACACTAATATTATTAAAATCCTTTTAGGGGTTCCCAACTTATAATAATTTTTATAAAAAATATATCTGGATCTTCCGATGGCTATATCTCCGAAAGTAGGTCCGACAAGTACTTTTTGTTTTTGTTGTTGATGTGACCAATTTTCAGAGCCCTACTTGAGTAAAAAGAAAAGAAAAGAAACAACAACAGTTTTTAAAGTAAAATTTTTCTAAGTTTTAATTTTCCTTTGTTTTATTTACAAAATATTTTGTGAGTAAAAATGGAATAAGTCATACAAAAGTATAACAAATTTTTAAATTTATTATAAATGAAAGTGGAATAAGTCCATTCAGACCAAAAAAACTCAACTATTTTCTATTACACTTGTAAAAATTTTTACAGCATAACAAAATTTGATTAATTTACAGTGGTAAACACTTAACACCGGCTAATAACGCTTGCCAATATTTTTAAATTGATTTAAAAGCAAAATCATCTGCATAGCAGAAGATGAAAAAATGGACTTATTCCACTTTCAAAAAAATCATTTTTGTAAAAATGTTTTTCATGAAAGTTCTTTTGAGTAATTTTTGATGAAATTGTGGTCTAACGAGTCTGTAGTTTTCAATATAAAAAGAGGACATATATAGCTAGCTATAACTAC
Source organism: Calliopum simillimum (assembly GCA_951812925.1). Taxonomy (NCBI): domain Eukaryota; kingdom Metazoa; phylum Arthropoda; class Insecta; order Diptera; family Lauxaniidae; genus Calliopum; species Calliopum simillimum. The sequence goes on along the minus strand of OX638369.1, from coordinate 63,387,629 downwards.
CATAAACTCAATTTTTCCGGAATTGGACTTATTCCACTTTCAAATAAACCCATTCATATGTTTGAAATTTAGTGTTAATTGCTATAATTTGTTTACTACCCGAGTGGAGTAAAAATTATGAAGCGTATTTTTCTCCGTGCACTACACGATAACTCACAAGAAAACCACATCTCAAGATTTGAGCAGAACTAAAGTTCATACCTACTACACTACATTACAAATAATTAACATGTGTGTGTAACATTTTGCGGACCATATTTTCTAAACTAATTTGAGGTCGTATTTATTTTTTTTTTAGGGGCCGTTCTCGAGATAAGCGACCTTTTCGATTTTTGAGGTTATAGCTCTATTTTTTCGAACATATTTTGAGAAACCCAATTTCGATCGAATATGTTTTTACACTATTATAGAGAAAAATTCTTAAACTTCCAACAAGTGTACCAATATCAAAGATCCGATTCAAATTGGCTGAGTTATAGCAACGAAAAGTTCATTTTTATAGTAGTTTTTTACACTTTTTCGTGTTTGAGCCAAATTAAACACGGTTTTATTGCCAGTAGCTTATACAAATATATATATATCTTATATTGGTTCAATAGTGTATTTAACTGCAAATATTTGGAGTTCAATTTTAGCAAAATCGGATCATTTTTTAAAAAGTTATTAATGTTTTAGTTAAATAAGACCATTTCGATTTTCATAGAAAAAATTAATTTTTTCAACAAAAATTTAAAAAATAATTTGTTTTTTCTATGAAAATCGAAATGGTCTTATTTCACTAAAACCTTGATAACTTTTTAAAAAATGATCCGATTTTGCTAAAATTGATTCCCAAATAATTGCAATTAAATACACTATTGAACTAAAATATAAAAAATATATATTTGTATAAGCTACTGTCAAAAAAACCGTGTTTAATTTGGCTTAGACACGAAAAAGTGTAAAAGACTACTATAAAAATGAACTTTTCGTTGCTATAGGTTAGGTTAGGTTGCGAGGGCATCGTCGGCATATATGCAAGCCAACTTCCACTTAGACCATTCTGCTGGTCCATTGTGATCCCTCTTTAAATACGGTACATAGTTCTAAGATACATACAATTAATTTAATTTAGTATATTTAATACAGCTATCAATCTTTTTGAAGCTTATTCACAGGTTGTTGGCTACTATTCGTGTTCTCTGTTTCCATTTTGATGCCTTAATGTATTTCAGGATCTTAGCGGGGTCTATCTCCATAAGTTCTTGCATATCCTGAAAAAAGAAGTATCCAAATATTTTAAATCTTGTTTTTGCAAGTGCAGGGCACCGGCAAAGATAATGTTGACTATCCTCTTCCACGTCGTTGTCTCCACATCATCTACAAAGATCGTCAGTCTCAAACCCCATCTGTCTTAAGTGCTAGCATAACGTATTATGTCCTGTAACTACTGCTATAAATGACTTTAGATCACTTTTGCTGTACTTTAAAAGCAATTTAGTAAAGCTTATCTTAGGAGTGTTATAAATAGTTTTGGTCGTTTGATAATGGGTTGAGTTGCCCCATCTCCTACCATCTCCAAAACCATTTTATCTGAAATTATCTTGCAATCGTGTGACAGTGGTGGTTTAACGATATGATTAATATTCTCTGTAGGCAATAATGAGCCCTTCCTAGCTAACTCATCTGCCTTTTCATTTCCTTGAATATTTTTATGACCGGGTACCCAGCACAGTTCTAAATTGGACTTTGTGTCATGGATCACCAGTTTTTGACGTTTAGATCATTATTGACAAGACTTTCAAATTAACATTTCGAACAGAAACACAGATGCTTAAGTAGCTAGTTATGGAAAAAATGTTTGCAAGTTCTTATGTGAATATTGTTCCGGGTTATTTTGGATAAGAACAGATTATGCCGGTAATGAGAGTACAGTTTGCTATAACCTGGATTGATTGATTGAATATTCAGTTTGTCAAGAGTTCTTCAGAAACTGAAATATGTTGAGGAGCATAAGAATCGTAATATTCCGTAAATCGTAAAAATAAAACAATAGATTGGTATTTAGGCTTTGTCGACTTTTTGTTAGAATTGACAACTTTTTCAAGTTAAGCGTCTCTTTATTGACCATTTTTATGTTTTTGTCTTTTAAATCTTGTATAAATCAGCTCAAATTTAAGAATAAAATATGCTAGACTTCTGTTAATCCCCACTTTTGGCTTTGGTAAATAATCTGTTTATCTTGCTAAATTTAAAATAAATTGAACACTATTAAATATAATGTTCGAATATAAATTAACCTGCAATATAAATAGAATTTGTATACACATGTGTATAAACAATAAAATTTTTTTGTATTTTATTTGTTTTTAATTTACCAAATTGGTAGTGAATTTATTATTAAACAATTTTGGCCATAAAAATGAATTGGCAATAATATTTCAATTATTTTTCACACGCAAATTAAAATGGAAATTAAAAAACAATTATTACCTCCACAAATACAAACCAACCAACAACCAACAGTGGTAACACTACTTACCTTCATATGAATATCTGTGGGTCATTAACGCTACATCTGCTAACGGGATGGGATGGGATGAATGAATATTAATGCAAACCAACATCAAATTAATGAATTCCATTTTTTCGCCTTTGTTTTATTGGCAATAATTATGGCCATTTCGTAAAAATTTCAATTGAAGTCAACTTGTTTTTAACATATGAGAAACAATCAGCATTTTATATTTCCATCTCCTCTCTTCATCCAATGTTTTGTACTCTCGGATGCAGTTGAATCATTTTTCATAAAATGTATCTGTCAACTATCGTGTACTTGTGTTACACGCATTCGAAAGAACTACAATACAATATAGTATTACAATACACTCCTTACATAAGTAAACTCTCTCGAGATCAACTATTTGGAAATTTTGGCAAGTTCTATATATCATTTTAAATATTACCTTCAATTCACATTATCCATTAGTTAGTATTTATATAGAACATTGTTCGTATATGTAATTGTTGGCATTACCTTTCGTTCAAATTCGTCTCGGTTTTCTACTGCAGCTACCACTAAAAAAAAAATCCCCACCAACACCAACAACTACAGACAACTGCAGCAACAGCTGCTGTCATCCACTGTAATTGACAGTGAATTAATTAGACCCCGTTTCATTGTCCTGCTGCCGGTGTTACTTTTTCTCTTCGTTTCCCTTTTCTTAAAATTTCATTTTGTTTTTTCATTTTTGTTCCATGTTGCTGTGTCTAGGTCATTGCGTTGTCGCTTCGTTGTTCCTTCATAACTGGCGTTTCTTTCTCACCAATATTGTTTTCTTCGCTTTCATTTCCGTTGAGCCGACTACGGTCTATTACTTCCTGATCCCTGAGGTAAAACGCCAATCAAATTATGTGTATTATTGGTTGTGAACCTGGTTGTGTGCTGGTCGGGGTGTTTGAATAATTGGCTGTTTTCTGGCTCATTGATTCTGTAGTCGAGAAAGATGCATGCAGAAATAATGGTCATTCAATTGGCCCACTTTAGTAAAGACACATTTCTATGTAAAATTGTTGCTTTTTTTTCTTAGTTATATTACCTATGCAAGGGTGTTAATTTGCATATTAACAAAAATTTGAATTCATGCGGAAGAAACTATAAAAATGATATTTTCATCCCTTTTTTTTTGTTCCAAGAAAAAGATGGAGTGCTTTTGATTCTTCTGATGGCCTTTTTCGAAAAAAAAATATCGTTCATAACACTCATTTCTCCACAAAATGGATAATTAAATTTGCTTTAAAAATTAGTCTTAATCTTAGATGTGGGAAAAATTTGAACTTTAAAATTTTTTTGATATAGATAACACTTGGTCCCGTTTTTTATATATTTACTAGCTTATTTACCCGCTGTTGCTGGAGTTTTGTTAAATTTTTCTCGGAGTTATTCGTAGAAAAAACAAAAACATCAGAGCAAGCAAGAAAGCGCTACAAAAACTAATATGAAGAACTATTTTTCTAAAATAATGTCTCAAAAACAGATCGTCGGCTGAGTACTATTTTGCCGTAAACGCCACTTCGTTGAAAAAGCAAAAGCACATAACTTGTTCTCGTCTCTACACAAGTTATGTGCTTTTGCTTTTTCAACGAAGTGGCGTTTACGGCAAAATAATACTCAGCCGACGAGATGCCTCAATATATTTATTTTGTTTAGTTTCATAAAATTGTTGCTTCTAATATATTGGAAAAAGTCGAAAAATATCGCTAGGACTCTAAAAGTACCGAAAAACATCCAAAATATCAGCAAAAGCTCAAAAGTGTTGAAAAATATTGAAATACATCGAAGAAATCGGTAAATGTCCAAAGGTATCGAAAAACATTTAAAATGTCGGTAAAAGTCAAAAAGTATCGAAACACCTAGATCTAAAAAATGTATCGAATGAATCTAATGTATCTGTAGTACCTACTCCAAAAGTATTGAAAAATATTGAAATATTGAAGAAATTGGTAAAAGTCCAGAAGTATCGAAAAACATCCTAAGCATCGATAAAAGCTCAAAAGAATTGAAGAAATCGGTAACATTCCAAAAGTATCGAAAAATATCGAAATACGTTTCTGGTGTCCCAGGAATCTATTAATTAAAGATTCTTGAAAGCAGTCGTAGATGTTTTCCCCCTAGGTATTCTTCGTTTTGACTATCGGGAACCTTCGAGATTCCCAGAATTGAATTGATAGCTTTTTTAATAGTCCGCCGTAGATGTTTTTCCTCAAGTATATGTACCTAGATATTCCTTGTTTTGACTATGAAGCCTTCGGGTGAACTTCACGAACCTTTTGGTTTCCCAGAAAACTATCAGTAAAGGATAGCTGATAGCTCGGCATAGATGTTTTTCCTCTAGTATCCTCGATATATAGTCGATTTAAATATGAAGCCTTCGGGTGACCTTTGAAAACCTTCTGGTTTTCCAGAAAACTATCAATTAGAGCTTGTTGATAGTCTTCGCGTACATCTAGATATTCTTCGTTTTGACTGTGAAGCCTTCGGGTGAACTTCAGGAACCTTCGGGTTTCCCAAAAAATTATCAGTTTAGGCTAGTTGATAGTACACTATAGTGGTTTTTCCTTTAGTACAATATATCTAGATATTATTTGTTTTAATTATGTAACCTTGGTTTCCCAGAAAACTATCAACTAGAGATCGTTGATAGCCCGCTGTAGATGCTTTTCCTCTAGTATACCTAAATATGTAGAATAGACCTATCGCAAAAAATAAAAATTAGAAAAACCTTGCTCCCAGGAGCTAAAATGTTTCCTATTGGTATAAGTATCAAGCATAAAAATTTTGGTCCCGATCGGCCCTCAGGCCGTTGATGGTTGGAAAAACGGGGGGCTTTAATCGAAAGAATCAGTACTATCTTTAAAACTAAGTATTTGACATAAGTAAATTAGATTTCGTATGTATATGAACAGTGCATCCCATAAAAAAATGGGCGATGGGAAATATTGGACTCAGGGGAATGAGGTTCGGTACATATGTAAAAAAATATATATATACATATGGGAAAAAATTTCATTAAAAAATGGGCGGGGCCATGCCCCTTCCTTCTAAAAAAACAAATTTGTCAAATCTCTGAAACTATTTTACACATATGAATAAGATTTGATTTCAGGTAAAGTGAAGCGAACAGGATATGGCGCTGTAATAATGTTAGACCAATATAAGGTACTTAGATGGTATAGAAGTAGTATTTTTTCTGTTCTTATTTTGGTCTTCTTCGTACTAGGTAACTCCAACTTTCTAGTTTTGAAAAAATTCAATTTAAATATTTTTAAAAATTTGAATTTGCACAGATTTTCTACTTTTCTTGCTTGTTTTGTTTTTTTTCGTTTATTTCGTTTCGTTTAAACATGATTGCGTACAAAACCATGAAGAATATCATAGGCCACTTATCCTAAGAATGATTATTTAGGAGTTACATAGTTGAAGTATTAAGGTGACGATATATATGTTCATATATATCACTCTTATTTAACCATTTTGCCATTTCAGCTGCTGTCTGTAGGCATGAGATGTAATCACCTATATAGCCTGGGTCATGTTTTTCTTCGGCGACTATACGAAATACGTCTCCTGTATCAAATTCTAAAAATTTCTAACAAAAACACAGAAATTAGATGAAAATAAGCCCTTTTGTACGAAACTGCGATTTTTGATCAAGATTTCTCCCTTTTGAAAAATCATTCCACAAATGGTATATTAAAGTTAAAAATCGTTCGTATGTGGATTTTCATATGATTTATTACTCAATAAAACTGCCACCTTCATTTTTGATTAATTTTAATTAATGTTAATTTTGTTTTTTTTCAATGAAAAACATTTTGGAAGATCAGAAAAGTAGAACATGGAACGTTTTTGTTATTTTTGTACTAAGAATGTACATAAAATATTAGCTTCATAAAATTCGACAGAACGTGAAAATCTGTTAAAAACATCCAAGTTATGAACTTTTTGAATTAATAAACTTTTTCTTTTTCCAAGGAATGGGTTATGTTAAGCGTATTCCCGAACTCGTTGAACGAACTCTCTCCCCCCACCTAGGAGCGTCATGAGGCTTATGGACAGTTCCGAAGTTTTTTTTATTTTTCGAGACTTTTACATGTTTTTGGTCAAACATCAAATTAAAAAATTAACTGTTAGTTTATAACACAGGATAAAGTATCTCCAAAGATACATATAAGTATGAAGTCGATTTAAACAAAATAATTCCGCACATCACTTGGAATTTTCATACAAGGGCGAAAAACTTGTTAAATGCCAAGTTGAAGCAAAATGTTTATAAATTAAATAAATAAAACTTTTCACTGTGAATTATTCATTGAAATTAACGCTTTCAGGTTTTTCAGTTATTTTTATTTGCTTTTTGTTTGTTCGCGTGTGGTGGCAAGTGTCTGTCGGATGTGAATAAGAAGACCAAGAAGAACCGTATAGGAAAATGCTGCTCATACACCGCGTATACGCCAAAGAATAATACAACAAAAAGGAAAGGAAAGGGTGTAACGACAACAAAACCCATGAATTCAACATGATGTTGTAAAACTCGTAAAACTTTTACACACTTTATAGACTCACCGCTGTCATTGCCGACAGATGATCCTGACCATCCTGCGTCTTTGCTATGTATGCATGATGCATGTGTCGTTATTGCTGCTGCTGTTGTTGTTGCTCCTACAGCTACTGTTTTTGGTTGTTGTTGTACCCTACAGCATGCGGAACAGATGTAAGTGTAACCGCAGTAATTTGGTTGTGTTCGCGCTTAAAAAAAAACACAAAAAAATCATTCATTTGCCACGCATGGTTACCAGTATTTTTTACAACTTCACCGAATTAATTTTTTTTTTTTTACGTACGTACGATATGCAAAGCACAGTGGTACTGAGACGAAATTTTTATTTTTAAATATAAACCAGACAGCAACCAAATGGTAACATTTCGCATACCATATTTTCTGAACTACTAAATGAAGGTCGCTGAGTCTGAAAAACAAATTTTTTTTTTTTTAGGGGCCGTTGTCGAGATTATCGAAAATCCCCATTTTTGGGGTTATACCTCCATTTTTAAGAATATACTTCGAGAAATCCACTTTTGATCGAGTTTATTTTTACCCTATTTTAAAGAACAAAAAAAAAAAAAAAAATTCGCAACGCTTCTAACAGTGAGTCATTAATTCAGATCTGATTAAAATTGGCTAAGTTATAGCAGCGGAAAAATCATTTTTATGGTAGTTTTTACGACTTTTAATATTAAAGCCAAAAAAAACACGATTTTTTTGGGCAATAGTTTCAATTTCAAAAAATTTTGGCCAAAGTTTAGCAAAATCGGATCACATTTAAAAAAGTTATTAAGGTTTTTCTGAAGTGATATAGAAAACCCAGTACATTATAATTTTCTATGTAATTTTCGCGCGGTTGTATGACTTTTTTTAGATTTTTTTCAAGCGAAGTCGAATTGTTGCGGGTGAGCTATTTTTATGATTTTACTTTAGAACACCTCCTGCTGATTCCACTGTACACTGAGCGCAGCCAACGCAGTGCAAACATACCAAGTTGAGTTACTGCCGCTATTGCTGCCTAAAAGTATGTTGTGTAAATTTGCGGTGCGGTGTTGTAATTGATGACCGCTGAAATGTTGGAACCGCTTGTCTAAAAGTTTAACACTCTTTTTTTGCATTTTTCATTTCGTTTAAAATTTAATGCAACTTTGTTAGCACATTCATACGACGTTGTGTGCGTATAAACGAGTGTGTGGGTGTGGATGTATGTTTGCGCTGAAACCTTTGTTTATATGTCTAGACATACGCACACTTGAGCCTTTAAGCTTGGCAACAAATTCCGGTAGTTTCCTTTAAAACTGACACTTTTCCTCTTAAAGTGATTTAGTTTTTGCCATTTACATACGTATCTAATGATTACGAAAAGAAAAAAAAAAATCATCATTTATTCAACCATTACCTTTTTTGGTCTTGTCGCTTCAGTAAAGTCTTCATTTTCATTTGGTCCCTCATTGTTATGAATTTTGATGTCGTCGGCAGAAAAAATTTCTCAAGTGTAACTCAATGAGATGCTCACATCTCATTTGTTATGCGGAAATATTCGCATTTTTATGTGGAAATGTAATATCGTACTAGACTACTGGGGATGGCCTGAGCAGCGCCTTAACTTATGCTATGCATTTTTTCTTTTATTCTTCTTACCAACCATTTGGCTTCCCGTTGCCAGCCAGCCTTACGTCATTTCTTAAGTAAAAACGTCAAATAAACAACAACAAAATACTTCAACATCATCTACTTACTTATTTGCGTAGTTGTGTGAATAAAAAGCACAACTACAACAACAGCAGCAGCAGCAGCAGCAACATACAAAAAATACATCAATCATAAGTCAGAACACACGCGCCATTGCCAGGTTTATTCATTTGTATCTGTACACTCCGAAAAAAGCAAACGGTTAACATATACTCATATAGTGTAAATTTTAGATAGTTACTCTCCAAATATGTAACAACAAGAACTGATAGATGTAGCTTCGAAGTTGTAAGCAAAAATACAGTTTATACTAATCGTCTATTAAGCCATACCTTTTTTTAAAAAGGGCTAAAGTGACTGTTCTCTTTCTCACTTTAAAATAAACTGGCTTTTCTGTTCAAGTTTTAAATCTGTAGAGGATTTATAGGTGAGTTTTGATTTATGTGTCTTACCTTAACCCATTAGAGCACACGGGTTCCTAGCGAACCATTTTGAATGAAACATCATATCTAGGCTAATTTTAGCCTCCTGAATTTAAAAATGTCTTTGGATTCTTTGTACGGATCACATGTGCTACTACAGGTGGTAAGGAGTAATGGCTTGGAATTCTTTTTTCCTCTAAAAGAACCAATGGAATCGTATTCATGATATTTTGGATTGGCACGCAAGTAAAAAGATTATCATTATGAAGGCAACATGGTAAAATTGCATTAAATGTAGAAAGCACTGTTTCGAGTGCCATATGGCACTCATGACACATATTGGGTTAAGGCCACTTAACCTTCAGTATGCGTCTTTAGCACTTGTTGACTTGCAATGTCAATGAACCACGATTCGTACCAATATAATAAATCCGATTTCATATTAAAATCAAAATGACGAACTTTCGATTTGGTGGAGAAAAAGAAGATGGTCATATACATATTTGAACCATCATCCTTGGAAATAATGCTGCCTAGCTAATAAAACTGTCGATAATCTCAATGTCATCATAGATAGGGTTGAAATTTAGATTCATCCCGAAACCGACTCAAAAGTTAAAAGGACTCTTTAAAATGATATCTGCAACATTTTTTTTTTTTTCATTCCGAGAAAAACCTTTTTCGGACAATTCTAAGCATATTTTTCCTTATACACTTTTTTCGTAAGATGCCTTGCTTTTGAGTAAAAAATCGTTTTCCGGCCGCAATTCAAAAACGTAAAGAAATCGATTTTTGAAGGTGAATGCCATCTACTCCCCAAACAAAATTTAAAAACTTAAGGCATCTTTGGGTATCCACTTGGTAGTGAAAAAAAGTTATGACCACTAGGCATGTTTGTTTTAGCCAAAATGGGCCTTCAGTCGAATCGAAAGTGCTCCTTTGGTTTTTCTCGGAATGAAAAAGGAATGATGCAGTTATCATTTTTAAGAGTGTTTCTAATTTTTGAGTTGGTTTCGGGATTATTTTTCTTTTTGCTTCATACAAAATATAACCGGTCTAAGCTTCATACTTCAGTTTTATTGTCATAAATGTTTTAATAGGCAGAAATCATGAGTAATCTAATTTTCATGAATTTTTTCCTTTTGTCTTGTCCCGAAAAGCATGCTGAACAGTTTTACATTAATTTGGCTCAAACGGAGTCTTTCGAACTTGTTGAAAGCATGATATTCGGAAAGAGGCTGATTTCTGTGGCTTTTTTATCAAAGAGCGGACACACAGCTTTCTTTGAGATTTGTTAACGTTAATTTTCTTAGTGTAATGTACATATACAGGGTGGGTAGAAATCAGTAGAACACCCAAAAATTTAAGGTTCATGGGACTATTCTGTAAAATTTTTCATTTGTAATTTTTCGAATTTGTCGACGCTCAAAGTCTCTTCCCTGAGCATTTTTTTGAAGTTCGGTAAAGGTTCGGTAATCATCAACCTAAAATAACCTTTAAGTACCGAGATTCATCCAAATCAAAAAAGTACTATCCCGAAACTCCATTAGTTTTGCGAATTTCGAAAAATCGCAGAGGAAAAACTTGTTCAGAATAGTACCAGGAATCTTACATTTTTCAATGTTCTACTGATTTCTACCCACCCTGTATTTGTTTGTATTTCTGTGTGGGTTTTCTTATAATCTTTAGTTATCCTGACGTTATTCCTGCAGCGTCCCCGTAGATTCCCAAACTCACGTTATAGCGATAACAATGGAAACAAAAAAAAAAAAAAAAATAAACTCCACATTTGTAGTGGTGAGGCATAAGAAAAAAATGAAAACCTACAACAACAACAGCGAAAAATATAAAAATGGCGCAACGTATGCTTTTGAATTTTGATATGATGAAGTTATGTGCTCACTGACACATTATTCTGTCTACATATGTATATAGGACAGATGCGCGTTTGTGTGCTTGTCTATTTGTGTACGTTTGTATGTTTACTTTGAATGGCGTTGCCATATGGCCATTAAATTTATTAATAATTTTCCTACACTCCATCCTACGTCTTGGACTCATTCTCACTTTATATCTCTTTGTGCGATTGTTATGATTTTCCTTTGTTGTGTGAAATTATGTTGCAGATAAAATTACAAAAAACGAGAAATGCGAAAAAAGTAACCCCAGTGTATTTTCCTTTGTGTTTAAGACTTAAGTGTGGTAATGAAATGTTTATGTGTTTGTTAATCATATCAATATGTGAAAGATGATTTTCATTGTTTCTAAACTACTGTTGCTTTAATTTTAAGATTTGCGTGCTTCGAGCATTTTTTCGGAACTAAACTAGACATTTCCGGGTAAATACATAGAGTTAAAGTTATGCATACTCTTTAAAAAACGACCAGCTGCATCCAAGCCTTAGAATACATTTTTTCAACTCCTCTGGCACGTATTTTTCAATTACGTTTGACATTTGAAAAAATAACCAGAAAGTCCATTTTCGTGTACTCAAAAAGAAACAGTTTTTGAGGACCTTTCTATGTACACAGAATTTTAAAAGCTATTGAGCATTAAGTAGCTCGATCGACATGAAATAAAGTTTACGGAAATTTGAAAATTCGGAGAAAATATAAAGATATCGACATATGTAAGTAATTCAAAAAGGGTGTTAAAAACAAAAAAATTTACTAACGTATCAAGCTTCGCGGCGAAATCTAAGGCTGACTGGTAACATAGCTTCAAAAATAACATCATAATTTTTACTCCACTCGGGTAGTCAAAAAATTAAAGTCATCAACACTAAATTTCAAACATAAATTACCTTACGTATGAACTATTTAATGGGTCCGTAAAATCATATTTACAAATAAAATGTAGTTAAATAATAAAATAATAATAAGGGGATACCTTTAAACTCGTAAAAGCCTCGTAAAGCACGTAAACCTCGAAAACTTTCGAGTCTCGTAAACAAAATTTAAAAATTTGTATGAAAAAAAAGTTTACCAGGCCTCGAAAACTTACGAGGCAAATTCGATGCGTAAATAGCCTCGAAAAAGTACGAGAGCGATTGTTGTCAAATACAATAAATGTATTGAAAAAATATTTTTTGTTTTGAAAATTAAATTTGAATTGAACATTTTTCGAATTATATGACAGCTGATACGTTGCTTACACGTTTTTAGAAATGTGTGTTCCTGAAAACAAGCTCGTAAACTTTCGAGTTTTTTATGGTTTACGAGTTTACGAGATTAAAGGCATCCCCTTAATATTAAATATTATTTACTCCAAATTCCCATTTGACTTTATGTAGAGTAAATTATACTTAAAAAAAAAAAAAAAAATGTTTGATCATTTTGAATTAATATTTCCCCAACAAACAATTTTATAACCTTTTAAATTTTTAAGCTTGGAAAAAGTTAATTTTCAAATGTTTTCATAACCAATTTTTAAACGTTTGGAAAATATTTTTTTTTTATTATTTTTAAAATTGATTTGCAAAGTTAAAATTAACAATTGAGCCGTTCAAAATGACTATGGTGCAACTCCAAAACGAGGTAGAGTAATGTCATAATATTAATTGGCTGACATGTTAGGGCTGAATAAAATTGATTTCTGTTTTCACGAAAAATTTACTTGATATCGAATTGTTGAGATTAAGTTGAAAAAATGATATCGACCAAATGACTGATCATTATGGCACATAATTTATATGACATTACTTTTGCCTCGTTTTGGAGTTGCACCACTGTCATTTTGAACGGCTCAATTAGAAAAATGTTTATTTCCAAAGGTTTCAATAATCATTTTTCGAACATTCGAAAAAATTTTTATTTTATTTTTTCAATGACAGCTAAGTAAAACACAAGTGGCACGTTAGGTCAGTTGATAAGATTTTCAACTCATAATTTGGAAGTCATAGGTTCGATTCTCAGTACGTGTAAACATATTTTTTTATTTTTAATTATATATAAAAATTTTTGGAAAATGTTTATTGAACTTAGTAAATACCAACAAAATGTTAATTGAAAAGTTAAAAAAACAATTTAAAACTACACACAAAAAAATATTGAACATATTATTTATGAACGGCATTCATACACCGAAATTCATTGATTTTCAAATAAAATTTTTTCATTAAAATTTTTTGATTTTAAGAACGATTCATTAATCGTAAGTACATGAGTTCATAAATATTTTTCTATGAGGAATTTTTTTTATGAACTTCCGTTCTTAAATTTTAAGAATTTTTTCGTACGAATAACAATGTTTCATAAATCTACAGATACAAATTTTATAAATGTTTACATAAAATTAAACAAATCGTTCATAAACTTAAAGTAAAAGTTTCATCAATTTGAAATATTATTTTCAGTTTGTATTTCATTTTCTTCTTTTGGTTCTATACTTGTTTATGCTAAATTTCAAATAAAGTATTGTTGAAAGTTCCTTTCTATGTCGCTCACACCATCATACTATGTGTGTGTATTCTCCTGAAACTTCTGGGCATAGAAGCATGCTGTGGTAAGTATTTATTTTTCCAAGAGGAAAAATAGCGCTTTTAAAAGCGTTTCTTAGCATCAAGTGCTTACTTTTCTTATGACATACTACTCTAGGTCAATATTTTATGTCCAATGCCTCCTAATGCCTTCTCCTAATATAAAAAAAAAATAATAAAAAAAAACTTTCACCCGCATTGGGGCTCGAACCCAGAAACCAAAGCGCAGAGAACTAGCTCCTTATCACATACGCTACAGACTCCTCTGACGATTTTGTGTAAAACTTGTATTTCAAAAGCTTAATCGAATTTTTTTATTTTGAAAAAAAAAAAAATTTATGAATTTCGTTTTTAGATTTTATGAACAAGTTCTTACGTTTTACAAATAATTCATAAAAAAAATTTACGAATTTTGTTCTTAGATTTTAAGGAAAATTCTTACATGTTATGAATAATTCATAAGCGTACGTATGCCTTGTTTAACGTATGATTGAAAATACTTATAATCAGTGAATAATAAATTTTTCATTTATATTATGTCCCTTTTTTTTTGTGTGTAGTAAGGGTGTAAATTTTGGCCTGGCCAAAAAATAAATACCCTACACTGCAGTATTTTGAAAATTTTGCTTATATGAGAGGTGCCACGCCCTCTTGTCCGAGTACACCCAGTTTTTGTTCAGAGCTTGCATTCATAGTTTTTAGTGTCAGAGTGAAATTTAGTTCGATTATCTCAAAAAACTTTTTCAGTATAGCGTTTTGAAGCTTTTGCTTGTATGGGAGGTGCCACGCCCTCTAGTCCGAATTCGCTCAGTTTTTTATCAGAGCTTACGCTTACAATTTGTAGTACTTATGTGTATTGTGGTTGCATTGTCGTGAAAAATACTCCTAAAATTGCATTTTGAATATAATTTTGTATGGGCGGTAGGCGTGTCTGTTGACCGATTTTGCTCATTTTCAATCCCCCGAGCTAACTTTGACGACGGAGGCAGTGTACCAAATTTCATTGAATTATCTTGCTCAGTTTTCCCAAAAAGTGTATTTCAACACACAGCCAGCCATCCAGCCAGCCAGCCAGCCAGCCACCCAGCGAGCCAGCCAGACAGACGGACGGACATGGCTATATCGACTCAGGAGGTGACGCTGATCAAGAATATATATACTTTTCTATATCTGCCACGCCTCCTTATCTGCGTTACAAACGGAAGGACAAAGTGAATATACCCTGGGTGTAGGGTATAAATATTGAATAAAAAATTTCAGAAAATATAGTATAAAAACCTTTATAATAAGCTTGCTCCAAATGATTTTCACAAGCTTACTATGAAGGGTCCAGTCTCGATTATTAAATAATTAAAATTCAAGCATTTCCAAACATTTTGCAAGTTAATTTCCAAACGAAATGTTTGCTTCAATAAGCGTATAATACGTGTAAGTGAGTTTTTTTTGTTTGTTGGGTCTAGTAAAAACTATTTTATTTTTTTCACGCATAAAAATGAGTGCCATAATTTTCACTCCACTAGGGTAAGGTTAATTTTATAGAAATATAGAATCATTTTGACTTTTATAGTTTTAGTAACAGTTTCTTTTTTTAGACAGAGATTTACTTTATATACAAATTGTATGCCTCTTCATCATATGCGCAAGTAGCGCAGGAGGATCTGTATCTACTTATCATACGGAGGGGCCAGGGTTCGTACCCTAGTGTGATCAGTTAATTTTTTTTTTTTGTTGTTTTGTAATTGTAGGTACAGTACGGTAAATACCACATAAATATTTTCAAAAAATTTGCAAGCAAGCATACATTTTGAATTGACTAAAAAAGTAAGGTGAAATTTATTTCAGTGTGGAGTTGTCACTATTCTAAAACGGTGTTCTGGAAGGCGAATATTATGGACAAAAAATTGAGAGAAAATCTGTAAATGAGGTTTCATTTGTACTAGTTTAGTGGTCTAAAAAATGCTAGCTTTGAAATCGTAGTAACTTATCTCCGCGAAATATCGCAAGAATACATATCCCATATAAAATACAAAAAAAATATGAAAAAAAGAAACTCAAATATAAATAAAAGTATTTATTTTAAATGTATTTTGTAATGCTGAATCTGAATCCAACGTTGGAATTGTTGTATCTCATATCGTTTTTGAGATATCTTATCGTAAGCCAGCAAAAAAAAAAAACGTTTTTGCTTTATTTTAAAGCTAAATAATTAGAATATAAAATATTTATCCGAAAAATCCCATACAGTTTCTAAAAGTTCTAATCTTTTTCTTTAAAACCTTATTTAAATCATGTTAATAGTTCTATTTTTTCCCGAAATATCGTAGACTGAAATAATGTGAAAACGTGTTTTTCCACTTTTTTAACTTTTTAGGTTATGATATCTCCAAGAAAAATAAAGATATCCACAGCTTTAAACTCAAATGAGAAGAGTTTTTTAGGCATATATGTCTTTTTGACCTCTGAAACGAGTGAAGAGGATGATACTCTACCATTTGCAACTGTTAAAAGTGCAAAAACCACAACTTTACTTTTCGAATTTTGACCAGATTTTTTTTATTTTCCGACCAATTAGGGGCGCGATACCCCCATTTTCCCCAGCACTCATTTGTTATCTAGGTGATTTTTATATATGTACGTAATTTCATCCGTGCACATTAAACATGTAGCTTGATGATTTAATTTTTTGGCTTACGGTTTACTTTTCTGTAGAAATACCGATATCCTTACTTAAAAATTTAAAGGACACAACATTTTTCTGTACTGGTTTACTAATTAATTCATTTAGTACTATTCTTTGTGTTCAAAATGAGTTATAGAGTGGCCATGTACGAATTTTCTCTTCGAATTTCGGGGCATTTTGAAATGACATAAAAAAGAGCTAACTTCATGAAATGATATTAATTTTCTATAACGTGTTTCAAGTTAATTTTGCTTAATAATTCTCAGAACATTGAATTTTTTAAGATTTTTTGATTTTCAGAATTGGATTTTAAGGACAGAATCATTGCAATTTACAGGGAACCACATTAATTTCATACATATCAAAAATAAACGAGTTTTATTGAATTGGGTCAAGTTACAATTTTTTGAAAGTATCGCATTTCAGCGTAGTTATATTAAATATATGGATGGATCATTTATTTTTTTTTTGTTTATGTTTTTTGCAACAAATGTCAAAACTTTTTTATGTCGCCAAAACAACAAAACGAGAATAAATTAAAAGAAAAATTAAAAAAAAAAAAAAAATAAAAACCGTTGCATTTTAACTAATTAAAAACTTTTAATGGCATAAATCAGAAAATGAGCTTCACTTTGGCAGCAACTGCCACACAGACAGCAAATGCCCCACAAACCGGCAGTTGAGCAGACAGACTGCGGAGCGCCGTATTGGTTACATTTGGTTTTCCTTTCCACCAACATGTTGACCAATAAAAATGTTGGTCCTAATGAGAATTTAAAATTATAATTATAGCGCACAAGGCATGAAAACGCTCAAAAAGCAGCGCATAATTTAGCGAAATAGTTAATTGCGCTACAAAAGCGGACAGAATGTGAGAAGAATTCCAAGCGCTTTACTACTTACACTGACTTACAATGAAAGTAAGTATGCTGCCACATAGAAAATTTATTATTTTGGAAGCTGCATTGCTGTATTTGTAAAGCATTTAACTTCATCAATTAACGCACATCCCTTTCGTCCTAGCTACACCAACAAGTGGAACTCTCGCTCTCTCTCTCTCTTTTTGTGTAGAATTTGAAAATAAAGACATTTAGATGTAAAATAAACTCAACTTTTGCCATTCGCTGTTTAACTTTTGTATTTAAAATCCAAACAAAAACTTAATTACCGCGGTAACTCAAATCGCTATCTACTGCTACATACAAAGCAATACCTACATACGTATTACGTAGTCCTTCTGGTTGGCGGTACCGTTTGTTCCTACTTAAAAATCTCAGCTTCATTCATAAGCAATTGCGGAATTTTATTAGCTACCGCAGTCAGTCAGCCTCCTGTTAAACAGAGTTTTTGCTTGCCAAGTCATCGTAACTTGGCTTTTATTGCGCGGCGGCTACAAACGCCGCACCACGCTCATCGCACTCAAGTGTGTCACGTAAAACCGTGACGGCAACTGCGACAAAAGTTGTAAGAGGCTGAGTGGTTCAAGCTACAAAATCTGCATTAAATAAATCCATGATGTTGGATTTTCTTCTTTTTTTCCCATGGTTTGGTTTGGTTGTATTTTTTTAAGTGTCTTAATAAGAAGTCTGCAACAGCTTCATCTTTCGTCTTTATGTCAAGGACATTTTTTTATTTTTTTATTTTTTTGTTTTTATTATTTTCTCTCTTTACTTTTTTTGACAATTC
Organism: Calliopum simillimum; assembly: GCA_951812925.1. NCBI lineage: Eukaryota > Metazoa > Arthropoda > Insecta > Diptera > Lauxaniidae > Calliopum > Calliopum simillimum. Next base: position 63,369,587 of record OX638369.1, on the reverse strand, counting down.
ACGAGACAGAGCTGGATTCTGTAGCAGGTGGGGTAATTTCTTTAAATTGAGTTTTAATAGAAATTTCAAAATAAAAAAAAAAATTTAAAAAGTTTATAGAAATTATGTGGTGAGCTTTTGCAAATTCGTTTATTTATGAGCTAAAATAGACTTCTCCTTTTTGCATTTTTACTTTTATTATTTTAATACTTAAATCGACATAAAAATTTCAAAATATATTTAATTATTGACTTAGTTCGTATGTACAGTGCCGGTAAAAAAACAGCACCATTTTCAAAAAGAATTGTTCTTAAAGAATAAAAATTAAATCTTTACGTGCAAACAACTTTTGAACATACCAAAAAGCACAATGAACTTAAAAGAAGATGGTTAGAAAAGGATTTCAAAACTAGCATTCATAACTAGCATTTCCCGGTGCGCGTTGCTTCACCTTGTCTTGTATAGTGGGTGTCGCATCACCAATTTTCCGAAAAGATTTTATTTCGAACCATATCTCATCCATGTACGCGAAAATCTAAAAAAAATATCTGCCAATTTTATAACTCGAAAAAGCACAGTTATCTAAAAATCACCCATATAAGTTTTATCAAGGGTGGATATTTCGGGTGGCTCCAATACAAAAATATATTTTATAGAGTATTTCCTCGAAGGCCACATAATCGATTCACATGAAATTAACAGCACCTAGCTTTTAATTGAGCGATTCTTACTATGCTATATAACTTTTCTTTTTGGTGGATATTTAGGGTGGTCACCATACAAAGATATTTTTGAAACCGGATTTTCTTGAAGACCGCTTAATCTATACACATCAAATTAACACTACTTTGTCTTAATATCAAGAAGCGCTTATTATGGTGCAAATTTAGGGTGGCCCTTGTACAAAGATATTTTTAAAATCGTATTTTCCTCAAAATCACTTAATCATTAATTAATTAACCCATTAGAGCACAAGGGCTCCTAGCGAACCGTTTTGAATGCAACTTCAAACCTAGGCTAATGTTAGCCTCCTGAATTGAAAAATGCCAATGTATTTTTTATACGAGTCACCTGTGCGAGAGCCATATGGAGCAGGGAGTCAACTTTATGCATAAGTCCAAAGGTTTATTTAAACCAATTAATTTATTATTATATATTATTAATTTATAATAATCTACATATGACGCAAAACACGCAAGTGTACCAGCTGAAAATATTTTTGTCTCCGATTTCGCTCAAATTTGGCAATATGGTAGATCCGGTTTGCAAGAACAATACCATTTGTTGTTAAAATACAGGGTGTTGAATTTGTAATTTTTAGTCAAATTGTCAATTTTGAATAATTTTTTAAAATATGAAAGTAAATGATATCAAAAAATTTTTAAAGTCTTATATTACTTTGATCTTTTGGCTGTTCGAAAATATTATTTTCCACTTCCCCACCCCCCTCCATTTGCTTCAGGTGGGTGGTTGAAAATGCCTTGTTGATGAACCTTTTTCAAAAAATTATTAAAAATATAAAATAGTCACAATAAAAAAAAAAAATAAATGATGAGGTTAAGTAGCCAAAAGACCAAGCTATGATTTGCAGAAAAAATCAACACCTGTCTTTACCTAATAGGTGCTGGTATGAGTTCAAATTAGTGTTCGATAAATCGAACGTTTTCGGTGAAAAGGGGCTGCCCATAAGCCTCGTTACGCTAAAATTCGCAAAAAATTTTCCTATTCCCACTCCCTCACCTATGTGTCGATGGCATGAGGTAAAAAAAAAATCCGTCACATAGGGAGCGGGGGGTGGAGAAAAAGAAAAAAAATTTCCCAAAAAAAAAAGTTCATAAAAATTTTTTTATGGCGGATTGGGCTGCTGCTTATTACACTAAAAATATACTTTATATCAAAAAATAAAATTGTTCTAATTTCTTGGCCGAAAATGGGTTGGATAAAATTTTATGGTTTTTAACCATTGAAAACGAATTTTTTGCACATTAGCTAAATATCACTCCCTTACTGGTCGCTTTTGTTGGCAATAAAAATGCCAAATGCTGATTTTCAGTACATGACCAGTAAGAATGAAGCAATATTAAGTAAATAACAAAAAATAAAATTTCCAAAAATTCAAGCATTTTGAATCAAAAGTAGAAAGCACACTTTCGCGTGCTATATGGCACTCATGACACGTAATGGGTTAAGGATGTGCACCATATGCCTTGAAATAGCGTATACTGGTCATTAACGTAAGTATAATTCGATTTCCACATTAAGAGTTGTTTTTGATATTATTTTTCTGAAGCTTGCAGGTGCACTTCAAATTTGCTTAAAATCTTGAAAATATTTTAATAAAATACATAAATTTAAAAACAGTGTACTTATGTTAGATTTATTTAATTTGACTTTGGGGTGATTAAGTTTCTCAATTATTAATTTATAATTTTATAGAAATCTTCTCTAACAAATGGCAAATGCAGTTAAGAGTGTGAAACTGCTTAACTTACAATAAACTGACAAGGCATACAAATTAAACTTGAAAAGGATAAATATTTTCGAAATATTAATTTACATTTTGTACATAAAACCCAACCACATAAGCAACAACACAGATATCAACTGTAATAAATCTCTGTTTCTTGAAATGCTTTATTGAATATTCACAATAAACAAAGAAATGAAAGACAGCAACAACAATATGAGACATATCTGAATTAGTGCATTTTATTTATCTGAATTGACAACGACGAGACCACAACAACAACAACAACAACAAACAGCTAGAACACAGGACAAACTTAGCGAGTAAGACATAAAAGCCAGAGAGAGTATCTAAGCTGAAACCAATAAAATAATCAGTAAACACATTTAATGCCTTTATTACCAAGCAACAATAACAACAACAACAGCAACAGCAACAACAACAAAAACAAAAACAACAAAGATACCAACTAGTGAAAGCGTATTAAACATGTGCAAGTAACGCCATCAGCTGTTCGTACGAAATCGGTCACAGTAGTACAAAAAACCAAGTAATGGTATTGTCTTTGGACTGCCCCATAACAAAGTGCTTTACATCAAATGCTGTTCAAATATGAGGTCCTTTTGACACTTTTATTTACCTCGAATTTTTTTACGTCATTCGATTTCTGCAGAATTATTAGCGATGAGCAAAATAAGACCATTAAGGTGGTCAAACAATTTTTTTTCCCTAGATACCCTCAGAGCAAGCTTTCAAATACGGGCAAATCTTCCAAACTTTTTTCTTCGGCCCACTTTAATGATCGAGGTGTTATTTTATTCATTATTTTTTTTTTTTTTTTGGAGCAAAAAAAGTTTCTTTTCTTGTGGATGGCCACATATACCCGACTAGAAAAAAGTTAAAGTTTAGATCAGGCTTGCCTGAAGAATGATCAAGAACGAGTCAGGCTTTCCGATGCGACAATGACTAATAAACGATCCGTTTGAGCGTTTCCGGTCCGGATTCCATAAGATTTTCAGGAACGGATCATTATATTTAAGGTCCTTATCGGAAAAGTAATATATTTATTATTGACGATCGGTCATATCCATATAAACTAATTTTAATTTCGTCCGGCCACAAAACGCATTCCTAAAACATTTTGTAGCACTTGTTATGATATAAACATGATAACCACCTAAAATGTGTTTGAGAAAACTTTCTGTGGTTGTTTTGATATGGAATATTTATTGCATATCGGATGGATTAAACTCCTTACTACGATTAAGTTTTGCAAATTTGATGCGATACTGATAAAAACAACGCACTACGACCGATTTAAGATTTTTGGGATCAGTTCCTGATGAGGAGCTGATCAGATGGCCGTATTAAGGAATACCTGATACGGATCTGATCCTAGTCTGGAATTATTGAACTAATTTCTTGTCGGGTATATATCGTTAGCTCAATATGGAAAAGGCGTAACTCGCATTTTCAATACTTTACAGGGGAAGGAAAAAACTGGATAAAATTTAATACGCCAAACATTTAAAAAAACTTTAAATGCAAGTTACAACAAAAACTATCAACAATTTTTATTCAAGAATTTTTCTTTTATTTTTTTTTTTTTGTTTTTTGGGTAATTTTGTGTGTTAGGTCTTTTCATTTTAAAATTTTTTTAAAAAAAAGTGAGTTAGGGCTTTTTACAATAAATCAAAAATTATGAATAAATTAAAGTTATTCAATATAAAATGAAAAGGAAAACGCTTATAAAGAAAGTTTATTGGATTGGACAAAAATTTTAACGAAAATGTTTATGATTTGTATAGAAGATTATCATAAAAGTCATGACAATCAGCAGGTAACAACAATTTGAATCATTAAAGTGTACATCAAGTAAATTTTATGATAACAACTGAACTCAAAGATGCTATTAATATTTTCCCATTAGTATAACTTGATATTCTTCGTATTGACTATGAAGCCGTCGGGTGACTTTTGGGAACCTTTGGATGCTTTCCTTCTAGTATGCCTAGGAATTCTTTGTTTTGATTTTGAAACCTTCCGATGAACTTCTGGAACCTTCAAGCGTCACAAAAAACTACCCTCTAGTATACCGAAATATTCTTCGTTTTGACTATCAAGCCTTCGAGTGACCTTCGAGAACGTTCGGATGTCTTAGGAAACTATCAAATGAGGTTCACTGATAGTCTACCATAGATGTTTTTCCTCTAGTATACCCAGATATACTTCGTTTTGACCAGACGACCTTCGGGAACTTTCGTGTATAGCATAAGAACCTTCCCATATTTGAGATACACTCACTGTCAAGTTTTCAGCTTAATTAACCGAATAGTTTCTGTGTGATTTTAACTTCATTTAAACGCTACATATTGTAAGTTAGGGCTTTTTTCTTTCAAGAATTTTTTGTTTTGTGTTTAGGCTTTTTCATAATTGACTATAACTTGGCTATTTTTGATATTATCATGCCCAATTTTTGTAGGAAGGTGTATGAGAGAGTGGCCAACCAAAATATGCAAAAAAGTCAATTTCGAAAAAATTTGAGATACGCCTTTCCATATTAAGCTAACGATATGTAGGCAGCAAAATATCAAATTTTTATCTTGAAATTTATATGTTAATGTCACTGTACCTAAAAAAATTAATTGAAGTTAAGTCACTCATACTTTCCCAATAGCGTAGCTCAATATAAAGCAAATAAATTTATGTCAACAACGTTGTTGACCTAAAACACAAAAGTTTAGTGCCATTGGCTGAGTGAATAAGGAAGTGTTTCCAGAAGGCAGAAAGGACAACGATATGTAGCTGGGAGTCAGTATCGACAGCATCTACAACGCTGCTGCTGCTGTACAGAAAAACATGTAACGCCCAAAGTGAAAAATTTTCTCAAAGACATAATCGGTAGATATCTGCCGAAACATGAGTATAGCAAACTCATAGTGTCGTAGTAGGCTGCAAGTAAACACAGATGGAAAGCAACTCTTAAATACACTGATACATGGCAGTACTATGACAGCTGCTCAATGTGCATACACCCAGTAGGAAAATTTTAAATAAGAGTTGAAACAGCTTTTCGGTAATAATAACATCCACTGGAAAAATAAGTGCTTCACGCCCCAAAAATCTAAAGATAGTTCTGCCTTAGAAACTATAAGACACAGATGGATTATATTTAATACATTGTATAGGGCACCGGAATAACACGGCAAATAACATCAATTGGAAATATGGGCGGCACCACACATTTGTAAATACATTAAATGTATGCAAAAGGCACCGTGACAAAGTTAAGGCAATGCGCACTGGCTAGTATGATATAAATTTTCTCATTAGTTGTTATTTCTGCATCACTCGTCAGCGATTTCCCTCGATGTCCCTATGGCCTGGAACCCAAACGAGAGCAAGATCAAACCGACGTCCGAGGCTGACTAACTCCTTCCTGTAGTCCCCCACCAATTTAGACCTTATTATTGCTGAGTTCAGTGCTTTGATAGCTGCCTGACTGTCTGAGAGAATTGCCATTTTTCAGGAAATGGCATTATTCCCTAATGATTTGCAGGCTTTGAGGATGGCAAAAACTTCTGCCTGAAAGACGCTAGCTGAATCTGGCAAGCGAAACGATTGAGATATTTTCAGGTCTTTTGAAAATATTCCCTCGCCCACAAAACCACACTCCATCTTGGAGTCATCGGTGTATATGGTGGTTTCAAAATTTAGGTTGATACTGCCATATTTTCACTGAGCTCTATCTGGAATCCATACTCGAAAGTTATTATTAAAACTGAGTATGAGACAGGTGTAATCTGTTGAGCTGGAAAGCTCAGTTCGCAGATTTTCAAGGATGGCAGAGTGACCATACGGCTTTGGCACCCAAGAGCCGGTTTCCCTGAGTCTAACTGCGCTGCTTGAAGCAATAGCTTTAATAAAAAATGTAGAAAGCAACAGGTGTAAAATAACGCTTAGAGCTGCGGTAGGGCATGATCTCAGTGCTACCGCTACACCGACACATGCGGTCCTTTACACCAAACTAGGGAGCCATAAGTGAGCTTGGTTGAAGTCCCCATTTTTTTGCATCTCAGTTCGATGTTTTCTTTCCAGTTTAGCTTTGGATCTAGTATGACTCTTGGATACTTGGCTGTCTTGGAAAGTGCCAGAGTATGCCCATATAGCCGAGGGAGGTTGAAGTTTGGAATTTTAGTTTTTATGCATAAGCTCCGTTTTTGCTGCGTATATATTTTTTAATAAATTTTTTTTTTGATTATTAAAACTAAGGTTGGCCGAACATTAAGTTCATATTGGCAGGTTGTATCCAATTGTAAATTTCTTGATTAAAATATATTTTTATCTATTTTAGGTTATTATTTTAAGTCTCATTTCATAACCTTGAAAAAGATACATGAAATGGCTCTAACGAACAGACACGCCGACGACTACACGACGAAAAACACGTCTGCACTCGGCAGCAGACAAAACGGAAGAGGAATTAATTTTTTAATTCTAATTTTTTCTGTCAACAACAAACAATGAAACTGATATTATTTTCTTTTTAAATTTCCAGTGGTTCTCAACCTTTTTTTCGTCACGGCACATTTTTAATAATATCAAAATTTGGCGGCACACTAACAACAACAAAGAACGTATTTAGATAGCCCAACTATCCCTTTTAGGTACTACCACATGGAAGTTTGTTAGGAAAAAAAGGTGTGGTGGGAGGTAGTCTACACATCATGACATCACAATTTATAAATTGGTGTAAAATGCTATTATGAGCAAAAGGTTTTAATTTCCAGAAACCTTAAAAAATCATGTTAGCTAATTTGCTTTCTGGCAGTGGCAGCACACAGTAAAAATCTCACGGCACACTTAAGTGCCGCGGCACATAGGTTTAGAATCATTGGTACAGTCATTTGGTAGTTTTACCTGGAAAGTTTTGCGGGATTTTTGCAAATGAATTATTTTATAGATTTCGATAAAAAATATGATCTTGAAGCGTTTTTAAATCCAAAGCAGCAACGAAACGTAGTTAAAACAGTCACGAACGGGTTAGAAACACATTTAGCAATGCAAGTTATGCTTTTTCTCTTCGCTCTGTGCAGTTTTATTTTTTACTAAAGTGTTTGTAAAATTAAAAATTCTTAAATATTTGAAAAAATACAAATATTAAGGAGAATATCTGTGTTAAAATGCAGAAAGTGATTACAAAGATGAAAACCCAGAATCCAGTGGATTTATGGAACTTATATTTAAGGATGTTAAGTAGTCATTTAAGAACTTTTGCAACCATTTTGTAATATTTTTTAATAGTCGTTATTTTTTATCTCTTTTCAGGTGAGTACTTCAACTATATCCATGTGCCTTGATATGCAAGTACCTGACACCATATTGAAAGATGAAAATAAAACTTTATTTTACATAATACTACATATTTAAGTTTGAAAAATAAACATTTTGATCCAAGGAGTTTAATGTCCATACTACATACATATGTAAGAATTGTTATGTGTGTTTATTGGTTATAATCCTATGATTAATCAAAAAAGGAGTTTCGTTAATTTGACTCACAATTTAAATCCGATTTCAACCATTAAACATAGTGGCGATATGCATTAAGCTGACCTTATATCATCGTTCGAAGAGAACTCCATTACTATTAAAGTTTGGAAAAATATGTTTCTTCTATTTTATAGATTGACATTCAGTTTTTTCAATAGATGAAAAAAATTTCTTCAAACTTTAAGAGTAATGGAGTTCAGAGCTGTTTCTGAGCTCTCTTAAAAATTTAAAGAAAAATATAGGATAGTTTACAAGTGACACGACGTTATAAAGAATTTAAAAATACTTTATGAGAAGTTGATTTCATTTGAACTTAGTACAGGATAGACCAAGCGTAATAGGCAAATTAATTCACTTGTGCAAACTCAAAACGTTTTAAATAAAATTAGTTAATTTTTGTTGTTTTGAATAGATAATGACTTATGTACTTTATTAGCTACCATCAAAGCACGTGTCAAGTTTCATTTGTGGTTGGAACTTGCTGTTCCATGTTTTCAAGAAATAAACACAAACATTACAAAAGCAAGCCCTTTGAATAGATAAAATGAGAATTACAGCAAAAAATTAAAAGCAGCACATGGAAATGTTTTAATTTTTATTGTTTTCCCCTTGTTATGCATCGCCCTGGAGTTTTGTAAACTGTTGATATTATACTTTTCGGTTGTGGGCAAATTCGTCTGATGATTCCATATGGTTATGGATGAAACGTAACGAAAACCAGCCTTCCGATAAATATTGTTTTGTTTTTTCTATGCATTTTGACTTGCTTTTGCAATGTTGGTGTTTTATACTTAAAAACATGGGAAAGTAAGCTCCAACCATTAATGCCACTTGACACGTGCTTTGACAATAAAAATAACTTAAACCTATCGAAACGCTTATAATTTTGCATTCTGTTATTTCGTATCTAAATTTTATTATTATTGAGACCAAAGTCTAGACCCTTATAGGTATCGAAAAATGAACTTCGGATTCAGTTTTCTTGTGCTTAAATTAAGAAAAAAAAAAATAGGTCCGGAAATGCCTTTTATAAGTAACTGGAACATTCCAACAAAAAAAAAAATCGGAAAAAATTTTGAATGCTGTTCCTGAAAGCACATAATGTTACTAGTAAAACTCTATCTTTGTTGCGCTTGTTCGGCTCTAGGTCCAATTTTATAGTGCATACTACATAAATTGGTTCAAAGCTTATTCAAAGTTGCCGCGGCTATAAGTCGTAAACCATTTGTGATTTTATTTTCCTATCTTCAACGAAATTGTAGATATAGTCTAAAGGATAGAAAGTGTTCAAAAACTAAGCCTTAAAATCTCAAAAATGTCGAAAAATTGTATCACTTCAGGCCATACTTAGCTATAAAACCGTTCCGTATTTTGCCAAACAATTCAAACAAAATTGAGGTCAAGACTAAACTGTTCAACTCTATAGAGCATGTTAAAAGCATTCGAGTACTACTGGATACTAATTTTAATTAAAACAGTGATGAATGAAAATATGCTTGGGGTCCTATGTGAGCCCATCTGAAGGGGTTAAACGAAAAAAACGCCCCATGGAGGAAATAAATGCAAATGTTTTCTACTGGGTATGTTTGCGTAATTTATTTTCCCACTCTTTTAATGTTCATCCTACACCTTATTTCGTAACTAATCTTTTCTTCGTTAGCCCAAGTCCTTCACTAACAAAACAAAAAAAAAAAAAAATTTAAGAAGAAAATGTAGAAATAAAAGCAACAGTTTGTAACAGCAGTCGAAGTTTTCGTCTGATGCCTACCTTTGGCCCCATTTCGCTCCCCTATCTCAACACAGTCTACGTCTTGGAAAACTCAAACTCTACCACAACTACCGCAGCAATTTTCCATTAAAAAGATGGAGCAAAGCGATTTCGTCTGCCTGACTGTCAGTCTGTTTGTTTGTCTGTCCGTACGTCTTCCCTAGTGTCCTTTTTGACGTTCATTTGTTTGTTTGTTTGTTTGTTCATTCGTTCGTTCGTGCAACTTTCTTCGGAGTGATTCAAAATTTTGTAATGAAATTTTAAACTTAAGCAATTTGGAAGTATTTGCGATTGCCTTTGAAGCGCATACATAGAAAAAATAATCACTTATACACAAACAAATAGAAATTGTACCGCCACAGAAAAATGTTGGTATGTTGGTTGTTTAGCGAAATTTAATTTTGAAAATATAATAAAAAACTAAATAACTAAATACGGAATGTGATTTTTGTTAAAAATAAACAAATCAGGATATATCGTGTTTGCAGAAAAATATTTGAAACGAGAGCAATATACTGCCAGATTGTCACATTATCAAAGGTGGTTAATTTTGAGAACAAACTGACCAATACTGAAAGATATTGCAACAAATTAAAAAAAAAAAGAACGAGCGCATACCTCCTAAAGGAACGTTTCATATTTGTACTCCCAAATATCTTATAACATACAAATGGAGAAATGGCACCGGATGCATATCACCTTCAGTAATTGGGTGACATTTCTCCTTTTTGGCATATATATATATATAAATATGTTCACTCGCGCTCGTATTCATCCGAAAATGAAACCACATCCAATTCTATTTATTTTGTATACACCAGATAACTGTTTAAAATACTCACCACTCTGCTGCCTCTCGAAATACACATATGCAAAAAAAGTCAGCGGTTTACATTCTCACCCAAGTAACTGAATTAAACAGTGTCCATATTTGAATGCTACGAAAGTTGTAAGTATTGAAATTGAAAGGGGTGCCATATCACCTGAGGGTGCCACATGTCCCGGTTTTTCTTTAGTTTTCATTTTTGTTTTTAGATATTTGCTCTTAGGAGTAAAGTTTACCTTCTGTAAGTCCCGAAAGAATATTTTTTTTAACAATTTATCGGCAAAGTCTATCTTAAAGTCATTTTTCCCACAGATAATAGTTTGTTTAATTCTGACCAGATGTTACATTCAATTACAGTTTCATAGGAAATTCTAAAAGTTACTAACATTTTTTGTTTTTATTCAAGTCCAAACGTTAAGGCGTAGGAAGAAATTTCTTTCCGGCCTCCTTGAAATTCTGTTTATAACAAATGTAGAAAAATACAAAAAAAAAAAAAAACAAATACCAAATTTTTCTCTCCCATTTAATGTTTTCCTTATTTTATTTTAGAAAAAAAGTTTCTTCATTTGATGTTATCTTGCGTGTCTGAAGACTATTTTAGGACTAAATATTTTAGTACTTTGTAATATGGTATCTGTTGTTGTTGTTGTCAGTAGTACACGTGTTTCTCTAAAAGATATTTTGAAAATGAAGATAAAAATCAATGTTATTTGTTTGGGAGAAGAAAAATTTAATTTGGAATTGTGTTATCGCTGAAAATTTTACAAAGGAAAACATAAGTACAACTTGTTTAGAATTTACACTGACTGATAACTTTGTGTTGATTTAAAATTCTCTTTTCTGTTCGGGAGTTTTATTAAGTAGGTGGTGTTCATTAAGATTTAAAGATTTTATCTAACACTCTCAAAAAATATTTGTGCAACTTTACGCATGTAAAGCCATTTTACGCACTCATTTACTTCTACAATTCATAGGCTGAAAATTACAGCTTGGCAACGAATAACTGTTACTAAAGTTAAGTTAAAAATAAAGGAAACCAATAAAATTCTTCGTATTTTTGATCCCGGACTTAGTATCCATAAGTTGACATTTCGAGCAGTAGAGGCTGCCAGAGTTACCAAAAATCATTTTTTCCCATTTTGACCCACTGGGTGTGGATTTTTAAAAATGTTGGGATGATAAAATTTGTAGTGCTTGTAAAAACAAGCAAAAACTTGAGAACCAATTGAGGTAATCACTTCATGAAAAAGCTATTTTGCTTGTTTTTACAAGCGCTACAAATTTTATCATCCTGACATTTTTAAAAATCAACACCCAGTGGGTCAAAATGGAAAAAAACTTTGCCGCCCTCTACCGCTCGAAATATCAACTTATGGATACCGCGTTATCGATGAAAAATATGTGGAATTTTATTGGCAGTAATTTTTGTTCAACATTTTTTTCTGTGCGATAAATAGAAAACGAGATAAATTGAATCAAAAATATTTCAAGATGGCGGCTGAAATGAAAGGGATGGGAGGTCACCTTTTTGGTTTGGTCTTGCCACGACTTTTCCATGTATTTCCTTTTCCAGCGACCTTTTCCAGTTGGTTTTGGGTCTACCACGTCCTCTACTGCCTTGTGGATTCCACTCAAGAGCCTGGCGACAAACTTCGCCGTGTGGTTTCCGGAGAGTGTAACCAATCCATCTCCACATGCGCAGCTTGACCTCGTTTGCTATAGCCCTCTGATTGCATTTTTAATGTAGCTCGGCATTTGATATAGTGCGAGGCCACCAAACCTTTAGTATACTCCTTAAGCACCACAACGCTTTGAAATACAGTTACAGTTATTCGTTGCCACACTGTACAAATGAGGTAATGTTTGTTTGTCTGGCCTTTATTGGCTCGAAAACTATTCACCTGATTTCGATAAAATTTTCAAAATGTACTAGAATCATTTAGAGAAAGATAATGAGCTAGAAAAATTAGAGGTGCCACGCCCTGTACATTACATAATTCGTCACACCTTTGAACCAGTTTAATGAATTTTGGAACAGATGTAAAGGTCATTAGGACAAATAATATTCATTGAAAAAATGGGTGGAATCACGCCCCCTAAAAACAAAACTAGTCATATCTCCGAAACTATTCAACGCAAATGTATGAATTTCAGTATATAAGTATATATGAAGCAATCCACGCCCAGTGCACCAGCTAAAAATTTTTTTTTCCCGATTTCACTCAAATTTGGCAATATGGTAGATTCGGTGTGCAAGAACAACAATCCGGGTTGATTTGGGCCTAGTACCATTTGTTGTTAAGATACATGGAGTTGAAGTTGGCGTTTTAATCATTTTCATGAAAAGGGTGTTTTTCAAAAATTTATAATTTAATTTAATTTAATTTAATTAGTTAATTTTGATTTCCTGGTACTACAAAGTTTAAAACCTTATGCAACAGCACCAGCAGCATAGATGTACAGAACACACTAAAGTCTGTAAACTGACAAATTTAAGTTACTGGTCCTATTCCTAGTGTTCTTTTTATAAAAAAATATTTCTTGGTGAAAAAATTTTTTTTTCACCAAAATTTTTTACAATTAAAAATACTTTAAAATATTTTTTAAAAAACCAACCTTAGATTTTTTTTAAAAGTTCTTTAAAGTAAAACATAATTTATAAGCTTTAAAATGATGTATGACTCAAGATGAGATTCAGACGCTAAATGGGAGTTTTTGAACACCCGCGGAAGGCAAAAATCTTTTTTTACTCAAGAGGAAAGCATCTTACGAAAAATAAATACATGGCAAAAATGCTTAGAATCGCCCAAGCAATACGTGTGAATTTTTTGGAAACTTCTTTTTTTGAATAATTTTTGAAAATTTTTTTTTTTAAATTTTTTTCAAAAATTAACCCAAGAAATATTTTTTTATAAAAAGAACACTTCAAAATGAATGGAACCAGTAACGTAGATGTGTGTTAGAAAAAGCATTGATAGTTTTATATGTAAATCGATCTTTGCAAACATTTGACTAAAAATTCAATTAAAAATTAATTTTAGGTTTATCAATTTACAAACTTTGGTGTAAGCTATAAATTTTTGAAAAAACACCCTTTTCATGAAAATGACTAAACACGCCAACTTCAAGAAATGGTACTAGGACCAAATCCTCCCGGATTGTTGTTCTTGCACACCGGATCCACCATATTGCAAAATTTGAGCGAAATCGGAAAAAAAAAATTTTTAGCTGACAAATAATATTCACTGAAAAAATTTGAAGAATCATCGTTCCCATTTTATTTTTTTCCTCGAAAGAGTTAATATTCACGAAAGGGTTAGTTTAAAAAAAAGATAAAATTTTGAAATTATTCTTACTTATTCCTTTGCTATGGTTAATTGGTTCAAATAAGTAATATGAAACTTTCGCTTTTATTAATTTCGCACAGAAAAGCAAGTCATTTGACCTAATGCGGATTGGTGCAGTAATTTTTGTTTAAAAAATTTACCCAAAATTTCATAAGAGAGGAGAGGAGAGGAGAGGAGAGGAGAGGAGAGGAGAGGAGAGGAGAGGAGAGGAGAGGAGAGGAGAGGAGAGGAGAGGAGAGGAGAGGAGAGGAGACTTCCAAAATTTCCAATTTCTATTTGATTCCTATTTATTATTTTTTTTTTTAAAGTGAGTCCAAACTACAAAAAGGGGTCGGAAGGCCCTTGATAGTTTCCAAAAATTTTCTTTGATTTTTTTCTATGGATTAGTGAAATTAGTTTTCAATAAAGTGGACTCAAAATTTCAGGCAGGGAACGCCTCTGATACTTTAAAAATTTAATTTTCGACCCATGCTCCCATTAATTTTGACTCATTTTAGGCGACGTCAGTGTAATATTTCCTGAATGGTCATATTTTTTAACGCCAGCCGTCTCGTTGCCATTTTCGTTAACCTGACATCCTTTAGAAGAGGAGTACCCTAAAATATTGAAAAAGCAATTTGAATAGGTCGAAATCATTTTAGATGTTTGAATATTTCTACATAGGGGAGAGTGGGGAGTTTTGAAGCACGCTTTGTTTGGGGGTCAAAACTTCCACAAAAATATATTTTTTTTTTCACATTTTCTCGAATCGAATCTTTGCTAGCGCAAAAAACTGGTTCTTCAAGTTTTCAAAAATCATGCTTCAAAACCTTCAATTGTTCCTTAGAATAATGCTTGTAAGCATTAATTTGTTTCACTAATTCATTATCTAAGTTAATTTTGGCATACACATTACGAGTACATCATTACATTTACATTACACAAAACTCTAATTTTCAACTAATTTGCTAACAAACTTTTGTTCTCATAATCTACAACTTAAAACAATGGCATGACAATGAGGAGGAACATTAAAATGATTTGTAACTAAACTGACTGTGCATACGAAAAACGCATTGTTTTATAATGCACAAAATTTATTTCTGAACGGAGACGGAAATAAACACAACTACAAATTCATATACACACATATGTACACTATGATATATGCATGTATGCAGTTGCATTACAGCTGCAGCGAATGACTTGTTTATGAGGCTGATTAACAACTGAAGAACGTCATTCATTTGCACTTGAACATTTATTGGCTTTAATTATTGATACACATGGCAATACAGAGCCTCATCAGGTAGGCAGACAGATGGATGTTAATGTGCAAGTGCACAGTGGACATTTAAAAAAAAAAAAAAACAACTAGAAATATTTAATAGCAAAAGTTTATGAAGTTTTTCGTACAAAATATCTATTAATTTTTCTAAAAATATTCAATAGGGTCAGCCCGGAAGGTATGGCACTTTTTTTGTTGAACTGCTATAAATCCAGAACTAAGTAAAAGACATTTTTAAAGGGACTATGCACGGGTTTAATCTCTAATTAATTTAAAACAAAAAAAAAATTTGCTTCAACCAAATTGAAAAATTATTGCAAACTAGAGTTCGTCGTGTGGCCGAAATCCGACCATTTCGATTTGATTATAAAGCAAAGTTTTTATACCCTTCCTAGGTCGATAAAACACAAAAAGCTTTTAATATTCTTCCTTAGGTTTCAGGTTATTTGCGGTCAAAAAAATTGGTGCAGCAGCTTTGTCGCAATAGCTTATAGGAAATTTTCTTATAGGAAATTTTCTGGGCCACAAAATTGTCTTGAACTATTTATTTTTTGAAAAGTAATCGTTAGCGCGATATAAACAATAAATTGATTTTTGCGACCTTTGACTTTGAATAACTTTTTATGCGAACACGATTTTGCACTGGACTTTTCACAGTTTATTTACCATGCATAAATAAAGATTTTTTTAGTGAAAAAATTTTTTTCCACAAAAATCAGAACAATTTTTTGCTAAATTTCTAATTGTAGTCACCATTTTGCGGCCGCCATTTTGAATTTCGAAATTTACTAAAAAATGGCAGTTATTCATTCGAAAGATGTTGAGTAGAACAAAATTTTGAGACCTTAAACCCATTTATCTTTATTTCGGCTCCAAAGTTTCCATTTTGTTATGCAATAGAATAAATATTCAGTTTAATTTTCGTCCCATTGTATTCATTCGCTTTAAGCCACCATGCCAATTTCCGCACAGCAAGTGAATTTTGCGTATCCCAGCAAACATTTTTGATCGCAAAAGATCATTTATTTTTTAAGCACATATAAATGGGATAGTGTGATGGAGTTGACAAATCCCAAAAACTAGCCATCAACTTTTGCATTATGCCTTTCTCTCTCATATCGCAACCACGAAATGTCAACTGGGCTATTGTGAACAACTACAAATGCACATATTTGTATTTGTATTGTTGATTGTTGAGCATCTGTGAGTACTCAGGCTGTTGTCTTTTTAATTGTTGTTGCTGTTTTGAGCATTTCCCCTTAACATCCTAATTATCCTTGTTGTCACCATAGTCCCCTCTAATAGAGTTTGTATATGCTATTTTCAGCCTGAGTGGTTGAAAATTTATGTTTATTTTAATGAAGTCATCATCTCATATTTGGCAGTGGTGATGTTTATAATTATAATGGTGGAGGGGGGTTGTTGAGGTGTTGTATGTCCTGCAAAAACTCCACAATGATGATGATAACTTTACCTTGCTGGATTGTGTATATTATTGTTGCTTTCGTTGTTATTTAATTAATAACAAACTCAATAGCATTGAACAAGAGAATAATTCCCTTGTTGTCTACGGTTTGCAGCGCATCTCTTGTGGAAATATCAATTTGAGCGGCAGTGAAATTTTGACCAATATTTACAAATTTATTAGGAGTGACTTATATTAATGTTTGGACATCTAACCTAGTTTTCAATTCGTTGTCATATTTGCATGAGAATATTCGAATGAATGTACATTTGTAACTTATTGTTTAATATCAATCTTACTTAACGGTTATTAAGAATTAAAATGGAGATTGTTCAATCAATTTGTCAATTAGTGACATAAATTTAGAAACTGAATGAAAAGCTGTTCTGAAAAACAAAAGTCTGGTTTATTTCGACTAAATGATTTTGATAAAGTGTTTCTAGAAATGTCCACAATTTATTTTTTCTGAAAATTCGGTACCATAGCTCCATCTGCACTTTCGAATTGCTAACCAGATGATTAACTCAAATTAGTACAACATAAAATGAAACTAGTAAGGGTGTTTCTTTGGCCTGGCCATAAATTAAATATCCTTCACTGCAAAATTTTGTGAATGTTCCTTGTATGAAAGTAATAGAGCAATTCCCGGACTGGATTCGAATTCAGCAGCGACAAATACATTGAAAACGATTATTTTGTTTTGTTGTTTTTTTTTCGACCTCACTTTATAATTTCTTTTATGAACTATTTCGATTTTCAGCTTAAATTAGTCCATTCTGCCTCTAAAATAGAAATATGGAAAGAAAATGCAACAAAAAAAGTAGAAAAAAAAATTTCTGGATAGGGACACCCTAATCACCTAGCGGTATTAAATATACTTAACGACGTCATACCTACCAACCCTAATAATTTTTTTTCCTTCAATCCCATGTGAATCGAAAAGATACGATTTCCCTAAATAAATATTTTTTGTTTAAAGAAATCTTCCCTTATATCCTCCTCCATACTTGATTTCATAAAAATCGGTGCAGAAATATGACCTTAAAAAATATTTTTGTGTGATACATCTATACTTAATTTTTAGAAAATCGGTGCAGTATAACCTTAAAAAATATTTTTGTTTATGAATTGATTTTGCAGTCTTTGAAAAAATGCAATTTCAATATATTTTGTTTTTAGAACCATCCACTTGAGACGAAAAAATTCGATTAAAAAAATTATTTTGTATGAGGGCCACCTTTAAAAAAAGTTGTATAGCCTAACCTGTGCCACTTTATATAAAAGCCACGTGGTGTAGAATTAATGTGAGTCGATTATTCGGTCTTTGAAAAAATGCGATTTTAAAACTATTTGTGTGTGAGGGCCACCCTAAATATACACCCTAACGGTATGAAATATACTTTAAAACCTATTCTCATACCTACCAAATATACATAATTTCATATAAATCGGTCGAGCCGATCAACACCTGTTAATACCACAGTTATTAGTCAAAGTTAGTGTTCGATTAATCGAACGTTGGTGGTTGAATCCCATACAAATACGGCTGAATGTGGTGGGTTAACACTTTATATTCCATCAGCTGGAAGGTAAATGTCATCAATATCAGTTGAAAGGGGGCTGCCCATAAGCCTCGTGATGGTAAAATTCTCAAAAAATTACATAATTCCTTCTGCCGTTAATAGGAGGGAAAGGGTTTAAATTTTACCGTCACGAGGCTTATGGGCAGCCCCCTTTCACCTAGCATCGACGATACTTACCTTTCGGCTGGCGGATTATAAGGTGTTCACCAACCATATTTGTCGTATTTGTATGGGATCTTGTGGTATGGGCAAACCGGCAACGTTCGATTAATCGAACACATGATTTTTCGATGTAACGGTGAAACGAGTCGGGGTAAGACTTTGTTAATGATGGATTTGAAATCAAGAGACGCCAATTAATCTTAAAATATACTTCATATCAAAAAAATAAATAATTTTTGCAGCGTGGTTGTAAATGGGGAATGTTGGGAATACGAACATCCTTTGAATATCTTTGTTATTTATAAGCCATGGAGAAATCGAGGTGTTACAGAGTTTTTGCAAAAAGCATTTTTTGAAAAAAATAGCATTCTGACCATTTTGGTGTGAACTTTCTATAATACTTTTAATAAAAATATATACACCCGTATTTCGAGCACTATTGATATACATTCAAACATATTTATAAACGCACAAGCACTTGAGTACTTACTTCAACTCTCATATTTTGTGTTTTAGCTTTTGTCTGTTTGCCTTTTGTGTTTGCTTTGAGTAAAGTTGTGGTTATTTTAAGTATTTGCCTAAGTATTGTATCATTATTTGGAATAGATGCAATAATTAATTAATACCCTTAAGTCAATGTAAATATTATCTTATTTTATATAAATAATTTTCAAAATGAATATGATATTTATGAATACGAACTATGCAAATACTTATGTAAATATTAGATACTTACAAGGAAAAAAAATAAGCCGTAAAACCACAGAAATTTTTGCTGAGTTTTTCAGTAACTGTGCCCCAGTAAAGAAAAACCGAATTCATACAGTAAATTTTTTTAAATGTAAAAAAATCAAAATAAATCTCATGTTGGCGGAGCGGGTATCGAACTTGAGACCTTAGATTTTATAGGCGACGCTCTAACTACTGTGGCACTTTTATTTCTATAGCTTATTGTTTAATTTAAACTATTTTTGAATAAAACTCTTTACAGTCTCCATCAGTAATAATTGAAGGGTATTCTAAGCAAATATATACCCCTGCGGGTAAGGGGTCCGAATATGCCCGAGGTAAGCATGCCTGTCGTAAAAGGCGACTAAAAGCGGGTGACCAGCCAGGGTGTGGAAGGGTGTAGCATTGGACAGCGTTGCGCCTCGAAAGAAAAACCCACAATGCCCGTAGCTGGCACTGACAAGGCGAGTCGATGCCGCCTTAAAATAAGCATCTTGTCGAAATCCTGAAGCGTCTGATCCAGAGTGGGCGGCTCCCAGGTCAGCGTCTGTTCCAGATTGGGCGGCTGAAATTAAAAGTGAATTTGGCCACTATATTTGCAGCGCTTGCCGGATCCAGCTTTAAGCTTACAACTTACTGCGTGGGTCGTTGTCGAGAAGATTATACTAATGAAGCATGGATCGAAAAACGATGGGAAATAACTCTCCAAGTGGTACCCACCAGAGTGTGGTTAATCCACCTGCCTCGGCAGCATGCACATCGGATTTGGAGATGCAAGAAACATGCATAGTTAGGAATGATTCTCCTATAACTGGAACCAATATGGTTTCTTAAAATTTTAAAATCCTTTCGATGAAAATTAGAACACGCATCGGCTCTTGGAATGTCCGAACTCTAAATGAACCAGGCAAAATACACCAAGCCGTTAGAAACTCCACAAGTTCAACCTTGAGATATTGGGATTAAGCGAGTGTAGATGGAACGGTGCCGGCGAATATGTACTTCCTGACGGCGAAAAATTTCTATACTCCGGTAGATCGCAAGATGACATCCACAGGGATGGAGTTGGATTTTTGCTAAGTAAAACTGCAGCAAAGGCAGTAATGGAATGGAAACCTGTAAACGAAAGACTCATTTGGTGCAGATTTCGAACCCCCGCACAGTGCGAAATTTGAGAAGTTTAGCGGAACTTTATTCAATTTTTGGAATACATAAAATGCGTAAGATTATTCATTATTTCAGTAGCTTAATATCCCACCTCAAAAACCTCTTACTCAGTTTGGTGAAAAACCCTGCCAAACAACTGCAAAATGCACCTAAAACTTGCATTACTAATTCAATCATACTTTTTGCTTATTAAAAGCTTTTCGATTTGTTAAAGTTAATAGAGTGGTACATTCATACGGTAAGTCAGTAGGCCGCGAAATTTTTATAATTTTTTTTTTTAATAAAATTTTCACTTGTTGGCATTCAAATAATTGCAAAATCTTTTCTTACTCGTATGTGATTTGTTTGTGAAAATTGTGCTTTTTAAGAAGTGGATAAGATTTACATTTTCAACTTCATTGGATACTTTAAAAGGTGTTACCACAAATTGCCATTTTGAAACGTACAAAATTTGAAAGGTAGGTTTATCCTCTACTGGAAACACAAAACATTTTTTGCGATATTTTGCGATCTTCTTTTTAACTAAACCTTTTCCAGAATGTCTTTGGAAATTTCATATAACACCGAAATTTCATGAAAAACCGACATCGGACGCCATCGTTGGTTTTGTTTTGGAAAAAATAGGCTCACCAACACTAACATCTGACACTCTCCATAGTTTAAAGGTAACTATTCGTGCGCTAGTTCATAATATACTAAAAAGTAGGGGGAATCCTCTCGAAATTCAGAAGCATTTCTGAATAAAAATGCAAGAAATAGCAAATACCCCTTGTCTTACCCCCTTCATTTTTTATGGTGTTTTGATAAGAAAATATTTTTGTCTATCAAGTTTCATAGCGATGTCTGGTATGGGAGCAGAAATACAACGTTTTAAGCATTTTCATATATGGGGGGTATAAAAACCCCTTGTCTGATCCCCCTTAATTTTTGCATAGTGTTTTACCAATTAAATATTTATCTAAGTATTAAGTTTCATAACTATAACTGCTATATGTGCTGAGATATGAATTAAGTTCCGCTAGACTCTGAAAATTTCGCACTGTGCCCCGCAAGAAATATCACCATCTTCCAAGCATACGCACCCACAGAGTTGGCAGAGAGAGAAACCAAAGATGAATTCTACAGCCAGCTCGCTGCAGCAATAAACAGTGCTCACAAGAACGACATCATAATGGTTATGGGCGATTTGAATGCCAAAGTAGGCTCAGAAAACCTTAACCTAGAGCACGTGATTGGAAGACATGGCTTGGGTGCGAGAAACGACAATGGAGAGCTTCTCATTGACGCCTGCAATACAGCCGGTCTTGTCGTTGGAGGTACGCTATTCCGACACAAAAAATGCCATAAAGCTACTTGGGTGTCTCCAAACAACACCACTGAAAACCAAATCGACCACTTCTGCATTAGCAGAAAATGGAGAGGGAGTCTTCTGGACGTACGAGTAAAGAGGGCCGCTGACATAGGCTCCGACCACCATCTTCTCGTCGCGGTCATTCGACTAAAACTTGCCGCTAATAAACGTCCCAGCGAACAATCTGTAGCAAAAAAATTCGACGTGCTTAAGCTTAAGAACGACGAGGTACGCAGATCTTTCGTAGAAGAACTTAAAACAGTTCCGTTCGATTGTGGTGGAAGTATTGAAACATCATGGAGGGCCGCTAAGGCTGCGTTCTTAAACTCCAGTGAAAAAATACTTGGGTTTCGACCCTCGAACAAGAAGCACTGGATGAGCGAGGAAACGTGGGGTCTTGTCGAAAAAAGAAGAAGCGCGAAAAAACTGAGAGACGACGCTAAAACTAGAGCGCAAAAGAACGTCGCCGAAAAGGTCTTTAACTCTCTCAATAAAGAAGTCAGGCGATCGTGCAGACAAGACAAAAGAAGAATGTATAACGACCTCGCAAGCGAAGCCGAAAGCGCTGCAAATGCTCAAAATCTCAGGCAGCTTTACGATATCACCCGCAGATTATCAGGCAGAAAACTCCAACAGAGCCGCCCTATCAAAGACAACAACGGAAATCTCTTAACATCTGCAGACGACCAACTAAACAGATGGAAAGAGTATTTTTGCGATATACTAAACCCCATGTCTACCACATCCCTGCAACCAGAATCACCAACTACAACTGCCGCAATGACTCGCAGTAGTAGTCGAATACAAACACCGCCGCCTACAATTGATGAAATTGTGAAAGCTATCCAAAGCATGAAAAACAACAAGGCCGCCGGTATAGATCAAATAACAGCTGAACTGCTAAAGGCATGCCCCATAACATCAGCTAAAATTCTCCATCCTCTGCTCAACAAAATCTGGAGTGAAGAGCGTTTGCCAGAAGATTGGCTACATGGCACGTTAGTCAAATTGCCGAAAAAAGGTGACCTAAGCGAGTGCCGATACTATAGAGGCATCACCTTGCTCTCAGTTCCATCAAAAGTACTGACGAAAGTGCTTCTGAGCAGGGTAAGCGAAAAACTTGATTCGGCCATTCGAAAGCAGCAAGCAGGATTCCGGCGAAACAGATCATGCGTGGATCAAATCAACACGCTCAGAATAATTGTCGAACAATCATGCGAGTGGCGTGCTGCACTTCAACTTGTCTTCGTTGACTATAGCACTGCCTTCGACAGTGTCTCCCGGGAAAACATCAGGGCGTCACTGCAACGAAAAGGTATTGCCGCAAAGGCCATAAACTTAGTACGTGCACAATATGAAGGCTTTAAATGCAGTGTGTTACACAACGGGTTGTTGTCACCGACATTCACCACTAATTCAGGCGTACGGCAGGGGTGTTTACTATCACCATCACTCTTCCTTATCGTTCTTGATGATATCCTAGATAAAGCTCTTAATAAGGCCAAAAGGGGTATTCAATGGAACTTTACCGAACATCTGGAAGATCTCGACTACGCTGACGACATCTGCCTCTTATCGTCCAAACATTCAGATATGCAAAGCAAAATTGAAGACCTTGTCTTGGAATCACAAAAGGCCGGCCTAAAAATCAACGTTTCCAAGACAAAAAGCATGAAGCTAAACGCAAGCAATGACATCACGTTTAAAGCTGGCAGTGATGACATCGGAAACGTCGATAGCTTCACGTATCTAGGCAGCATTATCTCCATGGATGGTGGAGCAAAAGAGGATATCAACTCAAGAATAGCAAAAGCAAAAGGCGCGTTTGCGCATTTTTGATTCGAATGTGAAATGCTTAAGGCGTATACTAAAGATTTGGTGGCCTCGCACTATATCATATGCCGAGCTACATCAAAAATGCAAACAGAAGGCTATAGCAAACGAGATCAAGCTGCGCAAATGGGGATGGATTGGTCACACTCTCCGGAAACCACACAGCGAAGTTTGTCGCCAGGCCCTTGAGTGGAATCCACAAGGCAGTAGAGGACGTGGTAGACCCAAAACCAACTGGAAAAGGTCGTTGGAAAAGGAAATCCAAGAATCGGGAAAATCGTGGCAAGAGATCAAAGTCATCGCAAGGGATCGTGACAAATGGAGAGATTTAATATTGGCCCTATGCTCCTCCTAGGAGTTAAAGGAGAATACATACATACATACATTCTAAGCAAATATTCCAGAGCTCACTGGTATGTTTTCATGTGCGCATTTTTTACTTTTCTATTCAGCAATTTTTACAGTTACAGTCACTGCACTTTTTGACGTTTAAACTGGATATTCTACTTTTGTACCATTATTTTTTCATGAGAACTCAGTAAAATAATTAAATAACTGGAACAAACCGTATTTTTTCATGAGATTATTATCATTTTGTGCTGTTTGAAAATCGATTTTTACGGATAATTTTTTTGCGTGTACTCGAAGATAAACTTTTCCTTAAAAAAAAAAAAATTGGCTTTATTAAAATTACTTTCACAAAGCATTGGAAAAACGGCCGAAATATCGTTTCTATTTACAAAAAAAAAAAAAAATCATCGAATTCTAATAAACAACAAATAAAAAAACTTTCAAGGTGAAAAGTCTATGGAAATACATAATAACAAATGCCGTCAATTCAATAAATATTTGGTAATATGGCAATAATTTCGGCAATCAATCAATAAAATTGGGAGTCTAATTCGAACTTGATTTCTTGCGTGTTGGAAGTTCATTCTCCCCATTCCTGCGGCGCATTTGTCATCAGCGCATTAACACGCAGTTCCCTACTACCGTTCAGTGCCAATATTTATTTTTTATTTCCATTTACTAATTAATAACTCATTTCGTTTCTGATTGCGTTTTCATTTTATTTTTATTTTATTTCTATGTTCTATTCCATATGTTGTTTGTGTTAAATGTTTCGTGTTGATTCGATGTTTATGGCATGTTTTTGGCTTTAACGTGCTTTTCTATTTAAGCGTTTTACGCATACGATGCGACCCCCACTTCCTTGTACAGGGTGTTTTCTTTGGGTTCGTGTCGGTATGGCGCATGGTGGCAACCGATTCAGTCAATTAGTCAACATGTTAAAATGCTGCCAACTAATAATTTGTTATTGCGCTAATGTTTTATTAATAGTTTCCAAATATGTTACCGATAATAAGGAATGATTTACTACCTACTTTTGCAGGTACATACATACTTATGTTTGTATTAATGTATGTAAGTACCGAACAAAATCAACAACACCATTAATTTCTAGTTTTTCAACTTTACTGTTTTCATTTGATATTAATAACAATAAAGACCACCTTGGAATATTACGACTATTGTTCTAAAGCTATGTCCCTTTATAGAAAGGATCAACATAGCAGTCACCTCACCGAAAATGCAAAAATAAATGATTGTATCTTACCCAATAATAATTGGAAAACAGGGATAGAAATAAAAAATTTAAAGATTCCAAAATAGCAAAAAATTAATTTTTAAGAAGATACCGAATAAAAACTAAGAGGATGCCAAATTGCGGTAAAAATTTTAAGAATATCTCAAAACGACGGAAATTACTTTCACAAAATCTAAGAGGATACCAATATCGGATATTATATTTGTTAGAGCGGAGTTATTAGTTTTTAAATGTGTTACTTAATGACATGTTTATATTGAAAATAACGTTTTTAATTGACCTTTTTTAGTCATATATTTGCAAAATATCGATTTTCATATAAATCTATCAATGCATTTTCTAACACATAGTTATGACAAATAAAGGAACGAATAAAACACGGCATCATTTTTTGTTCATTCCGAGAAAAACCAATGGAGCACTTCTGATTCTACTGAAGGCTTATTTTGGCTACACTGAGAAAAGAGTATGTTTCCATGAAAGAAATATATTTAATTGAACATTTTAGAAAATATTTGCTAATAATTAACAAATTTCGGTAAAAATTAATATGCCCTTAATTGGACCTTGAAATATTGTTGATTGGGCCAAAGCTGATATCTGTTTGATGGATTGTCAAACATTTGCTTTAACTTTAAAAAAAAAAAATGCAGTCTAAAATAAAAAAAATAATTAAAAAAGAAACTTTCTTGTCTGGGATTTGAACCTGCTTCCCCAGGTTATCACTCAAACGTCTTATACATCGAGCTAACTCTATCTACTTTAATTTTAACCAAAAAGTCATACAAAAAATTAAACAAGTATTGAAAAACTTCAAAAACATACTGACATTATTTTCAAAACATTATTTTCAAAAGTTACAAAAAACAATCAGTACTTGTGAAATTTTTTGTTTGACTTTTTGTTTAAAATTAATTCAAAATAACAATCACTACAAACGTAGAAAGAGTTAGTTCAATGTATAAGACGTTTGACTGATATCCTGGGGGTGCATGTTCGAATCCCAGACAATAGAGTGCTTTTTTTTTTTTTAAAATAAATTATTTTATTTTTTTAATTCACATTGATTGACTTTGTTATTCGTTATAACTTTTTCGCATTTCAATTTGTATATGTAGAACATCTTTAGTTATAATATAGTTCTGATTGTTAAGCTGTAAGATTCAGTACTTTACATTCGGTCATTGCGTCCAGAGGTTTAAAGAATTCAATACGCGCGGCATAGTTCCAATTCGCTATACATGGATTTCCTATTACGATTGCAATGAACCAAGGTTACAAATGTAGCTGGTAAATATATGGTAGCATCTAACAAAGAACAAAAAATGCCCCGGGGGTATGAGTTCAATCCCCACCCAGACAAGATTTTTTTTTTTTGAATGTTTTGTTTGTTTTTTTTTTGTTTTTTTTTTTGTTTTTTTTTTTGCAACTTGGCGAGTGCATTCAAATTTCAGAGAAGAGTTTTATTTTTAATTTATAACAAATATTATATTTTATGATGTCGCCGTGATTCTATCAAATATTGCCATATTAGTTCCTAATTAATAAAAAGATTAATAATAATAAAGGTCTAAATTGAAAATAATAAATGTCTTTAAATTCAAACATATATTTGGTAATTATTAACAAATATACGATTGAACCAATAAAATTGCTCAAATATGCCACTCATTAAATAATATCGAATATTCGATTCGCCTATATAAAATATATTATTTGTTAATTATTACCAAATTTTGATGTATATAATCATATTGTTTTCTCAGTGTAGAAAAAACATGTTTTTTGGTGATAACCATTTTTTCATTACAAAGTGGATACCCAAAGGTGCTTTAGAAATAAAGACTATGTCCTTACAAAAAATTTGGCGTTAAAAACTATAAATTTTTTTTTGGGATATAGATATTGTAATATTTTCATCCCAAAATCGATTTTTTTACGTTTTCAGTTACGCGGTCAAAAAAACAGTTTTTACTCAAAAGCAAGGCATCTAACAAAAAAAGTGTATAAGGCAAAAAAACTTAGAATTGTCCAAGGAATACGCATACGTGTGAACTTTTCAGAATTTTTGGATTTTTGTATTTATTTTTTTGACCAATGTTTTGAAAAACTATAAAATATTTCAAAAAATTCACACGTATTTTTTGAATAATTCTAAGCATTTTTTGCTGTATACACTTTTTTCGTTTGATGCCTTGCTTCTGAGTAAAACTTCGTTTTTTCGACCTCGTTATATATAACTTCGAAATTGGAATTTTCCACCAAAATATGGATTGAACTTCATCTTATAATATTCCCCAAATAGGTGATTTTTACATATGGGCTCGTTCACATACATATAATGAAACGCTATTTTCTGGACATTTTATTTATAACCCTGGAGCTTTAAAATTCGAAGTGGAAGTTGTTGTTTTTGAAAAGTATTTGGCTTAACCTTTACTTACACCTCTAGCAATTTAGCCACTTGAACTCCTTTATACGCAGGATAGAGTATTTAATATGTATAAAAATAACACTCATACCCATTGGCTCAACCAATTTGGGGTTTTATTTTCGAAAAAACTAGAATGTATTTTTCTTTATCCTTAAATATTATCAATATTTTAATACCAGCGTCTATTTTTATATTTGAAACCAAGCAGTCAGCCACAGGGTTCGTGTTGCTGGAAATGGGTTTGACCGAATGTAATAAAATTGAATATTGAATTATAACTAAAAATATCACATCAACGTGAAATGCCAATACAGACAAACATATTGATAATAAATTGAAACAACCTACACTAACACCCACTCAATACAACGTACTCATATGTGTAGAGACAACACCAGATTGCAACAATTTTTAGCCTCAGTGGTTTGGCATGAAAACTTTTTGGTTTACGAGCTTAAATAGAAAATATGACTGAACTTTAGTGCAAAAAGTGCACATGCAATATGAATTCTACATGTGTACATTTGTAATCATCAGTATATCAGTACCCATAAGGAAACACTGTGGAAATGCCTCTGAAAAAATCTTGGATTTTATGTCCTCTTAACATAGTTATCCTGTACGTAACTCCTTTCAAATGATTATTTGAAGTTGACTCAAACTTAATGATGACATCAGCTACGAAAAAACTTTTATTACGAATGTTACATTATGATTTTCTCAATGATTTATTTATTTTATTTTGAACAAAAAAACACCATGATCACCGTAAAACTGAAATTAGTAGTACTTAGAGAACTAAATGCAAAGCTTTTCGGAGCATTTCTTAAACATAAGAAACGAGTTTAGAAATGAAAATCTCCATTTATTATTGGACTTTTTATGACTTCAGCTCTAATAAGAAATTTAAATTCTTATCTCTTAATTTATTAAAAGGATATATGTTTTAGAAATATGGCCATTAAACTGGTTTGATTTGTATAATGTTGGAAGAACTCTTAAATACTGAACCTGCATCATTGTTTTTTCCGTTCTGAGGAAAAGATTTTTTGATGGCACACGATTTGGCTATTTATTAGCAAAAAAAACATTTTTTTTGTTTTATATAGTTAACTTTTAAATTGAATTTCCCAAAATACGTCATTTTTGATACAAATTATGAAAAACAGGATGTTGAAAAACGAAAATCGACCCCTAAAACTATGCAATACTCTTTTTTTTTATCTTTGACATTTCAAACAGTATGCAAATAAATAATAAAAAAAAAGAATTTCGCTATTCCTTGAAAATATCGCAAATTTTTTATGCAGCCCTGTGAATAGTTTCTTATTTACTTTTGGTATCAATTTTTAAAATATTTTTTTCTTGGTAAATTTTAGCCACAATCATTTCTATCAAATCGTTAGAAACGTAATGGACCTATGTCTCCGACTTTCAACTAAGAACATCGCATTCATATTTTTTTCATTTTCCACATGGGTATTTTGCTGCATTCGATTGTGACGCCTGTAAGCTGGCAACAACTTTTGTATTTTCAATACAATTTTTCGTCATTTCACATCTAATGCGCACCCAATCTCATATAAACTAACTTGGGAATGAACGGAACTCAGGCTATAGATTTCTCATCCTAACAAAGACCAAAAGAGCAACAGTGTGTATGGTAGTAAAGCTAAAAGTACTGGTACTGTGGTATTGCTGCTACTTGCAAGCCTTCATATGTATTTATTGAGTTGAATGATTTGCCATTGTGTAATCAAATAGAATTTGTCTATCCCCTCCAGAGCAATGGATAACTGCTGTCTAAGCTTCAGCTTCATCTTAAGCCGACAGATAAAGAAATCGAAATGTTCACCAGGCTGCAGCTTTGATTGCGCAAAATGAATTGAAACTTTTTTCACATTTGATTGTAAGGGACTGCCTGCTCACTCATATGACTACATATTGGATTCGGTAATTGAAAAAACAACATATGTCCACATTAGTAATATTAAACGGGAATCCATATTTCTGGCGTGTTTTTTAGAATTTTGAAATTGTTTCTTTTGTTCAATTGAGAGACTTATGCATTCGATAGCCTATAAAGCCTTTTAGTGTTTATTAAGGCAGGTTTTCACCTTGTGGGGTCAAAAAGTGCTCTTTTTTTAAGATTTTTTTTGAGAAAACGGTTAAAGATACAGCGCTGAAATTTTCGTCTGAATATGACCATATATTTATTCAAAGAATACAATTTTTGAACTTGAAAAAATCCAAAAAGGGGGGGAGGGGGCGCCTATTGGTGGCGGCATGCATTTTGCTCCCGTGCAGGATTGGCTCAAAACCCGTGATCTGAAACAAAAAAACCGAACATATTCTTAATTAGTATCGTATCATCTATCAAATGACCCTCAATCATGAAAAAAAAATCAAAATTCCAAAAGTTATGAGGTTTTGAAAAAAAAAAAATGTGAATTTTCGCATTTTTTTCTGTACTGATTATTTTTTTAAATAAACAATTTCCAATATTTTTGGCTGGTTATGGGTCATTTGTTAGAAAAAACCCTAAGGAACATTTAAAAAAAATTTTGGTGACGATTGGTTCATTGTAGCGTCTTCAATCCTGCACGTAAGGTCCAAAAACATGGTTCTGAGAAAAACGCGTTTAAAGTGTCAAAGCGCGCTCGGCCGGTGCTCGACAGTGCTCTATGTAACGGGCTATAACTTTCGAAATTTTTCAGATTTTGATCTGAAACTTCTACAGCACATTTTTGGAACATATATCTACACGATAAGACAAAAAAAAAAAAATCGATTTTTTTGACCCCACAAGGTGAAAACCTGCCTTAAGTTTAGAAAACAACATTTTTCAAACATTTTTTGTCATTAAAAATTACAAATAAATATATTTATTGAGAATCGAACCTATGACTTCCAAGTTATTAGTCAACAATCTTATCAACTAACCTTACGTGCCAGTTATGATTCAAATGCCTTGTGTTGTTTTACTTAGCTCGATAAGGCATTGAAAAAATAATACAAACAATTTTTCGAAATATTGCAAAACGATTACTAAAACATTTGTAAATAAACATTTTCTAATTGTTTATTTTATCCTTACAAATCAATTGTGAAAACCCTAGAAATAAACATTTTTCAAACATTTGAAAATTGGGGTTAAAAACATTCGGAAACTAACTTTTTCCAAGCGTTAAATTGCAAAAGCAATAAAAATGTTTGTTGGGACAACGTTAGAGCATATGAAATCTGTGCACATAATTTCACACTTTGGACTTGTATTGCTTTTGAAATGAACGTTTCGCATGCATGAAAACATGAGCGAGTATTTATCCATTCTTTTGTATTCACATTGAAAATTAAGAATTCAATTTAAATAAAAAAATTTTGAATTTATAATTCATCGCATGTGGGACACAATAAATTTCAACTTCAATTTGTTCAAATTTTTTTATTGTATTGGGTTTTGCTTAAAGGATTTGTTGATTTCACCTTAAAATAAGGCTTAATGGGACGAGTCTTGAATATGTCAATAGAACAGAATTTGATTCAACAAAGAAAAAAATTAAATCTTATACATACTAAGTTTCATCAAAACAGCTTCTATACTTTGCGAAACATAACAGGATGTAACGAAATGTGATGCCAAAAATGTGTCGCGGCCTTGAAATTTTACTTCTAGCGCAAGCAAAGAATCTTGTCGGCAGTAGGCGTCATCGCATACATATTTGCGCTTATTGAAAACTAATTTTTCTGATGATTCAGGAATTAATCTTTTTTTTATGCTATACCCTGTTTCAACCGCAACTCATTTATTAGCACAAATCACCTGCACCCACGCCCATTTCTAATATTTGTAATTACAATTATCATCATCAGTGGCGGCGGCAGCAGCTCAACTTAACATTCAAGTGATTACTCGTGGGTCTTTGCACGGGCGCGCGTTTCTGCTGCATCGCTGCACTCAAGTGCACGATTTTTTTAATTCGTTGCAACTTCCGGTTCCATTGCGTTGCATTCGTCGTACATGACAGTCAACGGTGGCAGAAGCAGCAGAACACCAGCAAACAAATCACCAAAGTGTCATACGTGCGCTAGTGCCACACCCCCGTTGTTTGACCTGCCCACACACACACTCGTACATGCACACCCACCGACAGCACAGATTAATACATAATCGTAAGGTGTGCATGTATGTATGTAGGTATGCGTGCAGAGAATTCGCTTTATTGCCAAGGGTGCGCAATTTATTGCTGATGCGGCGGGGACGGCGTTGCTCGATGTCATGCAAAGTGTCGTCTACTGGCAAAGTATGCGTTCACATGCTACAAAACATTGTACACTTGTAGTAGTAGATGTACGGTTGTTATACATTGAAGGAGTATGCCTAATATTTGTTGTGCATTTGTTCGCATGCCATAAAGAACATACATACATACATACATACATACATACATACATACATACATACATACATACATACATACATACATATGAGAGTATGTGCGATTTTAATGGAATGCTTTAAAAGAAAAACTCAGATTTGCTAATGAAAAAATGAAAAACTCAACTAATGAATTTGTTATCTGAATGATTTGGATCTCACTGGCGTAGATCGAGAGGATCAAACCTGCCTATTTAATTTAATTTTTTATGGAATATTAAACAAAGCTCGACTCCCCCCACCTGAATCTCGGTAGTGGTTCTAATGATACTTTTTTAATTTACGATATGGTTTTTTCATTCAATAAAATCTCAAAGTATGTATTATTTTTATGATTTCTATAGAACTCAAAAAATCGATAAGAAAGTCACAAGAACTCCTACACGGCTCTTGGACTCTTTCTGCAAGTGCGCTTCACGGGTGCAACGTTCTGTACTTTTCAACTGAAAATGAAGTGTTTGTTGTAAGAATATTCTGATGACTGTCAAAATAAACCGATTAAAATGTTTAAATTTGGAATCTTTTCCTAATAGGATGTCCATAAGATAGTATCGATCCCCATACAAAAAAAAAATGTTCGAATGACCGCCCCCAGTTTGAAAGCTTATATTGAAAGATTTTTAAGGAAAAAACATTTTTTTTTTCGGCCTCTAAATCGATAAAGTTTTGTTTTTTTCTTATATCTCCGCCATAGACTGCATTTCATTCATTGAAATCATTTATCTCCGATTAATTTTTCGACTAGTTGTACTCATTATCTCAGTTCTAACCTTATAGAATGGAAGCCGACAAAAAATCATAAAATTCATGTCAAAAAAATTTTCTCATATTGCTGAAGTTGATGAAGTTATAGCGAATCTAAAAGCTCAGTACAAGATATGAAAAACAGGATGTTTCAAAATCGAATATCGCCCCCTAAGACCATGCAATATTTTTTTTTTAACATTTGACATTTCAAACAGTATGCAAATAAATAAAAAAAAAATATTGCGTAGTCTAGGGGGCGATTGTCGTTTTTGAAACATCTGGTTTTTCATATCTTGTACTGAGGTTTTAGATTCGCTATAACTTCTTCAATTTCAACAATTTGAATAAATTTTGTAAAGATGAATTTTATGGCTTTTTGTGGGCTTCAATTCTCTGTAGTGTCCCTGGCACCTTAGGCTGGTGGAAACTGAGATAATGAGTACTAGTCGAAAAAGAAATCTGAGATAAATGACTTCTATGAATGAAATATAGCCCATGTTGAAACGATATACTATACTTGTTGATCGGACGTCAAATGCACGGAGAAAAAAAATAGTACTTGCTACTTTATTTCTCATAAATTTTACCAGAATTTCAAGTCAGAATAGTGACAACTTTACACCGATATAAATTTCACCTTAATTTTTTAGTCAATTCAGAATGTATGTTTGCTAGTAATTTTTATGAAAATATTGGCGTGATATTTACCTTACTGTATAGTTCAAACGACAAAAAAAAAAAAAACTTAGCTGACCGGCGCTGGGGTACGAACCCTTGCCCTTCCGTATGATAGTCAGATACATATCCTCTGCGCTGCTCACGCATGTGATGTAGAAGCAAAAAAATTTGTATATAAAGAAAATGTCTGTCCAAAAATAGAAATTTTTACTAAAATTATAAAAGTCAAAATGATTTTATTTTTTTATGATATTTACCTTACTCGAGTAAGGTGACAATTATGACACTCATTTTTGTGCGTGAAAAAAATAAAGTTATTTTGACTAGAATTATAAATTCAAAATGGTCACACATTTTTTTTCTGGAAGTATAAATTACCTTACATAAAGTCAAATGTTTGAAATTTATAGTAAATATTCCTTTATTATTTAACTACATTTTATTTGTATATATGACGTTACGGACTCATCTAACAGTTCTTACGTAAGGTAAATTATGCTTGAAATTTAGTGTTGATTACTTTAATTTTTCGACTAGCCGATAAAGTAAAAATTATGATACGTATTTTTCTCCGTGTGGCAGAGATATACCATATATAAAAACAAAACTGCTTCGAATTTAGAGGCCGAAAAAAAAAATATTTTTTTCCTTAAAAATCTTTCAATATTAGCTTTTAAACTAGGAGCGGTCATTCCAACTTTTTTTGTGATACTATCTAATGCCCATACACCTCATGAAATTTCGAGGAGGGGGGGGTCCGCTCAAGTGTCACGATTTGTGTATTTTTTTGTGTGAATTCAATCGATTCTACTATGTATATTGATAACACAGGCACAAAACAATCTAGTAAGGGCGTAACTTTTGGCCTGGCCAAAAAATAAATGCCCTACACTGCAGTATTTTAAAAATCTTGCTTATGTGGGAGGTGTCACGCCCTGTTGTCCGAGTTCACCCAGTTTTTGCTCAGTGCTTGCATTTATAATTTTTAGTGTCTGAGTGAAATTTGGTTGGATTATCTCAAAAAACATTTTCAGTATAGCGTTTTAAAGCTTTTGCTTATATAAGATGTACCACGCCCTCTTGTCCGAGTTCTTCTAGTTTTAGCTTAGAGCGTGCATTTATAATTTTCGTAGTATTTATTTGTATTTTTTGGTGAAAAATACTCCTAAAATTGCATTTTGAATATATTTTTTGTATGGGCGGTAGGCGTGTCCGCTGACCGATTTTGCTCATTTTCAATCCCACGAGCTTACTTTGATAACGAAAGTGGTATACCAAATTTCATTGAATTATCTTGGTCAGTTTTCCCAAAAAGTGTATTTCCACACACATCCAGACAGACGGACATGGCTATATCGACTCAGGAGGTGACGCTGATCTAGAATATATATACTTTTCTATATCTGCCATGCCTCCTTCTATGCGTTACAAACGGAAAGACAAAGTGAATATGCCCTGGGTGTAGGGTATAAAAATAAAAGGTCATGCACCAGAGGGAGACTCCCTATCCGTATGTGTTTTGGGCTGCTGAACCCTAATATGATAATAAAAAATTGTTCTGATAGCCCGTTTTCTCGCTAGCACCTCTACCACTCCTCTTAGGGGTGAAATTTCACTTGTGCTTTATTCAAATAAGACTATAGAAAATTATTTCAGCCATTTAGTCACCCCCTAGCATCCCCTTAAATCCGTTCTTAAGGTGTTTAAAGCTAATTTTTTAAGAAAATTGAAAATGTGAGTGTATTTAAAAGCTTTTCAGTGTTTTTTCAATAAGATTCTTTCCAAGGTAGTAATTTGAGGTAATGAAGTCAAATTTCGCACAGATGCTTGGAACAGTGAGAGCAGAAACTAAGTGAATTTGGTCAAGAGCGCGTGGCACCTACCGTACAAGCAAAATTTCCAAAATCCTGCATTGTATTTAATTTCTGACTGAGCCAAAGGTAAGATCCAAGTTGATTGAAACCATTCCTTACAGTAATAAAAAAAAATTGACTGCTAGTTTTTGTTTAAAGCAAATTTTTCGGCGGCTCTGATCAGAATGATCCGTTTCTCAACACTTAATATTTATCGTTTCTGATCAAAACCTGAGTCAACATTCTTAACCCTTTCGAATCGGTTGGGACTTTATATCCCAAAAATTTTTGAATAAATACATAACTCAGTTATTAACGTTACACGTAATTGAATGAATTAATAAAATTGATGCAATTTTTAGTAATCACTGTTTTTTCTTATAAACACTCCAAGGATATAACCCAAAAATTCAAATCAAAAACATCTGTTGGGAATATAGACCGGAAGCGCCTCCGGCAGTGAAAACTTCTATTTAGAGACGGTCAAACATTTTACTTAATCTAAGTTTCTAAGGTTAACCTATCACAAATATTGTGTACCGCACAGTTTCCAACGGATCAGGTCCATTTCATATTAGGTGTGAATTATATACGTCACTGTCGGATCAGAAAGCCTGATCACTTAGTTTCTGAGCATACTGCAAGCAAGCCTGATTTCTAGTCGAGTACGCACAGAAAACAATTGCAAAAAAATCTTTCGAGTTTAATTAACATGTATTGTGCATTTTTTGCGGTGCTTTGACACACCTATTAACTATAATTTACCAAGCCTGAAAAGCAGTCTGGGTCTTGAAGATCATAGCGGCCAAGACCAAGACCATAGCAGTATTGATTACCAAGACCAAGACTAATTTTGCTCATCCCTAGCCTTGACTGGCCCTTTAATCGATTTGTCCGTCTGTCTGTTGAAATCACGATTACGGCCAAATGGTGAAAGCTACTTAATTATATGCATAAAATTTGATGCAGATAATTCTTGATGTAGTTCGGTTGGGAATAAAAATGGACGTGAAAGGTTAATGTTAAAATTTCATTTTCTAGTATTGTTAAATACACATACAATTTTTTCCTACTTTATTGCTTTGTTACGAAAAAATTTAATGGGAGTAAAGAAAAAGAAAAAAATATTAATTTTAAAGCCACAACTAAAAACTTTCTCCATAGCAATTTCCACCGCTAATGTTGGATAATGCGAAAAAATATATATGGAAACATATGCACTTTATATTTATATATCTTTTTGCCAGCACTTTTTTTTATATTCTCAAGCCAACATTGACAATTGTCATGACAGTTAACATAAAAATAACTCAATAACAATTCAACTCCCATTCGGGTTAACTATTGCCGCTTTTGCCTGCTGCACTCCTAGATCCACGATTGAAATATAACATAATAACATCACATTCTAGCAGCTCCAGGTGCCCATGCCTTAACTCATAAATTCATTGCCTGTTTGACTGTGTTAACAGTATGGCAAAAGCATTCGGTTAAAGTAACAAAAAGTATTCGTAATCGCATCTGACACGCAAAGTTCAATTTAGTTTGATGTTTTTATTGTTGCATCTTTTCTTTTTTTTTGTTTTTATTGTTTTTATAGATATTTATCTGTATATTACTATAAAATTGTTTCGGTTTCATTGCAATAGTTGACTGTGCGATTTGACGATGCACTGCACGATGTGTTGACAGGACGTTGGAAGGTTTTAAAACTTGCATTTTTTTCATTTTTAATTTGGTTTGAATTTTTATTTTTTTAATTAAGCTGCCTGAAATTTAAGTTTTTCCTTAATGTTGATCATTAAAATCAATATCGAATTTAGTGTGAGAACGAAAAAAAAAAAAATACAAATCGAAAGGGCTTTTTGCCTATGCGACCAATAGAGATCTTTCCCAGGTCCAAAATTATCAAAAATATTGAAGTTGGCTTATAGGGAGCGAAAGAAGTTAAAGGAGTGTTCTTCTACAATGCTTCACAAAATGCATTTATTATATTTTAGGATTATTTCACACTTCCTTTTAGCTAATAAACGGTGTAGATTGAGCTTGTTTAAGGAAACTGGTGTTTATCACAATTTTTGGAGTGACAATATATCTAATATGTACATATGTACTTAAAACTAAAAAAAAAAAACATGAATGAATCATCAAATAGCAGAAACCGACAAAACTTAAAAGGATTTGACAGTGCCAAATTGGTAAAACAAACAGCAGGACATTTCACTCAAAAGAGCTTAGGTCAACAATTTTTCAGCCAAGCGCACAAATTGTAAGTGAGACAAAGAAAATAGACACAAAAAAAAAACAAGAATGGGTAAGGTAAAAGGATTGCCGGTGATAGCAAAAAGGGGTTTGCTTGCTATATGGTGTCCTTCTGTCGGAAAGTGATGAGTTGCCAGTTGAAGATACGTATACAAGGATAACAAAAAGAAAAAACAAATTCTTTAACTCTGCGACAAATATCTTCACCTGAATTTAACAATTTCATTAGCAAAAAGCTTTAACCTTTCCATTTTTTTTTTTTCGTTTTGTCCTTTCTAATATATGAAGGTGTACGAGATACGAATTTTTTTTTTTTGTTTTTGTCTGAGTTTATTTCCTTTTACTACAAGTTGCTGATTTTTATAGCAGTCTTTTTGCGATAACTTTGGAATTAACAAACAATTGTTTGATTCGCAAATAAAAAAAATTGTTTTTTTTTTATCTTTGTTTTGGTATTTTATTCGGTTTTTTCCTTTCTCTGGGAAGTCTATACGAGTGAACTTATGTTAGAAATGTATTTATCTCGATGTTGGCCCCATTTTACATTCAGCCTATTGTTACATTGTTTCCAAAAGGGACAAAACGGCAGCTAGACAGATAGACACTGTTTTCATAGTAGGGTGACATAGGGTGACTAAGGGTACAGTGGAGAGGGTACAAAAAACGAGCATCGCGTGATGACAGTCGTAAAAAACCCTCGTTTATTTTTAGAATTTTTTATTTCCATTGTTTGGTTTTTCTTTTTTGCTTTTTATTTGCTGTGCATTCGCTGAACAAATCCTTTCGTTGTCCTTTTTGCTCTGTTTATTTTGGGAATGGCCGTCATTGGATGGAGGCTCGTCGGTTTGTACTCCGGGGTGAAATTGTTTGTGTTCACACAGTTTCAATTTAATTTTAGTTATGCAATTATTCCAGTTACAAAATAAAAAACGTTCTAACGCCTCGCTTAATGGTTTTCACTGCAATATGAATTTCAAAAATTTGGGTCAGTTTTTATGCAGTTAAAGGGTATTACATTCATGTATACGCCATTTTGTTGCGTTTATTATACATTTTTTAAAGATATTACTAAAATAATATCAACGAACATTTAGTCTAGCGTTTTATCAATCTCACGATAAAACTTCGTCATCGTTTCAATATATTTCAGAACACAAATTTTGGAACGATACGATGATAAAATGACTTTGAAACCACAAATGGAAAACTCTTAATGGAATTGGGTTGATACTTTTCACTTCAAAATGTGATATAAGTAGAATGGAATAGCCAAAAGACCCTTGTGCCATTGATTTGAGAAATTCGATTATGAATTCCAATTCCTCGTAATTGAATTAACATTTTTCACTTACTGATTTCGTCTCCAGAAATGGTATCGCCAGATGAATAAAATGATTTTGCGTTGGTATAGAATATGTTGCTGATTTCGAATTCCACCTATCTTTCGTTTTGATATACATTAAGGCAAGGATGTCAGCGTAGAAGAAAAGTGAGCCAATTTTGGCTCGACCCAACAACATCAATATTTCTGTACAACAATCCCAACAACATCAATATTTCTGTACAACATTCACAGAAATAATTTTTGTTGCTTTTTTTGCGTACACACAAAATCGAACTCGAACCAACATAGAACAACAACAAAGAATACGTCGCATCAAAAACAACAAACAATATGGGTATTAATGCGTTGATGCGCAGTAGCGAAAATGCAAGTCTTTTACGCACTAACGCCTGAACGATCAATGTGAAT
Source organism: Calliopum simillimum (assembly GCA_951812925.1). Lineage (NCBI taxonomy): Eukaryota > Metazoa > Arthropoda > Insecta > Diptera > Lauxaniidae > Calliopum > Calliopum simillimum. The sequence continues at coordinate 63,330,316 of OX638369.1, read as the reverse complement.
ATTTCCATCTTGAGAAATTGCAAAAGTAGTGCGAAATTTTCGGCAATATTTTTGTTATTTTACCAATATCAAACTTTAGCAAATTGCACTTTCGCAACGACGCAAGGGCATTGCGCATCAACGCGTGAGTTCCCCTAATTTTTGTGTGTGTCCTTGTTCTTAGAAATTTTGAAAATTGTTGAAGTATTATTGTTGTTGTAAACGAGGCATGAAAAAACAACAAAAATTGTTTTTTTGTTTGTTGTTACTCGAATTTAAAGTTGTTGTAAAAGCAACGCTGACTGCGCTGCATGCGTTTGGCTCAGTGATTTGAAAACGCTGACACCCTTGCATTAAGGTAAGCCAATTTGCCAACCGACCTCAGCTACCCGCCAATGTGAAAGTTCATTCAATTAAAAGAAAAAAAGCGCAATATACTTTACCTCTACGTTCGACTTTAGTTCACCGCATTTTCGATTGAAAATATTACCTGACATCCGTATTTCCGCACTAGTATTATAAATTAATTCTGTCTGTCACGTCTTAACCGCTGAATTAATATGATAAAACTTGATAAGGAGTTTGTTTGAAGCCATAGGATTGACCAGACTTAGGGGTAACGCACTTAATTTTTAGTTCATTGAGCTCTTTACTACCAAAAAATAAATTGATTGATTATGAACATTTTTCAACTACCACTAAATTAACTTTGAGATAATGTAAATTTTCTCCACTAAATATGGGGATAGTGCAGATTGTTTCATAATTGAAAAATTATTTTAATGATCATAAACAATTTTTCCCTACCTATCATTCACGTCCCGTTTGAAAAAAGTTAACTGAAAGGTTCGAGGACGACAGAGTTTTTTGTTGGGTTCTTTTCAGGACATCATCCAAAGTCAATCCTGACAAGAATTCAAATCATAACTCGTGCCGATTTTAAAAACGGACAGTTTTTGCTATTTTTAAACGAATATTTTCAAATGTTTGCACTAAATACCGTTTATTTGTGCATATATCGACCTCGGCTACCTCCTTATGTGAAAGCTCATTTAATTCTAAAGTTGAACGCTGAGGTATGGTTTCTTGGGCAAATATTCATAAAATTAAATGAGCTTTCACATAGGGATGTAGCCGAACTCAATATATACACAAATAAATGGTATTTAGTGTAATCATTTGAAAACATTCGTTTAGAAATAGCAAAAACTGTCCGTTTTTAAAATCGGCACGTGTTACGATTTGAATTCTTGTCAGGATTGAGTTCGGATGATGTCCTGAAAAGAACCCAACAAAAAACTCCGTCGTCCTCGAACCTTTCAGTTAAAGTTTTTCAAGCGGGCCGTGCATTGAATTGGTTTGTTGGTGATAACAAATTTATAATTATTACTGAATATATTGAAACGAAAAAATTATGTCATTATGAATTTAATGAAACTTAAATGAAAATTTTCATTATGATCTTTAGAAACTTAAGTGAAAATCTTCATTGAAGTTTCATTAAATCAATGAAAGTAAGAATTTGCTTCATTAAATTTATTGAAACTTTTATGTTTAAATTTAGTGGAATAAATTTCCACTTTCAATTAATTTAATAAAGCTTTTAATAAAACTTGTAAGAAAATTTTCACCAAAGTTTCTTAAATTCAATGAAAAAGACACTTTGTTTCATTAAATTTATTTAAAATTGAATTTAATGAAACTTTGAATTGAATGAAAATGTTCCCTTTCAATAGATTTGGTGATAATAGTAAATGTGTCATTACCACCTGTTTATGAAAAATATTAAGTTTTATCCTAAGTTTATTTGACTAGAATTTGAATTCTTTAATTTTGAAAATTTTGCTATTTAATAATTTAGTTTACACCGCCACTGGTTGTTTTTTCTACTATTTAAAGAACCGTAAAATCATTCGAGTAATTCTTCTTTCTATTTTGCTTTTCACCTAACTGTTAAATCATACGATTCTAATACTCTCAGTGGCGCATAGCAATGTAACATTTTAAGCTAGTCATAAGAAATTTGACAAAAATAAATTAGTCTGTTATGAAACGTTAAACTCAACGCAACTACTTAGTTTGTTCTTAGACATTTTTTGGTGACCCCGACGTGATCGTTGTCGCGTTAAAGAGAGTTAAATTTTATTTTCTATTACCGCGCTTAATAGTAAAAAACAAAAACAAAATTGTGTGTTTTAATTGTGGCTGCTTATTACTGCGCTTAATAAAAAAAAAACATTGTGTATATATATATATTGTTGTTGCGTTGAAAACATACATACGAACATAACTGTTTTGCAAATTCTTTTGCCCAGCTGCATAAAGCTTCACATACAACTTGTGAAAAAACAAAAAAAACTAAAATAGTGTTTTAACTATCGAAGTGCTCCTCAACTGGATTTTGTTAAAAAAACTAAAAAAGTGTTTTTACTGTTGAAGTGCTCCTCAACTGGATTTTATTATAAAAATTAAAGTGTGTAAAAAAACTTCCTAAGTAAATTATGGCTACCATCGATACTCTACGGAATAAAAGAACCTATCTAAAGGGAACTGCAACCAGGTTGGAAAAGTTTTTGAGCCAAATTACTACCGAAACGTCGCTTTTTGAAATACGAGCCCGATTAGAAAATTTGGAGAAAATATACGATAATTTTCAATCGTTGGATATTGAGATGGCTGCTCTTGATGAAGATGTACCGGAACGTGATACTGAATTAGAAGAATTTGAAGAGAGATATTTTCAAATGAAAGCGAAGTTCAGTGAAATTATTGATGCCAAGCTGCTTGCTGCAAATGTTAATAGTGATCCCCTCAACTCAACAACAACGCATCAAGATGCTATGCAGAAACTGTTGGAGTCCCAAACATCTTTTTTGGAAAAATTGACAGCGCTACAACCGCCATTAGCAAATGTTGGTGCTACGACTTCGTCACCTACCGCGAACACCGCTGCCCCAGCTGCTGATATACGACTTCCTAAGCTGAATATTCCAATATTTGAAGGTAACTACTCTGAATTTAGATCATTCTTTGATTTATTCAACAGCTCAGTGCATAACAACCATACATTGACTGCATCACAGAAGTTTCAATATCTGAAAGGGTTGTTAAAGGGTGAGCCTGACATGCTTATACGACATCTTGCTGTGTCAGATCAAAACTACGAGGAAGCCATAAAAAAGATTCAAGATCGTTATGATAAGCCTTCACTGGTTATTGATTCTTTAATCGAAACATTTTTATCTATATCTAAAGCAGATGACTCTCAAGGTCTTCGAAACGTATCGAATATTGCTGATGAAGTTATACGTGGGCTTAGAGCGCAAGGCGAGGAAGCAGAGAAACGTGATCCGTGGCTGATACATCTTTTACTTAAAAAAGTCGATAGAGAAACTCATCATTCTTGGGCTGAGCATTGTAGTAAAACTACATTTCCTACGCTGGAGAATTTTATCATTTTCATCAATGAACGTTGTGATGCATTAGAACGTGTTCCAACTCCAATTGAAAAGCAACGCGCTGGCGGAACACAATCTAAAATTAAATCCGTCAGAACTTATTCTGGCTACATGAAACGATCCTGTTTTGCGTGCTCTCAAGACCACCATCTTGCCTATTGCCCTACGTTTATCAAGATGTCTACGCCCAATCGCATAAATTTTGTAAAAGAGAAAAGATTGTGTTTTAATTGTTTGAAGCAGGGACATTCAGTACAAAATTGTCCATCTAAACACCTTTGTGAATCTTGCAAAGGTCATCATCATTCTTATATTCATCTAGAGCGAAATTCTAACTACAATACGGTCGCAGCTGCCATGGTGAAAAAAGTGGATTCTCTCCCCACTAAGGATGAGAAAAAATCGAGTGAACTGCCTAAAAAAGTCGAAGCTACAATAGATGCTGTAACTACATCAATCAATCTTGCTGCCACATCTGAGGTAAGAAATCTAAATATGCTTTTGCCCACTGCTAGGGTTTTTGTTAAGGACAACATGGGTAGCTTCCAAAGCTGTAATATTCTATTGGACTCTGGATGCCATAACACGTTGATTTCCGAGCGGTGTGCAAATAGACTTGGATTACAACGAGCCGCCTCTAAAATATTTATCCACGGATTGGGAAATAACAAGGCTGGTGCAACACGAGGTATAGTCGAGCTTCAGGTAAAATCTATTTATAATTCTGAAAGTATTGTCATGCTAGCCCATGTTTTTAAGAGTCTTACATCTCAATTGCCATGTTCTTCGCTTACAATAAACTATTGGGAAGATATAAAAAATCTGTCTCTTGCTGATCCCAAATTTGATACTCCAAAGGATATTGACATCCTTGTAGGATATGACTATTTCTTTACTCTATTAAAAGAAGGGCGTATTGTTAAAAATGGTAATTTGCTAGCTCAAAATACAATCTTTGGCTATGTTGTTTGTGGAGGTTGTACGTCTGAAAACACCTTTAGTACTTGCCACATAATGACTCAAAATATACCTGAAGTTGATTTGAACCAAACTTTGCAACTATTTTGGAAACTTGAAAGCGTCCCTCAGATGACTACTACTTTGACTGCTGAAGATCAGCAAGCTGAAGACTTTTATAAATCTACTACTATCCGTGCTGATAGATATTCAGTCAGACTTCCATTTGTGAAAAATCCTGAAACTGGTAAATCCTATGCGGGGGCCTTAAGACGACTACTGTCTATGGAAAGGAAATTTAAATCTAATCCTGATTTAAAACTATCCTATACAGAATTTATGAGTGAATACTTGTCACTGGGTCATATGAAACTTGTTCCCCAGGAGGAAATAAATCGTCCGTCCGAAAACGTTTATTACTTGCCTCACCATGCTGTTCTTAGAGAAAATTCTTTAACCACAAAACTAAGAGTGGTATTTGATGGTTCTGCTAAATCATCTAATGGAAAATCGCTAAATGACAATTTACTAAAAGGACCAATTTTGCAACAAGACTTAATAGCTGTTCTTTTGAGATATCGTTGTAAGAAGTACTGCTTTTCGGCAGACATTCAACAAATGTTTCGAATGATAAATGTACAAGAATGTGATCAGGACTATCAGCGCATTTTATGGCGAAATTCACCTAATGAGGAAGTTCAACATTATCGATTAACTACTGTAACTTATGGCACGCGTCCCGCACCCTATCTTTCTATTCGCACTCTCCTACAGCTGAGTGATGACGAGCATAATCGGTACCCTATGGCTAGTGAAGCTGTTAAAAATTCATTTTATGTTGACGATTGTATGGCAGGCTCCAATACCCTAAAAGAAGCTCAAGAGCTAGCAGAACAATTAAATAATTTGCTTACGGCTGGCGGTTTCCACTTAAGGAAGTGGGCCACAAATCAGAGTAGTATTCTTCAAAAGATTCCAGATAGTGAGAAAATTTATAGCATGGTCGATGTGCCATCGGATATGACAGTATGCCTCCTTGGCGTTATTTGGAATCCTATGACTGATAGTTTTTCGTATAAGGTAAAAGAAAATCAATATTGCCTTAACACCAAAAGGAACCTGCTTTCCGAGATTTCGAAAATTTTTGACCCACTTGGCTGGATATCACCTGCAATTATAGCTGTGAAAATAATTATACAGCGACTATGGCTATCCAAACTGGAATGGGATGAGCTGTTGCCTGCTGACATTTTAGACGAAGTCAAACTACTATTTTCAGAGTTTTATTTACTTAATAACATTAATATAAAACGACTTATTTTTTCCACAGAGCCAGTTGTAACCTTTCATGGATTCTGTGATGCCTCCAGCTTAGCCTATGCTGCAGTCATTTATTGTCGAAAAACGTCAGCAGATGGACAAGTGTCAACTAACATCGTCATATCTAAAACCAAGGTGGCTCCAATGGCCTCACTTTCAATTCCCAGGCTGGAACTTTGTGCAGCGTATTTGTTAACTCAACTGTTTGAATATTTAGCATCTGTCATTAACTTGAAATTAAATGAAGTGGTTTGCTGGTCTGATAGCAAAACCGTTTTAGCCTGGTTGTCTTCACATCCATCGAAGTGGAAAACTTTTATTAGTCATCGAACATCCTACATCTTAGAAACTGTTCCCAGTGCGCAATGGCGATATGTTCCCAGCAAACAGAATCCAGCCGATGCTGCTAGTAGAGGTGTAAGATCCAGCTTCTTAATTAATGATAAATTATGGTTTAATGGTCCATCGTGGTTGCTTATGGAGGAAAATTGGTGGCCACTATCCGAATCTCAGGATAATATTACAAGTGAAGAACTTCGTCCAGTAAATCATGTGGCTCTAGCTTCAGCTACTTACGATCCGGACTCCGTTAGCAGAATAAACAACAGAATTTCCAGTTGGGCTAAAATGGTGCGAGTACTTGCTTACTGCATACGATATGTCAACATTCTCAAAAATAAGTGCAGAGACACCTCACCTCTCAAAGTCAAAGAACTTAAGTTTGCTGAACTAAAATTGTATAAATACTATCAAGCGGTTGACTTTTTTGAGATTATTTCGTCTATTCAGCAAGGTCAAGCTACCCTAACTAACAAAAAACTACGGAAACTTTCACCATTCGTGGATGCTGATGGACTGCTGCGTGTTGGCGGAAGATTAACTAAAGCTGACCTACCTTACGACAGTCAGCATCAAATAATTCTTCATAAAGACAGCCCAATCGTTCGGAAAATTGTTCACGATTTGCACGTGAAAAATCTTCATAGCGGAATTACTTTGTTGTTCGCTACACTGCGGCAAAAATATTGGATAATTGGTGCTCGTGAAATTGTTAAAACTGTAATTCGCCAGTGTGGAGTTTGCACTCGCTTTAGTGCACGAGCTCAAGAGCAACTTATGGGCGACTTGCCCAAATTTCGTGTCAACGCTGCCTTTCCATTTTACGAAGTTGGATGCGACTATGCTGGGCCTATATTGTATAAGCAGCACAGTGGCAGAAAGGCCCCGAAAGTCAAAGCATATGTTGCAGTCTTTATCTGCTTAGTGACCAAAGCTGTTCACCTAGAACTTGTCTCCGATTTGAGCATCGATGCCTTCTTAGCCGCTCTCGATCGATTTGTTGCTAGACGTGGTCTGTGTGGTCATATACACAGCGATAATGGAACTAATTTCCAAGGAGCTGCCAGAAAGCTGAATGAAATTCACAAAATGGTAACTTCTTTTGAATCTAATAATGATATTTCGAATTTTTTATCTTCAAAGGGTATTCAGTGGCACTTCATACCACCAAATACGCCACATTTCGGTGGGTTATGGGAGTCTACAGTCAAGTCTATGAAGTTTCATCTAAGAAGAACTATGGGTCAAGCTACACTAAACTTTGAGGAATTATCAACTCTCCTAGCTAGAATTGAGGCTATATTAAATTCGAGGCCTTTAGTCCAAGCTGATTCTGATGACGTCCCCTATATAACGCCTGGACATTTCTTAGTTGGAAGGCCCCTGAACTCGTTGCCAGAAGCAGACATAACTCATCTCAAAACTGGGTTATTATCTAAATGGAGATTGGTTCAACAATTAACTCAATATTTTTGGTCTCGCTGGTCAACTGATTATTTGCTGTCACTTCAACCAAAATCTAAATGGTTGAAAGAAAAATCTAATCTAATTATTGGTGACGTCGTCCTGATACGTGAAGATAATCTACCTCCCGCTTGCTGGAAACTTGGCCGTGTAATCGAAACCCATGCTGGATCCGATGGGCTCGTCAGAGTTGTCACTATCAAAACTGAGAATTCAACTTTCAAGAGGCCAGTTGCTAAACTTCATCAATTGCCAAAGGAATGTTGAACGCCGTTCAAGGCTGGCGGTTATGTTTATGAAAAATATTAAGTTTTATCCTAAGTTTATTTGACTAGAATTTGAATTCTTTAATTTTGAAAATTTTGCTATTTAATAATTTAGTTTACACCGCCACTGGTTGTTTTTTCTACTATTTAAAGAACCGTAAAATCATTCGAGTAATTCTTCTTTCTATTTTGCTTTTCACCTAACTGTTAAATCATACGATTCTAATACTCTCAGTGGCGCATAGCAATGTAACATTTTAAGCTAGTCATAAGAAATTTGACAAAAATAAATTAGTCTGTTATGAAACGTTAAACTCAACGCAACTACTTAGTTTGTTCTTAGACACCACCAAATAGATTTATTGACAGTGACACGTATCACTAAATTTAGTTGAATTATTATGAGAAACTTTTCACCAACACTAAATAAATTTTTTGAATTGAACATTTTTTCATTAGCACTAAATTTAGTGAAAAATAAAATTAAATGTGAAGTCCAAATGTCGGGGAGGACAAAGAATTGTTTCTAGAGTCCGACCGATTAATCGGCTTCGGCTACGGCTTCGGCCACCTTCGGCCAAAAAAACGCCTTCGGCCTCACATTCGGCCTTCGGCCAAAAATAAACCGAATGTTTGGCCGAAGCCGAATGTTTGTAACTTCAAGCATAAAGCAACTTGTTGATTAAAAAAAAAAACCTTTAAACAAAATGATGGCCGTTTACAGTGGATTGGGACTTTCTAATTACGAATCTGAACTTTGTTTTTTTCAATTATGTCAGAATCCTGAGTTATCCTTGCTCAAAAGTGCAAAAATCATTGTCTTGAGATATACTTTGGGATATGTAACATAAACAGTAAATGGCAAAATTTAATTTTGTTATTGCATTTGGATAGGTAAGATCACTCTTAACGCTCTACATTTTTAATTCTATTCCTACTTTCCGAGTTATAAGCCATTAAAATAAGGGTATCTCTCAATAACATACAAAGAATTTTTCTGGACCGAAAAATTAAAGAGTTCTTTATTAATTATTTTTTGTCAGTTAAATATTTCATAACAAACATTTCGAGCCCCTGCAGAACAAAGTCGGAAGATAAATGGCCGCTTTATTTAAGAGAGGTGGTGCCTTCGTGAGATATCGGATACAAAAGGTCGAGTAAATTAGTTTTTTGGTCTTCCGATAGTATGTTTGATCTTTTGTTCTAGTCATACCTTGAGAGGTTGTGCCTTCCTGAGAAATCGAGTGCTAAATACCTTTAAATAGAATATAATTTCTACGAAAACAACTTATGCAAATTTTCTGAGCTAAAAAATCGTGGATCAAATAAGGGAAAACATTTTGCAAAAACCTTTTGCACCTAATATCTCACAAAGGGACCACTTCTCAAGATCCATTCCCGTTAAGGCTTATCTGAACAATGCAAAATCGGCACTAAGTGTGTTATATTTGGCCTGATAATGCCTAAAATGCTACAAATTGAATGTACCCTGAGAGTAGGGTGTAAAAATATAAAATAAAAGAACCTTCGGCTTCGGCTTCGACTTCGGCTACGGCCGAAGGTTATAAAAAAACCGATTAATCGGCTACGGCTTCGGCTTCGGCCAAAAAGTGACCTTCGGTCGGACACTAATTGTTTCTATCGCTCAAAAATTATCCTTTAAGCGGGGAGGAAATTTGTATTGGGAATCAATAATTATGTGTGTGTATGAAACATTATTACTCAGAAACTATTCTGCCAATGTAGCTGAAAATTTGGTGTTGAGTAAAACTGTATGGGAAGATTTTCGTGCTACACACAATAATAATAGTTTATTGGAACACACGTAGGTCTCTTAAGGTCACCTTAAGACTTCATAGTCAAAACGAGGAATATCTAGGTATATTACAGGAAAAACATCTATAAGACTCAATTAATAGTTTAGTGGGACACCCGAAGGTTTCCAAAAGCAACGTATAATAGGATGTGCTACACGGAGAAAAAAAATAGTACTTGTTACTTTATTTCTCATAAATTTTACCAGAATTTCAAGACAGAAGTAAATTTCGCTTTACTATCTTAGTCAATTCAGACTGTATGCTGGCTAGTAATTTTTTTGAAAAAATTGGCGTGGTATTTACCTTACTGTAAAGTTCAAACAACAAAAATAAAAAAAAAAAAAACAAAAAAAACCGAACTGACCGCAGTAGGGTAAGAACCCTGGCTCATCATTGTAATAGGTAGATACATATGCTCCTGCGCTACTGGCGCATATGATGAAGAGTCATAAAATTTGTATGTAAAACAAGTGTCTGTCTAAAAATAGAAATTGTTACTAAAATTATAAAAAATGATTATATGTATATTTTTGTGATATTTACCTTACTCGAGTGGAGTAAAAATTATGACACTCAGTTTTGTGCGTAAAAAGAATAAAAAGGGGATTCCTTTAAACATGTAAAAGCCTCGAAAAGCACGTAAACCTCGAAAACTTTCGAGTCCCGTAAACAAAATTGAATAAGGGGATTCCTTTAAACTCGTAAAAGCCTCGAAAAGCACGTAAACCTCGAAAACTTTCGAGTCTCGTAAACAAAATTTTAAAATTTGTATGAAAAAAAAGTTTACCAGGCCTCGAAAACTTACGAGGCAAATTTGATACGTAAATAGCCTCGAAAAAGTACGAGAGCGATTGTTGTCAAATAAATGTATTGAAAAAATATTTTTTGTTTTGAAAATTGAACTTGAATTGAATATTTTTCAAATTATATGACAGCTGATACGTTGCTTACACGTTTTTAGAAATGTGTGTTCCTGAAAACAAGCTCGTAAACTTTCGAGTTTTTCATGGTTTACGAGTTTACGAGATTAAAGGTATCCCCTTAGTAATTTAAATGAAAAAAAGTTAACACAGACCTTGAAAAATTTCGGGGCAAATTCGATGGAGTTTCGAAAATTACAAGAGCGATTGTTGTCAATAAATGTATTGAAAAATATTTTTTGTTTCAAAATTGAATTTAAATTGAATATTTTTCAAATTATATCAGCTGTCATACGTTACTTACACGTATTCAGAAATGTGTGTTCCTGGAAACAAGGAATCCCCTTAAATAATTTTTACTAGAATTTTAAATTCAACATGGTCAGACATTTTTAGGCTTAAAGTGTGATTTACTCTACATAAAGTCAATTTGGAGTAAATATTATTTTATTATTTAACTATATATTATTTGTAAATATTATTTTACGAACCCATCAAATAGTTCATTAAGGTAATTTATGTTTGAAATTTATTGCTAATTACTGTAATTTGTTTACTAGCCGAGGGAAGTAAAAATTATGGTGCTTATTTTCTTCCTTGTAGTTTTCTGTAAAAATCATTACAGATAAGCTTTAAAAATGGTCGGTGTAAATCCAACTTATTTTTTACATGATTTATTGAATCAGTGCGAGAGTATTTTTTCTCAATTTAAAATAAAGGGTTTTTCAATAGGGACGCTACAAAAGTAGACAAGGTCAAATTGACGCAAGAACTGAAGCCGCTTGACCACCAGAAGCGTTGTATGTTCATGAATTGGGCTGAGCAACAACTTGAAAGTGATTCGGATTTTCATCGAAAAATCATCTTCAGCAATGAGGCTCATTTCTGGCTGAATGGCTTCATCAATAAGCAAAATTTGCGTTATTGGTCAGACAGCAATCCACACGTACTCCATGAGTCACCATTGCATCCCGAAAAAATTACGGTTTGGTGCGGTTTATGGGCCGGCGGCGTCATTGGGCCGTACTTCTTTCGTGATGATCAAGACCTGCACATTACTGTGAATGGGAATCGCTACCGTTCAATGATAACCGAATATTTTTGGCCCGAATTGGATGATATGGACTTGGACAATATGTGGTTTCAACAGGACGGCGCCACAAGCCACACAGCGAATGTCACAATCAATTTATTAAAAACCAAGTTTGGTGAACGTGTTATCTCACGAATTGGCCCTGTCGATTGGCCGCTTCGGTCGTGCGATTTGATTCCGTTAGACTATTTCCTGTGGGGCTAGGTCAAGTCTATGGTCTATGCCAACAAGCCAGCGAGGATTGATGAACTTCGTGCGAATATCGATCGTGAAATTGCAGCAGTATCGGCCGATTTATGCTTGAAAACTGTCCAAAATTGGATTCAGCGTCTGGACTACTGCAAGCGTGCCCGTGGTGGCCATGCAAAAGAAATCGAGTTCCATACATAATGGCATCGAATGTTCTTTCACAGGAATAAAGAATTTCATTGATATCCAAAACCGTTTTTGTTTTATTTTGTAGCGCTCTTATTAGAAAACCCTTTATAATTAAATAAACTGAAGACACAATTTGTACTAAAACCAATGAGCTAATTTTGTTGAATGAAAATAAATATTTTTTTTTGTTCAGTGTACTTTCTTGCTAAAAATTCTGGACTTACGAAAAAAGTTCAAGATTCGTGTAAATCATTTTTTTTTTGTTTCTCTTTTTGACCTAACTTCTATAGCGTCTTTCTTTTTATTAAAATTTTACATATGTTTGTGTACCTACAACAACTACATACACATGCACTGCAACAATATGGGGAAAAGTAAACAAACACAAACTAAACAATTTGTGTACCTTGCATGACCACAACCAACACCGGAAGTGAGCACGATGATACTTGAAGAATATTAGATGTTGTAAACCCGAGAAGAGAAGCAAGCCAACAAACAAATAAACAAACAAAGGAGCAAACAGCAACAACACATCAAGCAGGCAATGAATGACAAGTAGATGTGATGTAGTGCGATGAGGTGAGGCGAGTGGAATGCAGTGCAGTTAAGTTGATGTCTGGCCGAAGGGCTCAAGTGGCCAAAGCTTAAGTAGCTGAACCCAAGCAAACACCAAGATAATTGCAAAAATGAAGATGATATGCCACTAGCTGCATTGACAGCCAAAAAGTATGCAATTGCAAGTGCAATAGCAATTGAAAGTGAGGATGTTGTGGTTGAGAGTGTGTGCGTTTGTGTGTATGTGTGCATTAGGTCTGTGAGTCGGAGTCAAGGTCCTGCAGCAATTTTCTGCTTATTTGAATTTGAAATGAAAAACGTACAAGTAAATTATTTGCTTTTCTATTGCATTTGCATTCGTCACAAACACGCGCGCATACACACACACACACTGACTGTTTACAATGGGATAAAAGTCAACATTTATATGACCGCGGCGACGAAATTTATCGCATACAACAGACTGACTCTAGAAAAAAAAAACGATATTTGAATATTCCGTGATTACACCTGAAAATCAGAAAGATAGTGTTAAAAAGCTGAGCTGACATTTTTTAAAATATGCTAAAGGTCACTCATAGCTGTTTTTTCGCAAACCCATGGCTTAAAAATGCTCAGAATGTGTCATGCGATATCATAATTTTTTTATCTTTATTCAAGGTATTAAAAAAAAACTATGCCCTAAATTTAGCAGTTTTTTTGCAAATATCTCGATAATGATTAATTTTAGTGGAAAATTTTTTGCTACAATTTTGTAGCCCTAAATATTTCATATAAAAAAGATTAAAAAATTTTTTTTTCATACGAGTTATAGTTTGTAACGAAACTACCTCTTAGAGGCCCGCATCCTAGTCACCCGGTTCTGCACACATAGAGGTCATCGGTCGTAGCTCAGGGAAATTGGGGTGGGGGTTGGCTTTCAGACACGGACGAGAAGTTACATAATTCAAAAATTATGTGCAGAGTTTGGTGGAACAACAAAAAGAAACCGAATATTTTATAATCTTCGCGAGTAACCGATTCTCATACAAAGAAACTAAAAATTTTACTTGAATTTGAATTTGGAGGTCTCATTTCGCTTAAGTCACCCTACTGGAGGAATTACGATGGTATATATCCTCCTTCTTAACCCGCCCAACCTGCTAACCATTAAGAGAAATAGTTTTGGTTAGCCCACTCTGCCCTAAAACTTCACTTCACCTTTCGATACTCGAAATAAAAAAAAAATTTAGCAAATCATTTTCATATTATTCATTTTTAATGTTTCATATTTCACCGGTATAAACAATTTACAAATCTTTTTTTTTTTTTTTTTGTTCTTTAAGTTACAATACTTATTTTTATAGCTTAACAAAAAGTACATATTCAAAATTCATCATTATGGTAGGAAAAGTATCAAATATCTGATTTTGAGTCGTAAAGAATTAAATTTAAAACCAAAAGGAAAATTTTAGTTAAAAGATTACATTTACGTTTGTTTAAACCGCCGATGGTAACACCGTAATCATATATGGTATCTCGAGATGTACATATTAATAGAGACAATGATTAACAGTATCAAAACAAATAGAAATAATATTGAATGTCCAAAGCAAGGAAGGAAATTTATGTAAGTAGGCAAATCATATTAACAAGATAGGTATGTGAAAAATAGAGAATAACAAAAACTTACTCACTTTATACTCTCCCACGTCGACAGCAGGCCTGTTGTTGCAGTGGAGATGTTGCTAAAATTTTTGTTGTTGAATAGAGCTTTAGGAGATTGTTTATTAGTTTTGCCTAGCTTCACTTCTGTTAAAAAAAAATATGAGAAAATGATTCTCTAAAATTTTCCTTTCTTTTACTCTAAGAATGTTTTTACTTATTTTTTTCCTTTTTCTATTTTTACAGTGATACACCTGTTTCACTAAGTACTGCAGTGGCTAAATAATTAGTTACATCTGGAGTTTAGTTTTTTTTTTTTTCTTTTTCAAATCAAATAGAAACAAAAATTGTATAACTAAAACTGTTGAATTTAACTGAGGAAATTTTAAAGTTAAACTTATAATTATTTTTTTATTTTTTTTTTTATTTATCTTAGATTGAGCAAGTCTCTTCAAAAAAAAAATCACTAAGTGTAAATTAGCGCTATTTATTAACTTCACAAAATTTTAACTTAGCTTTACTAGAAAGTTATTTTTTTCTTATTTTTAGAATTTTAAAATTAATAATTAGTGTCTTTTTTTTTTTTCTTTTTTCCGCTTAATAGTCGAGATATGAGATTTTTTAATAAGCTTTCGTAGTACCAATGTTTTTCTTTTCTTTCGTTTTATTTAATTAATTCTGAATTTCTTCGATGTTATATTATTAAGGGTGCACATGTTGTTTTTAATATTGGAGCTAAGCATGAATATATTTTGTTCCCCTGCTTTCGCTTTCGCATAGGAGTCAAGCAGGTTTCTCCTGGGGACACTGAAGCAAGCTAATTTCAATAATTTAAGTTTTCTGACGAGTACATGATACTCAAAATTTTTGTTTTTATTTTTTTATTGAGCTGGAACAGCGGACTATTTTCTGCATCAAAATAAGTTGTGACCTCTGGATACTGGTGTTGGCCTATCACCACATGGTGATCAAGATGTTGGCATGCAACTTTAGCTCCAAATCATTAAGCATCTTCGGCTTTTTTTAACTTTTTGTTACCACAACCTTGGTATTTTATTTAGTTGTAAAATTTTTAACGAATTTACTCTTTTATTTATAAAAGTTTTAAATATTTAACTTTATATAGGTACTTTAATTTATTCTTTTTTTCTTTTTTCACGATGAAGATGTCTGCTCTATAGTAAGTTCTCTCTCGAAAAAGACCGAATCTCGTGAAGGAAGTCGGACGGACCCCAGATTCTTTCACGTTTTTCTTTATTTAATTATTCATTCTCTCAAGTCCTATAATGTGTACTACAGTGCATTTCAACGTGTGAAACCATAGAGATGTTGTCTGGTGTATAAAGTTGCGCAACTCTTTGGGGTCAAATGTGACGAAACTTTTACACAGTTTAATAAATATGTAACAAAGATAGTTGGCACTTAGCAAAAGCATGACTTTTTTTCCAATGATGGCGATACTAAAGATAGTTAGCATAACAATATTGTATTAGGTGATAGTAAATATCAAGTATAAATGTTTACCAAATAATTGATCAACTATCACTATCAACTATTGTGAGACTTTTTGGTTAATATCACCTTAAAATTTCTTTGCAAAAGTTAAGCGACTAATTAATGTTAAGCATGGTTAAATTCCTACAGCTCGATCAACTGTCGTACAACTATCTGGTGGAATGTGTAGACATATCTGCAGGCTTTAATAATATCTATCACCTCACAAGTTTAGGAGATATCCTTATTCAAACTTTGTATAGCTCTCATTTCTGTTGCAGAGTATAAGAACTCCTGCACATGAAAATATACAAAAAGCGTCTGTTCTTAACAAATCAGCCTGCAAAACGTCTGTCTGTTATATTTTTATGCTCAGGGGCATTCGAGAAAACTATTCTGATTAACGACAGACACGATGAAATGACTTAATATAGTGATTTTTTTTTGCATTTTTAAAAAATTACAGTTATTTTTTGCAGCGTTATTGGAATGGAACAAACAGTTTTTATTACTCGTTATGATATTAACTTCATAAAAATGTTGTCTGTCTGACGTTAAAATCACATAATTTTTTTGTCATAAAATTTCAAAAAAATAATTAATAACCCAAAAACGCAGCCTGGAAAACATTGTTCACTTGCACTAACCTTATATTTTAAGCTTTTCCCATTTTTTAAAATAAGTGGCAGACACGTTGTTATCGCATACTACAGCACTTTTTTTATATTTTTGAAGATCCGCCATTTAAAAAATCAGCCACAAATAAATGGCGAAAATAGCTTATATTAATTGATTGACTCCAATCTTTACAAAAAAGGTAGTCTGTCTGACAATGGTATCACAGAATTTTTACGGCCACCAGCTCCCTAACTAATATATTGGTTTTTTTAGCTAAATAATGTATATTCGAAGTCAAATGTAAAATTTTAGGGTACATTTATATATTAACTTATTACATCTTGTTTGTAAGAGTCTTCCTGACCCTATTTTCTAAAATAATCTCTTATAATTTGTTCAAATATTCTACGAAAAATTTCTCTAGTGATTAACAAAGACAAGAAATGCTCAAAACTTAATAGCCCAGGAAAATAAGACGAAAAAAGAGCTTCTGTGCGAAAAAATTCCCAGTGGAAATTTTTCACCGGAATTGTCTTTATTTATGCATGATACACAAGCTGTGAAAAGTCCATTGCAAAGTCGTGTGCGCATAAAAAGTTATTAAGGCTCAAAGGTCGCTAAAATCAGTTTTTTGCAAATATCTCGCTAATGCTAACTTTTACAGAAAAATGTTGGTATATATATACGGTTACTTCTATGTGTACACATACCGCTTATTTTTCGTAGATCTTGTAATTCTCTACAAATTTGGTCCCATTACTTTTTATCGTAGTACTTACCAATTCGCAGATATCCTTAAAAAACCAGTAATTTCGAAGCCTTAAAGGTTATTCAAGAATATTTTTAAGGCCATGAGCCGTTCGAAAAAAAAAATTTATACGGTATATAGAAAATTAAATTATCTTTCAAACGGCATTTTTATTTTGTTTGTACAACTTCTCTTTAAAGAGTTATTGCAATTTAAAAAGTAAGATATTTTAATATGAACTCACAGGTAGTATTTCATATCATAACTGTTAACAACTTTTTAAATTGGGTGATCTCCTAAGCTAGAAGTCGTACGCAAATACTTTTAACGTACTTTTGTAGGAAATTTCCTGTGCTACAAAATTGAAGACCAACACTTTTCTGTAAAAGTTAGCATTAGCGAGATATTTGCAAAAAACTGATCTTAGCGACCTTTGAGCCCGAATAACTTTTTATGCGCACACGACTTTGCAATGGACTTTTCACAGTTTGTGTATCATTCATAAATAAAGACAATTCTGGTGAAAAATTTCCACTGGGAATTTTTTCGCAGAAAATGTCTTATTTTCCTGGGCTATAAGTCTGATAAGTAAGAAATGTGATAAATGCCTTGTGCATTCCACTTTGTGACAAACTTTGTTATGTGGTTTCTGGAGAGTATATCCTGTAAAATACATCATATTTGTTTATAATTTCAAAACTTTTAGCATCTCTGCCTTGAATTCAAAATTTTATAATAAATATAAAAACTATTTTGCTCCACTGTATTGCACTGCATGACCAACCCAACAAGGTGCAGCGCGCCTGAAAGTATGCCACGTAAATAAAAACACAGCATCCAAAAACAGTTCGAAAACAAAAAACAAACACATTAAAAATGCTTTCAGTTGCTGCAAACGAAACGAAACGAAACGAAAGTAGTTCAACGGAGCAAAAGTATTTCGTAATTTTTTTAGCAAATATTCTATGGAATTTTAAGAGGCAAATACGCCAAAAAGGATGCTTCAAATAGAATTTGGTGAAAATTCAACAGATGCTGAAATTTTTAGCACATACCCTTGGCATGGAAATATATTTGCAAAAAAAAAAAAAAATGATCGGTATGAAAATAAAAACATTTCGCTTTTTTATATTCACAGTCCCTCTTATTGCGAGTGGGTATTTTTTTTTTTTTTGGGATAATATTCTGCGTACAAAAGTTCAAGTCTAACAAAACATCAACAACGTGAATATCAACTCAAGAAAAAAATGATGGACTGACTCAGCAACTGAAACTGACAGGCAAACGCAGAAAGTCAAGTCGGAAGTTCAAAAGAAGTACGTACAACTCAGTTACTAAAGAGTAAAATAGCAGTGAATCAGCAGAATAAAAAAAAAAGTAGTAAAAGAGTAGTGGCAGCAGTTAAGACATGAAGTAAATTCAAGTTGGCTTTCGTGTATCCAATTTTGTGTGTACACGGTGCAATAAAAAGGGTGAAACAAAAATAAAATCTTTTCTATCCAAAAACCTTGAAGTATACAACCCTTGCAATTTAAATCTGCAACGAAAGCAACACGGGGCAGAGATTGACAGATTAGACTAGACAAAACAAAAACAAACAAAAAAATAAACAAAAATAAATACCTTACTAAGTATATAAGGGCTATGGGGCTGTGTCTTCACATGGATTTGTGTGGTATGAGCTTAAAAGTTAAACGAAAAAGTTTTTTCTTCAATTTATAAATTATAGTCCGGGTGCCCACACTTAAAAAAAATCTTATAGAATAACAGGCTGAAACTTTCATAATCGCTTAATTACATTGAGACCTACAAACTTTACCATTGTGACAAATACGTCGAGTGGGGCGTTTTGGCTGTGGCAGCTGTCAAACATGTCAAAGTTATGACCCCCCCTGGACTGATGAATAACTGGTTAATTTTTTGTGAATCCACAGTTTTTTATTATTATTAAATGATAAAACAGTCGACCTACAAAAAGAGGGGGTCGTTTGGCGGGGCCTACGCGCTCAACATATAATAGTTACACCTACCAACGAATTAATAAATAGCCAGCTAATTCTTTCAGAATTTGTTGTTTTTTCATAGTACTGTCACGCAATTATATTGACCTACAATTTGAAAGGGCCGTTTTCCTCAACCTACACCCTAAACCCCTAAAAGTCATACATGTTTAGGGCGTAGGTTGAGGAAAACGGCCCTTTCAAATTGTAGGTCAATATAATTGCGTGACAGTACTATGAAAAAACAACAAATTCTGAAAGAATTAGCTGGCTATTTATTAATTCGTTGGTAGGTGTAACTATTATATGTTGAGCGCGTAGGCCCCGCCAAACGACCCCCTCTTTTTGTAGGTCGACTGTTTTATCATTTAATAATAATAAAAAACTGTGGATTCACAAAAAATTAACCAGTTATTCATCAGTCCAGGGGGGGTCATAACTTTGACATGTTTGACAGCTGCCACAGCCAAAACGCCCCACTCGACGTATTTGTCACAATGGTAAAGTTTGTAGGTCTCAATGTAATTAAGCGATTATGAAAGTTTCAGCCTGTTATTCTATAAGATTTTTTTTAAGTGTGGGCACCCGGACTATTATCCTTGCAAAACAAAACTTTCGACATTTGTTTTTTTTTTTTTTTCAATTTTGAATTTTGTAAGGGTCGAATAGAATTGAATTCTGGTGTTTTAAGGCCAACTCATCTATAGAATTTACTAATGTAAAATTATTTCAGTTTAAAGTAACACAAATATTTCTTGTTATAAAAACCTACAAAAATCACTCAAATTTAAAGACAATGAATGGACTTAATAAAAAATTAGGAATCTTTGGCCTGGCTGAAAACGTTTCATTTTGAAATCAATATATGTATAAGTATTTGCGTAGGACACTCTTCGCCCTATTGCCATAATTTAGCATAATTTGACATTGACATTGAGCTTGCAAGAGTTATTCGTGTAAAAATTTATTGCATTTCATTTAATCAATCTTTTGCAAAGGATTTTTTGGTATCAGAGCTAGAGCTTGCACAAACCTAGTAATTGTCTGAAAATTGTTTGAATTGCCTGCAATAATGCTTTTTGAAGATTTTTCTTGTATAGGAAGAGGCACGCCCTCTTGTCTGAATTTGCATAGATTTTGCATACACAGAGAAAACAACATTGTCAAAAGTGGCAGAAACGTGGTTATTTGAACCACGTGGCGACCCAAATTTTGAACATAGCTCGATTGTGGCAGTTTTAACAACGCGCTAAATAAAATAAAAAAAAAATTTTTTTTGTTGAGGGTATTCCTTAAAACGTGTAAAAGTCTCAAAAACCTCGTAAACTCGTAATAATTGTCAAAATCAATACAAACTTTGACTGTTTTACGAGTTATCGAGGTTTTCGAGGCTTTTACACCTTTTAAGGAATACCCTACAACAACAATGAAACTGATATTATTTTCTTTTTTAATTTTCAATTTTTGCTTTAAATAAACTACTCGTATTTTTTGTTTGTTTTTGGGAAGATTTTAACCTGGAACCTGACGTGGAACCTGACGTGTGATAGATGCGGACGTTAGCAACTCAGTCATGGCCATCATTATTGTGGAGTTGACTGAAAGTCTATTTGTTTTGATATCAGCGGATTTGACTGATATCTTGAGGGTGTTTGTTCGAATCCCAAACAAGAAAGTGTTTTTTTTTTTTTAATTAATGAGGGGATTCCTGAAAACGTGTAAAAGCCTCGAAAACCTCGTTAACTCGTAAAAGTTGTCAAAATTGTAACGATTGTTTTTCCATTGGGCTGAGGTAGGCGTCAGCGGTGTCCAGAGTCAGACTAAAAGACATTCCGAAACTTTTAGCTTACAAAGTAGTTTTTTATTAAGTGTTCTTTTTCAGTTACAATTCATTTATTTTTTATGTTGTTTATTAATTATAATTATTTGAAATTTATATTAGATTTAATCCCTTTAAGCGGCGACTGGCTGAATCTCCTTTCGGTGAGTGCTGTCCTTGCTTGGATTCCTTGATCCCTTGGCCGGATCACTGATGGAAGACTATTTCTAAAGATGATATTTTGGTGACTACGGGTACTTTGTGGATACTATAATAAGTGTCCAGCACCGTTGGTAAATACTCTGGTCTTTTTAAGTGCCAGGAGGCCTATGTGGCAGATTATAATAAATCTTCCAGGCTGCTACGTGTAAACGAACTACCCTAAGACTACGGCTACTATAAGGATACTATAAAAAGTGTCCAGTACCGTAGCTACTTTACTCTGGTCACTTAAGGTATCAGGAGGCCTATGTGGCAGATTATAATAAATCTTCCAGGCCGCTACGTGTAAACTAACTACTCTAAGACTTCGGATACTATAAGGATACTATAAAAAGTGTCCAGCACCGTAGCTACTTTACTCTGGTCACTTAAGGTGCCCAGGAAACCTTCGTGGAAGACTATAATAAGTCTTCCTGGTTGCTACGTACACAACGTAAAAAAATGTATCAGTATGGTGAACCTTATTGAAATCGAACCAAAACTGTGGAAAAGCCGTTCCGTTGTATGGAGTGACAGCACTGTGAATCGCCTTAACTATTTTATTTTTTTACTTCACTTTGATTGACTTTTTGGTTCGTTATAACTCTTTCGGAATTCAATTCATAAATGTAGAACATCTTTTGTTATAATATACAAAAGTTCTGACTGTTAATCTGTAAGATTTAGTAATTTACATTCGGTCATTGCGTAAATGGATTCGCTCTTACGATTGCAATGCACCAAGGTTACAAATGTAGCTGGTCAATATATGATAGAATCTAACAAAGAACAAAATGCCCTGGAAAAATGAGTTCAATCCCCACCCAGGCAAGATATTTTTGCAACTTTTTTAATTTATAAACAAATTATATTTTATGATGTCGCCGTGATCCTAACGAATATTGCCGTGTTACTTCCTAATTAATAAAAAGATTAATAAGAACAAAGGTCCAAATAAAAAACAACAAAGGCCTTTATATTCAAACATATATTTGATAAGTATTAACAAATATATAATTGAACCAATAAAATTGCTCAAATATGCCGCTCATTAAATAATATCAAATATTCGATTCGCCTATATCAAATTTATTATTTGTTAATTATTACCAAATTTTGATAAATATAATCATACTGTTTTCTCGGTGAAGTTGTAGTTTTAACTCGACGATTTTATCTCGAGATTTGATGAACTATTTGTTAAGTTATTTAACTGTTTTTTTTTTATGAAAATTAATTTTTAGACATTTTAAATGAAAACACAACCTTAGGTGTGTCATTTGCAATTTTAAATTTGTATTCCCTTGTAAAATATGTGAAAATGTTTGTGCAATAAGTGCAGTGAACAAATGTTATGTACGAGTATATTTGGAAGAATGTAGAAGTAAGATTGTTTTTTATTTCAAGATAAAAATTAGTTCCATTTTCAATGATATGGTATTGCAAGAACAAAATTTGAAAAAAAAAGTTTCTTAAGTTTAGAATGAAGTTCACAAAGAAAACTAAAAAAATACTCATAGCCATTTGATTTTGTCTGGTAAAGAAGTCGACAATGGTTTCATAGCTAGTGCATTTAACCTCCCAGAGGACATTGTAAGCAATTTACTTTCACTAATTAGTCCAGTCATTTTAGAGATATACTTTCCTAGCTTTCATTTATCGAGCTAGTACGATTTTGTGATTTTCTTATATTTTTTCTATTCCATCATTCTATCTCCATTACTCGTATGCACCTTTGCTTTCTTCAGCGATCATTCTTTTGTTACCTTCTACAAAAAGTTCTGATCGGAACAGTGGCAATAGCATTTTTTCTGGGCTATGATCAATTAATGTGTTTCCTTAAAAATAAGAAAAAACTGACGCACAGTCGGTCATTAAAATATGCACGATCTCAAACGAACACATTGCGAAGTAACGCTTTGGAGTTTCTCAATCCATCACAAAATGAGAAGTACGACGCTTTACTGCGTTTTGGAACAACCAAGCACTACATCATTTTTTGAGATGGTTAAATTTCCGCTGAGTTATTTTAAAAGCTTTCAGACAGAAATCGGTCATTATATGGCAAACTAACTAGGTTTGTGCATAACTAAGCATAAACTAACTAAATGACTTTAATCAAGAGAGCAGGAATTGGCTCTTGCACTGAAAATATATGAGAAAATCAATACAAAAAAATTCCTTTAAGGCATAATATACAATATTTTAATTAGTGCATAACAACATGATGTGATCATAAAAGATAACCTTTTTCTAGTCTAAAATGACTGGACTACAAGCGCACCAGTACATCCATTTTTGTACACCAGCATGCAACACCAAAGCAATACAGCAATTGCACAAAAAACCAAAAATTGCAAGGATGCACTCAAACATTGTCACTTTCTCCCTTCAAAGGATGTCGTTCGATGCAAGTCGTCAGACACGGCAACTTCATATGAGCTTCCTATTTATTTCAGTACAACAACAACAACAACAACGACAATAAATATATATGTACTATATATGTGACACTGGCAATAACATATGTGGCGCATTTTGTTTGCTCTGTTTATTTGAGTGTGCTGGTGCAATGTTGATACGAATACTGTGTGTATGTGTGTGTGTTTGTAGTTTTAGTTATGTTTATTTTGTAGCTTAGGTCAGCTACATTTCACTTTAGCTGCTAAATCCTTTTCTGTGTTTGTTGGTTTTTTTTTTTTTCTTGAGGAATGCGACAACGACGGAGACACAGGAAGACGTTTTATGAAATCCACACACGCACAGACTAACGAACTCACACAAGCACTTCCGGCCCGTTGTTTTTAAAATACTTATGTTAAAGAAACACTTCAAAACAACGTACAGGTCGCAATGTTGTGCTTCTGAAATCATACCAAAAAGGAACTGAGTAAAGTTTTATATACTCGTACTATCACGTACAGAAGACAACCTGAGGTAAAAATAAAAACAAAAACCACAAACGCAGTCAACCTCCCATAAATACACCTTAAATTTCTCAAGATTTTTAGATATGTGTACATACATAGACAATTTTGCTTTTTGTGTATAAGAATGGGCTGCAAATATTTTTTTTTTTTTCAATTTCAGTTTGTGCGTTACAGCTAAACTGGATAATAGCTATCTCATGTCATTAAAAAATAATAATACAGTTCAATGAAACTATACTTTATGCTTAAAGCTGGCCAAAAGTCGAAAAAAAAGTATTTTTTGAACAACTTTTTACACATTGTATTGTCTTACTGAAATTCATAGACCGCAAAAAATCGATAAGAAAGATGCAGGTATTCCTACAACGCTCTTGGGATTTCTCCAATGTACGCTTCTCAGACGCAAAATTCTGTGAGTGGAAAGTAAAAATTCAGTGTTCACTGTAAAAATTGTGTGGTTACTGTTTCAGCTCGAAATTCACAATAAGCTTTACTTTTTTGGTAATTGTGATTAACTTAAAATCAAATCATTTTATAAAATCATTTAGAAATTGTTATGAAGAACAAAAAAAAAAAAAAAAAAAAAAACTTGTTCTGCGAGGTTCCGCCTAGAGTTTCATGTTTTAGAAGATAAAAACCTTTTCTGACACATATAACAAAATTCACGTTGATCTATAAGAGAGCGCTAGCCGGTCATAACTCCGAAAATTTTTGTACTAAAAGTAATATTTTTTTTGCACAAGTTTATAGTTAAATATCTAGATAACATATTTCAAGTACCAGAATGCCAAGAAATAATACCATTTCTGAGTTCTCCCGTCTTAAACTTGATGAATTCAGAAAATCCTAATTTTTTCAAAAAATCTGCTAAAATATGTGAAAGTTCAAATTAATGTATCTTTAAAACTAAATGATCTTATCTCCTGAAACTTATGGTAAGAATAATTGGATTTATTTTCTGAAGATTTGCGTACTTAGATGTTAGTTTCTTTTAATATGAAAAGGATATCCGAATCATCACAAAAAATCTCTAATTTCATTTCACAAATTTACGAATTTCGCACTCTGTGGACTATAACTAAAAAGTTTACGGAGTTGCAACGACAAGATCATTTAAGTGTGTAATATGAATTTCTCGGAAGGTTCTGCGCATTTAAAACCCCACTAGCCACAATTTTATCTTGATATAAATTATTCGCCATTTTGGATCCTCCATTTAGTTTTAAAAAAAATGTATCTCGAATTTTGAATCAGCGGTATCAAAACCCCCGCAGCAACAATTTTGTTGTGATATAGAGTAGAACGGGGTAATGTCGTTCAGGGGGTAATGTCGTGCACTGGCTGTTTTAGCCTAAAGAATTGAATGATTTCCCAACTGTTCGTAAGGTAAGGACCTGCTGACCTACTGAGCTTATGCATATAATACTAGCAATTTTCACCAGTTCGACTCTACAGAGTAACCTTTTTTTCAAAACGCACGCTTTCGGGACGATAAAAGTGTTTTTTTATCGGGTCAGAAAAACAATTTTCCTTCCGGGAAAATATACCAGGTAAGTGTTTTCTGAAACGAAATATCCTGCCAAAGAAAATAAGTATTTGGTTTTGGAAAAAAATTTTGGGCTTCACCGAGTTATCGAAGTTGACCTTTAAAACGACCATTGGGGTAATGTCGTGCACATTCACTTACACAAGCACAATTTCTCGCTACACAAATGTTGTTACACAAGGATGTAACCAATGAAATTATCTTTCGGTCGGATGCTTACTCGTTGCATTCGCTTGAGATGTACGGCTTTACGAGCATGTCAAAGTTGAGTGCACGACATTGCCCCCTTCTACTCTACACAACATATTATGTACTTCACACTTGTATAATAATGAATTATTATATAATAATGCTAAATCTCCACTAATAGAACCACTACCTATCAGTCCTCACACATTTTGGTACCTTTACTATACTCGGAAAACAATGCACGACATTACCCCACAAATTTTGAGGGGGGTAATGTCGTGCACATTTTTTTTTTTCTTCACTTACACAAGCACAATTTCTCGCTACACAAATGCTGTTACACATGGATGTAACCAACGAAATTATCTTTCGATCGGATGCTTACTCGTCGCATTCGCCAGAGATATACGGCTTTACGAGCATGTCAAAGTTGAGTGCACGACATTGCCCCGTTCTACTCTACTATAATCAATTTTTAAGAAAATTGTCCGCCGTTTTGATTTTCAAAAAATTTTATCCAGATTTGGAGTCAGCAACCCCCGAAAACATAACATCAGATATATTTTTTTTTTTTTTTTGTAAAAAATAACGCTGAAGGAGTTATGACACTTGAATTGAGAGACACTTTTTGTTTGACGCAAACTTTTCTGAGGCGCCCATAGAAAAATTTTTCTCATATTGCTTGCCAAGATAAAGGAATCTAAAGCTCGTTCTTATGTAGATCAATTTATCATTGCACACAACTCTGTTAAACTTGAAGTTTTGAAATACGTTTTCAAATAAGCTATTAAAATTGTGGAAGTATCGTTTTTTGCCACTTCTTATCCGCCATTTTGTTTTTGTAAAATCCAATGTCCCCCGAGAGAAAAATTTCATCCCGAAAATATAAAATTTCGACCTTTGGTCAGCTTTAAAGGTTTTTGAAACTGGTGGATCCGCTCGAAATCCGATATGTGGCAGTTTCTTGTGCTATATTATTTCTAAAAGGTGTCCCGAAACAAAGAACCAAAATTTTCTAATTACCTTACAAATATAGTGTAATTTTTACTACTTGCACATTTTATACCGAACTGATATATTTGATACAAAAAAATCAAGATTCAAATGATCATGTACACTGGTTTAAATTTGACACTGTCTTGTTTTATCAGTGTCAAAAAAAGCCTTATTCTAACGAATACATCAGTGTACTGTGTTTAATAAAAACAAATACTTCAGATCATTGTAAAACGTGCGAGTAGAAAAACTGCAGTGATATTTATGATATGGCAATACTTGCAAATCGTAGCGCATTGGAAACCCAGGGCTTTAGTAGTTTTCAAACGAGAGAGAGAAAGCGTAAACAAAATGAGAGAGCAAAAAACTACTTTTGTCACTAAAATAACATTTTCTAGTGTACGCAACTACTGATACACACTATGTACTACGATACACTGAAACAAATAAAACAAGACAGATCAGCACAGTATTTATTTTTATTTTTCTTTCACGTCTTAGTTCTGTCAACACGACACTGAACTGAAACATTTGACAAATAATAAGCGGCTACAAGATATGACGTATCTTGAAACGAAATATTTTAAAACTCAAACAAGACATTTTGTGTGAGTAACATTTATTTCGTGATTTTGAACGAAAAAGGTTGGCGGGCTTCCCTAGTAATAAAATCTACGCCACCTTAGAGTACAAAAAAAAAGTTAAATGTTTTTTTTTTTAAAAAAACAGTTCGTCAGCTTCCTTTACAAGATGAAAAACTTATTTTCACATCGACTTATCAACCTATTCATTAGAACTATGGTTTCTTGAGAATACTTACTCCAGTTGAAGTCCTTAATTTATTACTTCCATTTTATCAGATTTTCGATTCTTGAAAGTGAACAATTCAAAATTACGCATTTATCATATGGTAGGACTTAGGTGAATATTATTTATTGAGCATATTTTCTTTGCATAGTTATATATTTATTAGATATTAAATTGTCGAAAACTGTATTAAGTGTAAATTAAAGCACTTATATTCTATTTTCATTAACTAACAATAGCACTTCATGTCATACTAATAAATTTTATATTTTTTTTTTTCCAAATTATCCTTTTCCTTCAGGCAAATACAACTACAAAGCAGAAATAAATAAAAATCAAAATTTCACAAATCGACAAAATTCCAACAACAACCGGCATAAAAAGACAATCAACTAGTCCAGGAACAACAGAAACAACTTGTAAAATAGAAAAATAAAACCCAAAATCATAAAAAGTGTCATTTTTGTAAATAAAACATAGACAAATAAATGCAGGCAAATTGCAATATCGATACAAAAATTGACAATTTGCATATTTTAGTGTTAAAAGTATAAAATATTAAAAAAAAAGAAATACATCCTTCAATCCAAAAATTAATTTTGAAAGAAAGAAAACATAAGAAATAGAAACTAAAACGCAAAAAAAAAAGAAAAGAAAATTCACTTTAAACTTAATCAGTTAACATAATGTTAAGTTCGCTTGATGCTTTAGCTGGTAAAATATCACCTGGTTCAGGGAAGAGCAATCCGTCCCAGCAGCAGCAACAATCATCACAGCAACAGCAACAGC
The DNA here is from genome assembly GCA_951812925.1 of Calliopum simillimum. Classification (NCBI taxonomy): domain Eukaryota; kingdom Metazoa; phylum Arthropoda; class Insecta; order Diptera; family Lauxaniidae; genus Calliopum; species Calliopum simillimum. The sequence goes on along the minus strand of OX638369.1, from coordinate 63,301,986 downwards.
AGCAGCAGCAACAATCGGTTCGCGTTAATGGAAATCATTTCAATGGATTGGTGGACAGCAACTGCAACAAATTGGGTCACATCAATCATAATTCTATACATCCATATAAAAACCAATCAACACAACAACATCAACAGCAGCAGCAGCAAAAGCAACAAGAATTCTTTCAGCAACAGCAATTTAATCAAAATGAACAACAAAACCACAATCAGCAACAGCAGGATTTTAGTAGTTGTCTGAAGGAAAAGTAAGTAAATATTTACAAAATAATATATGTGTTAAAAGTGTGTATATATGTTTATTAGCCACTCACAATTTTTAAATTAAATTTTGAATTTTTTGTGAAATAATTTTTTAAAGATATTTTTTTTAATTAAAAATAAGAAAGACCTGGAATTACCATAATGACTTAAATGGCTTTTATAAAAAATTGTTGCATTATCTGTCATTTAATAATTCTTTAATTGCACATTTCAAAATGCAATATATCCGTATGTACATTTGCATTTGTCATAGTAACAATTGTTGCATGTTGCTCCCACGGTTTACCCCTGTTCTCATGCATATGTGTGTGTTCTACGGCACCAAATTAACAGAGAATGCTTTTAATGCAAATTAAATTTGAAAAGCTTAAGTTTTTAACATTTAAATTCTAAAATTTAAATTGGTTTAACATGCTAAAATCATGTAAGCTCAGACTCAGACACATACAGGTGGTATAGCCATATAGGGTTCACACATACACACATGCATATGTGGTGACGTTATTACTCGCACGAAACCAAGAACATTTAAACCGCACATGTCACTGTTCTAAGTACAACAAAAATAACAACTACAACAGCAGCAGTGACACACCACGTGACAAATTGCTGGAGGCGTTCTTTTGAGCCTGCACTACTACCAGTCATCACATGCGATATATATGCAATGTGCCACCACCAACAACAGCAACAATACCAATAAAACAGCCATAGTTTCTTCTCCTTAAGGAGGTTGGCTTGAAAAAAAAAAAAGAAACAACAAAACAGAGAATGTACAACATTTGCTTCAAACAACTAATTCAATGTGTAGGTAATAACCTTTGACATATTGTTTTCATGAATTGAATGGGTTTTTTTGAAAGTGGAATAAGTCCACTTTTTCATAAACTGAGATATTGAAGGGCTTGCGTACGACTCAATTTAAAAATATTGGCAAGCGCTATTTAACTCGTGTTAAGTGTTTACCACTGTAAATTTACCAAATTTTGTTATGCTGTAAAAATTTTTACAGGTGTAATAGAAAATAGTCGAGTTTTTTTGGTCTGAATGGACTTATTCCACTTTCATTTATAATAAATTTAAAAATTTGTTATACTTTTGTATGACTTATTCCATTTTTACTCACAAAATATTTTGTAAACTAAAGCAAAGGAAAATTAAAACTTAGAAAAATTTTACTTTAAAAACTGTTGTTGTTTTTTTTTCTTTTATTTTTGCCCAAATAGGGCTCTGGGAAGTTATTACAACAAAAACAACAACAAAAAGTTCTTGTCGGACCTACTTTCGGAGATATAGCCATCGGAAGATCGAGATATATCTTTTATAAAAACTATTATAAGTTGGGAACCCCTGAAAGGATTTCAATAATGTTAGTGTCATACGAAAGATATATTAATTTGCTATAAAATCAATCTGAAAAAATTTTTAATGCGAGTGGTGGTTATGGAGATATTTCAAATTTCCAGAAATTTTGATAATTTTTTTTTTTTAAAGCACTATTTTTCCAAAAACTGTATCATTAACGCAAAATTTTAGTAACATAATATGAAAGCCCAATTTATTTCCTTTCATCTAACATGTAATTTGTACCTGATTTCTTGCACTAGCATACTTTTTTTTATAGGAAAACAAAAAAGTAAACTAAAGAAATTTTCATGAAATTTTGCAAAACATTACAAGAACAACAATAATACCAGCAACAACAACAATAAAAATAACAATAACAACAATAACGATGTTTTTGCATAGTTTTCGATCAATTCCGATTCCTGTAGACTTTTCGATGCTTTTCAATAACTTACTTTTTTGTTTTCCTATAAAAAAAAATTTGTAATGCAAGAAATCAGGTACAAATTACATGTTGAATGAAAAGAAATAAATTGAGCTTTCATTTTATGTTACTAAAACTATGCGTTAATGATACAGATTTTGGAAAAATAGTGCTTTAAAAAAAAAAAATTATCAAAATTTTCGTGAAATTTGCAATATCTCTAAAACCCCCACTCGCATTAAAAATTTTTTCAGGTTGATTTTATAGCAAATTAATATATCTTTCGTATGACACTAACATTATTGAAATCCTTTCAGGGGTTCCCAACTTATAATAGTTTTTATAAAAGATATATCTCGATCTTCCGATGGCTATATCTCCGAAAGTAGGTCCGACAAGAACTTTTTGTTGTTGTTGTTGTTGTAATAATTTTCCAGAGCCCTATTTGGGCAAAAATAAAAGAAAAAAAAACAACAACAGTTTTTAAAGTAAAATTTTTCTAAGTTTTAATTTTCCTTTGCTTTATTTTACAAAATATTTTGTGAGTAAAAATGGAATAAGTCATACAAAAGTATAACAAATTTTTAAATTTATTATAAATGAAAGTGGAATAAGTCCATTCAGACCAAAAAAACTGGACTATTTTCTATTACACCTGTAAAAATTTTTACAGCATAACAAAATTTGGTAAATTTACAGTGGTAAACACTTAACACCAGTTAAATAGCACTTGCCAATATTTTTAAATTGAATTAAAAGCAATATCTTCTGTGTAGCAGTAGATGAAAAAATGGACTTATTCCACTTTCAAAAAAATCATTTTTGTAAAAATGCTTTTCATGAAAAGTTCTTTTGAGTAATTTATGATGAAATCGTGGTCTAACGAGTCTGTAATTTTCAATATAAATAGAGGACATATATACCTAGCTATAACTACCATAAACTCAATTTTTCTGGAATTGGACTTATTCCACTTTCAAATAAACCCATTCAATTGTTTTGATTTGTTGCACAAATCGTATAACCAATACGAATAAGGGTGGATTCAAAATTCACAAGTCTCCATTTATTCCCAAAGTAGCACTGAATGATGCAATTAAAAAATTTGACTCAGCTTTAAGCTATACATGTAACATTTCGTCGGGTTACAACGACAATTAGACATCTACATTTTTTGATGTTTTGAGTTTAGTATACAGTAACAAGAACAACACAAGGCTCTATATACCAACCTATTCGGTTTTTTGAAATGTAGTCTCCATCCAATTTTAAGTAAAGAATAAGAGGCAGAAAAGTTTAAAATTTCATACAAAAAACAATATTCAAAAAACTTGACGTTTTTTTTTCTAAAAACATGAAAAATATAGATGTCTAGTTTTAGTTTTAACCCGACGATTTTAAAAGTTTACTTTTCTTATCATTTTAAAACGAAAATTAATCAAAATATGAATTTTGAGTCCAAAAGAAAATCCATTCTATGAAATGCGTGCCACGCCATCTTGATCGAGTTCATCTCTTTTCTGCTCAGAGCTTGAATTTACTGTCCTTAGTGTCTGAGTGATACTTCAATATAGCATTTTTAAACTTTTACTTAAATGGGAGGTGCCGCGCTCTCTTGTCTGAATTTGCTTAGTGAGGTGACGCTGATCAAGAGTATATATACTTTTCTATGCCTTCCACGCTTCCTTCTCTGCATTACAAACGGAACAACAAATTGAATATACCCTGGGCGCAGGGTATAATTAGTACGAATAGTGCGAATGGAGTACGAGGTACGAATAGTACGAAGTTCTCATCAAATGTACGAACTTACCAAATTCACCTACCTGTGCGAACCTTAAATTCGCGTGATTTGGACACCTATTCGTGAATTCACTTACTCATGTGTAGTAAGAATTCAAGTGATTAGACAGTTTTATTAAATACTTGAGTAAAGGGGTTTTCGAAATTTCGCTGATTTTCAAAAATCCAGCGCACTGCGACACACAGTGGACCGAAAGGAACTTAGCCCTCTAAGATCTTTCTCTGAAATCTGCACATGAGTAATTACTAGTTTTTACTTTCTATTTATGCAATTTTTACTAAAAAAACCCTTGCCCTATTTTCAGCTACGTGAGGTAATAGTTGTGTTAATGCTTAGGGAAACTCTAGAAATCTTTCCTGATTTGACCTAAAAATTAAATAGGCTGACAAAATTTAACCAACATTCAGTCTCAGAAACCAGACTATATATTTCCGAAGGTTTTTGATGCGCTGCATCCAAATCTGACCTCTGCTCTATCAGCTTTGGTTTTCGAGATATCCTAACCTAAACGTGCAAAAAATGTGAATGTGGGTAGGTAAGTGTGGGTTAGGCATTTCAGGGATTCGGTGAGTTAGCACACTTATGGTGTGAGACAAAATTTTAAGAAAAATAAGACTCATTTCAAGAAAACAAGTAATCGACTATAACTTGTATATGTTATCACCATCGATTTTCAGGTATAGGAAAATTTAAAAACAGGAAAACTTCAAAATGCAATACCTCAGAGAACAAAAAAAAGTATTTGAGCAAACTCAACGCTATTTAAAAGAAAGACTTGTACTTGAAGAATCCAACCATTAATTTTGGTTAAATAAAAAATCCGCAAGGCTACATAACCTTAAAAATAGACAAAACCGGTTTTTTTTCCCTTTTAGGTAAGGATATCTCTAAAACCAGAGCTGATAAATTTTTTAGGACAGATTTGGATTCAGCGCATCAAAAACTTTCGGAAATATATGGTCTGGTTTCTGGGTCGGAGATGATGTCGGCCTTTTTAAAAATTACAAAAAAAAAAAAAAAACGGGTTTTTAGAAATAACTTTTCATTAAGCCGTTTAAAAATATTTTTTAGCTGCACAGTGTAACAAATCGAGAAGAAACCAGTCTGAATTTGGTCTCGATTAAATCCTTAAATCCTCCTCCTCCTTAAATTATTCCTTTAACTTTTTTAATTGAACCATCACTCTCTGAGATATCATCCATTGAAGTAAAGATATCTCAACTCTTTTCAAAAGTGAAATACATTACTTTGTGGATGTTATCCACATGTGTGAGAATAGCGTTTTCTGCACTTTAAATCAAGGATAACTTGGATCTCAGACCTGATAGGAAGAAACTATTACCAAATTCTAAATCAACAACACTGAATTAGTCAAAAAAATTATCGAGATTAAATTCAGATTAGTTTTCTCTCAATTTATTGCACTGTGTGATTAAAAAATAGATTTTAACGATTTTGCGAAAAGTTATTACTAAAACCAGTTTTTTTAAACTTAGCAATTTACATCAACATTATTTTTACATTCACGCCACATTCGTTATGTAGCTTCGTTTATTTCGCTTAACGCTACAAAGCCCTTATTTTGCTTCGGAGAATTACGTGAGATGATTCTCTTAACTTACTTAATGTTTTTAATATATAATTTTTGAATCTATGCGATATACTTTTGTATTTATGCCTTAATGCTATTTCAAAATTTTATATACTTTAAGTATACAAAGGTAATCGTACTCCAAATTGCTTATCAAAAAAAAAAAAAACCGAAAGGTGAAGGTAATCCAATCTTGACTTCGATATAAAACACCATTTATAATAAAAAGTGCTATTGAAAAGTTTTTATTAGAAGCAAAGCTTTTGGCATGTCTGCTTACTGCAATCAAATGGTTCCAAAAAGATAAGGTTAAGTCTAAATTTGTTAAATTTCCTTTAATGTGTTCCACCCTAATTTATCATAAAAGCATTTTTACATCAACTCTCATGATCCTCACATAAATAAAGAAAATTAAATGCCTTGGTATTAGTTTACTATTACATGTGTGCGTGCATATATACATATGTACGCATATGTGGACGTGTACTTCTTCTTGTTCTATAAAAAGAATGTGACATTTTATGTGTCATAAAAATTACTTTTATTCATAAAGGTATTGCTGTTGTTGTTTCAGGCTTTGTGGTAAACGACATTTGAAAGATTTATTTTTGTGTGCTGCTTTGTTTAGTTTTTTTGCGTGAGAAATAAAAATTTTAAAAATATCCTTTTCTAAAAAAATGCTTAGAAGTTAAGACATGTACTTATATGAAAGCTAAGTACAGTCTATTTGTTATTCATGTTTGAAGGGTAACCTTGGCTTAAGGTGCGGAAAATGCAATCAGTTTTAGTTATGGATTTAGCAGGTCGTCGTTTTTTTTTTTTTTATTTAACTAATGAGATCATTAGATCAAATCTTGGAACGGAATTTTGTATAGCAAGCAGCATTATAGGTGTTAAGATTTACTGAGTGCATAACATTCTTCATGCTGGAGTCTGTTTTTGGACATTTTCGAACAAAGATGGAATCGGATTTGTATTTCAACAAATAAAATTTACGTATGGTTCCTATTCGATTTGCCGAAACATAAATCCAATTTGGTGTTAATTATCGAAATGCGGAGCTCTTAAAGATTGTTCGCAGAAAAAATTCACAAAATAGCTAAGAGGATTTTTTCTTTTTGATTTTTTACAATTAAACCCTAAAATTTTTATATTCAACTGACCCCTCAAAGCTATTTCTACAATTTCAGTTTTCTTGGACAAATTTCATATCCCTACTTAATGTAAGGTATATCTAGCTATAACAACTTATCGCTTTAATATTTGATTTTCAAAATTTAAATACAGTCATTTTCAAACTCTGAGCACTTTAATGAAGCACCAATATTCAAAACGTTACAATTTCAATCCTTTCTAAATTTTTCTTGCTAAATCAATTTAATTTACAAAATCCCCTGCAGCTGTCAGTAAATTCATTCGCTCCAATTTAATTTATTTTTGTTCACAATTAGCCAAGTAAACAGTTATTTTGTTTGTTAATTTTGGGAACATTGACAAGTAATTAACGACACCCGGCAACAGGCAGCTACGAGCTACAGACAATTTCCCGCTTGCCAAGCAACGAGAGTATTTAGATGCCTCATCAGGCAATCATCAGCTTAGGATATCCATCAACCTGTTAACGTTGCCAAGTTAACTGACTGATGGGATGAAGCTGCTTTCCATTAAGAGACGGCTATCCTGCGGCGTTTCTTTAATTTTCCTTTCATAGATGTCGTTTTTATGCACATCAGCTTAGTTTTCGTTTTGAACTCAACTTTCATCACTTAAAATATTCAACTCAAAATGTATACCAACTTCATAGTAATGGCTAGTGAATGTGTTGCAATCGTAGAAGTCGGGTGAAATATTTAACGCTTGTGATAAATATTTTTGTTTCCCTTTCTTATTTTATTTTGTCTAAACATATTTCTGAATATCTAGACTTTGGACAGCACACTGAAATTCTGAAAAATCTGGACGAAGCCTGACCATCTGGCGAATCTTATTTCTTATTATCAAATAGCCATATTCTTTCTTATCAAACTATACTTTCAAACTTTTCCGATTGGACTCTTAAGTGCTTTTTGCCATTAATCGGATTTCTGTTTTAAATATATGGAATCCTTTGGTCGAGAGGTCATGATGTGTTTACTTCACAGCTTGATAAGAAAGATAGATTGTGACTATCGGATATCATTATAAAAATGGAGCCTCAAAACTACGCTTTCTGCATAATCAAGAAAATATGTCTTAAAATCCTGCAAGTATTTGAGCAATACTGACCTCGGATACATATTCAGTACGTAAGAGTGCATATATAAGCATGTCTAGTGAAAAGTACATTCCATTTTTGTATTTTGTGAGCTTGTTTCATCAATACTAATATCTTGTATCAATGTCATGAAAGCATTGTGCAAAGCAAACCCACACTGCCGTATAAGGGTTAATCTTCTTCTCTTGGCTTTGCTCTATTTAAACATTTGCTTCCTTCAATTATTTATCCATAATATATCCTATTTGCTTGTAGTATTTATTTATCAACGCCATTGAGTTTCATTTTCGTTTATTCAACATCTTTGCTTTCATTCGAAAATTTCTCTTCCTTAATATTCCTTTCATCCTTTTTTTTTGTGTTGTTTGTTTGAGTAAGCGGCAACAAATCAAAAGTCATGCAAGAAAAGCAAAATAAAGTTTGTTATGAAGAACTCGCTGAAGTCCTTGCGGTCATTCCCTTAAGATTTTTCTTTTGCTCATCTTTTAGTGTTTTCAATTCTACCATTGCCTCATTTAACTGTTTTGACTTTGTCCGCCTTTTTTTCTATTCATGATATTTTGATTGGATTTACTATCCTTTTGTTGTTTTTGTTGTTGTTATCATTATACCCACTGTATAATTTTTTATCCAATATTTTTGTTCTTCTTAGTTTTCTATTCGTTCGAATAGTTTTTTCTTTATTGCTTGGAATTTGTGTTAAATACTTTTAAAAGTAAGAGATAAATGATTATCAACATCTAAATTGGGCTAATTTTAAAAGAAAATAATGCAACGAAAGAACGTGATAATGAAAGTTTTTCCTTCTTTTAATAATTTATAAATGAAATAATTTTGAAGTGGCTTTAACTTAAAAATTGCAATTGTAAATAGACTATTTAAACACAATTTTTAAAATAAAGTTACATATTTTACGTACCTAGAGTTTTGATTTTTTTTTTATTTAATTGATAATATTTTACATACTAATTACAGAAAAATATAAATTTTATAGTTCTAACCACTATTTATGAACTCGTGGACCTTTTTTGGTAAGCCTTCCATTAGAGATTTGATAGTTTTTTTTTCAGACACCTTTTTGAAACAGTTTGCCCATCTCCTTTTAAAATCTTCGATATTTTGGGACAACTTTTTTGTGCCCTTTAAGTTTCTTTTCAAAAGTGCCCAATATCTCTCCACTGGTCTTAACTCCGGACAATTTGGAGGATTGGCCTCTCTTGGTACAAAAACTATGTAATTAATTTGGTACCACTCCAGTGCGTTCTTGCCGTAGTGACATGATGCCAAATCGGGCCAAAAATATGTGGACACATTGTGCTTATGAAAGGAAGAACACTTTTTTTCAAAAGTTCTCTGATGTTGTATATTTCGGTATTTATAGAGCCCACTGAAACTAATGACTTGCTTCTTTTGCCGCAACTGCATATAGCTTGTGTAACGTCCCAAATGACGTTACAATAGCAAATCCAAATATATTGCACCGCGGGTTAAACTAATTATAAAAAAACCAACTAAAACACAAACCAACAACAACTCAACAGTATCATCATATGGTGTACACACGCAATAACAGCAAACCAACAACAAAGAACAACCGTCATTCAAAAAACATAGCAGCCATATGATTTCACTGTCGCTGCGCAACTATAAAAGGGCAGTGAAGAATGCAGAAGGCAGGCAGTCACAGCCAGGCGTTCAATGCGACAACATCAATATTAGATAAAAATAATTTTGATATTTTAAACATTGAAAGCTAAAAAGCAAAGTGCAAAGGCCTCGTATTCCTAGGGTATTCCTAAGGTAGTAAATAGATAGTAGCTAGTGTATCATTAAGCCTTCCTGGGTAACCAGTGCTACTCGCCACATCGAATACTTCCTTATAGTATTAATACGGTTTGGCTGATATTATCTGCCTCATCGAGTACTTCCTTATAGTGCTCATAAGGTGAGAGCGGTTAGGTGAAAGGGAAACACTTCCTTATAGTGTTTCGATAGGATCCTGGGCGACCAGTGCTACCCGCCACATCGAATACTTCCTTATAGTATTCATACGGTGTGGCTGATATTATCTGCCTCATCGAGTACTTCCTTATAGTGCTCATATGGTGGGAGCAGCTAGGTATATTTAAGTGTAGAGTATCCCTAGGCTAGAAAAGTAGTTAGTCACGTATCATAAGACTCTCCTGGGCAACCAGTGCTACTCGCCACATCGAATACTTCCTTATAGTATTCATACGGTTTGGCCGATATTATCTGCCTCATCGAGTACTTCCTTATAGTGCTCACAAGGTGAGAGCGGTTAGGTGAAAGGGAAACACTTCCTTATAGTGTTTCGATAGGTTCCTGGGCAACCAGTGCTACTCGCCACATCGAATACTTCCTTATAGTATTCATACGGTGTGGCTGATATTATCTGCCTCATCAAATACTTCCTTATAGTGCCCATATGGTGGGAGCAGCTAGGTATATTTAAGTGTAGAGTATCCCTAGGCTAGAGAAGTAGTTAGTTACGTATCATAAGATTTTCCTGGGCAACCAGTGCTACTCGCCACATCGAATACTTCCTTATAGTATTCATACGGTGTGGCCGATATTATCTGCCTCATCGAGTACTTCCTTATAGTGCTCATAAGGTGAGAGCGGTAAGGTGAAGGGGAAACACTTCCTTAAAGTGTTTCGATACGTTCCTGGGCAACCAGTGCTACTCGCCACATCGAATACTTCCTTATAGTATTCATACGGTGTGGCTGATACTATCTGCCTTATCGAGTACTTCCTTATAGCGCTCTTAAGGTGAGAGCAGTCAACAAGTATAGTTGTCCAAACAAGACGAGGAAAAGAGGAACGAGACATTTAACACAAGGAGTACCTGCCTCCATAGGATCATTGAAGACCGGATCATAAGCCATCGAAGAAACCGATGCAAAATTTAGAATCGAAAGAATTTTATAATTGAATAATTAAATACATAAAAGAAATTGTATAAAACGGATAAATTGAAAAAAAAAAAACCAATAAAATAAATTTTATAACTAAGAGTTGATTGACCCTGGACACCGCTGAGCTTACCTCAGCCCTAGACAAAAACAATCGTTACAAATGGCGCCCGAGCAGGGACTCAGCTTAGGGGAAAGCGAAATTTCGTCAGATCCTGTAGCTGGGCCAACAATAATAATAAACAAAAATCAAAATCGAAAACAAGCAATTGAAGCAAGACCAACCCTCCCCGATCCATTTGCACATGGTTGGATAATTAATCTACGGAAGGAACAGTTGGGGGAGGGAATGGCGAAACAAGGACTTGAACCTGAAGGTAGATCGATAGTTCTCGATCCGTCTTCACATGGGTGGATAATTTAGCTACGGAAGGAACAGTTGGTGGAGGAAATGGCGAAACAAGGACTTGAAACTGAAGGGAGCATGGAGGCCCTTCGACGCAGATCCAGCACTTTTCTCCAAAACCGACGTGGCCGAAAATCTACAGAAAACCTTGTTAAATTACTCGCAGAAGAAATCGAGGATAATAGCATAGAGGCACGTGCAAGAAGATCACATCTAAGTAATGCAGAGGTTATGGACACCGTAAGGGAATGGAATTTGCAGTATGAAGGATCAGAAAATGTTTTGGATTTTATATACGAAGTGGAGGAAATGGCGAAAAGCTATGAGATTCCTCTGGATAAAATGTTAGTACCAATGTTTGTGCTTCTTAAAAGGAAAGCTGCTGACTGGTGGAGGATTAAGAAGGATAAAATATCCACGTGGAAGCAGTTCCGAAGAGAAGCTGAAAATTTCTTTTTGCCAGCACGGTACTTCATGAGACTAGAGGATGATATCCATAGTCGCCGGCAAGGCCCTCGTGAAAGAGGAAAGGATTATATTTTAGGTATCCAAAAAATCTAATCTGCCAGAACCCACGTTTGCGCTCTCGCGACTTCACGGATAAAATATACGATGGCCTACGACCAGAATACCGCTTATTCATTAGCAGAAATGGATTCGTGACCATTGACGAATTAATAAAACTCGTTGAGGAGTATGAATTTATCCAAATGGAAGAAGAGAGACAGAACACCAAAAGGATGTCTAGTCGCGTAGCGCAAGTCTGGCCAAACGAGTTCGTTGAGTACTCTCGGCTTGGCAATGAAGCTACGTCAGGTAATTCAGGTACACACTCGGTGCCCGAGGAAATCCTAATCACTGAGACTCCACTAGATAAGGAAAAGGATGAAGTGAATACAAAAATGGACAAAGGTTGGACCGAACGTTCCTTAAACGTATCCAGTGTTCCTATTGTCTTGGTAAGGGAAAACCACGGAACACGGAAGTTGGGCATGAACCGACGACAGACAAATGAAGTTTCGCCTACAAATGTATACCATCCGCCACAGATACCAACCATCCTAAAGGAGCTCAAAACTAGTGACCGGAGACTAAAACATTCAGGAATAAAGCATTCTGCATCAGTTGAACAGCAATGTAATCCACAACATAACGAGTTTCATAACGGCATAACTAATCAAGCTGCTAAAATACAAAATGAACAGCGCACCAAACTACAATATTTCGAGGAGCAGGTCTCCAGTAGTTCGAATTGTGAGAAAGGTTTTCATTTGATTTCAGTAGTAAAGGAATCCAATTATACGAAGTTCAAAAAAATGCCATTTCGGAAACAAACAAATTGGAAAACCAGGAAAAAATGTAAACTGTACTAAACAGATTTGGAAAAAAAAAAACAATAGTCATAAGAAAAACTAGTAAGGGTGTTACCTTTGGCCTGGCCAAACATTAAATACCCTACACAGCAGTATTTTGAAAATTTTGCTAATATGGGAGGTGCCACGCCCTCCGAATGCACCCAGTTTTTTCTCAGAGTTTGCATTTATAGTCCTTAGTATTTAAGTGAAATTTGGTTGGATTATCTAAAAAAATGTTTTCAGAATAGCGTTTTGAAGCTTTTGCTTATATGGGAGGAGCCACGCCCTCTTGTCCGATTTTGTCCAGTTTTTGCTTAAAGCTTGCATTTATAGTTTTTAGTGTCCGAGTCAAATCTGGTTCGATTATCTCAAAAAACGCTTTCTGTACAGCGTTTTGAAGCTTTTACTTATATGAGAGGTGCCACGCCCTCTTGTCCGAATTCGACCAGTTTTTTGTCAGAGCTTGCGCTGACAATTCGTAGTATTTATATGTATTTTGGTTGCGTTGTTGAGAAAAATACTCAAAAATTTGTATTTTGAAGACATTTTTTGTATGGGCGGTAGGCGTGCCCGTTGACCGATTTCGCTCATTTTCAATCCCCCAAGCTAACTTTGATGACGGAGGCTGTGTACCAAATTTCATTGAATTATCTTGCTTAGTTTTCCCAAAAAATGTATTTCCACACACAGCCGTTACCCAGCCAGCCAGCCAGCCACCCAGCCAGCCAGCCACCCAGCCAGACAGACGGACATGGCTATATCGACTCAGGAGGTGACGCTGATCAAGAATATATATACTTTTCCATATCTGCCACGCCTCCTTCTCTGCGTTACAAACGGAAGGACAAAGTGAATATACCCTGGGTGTAGGGTATAAAAATAGATTGGGCAAAAACAATGTTCGGAATTTTTTTTTAACAAAAAAAAAAAAAGGAAAAAAAATTAAAATAGGAAATACACTGAAGAAGGAATATGTAAAATATACAAAACAAGGATTGTTTTGAGAAAAAAAATTGTTGTTTGCGACGAGAAGGTTCTCGTCTGCGAAGTAGGGGGGACTGTAACGTCCCAAATGACGTTACAAAAGCAAATCCAAATATATTGCACCGCGGGTTAAACTAAATATAAAAAAACCAACTAAAACACAAACCAACAACAAATCAACAGTATCATCATATGGTGTACACACGCAATAACAGCAAACCAACAACAAAGAACAACCGTCATTCAAAAAACATAGCAGCCATATGATTTCACTGTCGCTGCGCAACTATAAAAGGGCAGTGAAGAATGCAGAAGGCAGGCAGTCACAGCCAGGCGTTCAATGCGACAACATCAATATTAGATAAAAATAATTTTGATATTTTAAACATTGAAAGCTAAAAAGCAAAGTGCAAAGGCCTCGTATTCCTAGGGTATTCCTAAGGTAGTAAATAGATAGTAGCTAGTGTATCATTAAGCCTTCCTGGGTAACCAGTGCTACTCGCCACATCGAATACTTCCTTATAGTATTCATACGGTTTGGCTGATATTATCTGCCTCATCGAGTACTTCCTTATAGTGCTCATAAGGTGAGAGCGGTTAGGTGAAAGGGAAACACTTCCTTATAGTGTTTCGATTGGATCCTGGGCGACCAGTGCTACTCGCCACATCGAATACTTCCTTATAGTATTCATATGGTGTGGCTGATATTATCTGCCTCATCGACTACTTCCTTATAGTGCTCATATGGTGGGAGCAGCTAGGTATATTTAAGTGTAGAGTATCCCTAGGCTAGAAAAGTAGTTAGTCACGTATCATAAGACTCTCCTGGGCAACCAGTGCTACTCGCCACATCGAATACTTCCTTATAGTATTCATACGGTTTGGCCGATATTATCTGCCTCATCGAGTACTTCCTTATAGTGCTCACAAGGTGAGAGCGGTTAGGTGAAAGGGAAACACTTCCTTTAAGTGACCCTGGACACCGCTGAGCTTACCTCAGACCTAGACAAAAACAATCGTTACACTTGCCATACCAGGATTTTTTTAGGAAATTTTATCTGCTTTTGGATTCTAAATTGTCCTTCGACATTTCCTCGAACATCGTCAACATAAAAATTTTGACCCTGAAGCTGCGTAAAATCTGCCAGTACATACGTTTCGCCATTATACAACATGAATATTTTTGTATGAAATTCGATTTTAATTTCCGAGCCCTACTTTTGGCGTCTAAAACTTTTTGGACTTTGTATGTTTTCAAACCTGCATTGGCTTTAGCTTTTCGCACCAAATAGTCAGAGCACTGGGCTAACCGGCAGCTTTTCTAGCAGATGTGTTTGGATATCTTTTCAATATGCTTTCAATTTTCTTGGCTTTCCCAATATCATGTTGTCCTTGGTTTCTTCCCGAAACAAGTTTCCTATCGATGGTCAAATTCTCCTGAAACTGTTTAATAACATTGGAAACAGTTTGACGGCAGACCATCAATTCTTTGGCCAATTTTTTGTAGGACCAATTTGGATTTTTTTGAAAATTTTTAATAATTTTAAGACGCACTTCTTCACTCATTTTGATCAAACTCAAAACAAATCAACATGTTTGTCATTAAAAATAATAACTGACACATTTTACAAAGATAACTAGATCAAAAAAATTTTAAAATTTTACACCCAAAAAAAAATTATTAGGTAAAACGTGTGTTAAGATTTTTTCAATCTCACTCCTTATTTCCAATACAAGAAAAATATTCTTCCGAAGCATATCGCGAAATTTTTGCCTAGAAACAAAAATGAAGACCAATGAAAATAAAAATAAACCGTTTTTTTCTATACTACACCAATTGTATATTCACTTTGTACTTCCGTTCGTAACGTCGAGAAGGAGGCATGGCAGGTAATGAAAAGTATATATGTTCTTGATCAGCTTCACCTCCAGAGTCGATATAGCCATGCCCGTCAATCTGGCTGGCTGTTTGTGGAAATATTTTTCACGGGAAAACTTACCAAGATAATTCAATGAATTTTGGTTCCGCCGTAAAAGTTAGTTCGATGGATTGAAAATGAGCGAAATCAGTCAACCGATACCCCTACCCCCCATACAAAAAATATATAAGAAATGTAACACTATTAGGTATTTGTGCAAGAAAAATATACATAAATGCTAGGAATAGTGAGTACAAGCACTGAGCGAAAACTAGATGAATTGAGATTAGAGGAATTAGAGGATGTCACAGCTGTCATATAAACGAAAGCTTAAAAATGCTATACTGAAAGTGGTTTTTGAGATAACCAAGCCAAATTTCACTCAAATACTCAGATTGGTAAATGCAAGCTCTGAAAAAAATCTAGGCAAACTTGGACTAAAGGGCGTGGCACCTCCTATACAAGCAAAAGCGTTTTTTGAGATAACCCAGCCAAATTTCACTCAGACACTAAGAACAGTAAATGCAAGCTCCAAGCAAAAACTAGGTAAGCTCTGAGACGATTTCCTTCTCTCTTACTTCTTCTTTAAAGTAATCGACCGCTTTGCTAATCGAGTATTCTTTGTGTGATTTGGAGACAGCAGCCTGCTCTTATCCTATGTTCTGATTTAGAGTCATCTATACAAACGTTCATGCAACAATACAAGGAAATAACAAAACTTGAAAAGTCGAAAATCAGTGTTAATTTAAATTTTCAAAAAACTAAAAATTGATTTTTCTCAAAACTTTAAGTTATCTAAGTAGTTAAAATATTAAGTTGACGATAAACAAAAGAGAATAAGCCAAGTGCCCGATTTAATTGTTTTTTTTTTTTTTTTTTTTCTAAATAGTGACTCCAAACTTGTTGGTAGCCGAATCCTTTTATTTAAACCAATTCAGCCCCCAACCTATATAGCCTAGCACTTATGTTCTGTTTGGTTTCCATTTGTTTCAAAATCATTTATAATTTCTCTTTCTTCGCGATACTTCTGATATTTTACAAAATTTTTTCTCAGACAGTGCCGTCAATAAGTGCAGCAACACTTGTAAAAGTACCACACAAACGAATTTACCCAGAAAAATAAACACAAATTCAACAACAAATTTAGAATACACACTTCCCACACTCTAAAAGAATATATATGTGCATATATGTAATATATACGAACATCGACTAAAACAACAACATAAATGTGGATACATAGAAGAACATCGCACTGCCAACTGAAGCAAAATTTAACCGCAATTTGGAGGTTACTTCCCGATAGGGTAGAAAACAGAAAAAAAGAAATAGAAAAAATATTGCAATCTACAGCAACAATTCAGGCAGCCATATTTAATGCCCCGGTTCAGAGGAAACGAAAATAAACCCTCAGCAGCGAGTGTGTTTTATTAATACCCTCAAATTTGCTCGTTTTATTTTGTTATAAATTTGCAAAACTCAACCGCAGTGCAAATCGGGTTTTGGGTTCCTTTTTCACTTTATTTACTTAGCATTTTATTTAGCAATTTTTCCTTTTTTTTCTTTTTTTATCGAAATGTTAACATTTTTTTTATTGTTTTTGTGGTAGAAGAAGATTAGTTATTGGTTTTCATGGCAGAGAAAAATGTAGTAGCGAACTAGCGCAATAAAAGTAGTAGTAGTAGTATAAGTAGTAGATTCTGCTGCGGTTCTCTAACTGATGCTTTGTGGATACTGATGCCCCTTAAAGGGTTTAATTTGCTGCGTCTGGTTGATTAATAAAGTGAAAAAGCGAAAGCAAAACTCACAAAAGTGCTGACAAACAGACTTGTGACCATGATGATGACGATGATGATGATGGGGGTTGGTTTTACTTTTAAGTATCCTTTTAGGCAAACTTTTCAATTTACAACGAACGAGTATATGTATACTATACGAGTATGCCTGCCTTTTTGCTTATTTGCTCAAACTCTGTATTATTTTTTCGCTTGCTGCACCTTTTTGTTCAACAACTTTTTCGGGTTTGGTTGAGTTATCGCAATGAAATATGAAAAATTTTTGTTTACCTCAGCAAATTTGTGCACGGCTGATTTTATGAGGGTGGCTGGCTAAAGTGGTTTGGTTACCCAAAAAAGAAAAAAAAAAACATACCAGCCATGTGCTCCATTTCGAGTGGATTAGTACGATAGTGTTGATTTGCTGAATGGCATGGAATTCGTAGCATTATTTCATTAGAGACGCGATAATCCCAAAATAGAAAGTGAGTTCATTGGGAATTAAGGGTTTTATTGATTTTCATACAATGCTCGCTCCTGTGCCTTTAATTAAACGGTAAGTTGAAAGCATATTTTTACTGTGTGACAGTATTGGCATTGTTTGATTTAATATGATAAAATTTTTTGCACGATTAAGCAGAGATCAAATCGTCGTGTTAAAACTACAACTAGACATCTACATTTTTATTGTTTTAAGCTTTTTGAAATTCGATTTTTGTATGAAATGTAAAGATTTACTGCTTTTTATTTCTTATATAAAATTGGATGGGGATTACATTTCAAAAAACGGACCAGACTCAGGCGTGGAGCCATTTTGTCTTCATGTTTCTTTATACTCAACTCAAAATATTAAAAAATGCAGATGCTTAGTTGTAGTTTTAACCCTACGAAATGCATACACGGAAAAAACTAAACCGTAGAAAACTCATTGAAAATATCAGAAATTTCTTCTGATTAAAACCGTAATTTTTACGGTTTACGTTCAGTAAAACTTATTAAAAATAAAAAAAAAAATTCGTGCGCCACTAGTATTGAACATGCAACCTTCGCGTTTGTAGGCGACGCTCTTACCACACTTATTGTTTAATTTAAATGATTTTTCAATAAAATTTTTAACAATCCTAATCAGTAATAATTGAAATGTATTTTACGCAAATATTGAAGAGCTCACTGGTATTTTTTCAAGCGAGAACTTTTTACCCCTCTATTCAGTTTTTTTTACTGTTTGTCTCCGTACTTTTTGAAGTTTAAATCGTATATTTTACTTTCGTGCCATTACTTTTTCATGAGAATTCAGTAAAGTAATTGAATTACTGGAACAAACCGTAATTTTTCATGAGATTTTTATTGTATTATTTTATTGTAAATCAATTTTCGCTGATCATTTTTTTGCGTGTATAGTGAAATTCATTCACATTTTTTTCCCTGTTTACACTCTTAAAGAACTCATATGAAAAAGATAATCAAAATCTACGGAATGCATCATCATGCATTTTTGAAACTAAAATTTATTAATAAAAAAAGGTTTTTACTATCCCAACGAATAATTCTGAGTAGAGATGGGCACGGGCCGTGTTTTTTTTTTTTTTCGTGGCCCTTCGACGACGGGCTCGGGATTTGAAATCATGTTTTGTGCGGGCTTCGTGCAGGTCCGGGCCTAATAACAAAAGCAGGAAAATAAGAGGCCCAAACATAAGAAGCCCGAAAATAAGAGGCCCGTAAATCACGGGAAGCTTGAGAAGCATAAGCTTGGAAAAGTTCTGTTCTTACATAAAAATATGTAAATAATGTATAAATGTGGGGCTAAGAATGACAATGGAGTAAGTCAAGTCAAACAAATCAAATATATTCGATCAGAAAACTCAAATAAGCACTTAATTTATAGGGGTAAGTGGGGTAAAGTGGGAACTGGGGTACAGTGGGAAATGCCCCTTTTCGGGCAAACTAGCAAAGTATAGCTGTCATGCGCTTCTGACATGTACTTGCAATGACCGTAAGAAAATCTTTATGGTATAGCGATGCGTGCATACGCATTTTTGTGATCTCTGGAATCATGTAAAGTTTTTAAGTGATTTTGAAATTTCATTTTTAAATTTTCAAGCATCGATATTTTTACTATTTCTGGAGATAAACCGATTATAAGTACACAAAAATATTCTTTGTAGTCTTAATTTTGATAACGCAAAAGAATTCCGTGTAATTCATAGAGTGAACGAATGAAGCTCACATTTTTTGCAAAATGTGGTATCGGGGTAAAGTGGGAAATTTTTTATGGGGTAAAGTGGGAAATGTTATTTCACGATTGCTAGTCCCCACTTGTCAACGTATTATACTATTTCATGATCCGGAAAAGCTAAGCGAGGGGCAAAAAGCAGCTGAGAAACGTTTAGGAAATAAATGGAAGAAAGAGGGAAACCAATCATAAAAAATATAGAGTACCAGGAGCAAAAAAGCACCACCAGCAAAGAAAGCGTCAAAGAAGAAACAAAGAAGTTCTAGCTCAAATGAAGATCGTGATTTTTGCACCATTTGCATGGAACTCATGCCCGAAATCATGACCAGACACAATACCATCAAATGCAACCTAAAGGATCGTCAACGCCCATTTCACTTGAAATGCGTTAATCTCACTACAAGCTTCTTTTATTACTACCACTGTGACTCGGACTTTGATGTTTCATCAGAGAACGACGAATAAGTTTCTATTTCACAAATTTTTTGTAAACACATTTTTTCTTATATTTTTTTCCAGCAAAATCATTATTTCTTTTCATATTTACTCCTATGGATGTGTTCCTTGAACCTTTTTTGACTTACAATAAAGATATTAGAACTTTTTTCCAAGATTTGTATTTAGTACAGTCATTTGGTAGTTTTACCTGGAAAGTTTTGCGGGATTTTTGGAAGTGAGTTATTTTATAGATTTCGATGTGCTCTTTCATAATTTCAACTTTGCTACCTCGAGTCGTGTTCGCTCGCGCCGCCATATTGGAAAAATTGCGTGCAAAATCAAATACAAATCAAACACATATATCTCTTTAACGGTTACACTTAGCGAAAAATAGTGTGGTACAATATTGTAGCTTATAAAATTTTCTATAAAAATGACCACTTAATTGTTTTCGTACGACTTATAACTCAGAAGATATCCTAAATCAAAATTTTAAAAAAATTAGTAAATTGTGCATGCTGTTTATGAGCAGGCACAGTGATGTGTTGAGTTTAAAATTACGATAACTCATGAACGGTGAGGCACACGTTCAAAGTAAAAACATCTGTTTATAGAAAATTACTTTCACTATACGTCACATCCTATTTTTTTGTCCACATGACCTATAGTTTACGAGATATTTTTTCAACAAACCTAAAATTTAGAAAAAACATTTTTTTTTAAAATAGCTCCAAAACGGTTCGTCCTAAAAACAAAATTGTTCATGCATTTTAAAGAACGTTCATTTCCCTATAAAGTTCTCTTCGAATTGTTTTTTCGTGAGATATCGCGAGTTGAAAATCATTCAAAATTGAACATAGTAGGGAGCATAGTACAATGTTCAATTTTGAATGATTTTCAAGTCGCGATATCTCATGAAGGGTAAGTCTGACGAAAAAACAGTGCGGAAAAACTCTTATAGGGAATTGAACGTTCTACAAAATGCATGATCAATTTTTTTTCTAGAACGAATGGTTTTGGAGCCATTTTGAAAAAACCGTTTTTTCAAAATTTTAGCTTTGTTGAAAAAATATCTCGTAAACTATAGGTCATTGAATGTAGCTTATAGTGGAAGTAATTCCCTATAAATAAGTATTCTTACTTTGAACGTGTGACTCACTTTAGCCCACTTTCCCCTAGTGTTTGTTTTTTCCTCATTTTCAATCATTGATTTACTTAGTTTAATCAACAAGTTAAAATTTGTGTAAATCATGAAAAAAGTGTGAATATGTAATAATATGGTAGCATGGGGTTCAAAAGGGCCCGCAAAAGTATATTTTGAATTTAAATAGATTTTATTCAAAACATATATTTCAATTATTGAACACATTTCAATAGCATTTTAAAACTGTCTTGATGTTTCTCGTTGATTGACGCACATAGTCGTTTGTACCTATCAAGCAATACTGCTTGGTTCGTTGGTAGAGAACTTGCGTGGAGTGACCTCAATTACCCAATTTTGTATGAACCAAACTTTTGTTGTCAAACTTATAATTCTAACAAGGAGATAGAGATATTGCTTTTATGAAAACCGTTACAAGCTCTGAATCCTTAAAAAGGTATGCATCAAAAAGTTTGAGGATGAAGTATAAACTTTGAATTTGTACTCATTCCAATTTGGTTTGATTTTTACACCGTGTTTAGTCGAGGACCAAAGAATATGTCTTTAAAGACGTTTGTTAAAAATACATAATGGCAAGGTAACCTTAGCGCCCGATGGGACACGACGGTTACTGACGTCTTTGGGACCTTTGATGCTGGAAACGGCGATCCTTGCTACGGTTGTTGTAGATCTTTGGCCTAAAGCTCCTTTGTCGCTGGAAACGGCGATCCTTGCCACGGTCAGCTGGTATCTCCTGGTTTGATCGACGGAGCGCACGTAGTGACAAGAAAAACACTTTATTCTTTTTTTTATTTTTATTTAAAAACAAAGTTACCCTTTAGGCCTAAAAACAATTTCCTTTTTTTATTTAGGCTTAAGATAGAATTAAGTTAGTTTTTTAAGTTATTTTTTAAGTTTAAATTAATTTTCTCCAAATTGGTCTGTCGTCTGCTTGATGCAAAAAATCCAAATGCCCAAAAATTCATGTCATGCCAAAGTGACATTTCATGGCTATGAATTTCCACCAGAGTGAACGAGACGGTGATATTTCCCATGTCAAAGTCAATTCAGATTTAAAGCTAGCGAGTACGAATTCGCCGTGTGCATGGGAAGGGTTGCCGTCGCTAAGTAATCACTTGGGAAATATTTTTAAACTTTTGAAAGGGCCGTTTGCTGTTTCCGGGTAAACATCAAAAATATTTTCGAAGTGTTTGGAAAAGGGTGAGTTTACGTTTCCGAGTAAACACACCGAGTAATACTTCCCAAACAAATCCAAAGTTTATACTTTACCCTCAAACTTTTTGCTATGTATTTATACTGACTACAAAATCGGTGCAAAAAAGTCTTAAATCCGAGTCATAGGTTTCGAGATACGGTGAACTTTCGAAAATTTTTATCAGTTTGTTTTACGCACTAATTTTCCAAAAAATGTCTTACTAAACCATAGATTCAGTAACAAATTATGGAAATTATGAGAGCCTAATCAGTTTCTATATCCCGATACTCCGCTGAATTGACTATTGGCTGTACTCACTGTTTACGCAAGCAACTGTTTGCGCTTTTTGGAGCGCTGTTATAAATTTAATGTTTAATAATAAATTCGATGCAATATTTAAAATTTTAAATATTTCTCTGTTAACAGTTTAATGAGAGAATCAGATAAATTATTTAAGTTATGTTCCGTTGGTATAAGCAAAAAAAAAGCTAGTAAGGGTGTAACCTTTGGCCTGGCGAAACATTAAATACCCTACTCTGCACTGTTTTTAAAATTTTGCTTATATGGGAGGTGCCACGCCCTCTTGTCTGATTTCACCCAGTTTTTGTTGAGAGCTTGCATTTGTTGTTCTTAGTGTCAGAGTAAAATTTAGTTCGATTATCTCAAAAAATGCTTTCAGTATAGCGTTTTGAAGCTTTTTTTTATATGGAAGGTGACACGCCCTCTTGTCCAAACTCTCCCAATTTTTTTCAGAGCTTGCACTTGCAAATAGTAGTATTTATGTGTATTTTGGTTGTTATTGTCGTGAAAAATGCAAATAGTAGTATTTATGTGTATTTTGGTTATTATTGTCGTGAAAAATGCTCCCAAAGTTGCATTTTGAATTTATTTTTTGTATCGGCGGTAGGCATGTCTGTTGACCGATTTTGCTCATTTTCAATACCACGGGCTAACGAAGGCAGTGCACCAAATTTCATTGAATTATCATGGCGAATTTTCCCAGAAAATGTATTTCCACTCACACCCAGCCAGCCAGACTGACGGACATGGTTATATTGACTCAGGAGGTGACGCTGATCAAGAATATATATACTTTTTTATATCTGCCACGCCTCTTTCTTTGCGTTACAAACGAAAGGACAAAGTGAATATACCCTGGGTGTAGGGTATAAAAGCAACTGAATGCCCTAGCAATATACCAAACCGTATAAGCTCTGAAACATTTTTAAAATTAATGAAACAAACAACGAACAACAGAAGTCAACGACTTCTTTTGACTCCTTTGATTAAATTAATTAGTCTCCAAGGTAATGCTACGCCCATCTTCTGTGGATGCTCGTACCTGCGATCCTTGTCGCTTCATAACTGAAATGACATTGTTTTGTTTAATTTTATATTTTTTATTTGTTTGTTTATTTCACAAAGGACACGCTAAAAATACCAACAGCAGGAGTAAAAAATATTGACAGAAATGTGTTTTCCCAACCAAAATAATCCGAGTGTTTTTTTCGTTTTAATTAACAAATAATAATTCAGTGTTTACGTTGAACTTTTTGTTTTATTGTTTACAGATTTGGTTACATTGTTATCCTTTTGCAGTTCGCATTTATGTTGTTAATATACATAAGGTTGGAGTGATTCAAAAAAATTTATTACTTCAACCTTTTATTCGAAAATATGTAAATGTATCCAAAAATATGGTTAAAAATCATACATGAACTTTCAAAAAATTTACCTTGGCTAGAGCATCGGAATTGAAATTAAGAATCCGTTATGCTTTTTTGGTATTTGCAGTAAAAATAGTGTAATGGAAAAATATTTTTAATAAAAACTTTCTTTACGATTTATATTGAAAGCTTAAGGTCATTTAGTATTTTTCCCTGTTAAATGTGCCAAAAGTAAATTTCATTACATTAGATTGAGAAAATTTGCTTGTTGTTCTTTAAGGCCAGAAAGATTCTTTTCGTTGAATTGAAATTGCCGTTTTTGAAGAAATTTTAAATTAAAAATTATTCTAAAATGTTTCCTGTATGAAAGGCATTTTGAGTTCTATACCAAGAACTTATGGTAATAAGATCCATACAAGAGATGCTGTTGGATAAATAGAAAATCAATCAATTATTGACTGTACCATCTATTGTATAAATGATTTCATTCAAAACATATTTCTGCCTATGAAATATGGATTTGGTGATGTTTTATTTCAAGGTTTGAACTTATTTTTCTACATTGTATGTTCAATCAACCGTAAGTCATAGACTTCAGGCAGAAACCATCAAAATGTTATTGAATTCTGATTCGAAAATAGTAGGGGAGAATGGGGAGTTGTGCGACAGGTTTGGTTTCAGGGAGAAAAAACTATGAAATTAATTTTTTTTTAGCATCTCAGTATATCACGGTGCTCTTGAACAGTCGATAGGTTTTTTGAATATTTGGAGAAAATCTGTGAATGGGGTTTCATTTGTATTAGTTTAGTGGTCTGAAAAATGCAAACCCCGCGAAATATCGCGAAAATACATATCCCATATAAAATAAAAAAAATTCAGAAAAAAAACGCAACAAACAAATATAAAAATAGTTATATTTAATGAATTTTGCAATACTAAATCCGAATCCGGCCTTAAAATTGCTATATCTCATAGGGTTTTTGAGATATCTTAGCATAAACAAGGAAAAAATACCGTTTTTGCTATATTTTGAAGCTATATAACTATAATACTGAACATTCATACGCAGAATTCGATGCATTATCTGAAAGATCCAATCTATTTCTTTAAAACCGCATTTAAATTACGCCAATAGCCTAATTTTGCTCTGAAATACCGTAGACTGAAATAATGACAAAACACGTTTTTTGCACTTTTTTAACTTTTTAGGTTAGGATATCTCCGAGAAAAATAAAGATATCGACATTATTTGGATTAGGTTTTAAAGATTGATTAGAGTTTTCCATTTCTGCATCAGAATTTACGGATATACGCCCTTTTATATAGCTCCAAAACACATCAATAAAATATAGTGTCGGCTTTTTTTCCTGGTTTAGGCCAAGATATCTCCACATATTCAAAAAACCTATCGACAGTTCAAGAGCACCTTGATATAGAATCTTTAGTATGCCTTAAAACACAACTTCTGGCTAAAGGGTTCGGTTGAAATTTATAAAAATCGAAAATTCATGCTTGTTAGCGCAAAAGACTCGTTTTTGGGGAGTTGTGCAACACGGAGGGAGTAGTGCAACACAGCTTCAAATTAAAGCAAATAACGTATTTTGATGAATATTCCTTATTAAATTAACTCTTTGATTGCAGCCACTAAGGCATTGATATCACTCGCCGGTCGCATGATAGTTATGACGTGGCATGATGACTACCTACAAAAATCACGAAAAACCACGAATAAAATCGAGAAAAATACTAAATTCGGTGAAGAAAATCCATAAAATTGCATGAAACATACGAATTATTGACAAATAATGCGATATACGTATGAAAAATGCAAACTCGGGTTGAAAACTGTCAAATGTGGCGTTTTGTTGCGCAACTCCCCACTTTCTACATAATCAAAATGGCCACCGCGTCATCGATGCATCGAATGTTTACGTGTCATTTTTCATGCGTTGGAAGAGTATTCACAATGGAATGTTTTGTATGTATTGACAATTATGATCAGTTTCAATAAGTGACTGAAAACACCGCAATCACAAGAAGCCAATGAAACTTTCCGACAAATTTTTCAACGCACAATGAAGAGCGACGCGAAGAATATGTGTTGACGCGACGAGTGCTTGTAAAAAAGTGAGATCGTAGCGAGACAAACCATTGACGGTAGTTGGTCACATGAAAACTACTGTTGCACAACTCCCTCTGTTGCAAAACTCCCCATTCTCCCCTACCTAAATTTAAGGTGAAAATAACGATAACATTAGTTTTTTTCATTTGTTTTTTGGAACAGATGATTTGCATTGTTTACTGCCAACATGCATGGATAATTTTGTTTGTTTAGTGTGCCTTAATAAGGAAAAACAAAAAAAAAAAAAAAAAAAAATTTCAATAAATAAAAACTAGTAAGGGTGTTACCTTTGGCCTGGCTAAACAATAAATACCCTACACTGCAGTATTTTGAAAATTGTGCTTGCATGGAAGATGCCACTACCACTTCTCTGAATTCTCAAAGCTTTTGCTCAGATCTTGCGCTTACTGGTCTCAGTATCTGATTAAATTTGGTTGCATTATCTAAAAAAAATGCTTTTAGTATAACATTTTGAAGCTTTTGCTTATATTGGAGGTGTTGCGCACTTTTGTCCGAAAAACTCTTTAGTATAACAATGTGAAACTTTTGCTTGTATTTGAGGTGCTATCCCTCATGTCCAAGTTTATTTTTTCTCAGAGCTTGCATTTACTGTTTTTAGTGTCTGAGTGAAATTTGGTGCAATTATCTCAAAAAACGCTTTCAGTATAACATGTTGAAACTTTTTCTTATATGGGAGGTGCCACGCCCTCTTGTCCGAATTTGCTCAGTTTTTTCTCAAAGCTTGCTCCTATTTTAATTTTTAGTATTTATGCGTATTTTGGTTGCATTGTCGTGAAAAATACTCATAAAGTCACATTTTGAATGTATTTTTTGTATGGGCGGTAGGCATGTCCGTTGACTGATTTCGCTTATTTTCTATTCCACGAGCTAACATTTACGACGAATCAACTTTGTTAAATTTCATCGCATTATCTTGGTTAGTTTTAGTTCTTGTGTGATATTTTCTTAAAAAGTTATGATCATTCTAAAATGAAATCATAAAAGTTAAAAATCATATGAGAATCCACATACGATTTTTAACTTCTATGATGTCATTTTAAAATTGTCATAACTTTTTAAAGAAATATCATACAAGACCAATTCATAGCTCGTTTTCAAGACGACGAATAGTTCTATATAGGTAATTTATGTAATATCAAATAAGTAGCATACAAAATTCTTGAGTCCTTGTTGTATAACCTGAAAAACGGTGTTTTTTAACTTTCGTGTTAGGATATCTCGAAAACCATACTAAGTAGTACAGTAAAAATGTACAATCACTTAGAAAAATTTGCGCACTGCAATTGTTTTTGCTTAATGTTTTTAGGATAACTGTAGTGGCCTAAAGCCAAAAAAGTGACCTCCCCAGCCCTGCGCTTTAGCCACCATCTTGAAATATATTCGATTCGATATATCTTGTTTCCTATTTGTCGGAAAGAAAAAATTTTGAACAAAAATTACGGACAGTAAATAAAATTCTAAGATCTCGATCGCGGTATCCATAAGTTGATATTTCGAGCAGTAGAGGCTGCATAAGTTACAAAAAATCAGTTTTTTTCCATTTAGACACGCTGGGTATTGATATTTCAAAATATTGGGATTATAAAATTTGCGCTTGTATAAACAAGCAAAACACTTTTTAAATAAAGTGCTGACCTCAATTGGTTCCCGAGTTATAGTGCAGTACTCCACAAATATTTAAGGTAGTCCTTTATATCGATTTTCGATACTTTTGCTTCTATGGATGATGTCTCGGAAAGTAATGATCCAAATGAAAAATTTAACGCATGGTTTAAGGAGGAAGCTTAAGGCTATTCGATGCCTTTGCCTAAAGTGAACTACACTAGTTTCTGCACTTAAAATCAAGAATAAATCGGATCTCAAAACTGATATCAAAAAAACAGATTCGGTATCAGCTATCGTGAATTAGTCAAAAAAGTTATTGAGATCATATTCAGATTTGAAATTTATCAAAAATTAGAGTCTTGATTATTGTCATTTTTTAATGACTTCATTTTAAAATGCTTGTAGCAAATGGCTTTAAAATTTTTTATTTATTTTTAATTTCAGATTCTTTTAAATTTCGAGAGCTCTTCTTGAAGTCATCTCTCTCTTCAGATATGTTTTTTTCTTTTCTATTCATTTCGTTCTATTACGAAACACACAATACAAAAAAAAAAAAAAAAAACCATTCAAATTTCGTATTTATGCGATTCCTGCTTAAAAATGCTTCCTTTACCTCATTAAACATGGCGGCGGCGGCAACAATATTGGCAGACATATTTAAAATGCTTGCAACTTTCGCCGCGTTGCGAAGTCGAGCTCCCAGGGGAGTAATTTATATTTGCTACTTTTTTTTTGTATTTTTTTTTCTTTTATGCAGCGCACATGTTTGACTTTTGTGTTGTTGCTGTTGTTGTATTGGCATTTCGGAGGCTGGGGGTGTGGCAATAGCATTCTGTTGTTCTCTTAATAGAATGAAGGGCGGAAAATGCCATTTCATTTATTTACAAAATATATTTGTTTATTTATTCGTATTAAATGCGCATTTCTTTGATAAACGAAGAAAGAAAGAAATTAAATTTTCCATTAAATTTGCGGGGAAAACTAATTTGGATGTGGCTTCCTTTTTTCTGTAAAAATGTTTTATTACCTGATAAGAATGTGGATGAAAAATAAACAAAGTGAATGTTTTTTTTGGGATTTTTATGTTTTCATAGATACCTCAGAATGTCAAATAAATTAAATGTGTACACATGCACTGTAACACAGCAAATTGTACTTATTTTTGATGTGAGTACCCACAAAATGTAATTTTTAGAATTAAGAATGATCTTCACTTTGTATTTGAAAGATTCTGAAAAGACGTTTGTGAAAATTCATGAATTTGAAGCCCCCCGCTTGCTCCTGTTTGTCCAGATTCCTAACTTTCTCCTCCTAAGCTAAATCTATCAAGAAATGTGCCAAACTCCCTTTTTATACCCTACACCCAGGTTATATTCACTTTGTCCTTCCGTTTGTAACGCAGAGAAGGAGGCGTGGCAGATATAGAAAAGTATATATTCTTGATCAGCGTTACCTCCTGAGTCGATACACAGTAAAAAGTGATAGTTTACTTTTGATTCCATTCGGTATTAATTTTAAACTGCTTTGGTATTAGATTCAAAATTTATTCCAAAAATGGTTTAAATTTATTCCGGTAGGTTTTAATTTTATCACAAAAAATATTTACTTTTAAACCATTTAGTTTTTTAATACCAAAGTGGCTTAAAAACAATCCTAAAATAACTTTAAATTCAAAAAACTAATAATTTTTAGTTTTAAAATAAGTCCAAGAAGAGTATTAAAATATTCTCTGCGCCAATTTTAATACTTTTGGTTTGAAACTAATGCCATCAAAGTTTTAATTTAGCTTGGAGAGACTTTTTAGTTTCAAAATTTGAAAACTTTATTTATGAAAGAGCATAAAAAAAAAGAACGAGAACATAATAACAAAAAAAAAAATTTCTTTTTCAATTGTTTAAATACAAATTTCACACAACTACGTCAGTACGTTTGATAGCCGAGTGAGCTAAAGACTTCGTAATTTATGTACACAAGATGTTGTACCCTTGGTTCGAGTCTCAGTATGGACGGCTTGTTTTTTGTTTTTTTTTTTCAATTAAATTTAAAATTTTTAATTTTTTTTTTTTCATTTTTCTCCCTCTCTTTATTTGTTCCAAAATAGTTTAAAATTAAAACTTTTTTTGGCATTGTTCTATATAAATACTTTTTTTGGTTTTAAAATTAAACTAAAATTTTTACTGTGTATAGTCAAGTCCGTCTAACTGGCTGGTACACTACCTCCATCGTTAAAGTTAGCTCATGGGATTAAAAATTAGCGAAATCGGTCAACGGACACGCCTACCGCCTATACAGAAAATATGAAAATTGGTAGCTTAAGTACATATGAAGTGAGATTTTCGTTCTCTTTCCACTTTCTCATGACTCCTGTTGTTGTTGTTGTTTTGGTAAGGCCCATCCATTGGATGGGAATCAATACCGGCATGTATTGGCGTGTTCTCCATAATTAATTAAAATGGTTTATATTGACTTTATGAAAATTATACTAATTTTATGAACTTTTAGTCATTATTTGCAAGAATCTAAAATTCTATGCATTTTTAACTTAGAAAATCATGACCTCACGTCTAAGAATTTGCTCCACCACATTTGGTTATTGAACATGAAAAAAAAGGTTCTTAAAACCAGGGTCATATAAGGGAAGATTATTTTCGAATATGCCCATATATGTTTCTTGAAGAAAAAAAATATATATTTAAACATAATTAAAGTTAAATAAATGTTAAAATGTCTAAAATGAAGAAACTTGACGTTTTTGATTGTTGAATAATGAAAATGCATCATATTTTAAGTAAGTGTGGAATTAGGTTCAACGCAAAATTTTCAAATTGAGTTACAATCGACTAAGGATAATTCAATCGTTATGAAAAATCATATTTCCGGTCTTAGAATTGAGTTGTATGGCTAGAAGCTATTCTAAAAGTGGTGAGTACATTAACATGCCATAATTCGGTACACTTACCTTATGACTGAAATATTTGTTTTCCAAATAAGCATAGCTTTAAAGGGCTCCCGGAAATAACGGCTGAAAATTTTTTGGAAATAACGCCAGAAATTTTCTGGCATTAATTTTTGGAAATAAAGCCAAAAACTGATTAGGAAACTACGTCAGCATTTTTGGAAATAATGCCAAAGGAAATAACGCCAAGGAAATAACGCCAAGGAAATAACGCCAGAAACTTTTTTGGAAAAATCTACATACAAAATTATGGCGTTATTTTCATTTTGTTTTGGAAATAAACAGGGCCGTGCGCAGGATTTGCTCATGGGGGTGGGTGTTTTCATAAAAAAAAAAAAACGTAGGAACACTGTATAGAGAAAATTATTAACAAAATTTATGTACCTACATAAATTGTAATATGGGTATCGCCAGCTTAATAAAAAACTGTGTTAAGTACATTTCCGGCTCAAAATGACTTTTGTATGCCATTCGAAAGGTAATAAGACGACCCATAAGAAGCGTAAAAAAAGTAAACATCAAAATAACATGTTTAAATGGTAAAAATTAAAAGTAATAAAAAGTGCTGAGTCCAAAATTTTTCCATTTTTAATAATACAAATTTTTTTTTTTACTTTGTTTATGAAATCAAGTCGATTGCACTAACTCTGGTCACGAAAGCGCATTGAGTCCTGGTATTTTTAATAAAAACATTTTGAGCCATCTATCACTCAGGCTAGTTTGCAATACGGTTTTTGAGAATAAGAATAAATTTTAAAGTTGGAAAGTAGTTTTGCAAGCAAACCAAAACAAAGTTAGTAATTTTCTCCCCAATAAATAGATTAATTCAATGAAAATATGTATTGCTTTAAATCATTTTTCATGTCTGATTGCTTTAAGGCGTTGCCTTTATTGTAAGATTTTTTTTTTCGGTTTTTGATAACATCGATTAATGGTTTTAATGAATATTACTATAGCTTGGTTACATACGGATGCAACAATGATTACAAACTAAGTCCAAGATACGACAAAAACGATTCTGAGCTCTGTTTTACCTCGATGGAAATCTTTAGCAGCAAAACCTTATAACGCAGCTTGAAGCACCAGTCTTTCATTTCAAAAATCCGAATCTAGCAACCAATTTTTTCTCTGAGATCCGAATTATCCTTGATTTAAAGTGCAGAAAAAGCTATTAACAGACTTATGGCGTGCATCCAGGTATGATTGATTCCGCTCTGGAAATTTTGATTTAAATCTTGTCGACCACGCACCAAAAAAGTGGACTAAATTCTTGAAAAAGTGGAGGAAGACCGACACATAAGGTGTCGCAACATCGCTACATAATCTGAGTGAAAAAAATCTTTCTGAAAGCATTTCAGTATGATAGTAATGTGCGAAAAATATCATGGTCAAAACGAGGTGAGCCAAACGATTAATTCGGAATTGTTCTGTCAGCAATTAACAAAATTTAATAAAGCACTCAAGGAAAAACGTCCGGAATTAGTCAACAGAAAAGGCATCGCCTTTCATCATGACAATGCTAGACCACATACTTCTTTGGTGATTCGTCAAAAACTGAGAGAGCTTGGTTGGAAAGTTTTAATGCATTTAATGTACAGCACAAACCTTCAACCTTCGGCTTACCATTTGTTTCACTCGTTGCATAATTATATTGATGGCGTAAAATTCAATTCCCTAGTGGATTGCAAAATGGTCTTGACGGAGTTTTTCGAGCGGAAGCCCCAGGAATCTTTTAAGGACCGTACTATGATTTCGCCCAAAGATGGCGAGTGGTGCTCAATAACAATGGAAAATATTTGACTCAGTGAAGTTATTTTGATATATGAAAAAAGATCGGATAAACTAAGCATTTTTTTTTTTGCTATTTCGAAATTCGATTAAAAAACATTTAATTCTTGCGACCTTTGAGCCTGAATAACTTTAAATGTGGCAATGATCTCGATATAGATTTTTGACATTTGTTTTAAGATACTGAAATAAAACGATTCCAATTAAAAAATTGGTGGTTCTAATTTTTTTGATCAGAAAACTAATCACTGGACTAAAAATTTATGATTTTTGTTTCTTACTATCTTTCTAAAAACCTTCATAACTATTTCTAAATGGTATCTGAATAAAATTTTTTGATGGTCTATGTTTAAAATATAAGTAAAACAAGTACCGTTTTTAATATTTTTCCAATTTGGAGCAAAAAACGCTAATGCAAGTAGGTTTTTTTAAAAAATTTTTACCTTTATAAATTGTTGAAATGAGCTAACCCACAGCAATTGTCAAAATAACTGTGATATTATAAATGGTATTATAGGTACAAGTACTTATGAGATAAATTCTTTTTTATTTCAATACATATTTGCAAATCATAAATATTTATTTAATTTGTTTTGGTTAAAATATCTTCCTGGGGGGGGTTTAAACCCCCAAAACCCCTCCGTGCGCACGGGCCTGGAAACAAAACCAAAAATTAACTACGAAATAACGCCAAAAAATGTTTTGGACTTATTTCAAAAACAAAATGGAAATAACGCCAGAATTTTGTATGCAAATTTTTCTGGCGTTATTTCCTATGGCGTTATTTCAGGGAGTCCTTTTAAGTAATAAGCCAATCACAAAAGTCGCATTAACTGAACCATTCGACGAAGAAGATCGACATAAAGACACAATGTTTCGATAAAAAATTTATTTGTTGTTTAACAATTCAAGTGATTTTCGAAAGCTCTTAGTTTTATGTACTTATGCACATACAGAGATAAATTTAATTTATGTATTTCTTATGTTCTTTTTCTTTTCTTTTCATGTGTTGCCAATTGTTTGCTGTCATCAGGTGAGTACAAACACACAAAAAATTTAAAATTCAATCAATATAGTGCAAATAGGATAATAATAGTACTTACTTGCAAACCGAATGAAAGTAAAAGGGTATTAAGTAAGTACCTTGTTTCTTTCATAGCATTTCCTATATTATATGTTGATATTCACAGAGTTTTCCCTTGTAGACCTAGACAGAATATCCTGTGAAGGGGATGTTTTTTTTATTATCTATTATTTATAAAATAGTATGATTAGTCAGCTGAAGTATCCATTTCTGTTTCATTTTATGTTTGGTATGCCTTCACATTTCCTTACAGTCAACCGAGCAAACAATGGTGGCGTCAACAAAAATGAATCCCCCTCACAAAACATTATTATTACCGACAGCATTAATGCTCCCCAATGACATTTACGCTAACACAGAGACCCTTCCGTTTTTATCTTGCCCCGCAGCAAAAGCTCACACATGCACACTTATAATTCACACCATTAAATTTTGGCCTCAAATGCGTTTGCGTATGTGTAAATTTTATTTTATTCCCGCAGCTGCCAAAGTTGAAATTGCACGAATATGTTAAGTGGCAACGCCGCCGCCGCCGCCATAACACAACATGGCAGTGCGTCACGCCAACTGAACACAAAAATACACACGCAAACATATATTCATATGTACGAGTATGTATGTAGACTTATCGAATGAACTTACCTTTTTAGCTTATCAACTGGCAACGGCAACCCTGCCTGCCTGCTGCCTGTCTGTTTAACTCTCCGTGGGCCTTATTTTAGCTGGCGTTTTAAGAGTGCTGGCTGGTTAAAAATAAAACGGGGCGAATTTCAGCACTTTGGTATTTTTTGGCGCGGGCTACTTATGGAGTAAACTTACGATTACGATGCCGTTGCCGATGCCATTGCGGATGCCGTGAGCTGCCACAAAATTTCTAAACGAAGCGTAACATGTCGTGTTATCGTCTCCCGCAGCGTTGCCACTGGGACCCACGTACGACGACGGACCGCTACACATGAAAGGCTAACTGCGCTTTTAAAGGCTTTAAATATAAATAAATAGAAGCAAATATCTTTCCAAGCGAATAGTTCGCATCAACATTGTTCATCTTTGAAAAAGTCCTCGTAGCCTCAAATTATGCAATGATATTTTAAAATCGATATGAACATTTGCTTAATTAAAGGAATTTCTCTGTTCATCAATCGATTTCTTGTGACTGACCTATTATTCGATTTCTTCACTGAAATCCTTGAATTAAAAATATTTCCTCGTGCTGCTTCTTTGTTACCTGCAACTCATGTTCGCTTAATTGCAAAATGAGTTGGAAAATTCTTTGTCCCAATTTCGAAGCTACTTAACAATATGATGCGCTTTACAATTCCAACGACAACAACAACGCAAACACTGTCCCAAACTAAGCCCGAATATAAAGGCAGAGGAAATTGTGATTATTTATGCGATAACCGGTTACTTTGTTTTTCTCACATACGTATATAATTATAACTTCCAATAATAAGCGACGACAGTGGCGTAATTACAGGGATGATTACTCAGGGCTTCATATTCAGGGGGTTTATTTCATTGTTTACTTTGGAAGAGTTAGTAATCTATATATCAATTTTCAATACTTTACAGAAGATGGAAAAAACTGAATAAAATTTAATACGCCAAACATCTAAAAAAACTTTAAATGCAATTTACAACAAAAACTATCAACAATTTTCATTCTATGATTTTTTGTTTTTTGGGTAGTTTTGTCTTTCCATTTTAAAATTTTTTTTAAAAAAAAGTGAGTTAGGGGTTTTTACAAGAAATCAAAAATTATGAATTAAATTAAAGTTTTTCAATATAAAATTAAGAGGAAAACGTTTACAAAGAAAGTAAATTGGATTGGACAAAAATATGAACGAAACCGTTTATGTTTTGTATGGAAGATTATCATAAAAGCGGTGACAATCAGCAGGTAACAACAATTTAAACCATTAAAGTGTACATCAAGTAAAGTTTATGAAAATAAAGTAACCACAGCAACTAAACTCATAGTTGCTATTAATGTTTTCCCATCAGTATTCCTTCATATTCTTCGTATTGACTATAAAGCCTTCGGGTGACTTTCGGGAACCTTCGGATGCCTTAGAAAACTATCAATTAAAGCTTATTGATAGTTCGCCATAGATGCTTTCCTAGTATACCTAGGAATTCTTTGTTTTAAAGCCTTCGGGTGAACTTCTAAAACTTTCGGTTGTCCCAAAAAACTATCAGTTGGACCTTTTTGATAGTCCGCCAATGATATTTTCCCTTTAGTATTCCGAAATATTCTTCATTTTGACTATCAAGCCTTCGGGTGATCTTCGAGAAATTTGAAAAACCTTAAGAGTTGGAAGAGAGAACAACGGAGATGGCTGGGACTTGGAACATATGTAAAGGGCATCGGGAACGGGCGAGCAAAGTCGCTGCATGGCCAGCTAGTAACTTATAATTTTTAATACAAAAGAGTAGATATTGAAGTGCAGTTCATTTATATTTTCATGACAGTGCGGTAAAGTTAAAGTTATGACTATTGAATACAAATTGTTTGCCCTCATTTAAAAACTAAATTTCTTTGCACTTTTAGTACACTTTTAACTGTAAGTTTAACTGTCGATATTTCTTTATTTTGGTGTTTTAAAAGAAATGTCAAAAATCGACATCTAGATCACTTCCGATCAGACCTTGAAAATTTTTAACTTTTATTCAAAAAGATTTGCAAATGCAAATTTTTGAAAACTTTTATTTTTAAAAGTTTTTAAAAACTTTTTCAAAAAACTTTTAAGAAAAACTTTTAAAAAAACCTTCAAAAATAAAAATAAACTTTTAAAAATTAAAGTTTTTTATAAAAGTTTTTAAAAACTTTTATCCATAAAAGTTTTTGTATAAAAGTTTTTTGAAAAAGTTTTTAAAAAATTTTATTTATAAAAGCTTTTTATAAGTTTTTCAAAAAACTTCTAATATAAAACTTTTTATTTTGGAAAAAAACATGGCAAAAAAAAAAAATTCCTTGAAAAAAATCCAGTGACTGAAGTATTACAAATTACACGCTTATCTATAGAGCTGGAAGATAAAATGCGACCGTGAAAAAATTTTATTGCACTAATCGATGGGGAAAGATCGAAAATAGATTTTGGACATGACCAGGGGTGTCCCCGACCCCTCTAAGTGACCGATTTAAGCAAATTTGCGTACTAAGTCTACAGGTCAGACATTAGACGCCAACAGTCGCTTTAACGTTTTTTCGGCTTTTCCTTATACATACTCACATATGTATGTGAATAATGTTTTTCTACCTATGATCACTTGCAAACTCAGATTTTACCAAACTTGCATTCGAAGGAAAATAAGAATGTGAATACGTATTCAATAACAAAAAATAAAAGCAAAAGCAACAGCAGCGCCAGATGCTGTAGGTTATGGACATTCAACTAACGAAATTTTAAAAATATGGCAATAAACGGTAACAAGAGTGGCCGGAGGTATATTTGGTTGTGTCCAAAATGTATGCTCCACATTTTCCCATCGATTGGTGCAATAAAAATAAAAGTTTTTAAAAACTCTTTCAAAAAACTTTTATAAAAAACCCTTTGAGGATAAAAGTTTTTAAAAACTTTTATAAAAAACTTTTATTTTTAAAACTAGGGGTCTGCACAAGACGTCTTGTTTGCGTTTTAAGACATTTCGTTTCAAGATACGTTATATTTTGTACCCGTTTTTTATTTATCAAATGCTCCAGTTCAGTGTCGTGTGTAAATGTCTTGACAGAACTAGAATTTGAAAGAAAATAAACTAATACTGTGCTAATTTGTCTTGTTTGATTTGTTTCAGTTATTTCAATTGCATACTGTAGTAGTAGTGTATACTACTAAATGCTAATGGTGTGATAAGAGTAGTATATCGCTCTCTTATTGTGCCTTATTTTTGTTTACGCTCTCTCTCTCTCTCGCGAAAATGCATGAAAGCTACTACAATTCTGCAAGTGTTACCATATCATAAATTTTATTCTGGTTTCTCTACTCGCACGTTTTACAGTGACCTGAAGTATTTGTTTTTATAAAATAGAGTTCACTGAAGTATTTTTTAGAACCAAGTTTATTTTTCACACTGATAAAACAAGACAATGTAAATAGTGTCAAAATGAAATGAGTGTACATGATGATTTGAATCTTGAATTTTTTGGATCAAATGCATCAGTTCGGTGTAAAATGTGGGTGTAAAAAAAAGTACACTTTATTTCAAGATGTCTAGTGCAGACCCCTATTTAAAACTTTTATTTCAAAAAGTTTAAAGTTTTTAAAAACTTTTATCTAGATGATTCAAAAGTTTTTAGTCTAAATAAACTTAAAAAAAAAACTTTAAAAAAAGTTTATTTCAGGGTCTGCTTCCGATAATCAATATTCTCCAAATATCTTGCTAACTGTTATTTTACAGAAACATACTGTTCAACAATTTTGTAGTTCACAAAATTTCCTATTTTCTAATTTCGTAGCTTTTATAGAAAATTAGTGAGATTCATTTTCGTGCACACTTGTATGGAAAATTTGCAAGAAAAAACATCAAAAGGTCACTTCGTAATAAAAATTTCTAAAAATTCGATTTTTTTATCACAAAAATCGGCCTCTAGGGTACAAACTATTAGCTGTGGAAAGATGAGTATCAGGAGCAAAATATTGCAAATTATATTTCTTACAGTTCTTGGGATATAATAGTACACATTTTTTACGGTATTTAGGGTATACAGTCGCTCATACTCAAAAAAAGCCGTATTTGACAAAAATGGAAAAAAATCCAAACTCTCAGGCTAAAATTCGCAAGGAAACTACAAACCGATTTTGATATTCTTGATCCTGAAAGTTGCGCTGTTCATCATCCTTTGCGGATGCAAAACACACTGTGAAACAAAAATACCCAAAATTAGAACTTTACAAAAAATACCAAGTTTGTAAGAATTATCATATCTCGCGCAATTTCAATCCGATTTCCATTCTAAAGACCATGTTTAGAGGCTTTTAGTTTTTTCATTAGTTTCTAATCAAATTTTTGGGTATATTTTAAAACCAAACAATAAAATGTCGCTTTTTCATGATACACAATTATTTTTAACAAATTTCTGCCTCTAGCGGAAAACCGTTTACTTTTGGAATCAAGATTTCAAAGCAAAACTATAGGAAAGCAGATTTTCTACATTTGTTGAGCTCTTAAGTTTTTGTGTGCCTCTTGTATCTTGAGTTATAGGAAAAAAACCGGTTTTTGAATCAAAAAATTTTAACTTCTTCCGGGACTTTCATAGGGCAAACTACTACCAATAGTTTCGTGGTTTTTGAGATAAAATAAAAAAACGGCGAAAAAGCTATGATTTTTGTCATTTAGACCTTCATTTAAGCCCCGGGCGGGTCATCTTTTCGGGGGTTTTGACCAAAACTAAGTCTGCAACCTATAATTTTCCCATTATTTCGAAAAAGTGCTGCACCCTAATGCTTAATTCAAATTTTCAAGTGAAAACTGCCGTCCAATATGTCAATTATAATTATTAATGTTATTCTTCCGTATATGCAATATCTTTTTTTGTAACATCCAAAAATATTAATCTAACATATTTTAACTTAAAAACTGATAAAATTTCAATTTCAAAAAACATACTAAATGTTAACAGAACATTTATTGTATTAAAATATGCAACTTTTTTAGCATGTTAATTTGACATTTTTTTTAAAAATCATATGCTTAATCCATTAGGATAATTGGTTGCAAAAACCGATTACTTTTAGTAGTAAAAGTTTTCCGATTACTCTAAAATTCAGTGTGCGAATGCGTGTTCGCCACGAAAATCATGTTTAGCTTGCGTTGCAAACATTTTTGTTCCTCTAGCAGTGGCAGCAGCAACAACTTCACTGAGTTTGTGGTGCTAGTAATTGTTCTTGTTGTTGTATGTACTTGCAGTTGTGCAGTAGCGAGCTTAGAGGCTGAAGTACGCTGAGTAGGTCTCTAATGCAACTTCACCTATTTCGCTGCTCTACACTTGGTCCATATTTTTGTTGCCACGTAATGGTGCCTTTCACATGTTTCATTAATTTCTTTTACTTCTGCAGTTCAAGTTACGCGTTTGCTACGCTGTGTATGGAGTTTGGTACATTCAACTGTATTTTTAAGGAGACGCTCTAGAAAAGTTGGTTATCACGAGTATAAGAGCATGATCATACATGGTGGGCGGTAGACAAAGTCAACTTTATTTAATTATAATTAACATATGAGTGGCAAGAAACCAACTACATGAGTTCACTATCCTACATAAAAAATAAACAAAAAAATTCATAAGTCAATTTAACCGATTTCAACGATTGCAATTAATTAGTTAATCCCTTTGCATCTCAAATTTTTCGAAATTTGCAGTTGGGTTTTTAGATTTTTATACAAATTCACAGAGCTTTTCTAAGTGCTCAGCATAGAGACCTCTCATTATTAGTTTTGCGGAAAAAATTATTTTTTGCAAGTTATGGGCATTGAACTTCAGAGTGTCAAAATAATGTTTTTGCGAAAAATCGATGCTCACCAGGGGGCGTGACACTGCCCTAAATAACTCGCAAGCTATACAAGATATTTTGATGAAATTTGGTGAGCGGGTACTGCTTAATAATACCTTGTAACAGACAAAAAGTGGGTGGGATCGAAGAAGTGCCACGCCCACTTTTCAGCGCTTGAAAATTTTGGATTCAATATTACTCAAAAACGACTCAAACAATTTTAATGACAGTTTAAGAGATTGTACCACTAAAAACAAGTATTAATTTGTGATGTGCCGTTATATTGGAAAAACTCATGGAAGGGCGTGGCACCGCCCACAAAAATATAATACGCTATAAAAAGAAAACCACTAAAGCAATCTTTCTGAATTTAACTGTAGGGAGTCTACTTGCTCTTAGGCACCTTCAAACTGAAAGTAGGCGAAATTCGCCGGTGCTCGTGGAACCTCCCATACAAGTAAAATACATTAAATGCTTTTCTTTGCAACGGTTTCAGCCAAATTTGAAGAACCGGTGCAAATTTGTTTTTTTTATCTTGACCGACTTGAAATCTTCTTTATTATTTTTTAATATCTTCTTAGGATATCACTCTTGTAAAAAAAATCATTTCAAATTGATCAAAATTAAAATTCAAATATTTTAAAGTTTGTTTTGAATTTTTAGTAAGCACTACTATCTTATTGAACACAGCTGTGTAAATAGATTAGAAAGCTTTGAGTTAAATAAAAAATAAAATGCTAAAGAAAACACCATCAAAATTGTTTTCCTGCAAAACATAAACTAAACTTATACAAAAATCTTACTAAGAAGTTGCTAAATTTTCTTATAATCTTCAAATTTG
This sequence comes from Calliopum simillimum, assembly GCA_951812925.1. Lineage (NCBI taxonomy): Eukaryota > Metazoa > Arthropoda > Insecta > Diptera > Lauxaniidae > Calliopum > Calliopum simillimum. Next base: position 63,261,325 of record OX638369.1, on the reverse strand, counting down.
GAATCCGAAACCGTTTGTTCGTAACAATTTAAGATCTTTAGATCCCATTAAGTAGTTGGTTGCCTTTTACATCTTTCACTTCTCTATCTTCTGAAGGGCATTTACAAAGGCAAATTACAACCCATTGTTTAATTTTTCTTCCGAAAAGATCTTGAACACCCCCTTTCTTCACTTTTGTCTATTTTGACGGCACCCCTGCATCCGTTGGTGGATAGACAACCTCATATGGAAGTGATCTTCTTTTCCCTTCTTGTGTGATTTTATTTTCGCATCTGCTAGAGGTCTAAATATTTAAGAAGTTTGTTTCATAAGCTATGTCATATTCCCTATCCATATCTACAAATGCACCCTTAATTGAAATAACAAAATCAAAAAGCATCTGTCAGAATCCATTGCAAGCATCAATGAAAATCGATTCAGATTTCCCATAATGCCAACTACAAATGCACTTAAAGTTAAGGTGACTAATTTAACTTTCATTTATGGCACTTCAAGCAAGGCTCAACCCAGACCATTCGAAGTTTAAGTTCTTATCACAAGCATAACACCAGCACAAAAGTACAATGTTCTTGACTTTCTTTGCTTCACAGTTCATTGCGTTCATAATTTTTTATTTTTTTTTATTGGCAATTTCTATTTTTTTTTTCCTTTTGGCCAAAGCTCTCTCTGTGCTAAGAATTCACAGCAGAGCATTCAGGAACTGCAATTTACAACTAATGCCTATGATATACAAAAATATCGACTTGGCTGGGTCATATTGCAAACGCATTTTACCGGAAATGATATTGACTGGGCTAAGTGCAACGTTGCCAGAGTTTGCACACATAACACAAATAGTAACTGCCTCCGTATGAGTGAGCGTGTGTGTGTGTATGTGCAATTACCACAAACCACAGGTATATGGAAAAGTGCTCCATAACTATCAATGCTACCAATTTCAGTACCTGCTTAATAGCAGTTTCAGCTGGCTCGTATTTGGGTCTGGCAACAATTGTTTGTCTTCCTGTTTGCTTGTAAAAAATGATTCTATATAGTGATTCTTGATTAGGGTTGCCGTAGTGATGAAATCAAAATTTCAATTACTTTCATCGCATTAAAAATCGCTACTCCAATAATAGAAATCAAAACATTAATTGCTGCGTAAAGAAAATTGCATCCACGTTGTCAAAGTAATTTCATTGAACTTGGGGACTGACTATACTTCTGAAAGTAACTCGTGGAATTGAAAGTGGGCGAAATTGATTCCCAGATACGCTTGACGTCCATATAAATGAGTCAAAACAAAAAATTTTTATATTAAAAAAGTTTGTTGAAATAATATTACTCAAATACTAGAAATGTTTCTTTAACCTTTTCATGATCGTAAGAATATGGGAGCTTATTCAATCATTTTAGCTACTTAGAATGGTCTATAGAGCGTCCAAAAAACATATTTTAAAATAAAAATTCAAAAAATTGTAACAATTTTTCTGGCATCCAGTCATTAGGAGAAGCCTCTTTTCATTTATACTTCGCATGGGGGTTGCGATACCTTAACATCAAAGGGTGATAGCTTGGAAAGTAAGGTCCCAATATAGGAAAAGTTTTAAGGTGTAGTTTGATAAGTAAGATTATGGCAATGCGAGGCCATTAAAAAAATGAATTCATACCAAGTCTGACACTGCATCATAAGCCTAAAAACTGGGTTTTTGTAACTTCAAGCAATGATATCTCGAAATCTTTCAATATACGAACAACTCTGGTCTTGGATTCCAATTCAGCGTCAAAAAGTACATTAGAATACATATGCTCACTCAAATATTAATCTAATTTTTATATTTTGAGTGCGTGTCTAATGTGTAGGGGAAGAGTACCGGGTGTGGGCACCGTTTTGTTTTGGACTCGTAACTTTTGACCAAATGTGTGTATATTATGCAGACACATAAAAATCAAAGGAGGCCCTAGCTAACTACTAGTGAAGAAATTAAAATGATTTCGTCAGTTGGAAAAATTATATCAAAAAAATAGAAAATCGGCTAAAAATGGAAAAATATGAAGTTTTAATATGAAATATGATTATTTTCGAAACAATGACTCACACAAATTCAACAAACTCTGCTCAACGGCTTCAACAAGAGCAGCGTCACTGAAAACGTCTGGATCGAATGGCATCGTACCTGTTGCCCTGAAACCACACTTGATTGTCTTCGGCGTCTATGCCAGATCAATTGTTTTGCAGACTAAGCCGGCTAGGTGACGTAATTTTCAGACCTTTTTGACATTGCTCTTTTGCCAAGCATGAATTTTTTGTACCAATCCATGCCCGCCATCTGCTCCTCGGTCCACTTGTCTGGTGTATGCAACCTTACCACGACTTTTTTTTTGCAATATCTTTAAAGGGCCTATTGGTTCTTTCCATTTCACAAAAAAAGCGTAAAAACGCATAAGAACGTAATTTAAATTAGTAACGTTGGCTTCACGATATTAAATAAAAAAAAGAGGAGTGCCCACACCCGAACCAATTCAGGGCCCACACTCGACTTTGACAGCCTCTTTGAAAAGCAATGAGCAAATTGTGTTGTGTGAACATTTTGGTTGCACTCGGTTTTGAATCACAAAATATTATTTATCGCACTTGTAAAATTATTGAAAAAAACTTTTGTGTTGACTTTCACTTATTCTTAAATTATTTTCTTCTCAGCACAAAGCAAATGCGTCTGTTTGCTCTCGTAAAAAAAAAAAAAAAAAAAAAAATGCACAAAAACTTCGTGCTGTCATAACACGCGCCTAACATTTGTCAGAACAGCCGAATTTGTTTTCTGTCAAAAGTTATGGAGGGGGTGCCACACCCGAACCATGCCCGCTAGCGGCATTGGTTTTGTTGACTGTTAAATATCAAAATGACTTACATGTGTTAAAGAAATTTTCTTAATTTTTTGACTTGGGACGCATAGATCGTCAAAGACTTAAGGTTTTTAAGAAAACCCAAGCGACCAGAAACAGGAGAGCGTGGAACCTCCCATATAATGAATAACTTTAAAATTCTGTGCTCAGACTGCTCTATTAGATGGATTCTAAAAGAAATGGAAATGAAATTTGCAAATAATGAATGAAAACTTTGAAATTTTAATAAGAATGAAACCTCAAGTGGAACTTCATTAAAGCATCTTTTTGGATGTACCACGAATGTTAATTCGAATAACCATGGATTTCCATTGCTGATTTTTCCATTTTGTATAGATTATTTAAAAAAAGAATATTTTTACTGGTCGAAATTGAAATGGCTTCTCAGAAAGATGTTAAACTTATACTTTACTTAATGGTTTCCTGCAAACCTTGTAATAAAATAAACATTATAAATTTTTCATATTTTTGTGATTTTCCTTAAGAAAAGGATCCTTATCATCTATGGCAAAATTTAACGAGAGAGCTACAAGAGCTAATAAGAGATTGACTACCTAATATTGAAAAATAAGAATTGATGAGCAAAATTAGTCATGGTCATGAGTCTTGGTGATGATTAACGTGACCAAGGCCAAGACGCTGATATAAATTTCAAGACAAAGACTGCTATGATCCTGGTCTTGGTCAAGATTGCTATTTGGTCTTGATCGGTTATAGTGAGTAGGTGTGCCATCATCTCTCAATTCGAAAATCAGCTTCTTAAAAACCCAAATGCTTTAAAAATTTTGAATACTCAACTATCTTTAGAAATTTTTTCATGACCGAGGCAAAGACTAAAACTCAACACCAACGACAAAGACCTATACGGCTTAAAATAAACGTAGATGGCAACTCTCTCTATAGCATTCTCAACCACTTAAAATCTCACCTCACCCACCCATTCGGCCCATCCATCCCGTCCACTCATACAAAATGTGGTTTTGTGTGGGAAATGCAAAATTTTCATTTGGCAAATTTTACTCTCTACAACTTCTTAGCCTGTACTTTACTGCTGCTGTTGTTGCTGTTGTTGTTAAAGTGAGAGTTACGGCTGTTTTGTTAGTATTTGTTGTTGTATTAGTTACCGCAACCACTATCACCACCACTACTACCAAGAATGAAATGCATTAAATCTTTAACGTGGCTAAAAGTGTTTTTCCATATTGTTCTTGCTGTTGTTGTTGTAGCTGCTATTGTTTTTGTGTTTTTTTTTTTTTTTTCGTTTGGTCGAATAATTTAAGGCCTGCAATGAGAATTTGAATAGATATTGGTTCATTTATATCTTTGCTGCATGCGGGCACTTCATTCGGAGGATATTTTAGATAAAATGCACTCAAATTTAAGTGTCTACTTTTAGGAAAAGACTTGAAATATCTTGGCTATTAATTGCCACAAAAACAAAGTTCGTATAAGTAATTTCAGTGAGTAAATGAATTAAGTGAAAGTATAGAAAATGTCGTATAAGGGGCAAACTATAGATGTTGGCAAATGAAAGTCTAATATTTGCTCTATCAGAATTTAAGATTTATTTTTTATTTCTCAAAGAGTTCTGTGGTCCGAACGACTACGAGTATACCGACTGTTAAATTTGATAGTATGTGTCACGTGGCAAACACACCAAGTACTGAGATAAGCGAAGCAAAACTTCTGTTATGTTTTAGGCAGTTAAATCGTGCCCAATGGACCCATTGCAAATGGCAGCCATGGGTAACATTAAATTTCATATAACAATATTAGTTGATCAAAAAGTTCGCGGAAAAGGATTAAAAGAATGATCTCAATGAACTTGACAAAACGGCTTTACTCGGGATAAGACAAATTTCCAGGACTTAAGTCATAGATATAAAATGTGAAAACCCTTCTTTTGGTGTAATCGTCAAGTCGGTATAATTTTTAATTTCAGACAAATAAGGGTGTCCCACTATCTGTTATACAAATGAAAGTGGAATAAGCAGAGCAAAAAAAAAAAATTCAACTATTTTTTATTACATTTGTTAAAATTTTTACAGCATAACAAAATTTGATAAATTTATAGTGGCTAAAACATTAAACCCGTAAATTTAAGCTTTTCAATACTTTTAAATTCATTTAAAAGCCAAACTTTCTGTATGTATATTAGAGGTGTTTTAGTGCACGAATTTTGGATTTTGGTACTTGACACCCCTCAATTTTGTGAGGTTGGAAAAAAAATAAGTTTGCAAAAAAGTTTGGGGTGGGGTGAGGGTAAGGGTTGACGCAAAGACGAGAGAAGAGGAGAAACAATTTACTTACAGCCCTACAAGAGGGGTCACCTCTAGAGGGTTCAAATGTAAGACCGACCCACATTATTTTTTCTCCCCCAACATTTTTATCAAGCATACCTATCTCTTATCTCTAACCCCTTATAAGGGGGCTTTCATACAAAATTGACATTTTTAGGAAATCGACCTCCATCACCCCCAGGGTGCCCCTAGAATGGTCAAATGTATGACCGGCCCCTAATATTTTTTCCTCCGCAACATTTTTTCCCACCATACTTACTCTCTATTTCTAGTTTTTAGGGGCTCCCATGCAAAATTGACGTCAAAGACATAAAAAATATGGTAAGGAAATCATCAAATAGGCCCATAACTGCCCAGGAGTCTTTTCTAGAGGAGTCAAATATATGACCGACCCCCATTACATTGTACAAACCTATATTCAAAAAGTTTGGGATGGACGTGACACAAAATTTATTGCTTTTTGGACAAATTTTCAGTTTAATATTTCTACGAACTGACTTAGGCAGGATTAATAATTATAATTATTATCGATGCTTCAAGATTTCAAGAAATGTTTAAAAAATTTTGGGATCATTGTTAACAAATTAATTATGCACTAATATGAGCACCACTCAATCGTCTTTTTCAATTATTTTTCGTAGAAGTGTTTTTTAATTTTTAACTTAAATCGGCACGAAAAACATATTATTTATAAATGAAGTACAATATTTAGGCACAAAATATAAACATATATAATAAATTCCAATTTTTCGTGACACAAAACGACACGGAAAAAAAAAATATAATAGATTTTATAGGGCATAAGTTGAGGAGTTTTTTTTCAAAAGGGCTTATAACCAAAACAAGGCAAAAGTAGTATCATAATATTAATTGCCTGATACTTTGTTATAAAAAAATAAAATTGGATTCTTTTTTCACGAAAAGTTTACCTGATGGCTTGAAATTAATTACATTTAGTTAAAAAAATCAGATTTATCCACTAATCGATTATTATGCAAATAATGTATATGACATTACTTTTGCCTCGTTTTGGTTATAAGCCCTTTTGAAAAAACACTCCTCAGTTGGCAACTTTTGGATGTTCAACACTGACGTCATTATTCTCTTGAATATGCACATGGCGCAATCTGTTGGGTAAATACCATTTATTCAAAATTTTCGAAATTGAACTTATTCCACTTTTAAATAAACTCATTCAATTAATGAATTCAAGAAGCAAAGGTGATAATTTCAGAATTAAATTTCCTTGCAAAGTCGATCGCCCGGAATGAAGGTATCCCCTGAGGCATGAATTTAAAAAAAAAAATATATTTGTCCCCAGCATACGAGGTTATGTGCATATGTATGTATATAGTTATTTAAATCAGTTATAGATACATACATGATAACTCTCCTCTGTTAAGGTACAATATGATAGTGTTAAAGTTCTTTTAATTGAAATGCATACCTTGATTTTTTTTTCTAGTATTTCTGCTCTACTTCAATCTCAAACTCAAACAATCACACCAACATATGCAACTATACGTATAATTATGTCGAAATATTACATACATACGTACATATGTATAAGTGGATATATAAATGTATACAAATAGATGCTTCTGGCTATAGAAACTTTTCTAGGCTCCTTTTTAATTAGTCATGTCGCATCCTGACAAGTAGTTCCACACTCCCTCGTTCGCTATCTATTCAACAAATTAGAAAATGAACGAACGCATACTTGAAAAATGAAATGTAAATTTTACACATGTTTATTTAATTTACTTTGATATATGGAAGCATCCTTCAAGTCCACAACCCCCACATACCCACACATGCCCACATTCACACATCCATCATCCATCCATCCATCCATCCAACCAACCAACCATGTACCGACTCACTTATGAAGTGCAAAATGGCACAAATTTACAAATGTGGTCGTATTTCAGCAGCTTCAACTTCCATAGATGGCTGCTTTTTAATTTTGCCATTTTTTTTTATTTTTTTGTGCAGCCCAAAAAGAGTTGAAGTTATAATTTTGTCGGGATTAATTAAAGGGAATTTGTTGTTTCTTTTTTTTTCATTTGTAAAGAAATAAGGTTGCGTGAAAGCAGCGAGAAAGGTGGGTATGCCGAGGTAGGTAAAGTTGATTAAGTGAGGAAAATTTCAAATTAATTTAGGATGCTTACATTTTTTTAGTTTTGTAAATTAAGTGGAACTTTATGAATTTAAAATATTAGAGCCATATGTGAATTTCTATGGTTAAACCGAAAAATAAAACGGTTTCTTGTTGTTTTCATTGTACACATATTGTACCAATGTGCAATATTATTTACAAGTCACCTGTCGATAGTTTCAATTGAAAACACACATGTGTATTTTTACACATTTACGTGTGACTATTTGGGTGTCCCAAAAATAAAAAAGTATTTTGAATCGGCCGTCCACAAACATTTTTTATTCAACATTCATGTTAAAAATTTACGTCGTAAAAAAAATTAAAATAGATGTCATTTGAAGGTCGCTCAAGCCCATAAGTAGAAATATGAAGCAAAACGCGCAGTGTATACCAGCTGAACATTTTTTTGTGCCCGATTTCGCTCAAATTTGGCAGTATGGTAGTTCCGGTATATAATAACAATGATCCGGGAGGATTTAGTTCTAGTACCATTTGTTGTTAAAAAACAGGGTGTTGAAGTTGGCGTTATTAGACATTTTCATGAAAAAGGGTTTTTTTTTTTAATGTATAGCAACTGGACCCATTCATTTTGTTCTTTTTATAAAAAAATATTACTTGGTGAAAAGAATTTTTTTCACCAAAATTTTTTACACTTCAAAATACTTTTGAATTTTTTTTTAAAAAAACCCCCCTTAATTATTTTTTAAAAGTACTTTAAATTAAAGCACAATTTATATGCTTTAAAATGATGTATGACTCAAGATGGGATTCGGTCGCGAGATTAGAGTTTTTGGCTTTTGAACGCCCGCGCCAGGAAAAGCTCTGTTTACTCAAGAGGAAGGCATCTTACGAAAAAAGCGTACTAGGCATAAAATGCTTAGAATCGATTAAGAAATACATGTGCATTTTTTTGGAATTCTTTTAAACTCTTTTTTTTTATATAGGCAATCGGCCTAGGCAATGGGATGTTTTCAAGGACAAGATTAAAAAAAAACTAAAATTTTTGATAAATGCGGTTTTAGCCTTTGGTGTGCTTTATTTATTGGTACATAAGTTACATCAAATAACAATACTAATATTAAAAGCTAAGCAGAACTTAAAAGATCCACAAAAACAAGCTTAAAATCGATTGAAAATTAGAAAACAAAAAATACTTGATTGAAAAAATTTAAAAAACGAAAAAAATTCTTAGAAGGTAACTTTAAAAGTGCCTCATTTGTTAAAGGGCTTCGGTGGCTTAATTTTTTGCAAAATTTCGCTAAATAAATAATAGCAAATATCCTTTCTGGGCAGCCAATTGTTTTACAAAGATAAAAAGGAAAATATAATTTCACTTTGGCAAAAGACTAGACTTTATTTTTACTAAAGTTCACCATACCTGGTGTTTTGGGCGTTAATTTAGCCCGAGTTTGGGTTTCTTTTAAGCCAGCCTTACAATACAAAGTTTTTTGGGGGTGACTTTCGACCGGTCCAAAGTCACCCCAAAAACATTGTTTTCTAACATTCTATCATATAAAATGCATTAAAAATACTTAGAGGCAAATATATCCACCAAAGTCGATGGATTAGGGAAGTAAATTAAATAATAGTTCTAGTTATATCACTCATCTAACGCAAACAATTTTCCTTCTAGTCTATAAGTAGTAATTTTCTGAGTGTTAAGAAATCCGGCATAAGACAACTTTTAAAAAATGCAACAATATATCCGAAAGTTCGCGCTCAAATCAAATATTGAAAACATACGCTAAAAGCCAATACCTCAAGGATACTGATTGACCCAAAACTAGTCTATGGGGTGATAATATTACGATTTAAATCTTTTTTTTCTTGCCGGTTAAAGTCGCCCCCGGATGTCAAAGTCACCTCTGCTTACGGTAATCAAAAAAAAAAAATTCCTAAAAATTTCACACGTGTTTCCTGAACAATTCTATGCCTTCCTCTTGAGTAAACAAAGAGTTTTGCCTGCCACGGGCGTTCAAAAGCCAAAAACACTCATCCAGCGACCGAATCCCATCTTGAGTCATACATCATTTTAAATTTAAATTTTTCATCTGGTACACTTGGCGTGTTTTGCTTCATATATAAAGTTATAAAAATTTCGCATATTTGCAGTATTGAGCACTTAGCTTCATATCCACAACCCTTTTTTAGTAATCATCCCAAACTCAACTTTGTAGAGTACCCGACTGCAAAAGCATTGAGATATCCCAAAAATATGCGCCTCTATTTCCTAAAATATTCAACCGAATTGCATTACAAAATTTTTGATTTTCGATCCTAGTACAGCTAGTATCTATAAAATCTGCCATTGCGCATCGTCAAGTGTTTTTTGTTCTTGCAATCGTTCCCGCTTTATAATTCTTGTTGCTTATGGCCGTATATGCATTGCGGAATATTTAAATGTATGTACGTAAAATTATGATTAAGAAAATATAAATAAATGCTGGGTTGCACCTGTTGGAGACATCAAATTTAGCAGCTGGAACTCAAAAAACTTTTCCACTTTGGTTTTTCTACTTAAGACATATCTCGCTTCTTTCTCTCTACCTCTCTTCCCTTTTCTCTTCTACTTTCAAAAATATTTGGTTTTTCGGGGAAAACTCACTTTCACCACAAAAACTTTGCTCATTAAATTAATTGTTTATATAAACGTTGTTTTTGTCGTAACAGAAGTTGTTGTTGTGGTATTTTGTTATTGTGACTGCAACAATTAACAGTAACTTTATTATGAGCCCCCCCTTAGAGAAGAAACCCCAAAGTGACTGAAAACAACTACAAAATTCTACCGAAATGTAACAACAAAAATAATTATAGTAAAGGCAACAACAACAACAATAACAAGAACAGTATGCACAAGTGAATTTTCGAAATGAACTTTACTGGGACTACATACACACACACAGATACATACATATGTGGAGCAACATAAAAGCAACAACTGTCAACATTAAAAACAACAATAACAAGAGCAACAATAGCAACAAGCAGCAACAAACTACCAACGTCAGCAAACAGCAACCAACAGCAATTAACGGTAAACGTTATGATTATGAGGAGACCGAATTATGGCAACAGGAACAGAAATCACTAACACATACACACACTTAAAGAAGCATAAAAATTATGACTGCTAGTGTAGTTGTAATTCGAGTGTTCATGAGTTAAGTTTTATTTGAAACACAAAAGTCCCACTGGCTGGGGGTTGTCGAAACAAATTGTACGATTCTTTCTTTTTCTTTAGATTTATAAAGTTGTATGTAATCCAAAGGTTATTTGGATAAGGATGACTAACAAGCAGTATTCCGGCGAAAAGAATCAAGCTTAGATCAAAATAACACCCTTTGCGAGTGGCGTACTACGCTTCAACTTGTCTTCAAACAACACTGTTTTCGATAGTGCCTACCAAAGAAACGTACAGTGAGCAAAACAATTATTCGTACAACATTCATTGTATACAAATACAAAGTAATACACTGAATATATAAAATTATTTCAAAGTTTTTTTTTCAGACTGTTTCCACAAATTATACGCAATGCTCTTAATAAATCTAGTTGTCATGGTCACGTTGCACGACGCAAAACTTAAATTTCCGATATTAATACAGAAAAATAGTGTGAAATTTGCTAAACTTAACAGATTATTTTTGAAAAAATGTCATCTTCAATGACAAATCAAAATTCAACAATTTTTCGGCACATGACCACCAAAGACTTTGGCAAAAGTAAACAAAGAGATGAAATAGAAAAATCTTATCTCAATCGTAAGATACGGTGAAGCAAATATAGTTGTTGGGGGGCGTGTGGTATTAGTTTATGGAAAACTTTTTTTTTGTGCAGATTCTTGCATGTTTTGGCATGATTTCGTGCTGGTTATTTTCGGGTTCTAGATCACCATTTCTACTATGCTGCGGTCCTCTTGTGGTGAGTTGTAACACAGAGAAGGAATAAATTTTACACAGACACTAAAAACTCAAAATGCAAGCTCTCAACAAATACTGGGTGAAACGAGACAAGAGGGCGTGGTACCTCCGATAAAGGCAAATGATTCAAAACTCTATACTGAAAGAAATAATCCAACTAAATTTCACTCAAATGATAAGGACTATACATGCACGCTCTGAACTAAAACTAGACGGACTCGAACAAGAGGGCGTGGCACCTCCCATACAAGCAAAAGCTCCGAAAAGCTTTACTGAAAACATTTTTTGAGATAATCCAACCGAATTTCACCAGATACTAAGAACTATAAATGCAAGTTCAAAGCAAAAACTGGGTTAACTCAGACTAGAGGGAGTGGCACCTCCCATACAAGAAAAATTTTCAAAATACTGCAGAGTAGGGTATTTCATGTTTATCCAGGCCAAAGGTTACACCCTTACTAGTTTCATTTTCATTTTTTTTATACCCTACACCCAGGATATATTCACTTTGTATTTCCGTTTGTAACGCAGAGAAGGAGGCGTAGCAGACATAAAAAAGGGTATATATTCTTGATCAAAGTCACCTCCAAACGTCACTAGGCAAACTCGAACAAGAGGGCGTGGCACCTCCTATATAAGAAAAAGTTTTAAAATACTGAACAGCAAGCGTTTTTTGAGATAACCCAATCAAATTTCACTGAAACACTAAGAACATTATTTGCAAGCTCGGAGAAAAAACTAGGCGATGGAGGACAGGAGGGCGAGGCACCTCTTGTATGGACAAAAATTTCAAAATACTTTTCTGAACGCGTTTTTTGAGCTTATCCTAACAAATTTCGCAAATTCATAGAATAGTTAGTGCAATATCTGAACAAAAACTAAGTGAATCCAATCAACAGGGCGTGGCACTTCCCGCACAAGAAAAATTTCAAAATACTGCATTTTAGGGTACATTATTTTTTGGCCAAGCCAAAGGTAACAACCTTACTACTTTTTTTTTCAAGTTATTTGTAAAATATGTTTTTCTTGATAAAAGAGATCCCTTCCCTACTTTTTTTCGTCCGACTCACGGTTCTTGAGTTATTGCAATTTAAAAATTAAATATACACATCAAAAGAAACTTGCCTTATATTTATAAGAATTCACAACCAATCGATTAATATCAGAACTTTTAACTTCAATGTCACTTATGTTTCAGTGAATGCATTTAATATTAAATTTATGCTTCATAATTAATTACAATTTCATGTCATTCAGTCTTTAGTGTTTGTGAAATCTCATTCTGTTGACAACAACTAAGTAATGTCGGCATCGCATTACATTAATTCATACGGACTTTAATTGCATGGCGCACAAGTGTCCTGCTTGCGACTCCTTTAATTACAATGCAAACCCGCTGCATCTGTGGTCCGATTTTAGGCGAATTATTGTTGGTGTCGCTGCCGTGATTGCTGTTCTACTTGCTATTGTTTTTGTATTTCAATGCATTTGCCTTGGTAATTATGTAATAGATATGAATAAAATGAGGGTTTTTATGGCAATTACATACACACGCATACTTGCATACATATGTAACAGTAAGTTATCCTCTGCAGCTGTGATAAAAGCATTTAACAAGTGAATATGTATGGCAGACATAGATACTTCCGCTGAACCCCAAAGTTACCTACCAAACTCATTTAAAACCAATTCCAGGCTCGGTGGTACATTTACTTTATATGCGGTTGACTCGTTATTTGGATTTATTTGCGCCATTTTGTTCAATTTAGGATTTTTAATGAGATGCATTTGAGGTGCAATTAAATGAAATTTCTTTTGGGGCCATTTTTAAGCAGCAATTGCAGGAAAAATGGATATAAAGAGACTAAAGTTTACTGTTTTTATCATAAAATTTAATACACTGAAACAATTTTGTATGTATGTACTTTTCGCTGATTTTGTAGATTTAAAATTTAAATTTTTTTTAGTTTTCATTAAGTTTCACTTAACTTTGAATGATAAAATTGAATGTAAGTAAGTAGAACTGAAAGTGCCATATTAGGGAGAAGTCAATTTTTTCCCCAGTGTATTTCAACTTACACATGCAATGTGTTCACATCTCGTTGCCGGTAGCACAAGGACCAATTACCATACATTTTCTTCATTTATCCAACCACTTTTCAGCTCGTGTATGCCATTAAGTGCAGCCGTTTTACAGTTGTGGAATTGCAACTTGAAATCTGCATTAGCCCCAACATAATGTGACTTGGCTCGCAATTATCTTTACATTCTCTGCATCACCCTACATAGCATTGGCTAAAAAAGATGAAGTGGCAGTCGCAAAAGAGCAACCTGGATTGCTATGTCCGTTTTTCGAAAAAAATTCAACAAAAACAAAATAAATTACCACTACACTCTGGCTCTTAAGAAGGAACAAAGGTTTTCAAAATATAGTAATTAATATTTTAAGTCGGTTTTTTTGTTGTGCCGATTTTAAAGAGTTACAAGAAGTTATCAAACCCTATTTTATTGTACCTACATTTTTTCTATACTGCCAAAATGCCTCCGCGTTGATATTTATTATTATTAATATTTTTTCTAGCGACTTTTGTATCGCAGAGCAAATTCTTAAAAGCTGGTGAAAAGTCGAAAAAAAGTAGTTTTAAATTTACTTTTTATTGACTGCATTATCTAACTGATATTCAATTAAAAAGATCCAGGTATTCCTAGAACGCTCTTGGGATCTCTCCAAAAGCACGCTTCTCAGACGCAAAATTTTGTGAGTTGAAAGTACAATAAAAATTAAATGTTCACATTAAAAATTGTGTGGTAAGTGTAAAACTAAAACGATTTAAATGTTTGAATATCGAGTACTACGGAACCTCTAAGCTCAAAACTTGCAAAAGGTTATACTTTTTTGATACTTGTGATTAACTTAAAATCAAATTATTTAACAAAATCAGTTAGCAATGGTTATAAAAAAGCCCAGAACTTTTTTATGCCTCGAGGAACCGCCAAGATTTTATTTTAGCTTAAAAAGATTGAAACCATTTGTAACAAATAAAGAGAGTGTCGAAAAAAACTTATACACGCTTAAAGCTAAATAAAACTTAAGCCGATCAATTCAAAAATTCTTAAAAATATATGAATTTGGTAATATATTATGGAAACTCATTAAACATTATAATATTGGAATATTAATCGGAATTTATAAAGCTATCTATAAATCTATCTATAACGATTTTATAGTTGTTTCCGTTACCTTTTTGGAGGAGCCGGTCCATTTACGCTTGAGTCAGACATGTCCTGGCATAACTTTCCTGTGTTCTTCAATTCCCTTTTTACGAGCGCCCAATATCTCTACACAGGCCGGAGTTCCGGGCAGTTGGGTTTGCCTCCCGTGGTACAAAATTTACATTATTATTTGCATACCACTCAAGGGCATTTTGTCCATAGTGGCATGATGCTAAATTCGGCCAGAAATATGTAGGCACTCTGTGCTGTTTTAGGAAAGGCAAAAGCCGTTTTTTAAGACACTCCTAGACCGCATATTTTGTTTTGATCAAAACCCCCCAAAAGATAGCCCGCCCGGGTCTTGATTGAAGGTCTTAGCGACAAAAATCTGTGTTTTCTTGCAGTTTTTTTCATTTATCTCTAAAACCACTAAGCTATTGGTAGTAACTCCACCCAAGACTTTGAAAGGGATTAATTTTCTACATTTTTTGTGTTTTTCGTTACAAAAAAAAAACCGAATTTTTAGAAATTTTTATTTTGAAGCGACCTTTTGATATTTTTGCTTACAATTTTTTCAAAAATTTTAGAAGAGAACTTAAGAAAAAGTTAAAAGCTTTCAAACGTGGTCTTTAAAATAGAAATCAGTGGGAATTTACGCAAGATATAAGAGTTATAAGAGAGAGATATAAGAGTTTTTTTTTATTGTGCAGATATGATTTTGGGTTATTTTTTTTGTATCACAGAGTATATAAAAACTGTCATATCTCGCGTAAATTTCAACCGATTTTTATTCTAAAAATACGTTCAAAAGCTTTTACCCCTATCTTAAATTCTTTACAAAAGTTTTGGTTAAGCTTGCAAGCAAAAACATCAAAAGGTCGCTTCGAAATAAAAATTTCTAAAAATTCGATTTTTTTTTCACAAAAATCGGCCTCTTGGGCACAAACTGTTAGCTGTGGAAACATCAGGGACAAAATAAAGCAAAATATATTTCCTACGTTTTTAGGATATAATAGTACACATTTTTTACGGTATTTAGGGTATACAGTCGCTCATACTCAAAAAAAGCCGTATTTACAAAAATTGAAAAAAATTCCAAACTCTCAGGCTGAAATTCGCAAGGAAACCACAAACCGATCTTGACATTCATGGTCCTGAAAGTTGCGCTGCTTATTGCCCTTCAGCGTAAGATAATACACATAAAGAAATCTTAAGTTGTGGATGCAAAATACACTGTGAAACAAAAATACCTAAAATTATAACTTTACAAATAATACCAAGTATGTAAGAATTATCATATCTCGCGAAATTTTAATCCGATTTCCATTCTCAAGACGATGTTTAAAAGCTCTTAATTTTTCCTTTAGTTTCTAATCAAAATTTTTGGTATATTTTAAAACCAAAACAATAAAAGGTCGCTTTTTCATGATACACAATTATTTTTAACGAATTTCGGCCTCTAGCGGGTAATCGTTTACTTTTGGAATAAAGATTTGAAAACAAAACAAAAGAAAAACAGATTTCCAACATTTATTGAGGTCTAAAGTTTTTGTGTGTGTCTTGTATCTTGAGTTATAGCTAAAAAACAGTTTTTTAATCTAAAATTTTTAACTTCTTCCGGGACTTCCATAGGGCAAACTTATATGTAGGGAAATGAGGAAAAAATAAACAAATTTAGAAAATTAATCCCTTTCAAAGATTTGGGATGAATTACTAGCAATAATTTCCAATGATTTTTGTCATTTAGACCTTCATTGAAGAGGGCCATCTTTTCGGGGGTTTTGACCAAAACTAAGTATGCAGTCTTTGTTATAAGGCCTGCTCCTAAGATAATCTTTGATACAAGCTTTAATTTTTCCATTATTTCGAAAAAGTGCTGCACCCTACTCCTTAATACACATTTCTGTATTTATCGTTCCTGATGTCACAAATGCTTGGCTTCTTTTGCCTCAACTGCAAATGGCTTGCGACACAAGAAACTTCTTAAGGAATTTCGTTTGCTTTTTTGTCCGGTTTTGTTCCTGAATATTACCTCGTCCATCAACCACATAAAAACCTTGACCCGGAAGTTGTGAAAAGTCTGCCAAAGAGCATAGGTTTCATCATCCATCACACAGCATATACAATTTTTTAGCTCGTTTTTTTGCTTCTAAATTCTTTACTGCATTACGATATGGAACTTCCTGAACTTAATAAGACTTCAGCTCAGCATTTGCTCTGGTTCTGCATACAAAAGAATCAGAACATTTAACTACACGAGCTGCTTTTCTGACAGAAGTGTTCGGAGCTCTTCGAAAGAGTTGTTCGACAATTTTTGCCTTACCAATATTTGTTGGACCTTTATTCTTCTCGATCCAGATTTTCGTGCAGTGTTCAAGTCTTCTTTATACTGTTTAATGGCTTTTGA
The DNA here is from genome assembly GCA_951812925.1 of Calliopum simillimum. Taxonomy (NCBI): domain Eukaryota; kingdom Metazoa; phylum Arthropoda; class Insecta; order Diptera; family Lauxaniidae; genus Calliopum; species Calliopum simillimum. Next base: position 63,244,441 of record OX638369.1, on the reverse strand, counting down.
AACAGTGTGACGATGAACCTTGAGATCTGTTGCTATTTTTTTGAAAGTCCACAAAGGATTTTTTTGAAAAGTTTTAATTATTTTTTCACGTACTTTTATTTCGCTGTCCATTTTGAAAGAAATAACAATTGAAAATAAATAATTTGAATCAATATAGTATCTTATATATTTTTAAAAGCTAACGTTATTCAACAATATTATTCAGTATTCGTTGGACACACGATAAGTTATGGCTGAAAAAGTGTGTTTAAGTTTATTATTTTGGTTTTGGTTTGTTGTGTTATTTTGAAATGTAGGTACCGTTTTTCGACCTAACTTAAAAAAACGATCAGCTAGGACTTCATTTGGAACACATTTCGAAACTATGAAATAGCTCGAATAAGATGTTAACCATTTCATTAGACATTTTCATGAAACATATTTTTGATTGACGATAAGTGTGCCGGCAAGTCCTTTTCAAACTATCAAATACAGAAAAACCTGGAATGACTTAAAAACTGTGCGGTAAATAAAGCTGTTTTAATGTAGTGGCAAAAGGGGGGAAATGTACTCATAATCATCATTTTATGTTTTTAAACTGTCGGTTATAGGGTTATTGTTGTTTTCGTTGTTTCATCGTTGTTGTTATTGTTGCTTTTGCTACCGCTATTTTGCTCAGTAGTCGCAAAAGTTTTTAATTTTAAGTACCAAAATACTAACATGCCGGGAGTGTGTGAGTGTGTAGTGTTTGTGTGTCTATGTTACTGAAGCACTCAAGTCTCGAGTGCCGGAGTTTCGTTGTATTGCAATGTAAAAGACGCTGACTGTCTAGCCAAAACGTATGCACCCAATGGTGCTTGAAAAGCCTGTGGTGAAGTCACAGGTGCTTTTTTGGTGAAATGCATAAACACTTTTATGAGAGAGTATGGTATTTTTTGTTAAACGTTATTGCAGTTTTTTGTTTAAACTTTTTATTGGGCCCTGCAATTATTTTGTGTTGCAAGCATTTTTTTTAATACTTCTTGAGTCACGAGTGTGTACTTTGTGTTTTTTATCATGACTTCTTAAAATTTATTTATCAGTGCTATTTTTTGTGGCATCTGTCTAGACAAAGTTTTAATTATTGTGTCTGCAGAAGGAGAACGTTTAAGCGGACAACAATATTTTGGTATTAATTTGGCATGAAAAAATTAAAAGCATGCGGATTTTATTGTGGTGTAGAACAATTTTTTGTCGAACTCGATTTAAAGTTATTAAAATAATTTGGAAAAGTATTGCATCCAAAAGCTTTGCAACTTTTTAATGAAATAAAAACGTAAGCTCCTGTCATACAGCGCTCGGAAAAATGTTTACCAATTATTCTAAGGTAAACCCACACCAGAAGATTTTGGAAAATATCTTAATTAGACATCCATTGAATTATGACAATGGCAACTATGTCGCATGGCTGAAGCTGGCCTTTCTTCTTTACAAGATAAACCGAGAACAGAAAATCTAGTAAGGGTGTTACTTTTGGACGGGCCCACAGACTGACTACTAGCCAGCTGAACATACAGACGAAAAATGCTATATCGACTTATAAGGCTACGCTGATCAAGAATATATCGTCACCTGAAATGCAAAAAGCCGTTACATAATTTTGAATTTTTTCAAAGGCGTTGCTAAAAACTTCGTTAAACTTCATATATTTTAGATTTTAAAGAAAGTTTTGGATAGTATTCACTTCCATTGAATTTATTATAAATAAAGGTTGACTATCAATAAATTGAGTGAAAAATTGAGTGGGAAAATTTTCACTTTCATACAATTTATTCTGAGGTAGTGAAAAGCTCAAGACACTAAAAATTTTGTGTACTGGACCCAAGACTCTCTATCACACGAAAGATTTCAGGTTCAAGTCTCTCCCACGGTTAAATACAAAAACAATTCTTTGAGCTGGAAGAGCCAGCGCCTCTAGCACTAGTAGATATGAACTTGAGAGGTGGTGCACTTTTGTGTAGCAAATATCCTAAAATAGGACATCACCTAAACTATAAGTAGGGTAAGGGAAGGAAATATGAACCACCCATCTTTCTTTTTTAAATAAAACCCAAAATACATAAAACAAAACAATTAATTTTATGTCATTCAGTAAAGGAAACAATTTAACTTTATTCTGATTCACTTTTAGATAAATATCTCATCAGGATAAAGAAAAAAAAATTAAAAAACTGAAAATACTCAAAATGAAGATAAAAAAAAGTGTAATATGGACCATATAGTCCATTTGGTACAGAAGTTCCATATAAAAATGTCACTTCCACATTCGGCACATTTTTCATGACTCCAAGAACGTCAGATTACACATTCAACCCAAAATTCGCCACGTCGATCTTCTGAATAAAGGGTATTACATTATATGCATTTTTTATCATTTTTTTCCTTTGTAGTTAACGAATTACATATAATGACCATCAGACTCGTCATAAAAACTGCAACTAGATTCCCCATCTGAAAAATATGATAAATACATTTGTTTTTGAGGCTTTTTGCTTAGGTGGTCCATATTACCCACAGCACGTGTTGGTGAAATAAATGGTTTTTTTTATCAAAAACTCTTTTGGTTAATGAACTTATTTGTGCTAATAAATTATAAATGGTATTGACTGACTTTATATAATTAACCATTTATTTAAAAACGCGATGTCTTTAAAGTGAAATAATGAAATATACTCACTAGAAAAAAATTATCACTGATCTTTTTTTTTTAGAAAAAACAAATTTACAGAAACATGCGACTTCACCGAACGTTAAAATCAACCTATTACTTAAGCTTTAGGTATTAGCGTTAAGTTTGAACATGAATAACTGTAAATCCTATGTTTGCAGTGGGAAATAACCGTGTGGTCCATATTACCCACGTAGTCCATATTTCCCTCCCTTACCCCAGTACAAAAACAATTTTGCGCAACTTTTCCACAGGACATTTTCTGAGCTACGAAATTGTGGACCAAAATTGTTGATAGCAATAATCCTTTGCGAGATATTTGCCAAAAACTGATTTTCCCGACCTTTTACACCCGATATCTCATGAAAGTACCGCAGCTCAAGATTTGATTATAACAGAAGTTTATACCTACTGTTGGAAGAACTCCACAAAAAATTCATCTTTGATACTATGAGGAAGGTCAGCCAAAAAAATGTAAAGGAAAAAAAGACTTTATCAAAAAAAAAAAAAAAAAACTTGTAAGGGTATTACCTTTGGCCTGACCAAACATGAAATACATTACAATGCAGTATTTTGAAGCTTCTGCTTATAAGGTAGGTGCCACGTCCTCTTGTCCGAAAACACCCAGTTTTTGCTCAAAGCTCGCATTTATATGAATAAAATATATAATAGAGAACTATAGTTCTTATTGTGTGAGAGAAATTTAGTTAGATTATCTCAAAAAACGTTTTCAGTATAGCATTTCGAAGCTTTGCTTATATGGGCAATGCATTACCTGCCTACCAAATTTCTTCAAAATACTTTGAGTGGTTTTCGAGGTATGACCAGATTAAATTTAAAATTTATGGTGGCACGCCCTTTGGTGAGTATTTTTAAAGTCCAAACCTAGCTCATTCTTCATTGTATGCTAATGTCTAAAATTATCCGAAGTTTCATTAAAATCGCTGTAGTCGTCTTCAAAAAAAAAGTTTAGCCACATCCAAACATAAGTATATACATTAGGCCGGGTCAATTTGTTCGGAAGGCAAAAAATTGGCAAAGAGTATAGCAACAAAACAATCTACGAAAAATTCCAAGAAACTTTGCCCAATAAACCATGGGTCTAAAATCAATATCAAGCCGCCGCACAGTGGTCCGAAAGGTCAATCTAGATGGAATAAAGTAAATTTTCTAGTTTTTCAAAAGCATGAAACTTTTTTACTAGTTGATTGAGAATTGACCACAGTTCATAACGGTATATTGTTTGTTTACATTTACTCATTATTTTTTTTGCTATGTTGATCGAAACATGAGCAATTGTATCAATGCAGTTATTATAAGACCACTGTCTATTTTTAGCAGTATCTTTGAAGAGTTCGTGTGAGTGAACTAGAAAACTTTTTTAAATTATTGTTTTTTTCCTGAATTAAGACAGGTATGAATTGATTTTACTGTAAATATGTGTTCAATTAAAATATTTTTTTGGGAGAAAAAATTAATGTTAAGAGTCTATTGCTTTTGTACTACTTTTTTGTGTAGCCCAAAGTTTAGTTAAACTTTTAACTACCCATATTGATCGATATTGCAAAACTGTTTATGTTTCTCTTATTTATGAATTGTCACGTAAATAATGAAGAAAAAATTAGCTGCCCCTAGGTGCCCCTTCAATTTTTATTGCATTTTTAGGTTACACACCTATTACACGGAAATAGCTTTATAATGGGTAATTTAACAAGAAGCGAGGAAAGAAGATGTTTGAAAATTATTCAGGTAGTTTGTAATTGTTTGTGTTAACCATCTGATGCTTTGTTATAATGATGATTAAGTAAATAAAAAATAATTTTTTAATTTAAAAATTTTTTTTTTCACTAAACTTCAAATCAGTGAAAAAACGAAGAAGGCATGATCCATGGCCTCTTGACGTACACCGTTAATTTTGATGTAAGGTTCTGTTTCCATAATAAAGTAAAACCCTAAAAAATCGGGTCTCTACCTACTACCATGTAGAAGTTGAGTCACGCCCACTTGACGTATACCGTCCATTTTTATTGTGAAGTACCCTTTCTATAATACATTTCATTGCTGAAAATTTTAGGCTTCTAGCTGCTTCCAAACAGGAGTTATGACTTTATTCCATCTAGATTAGCCTTTCGGACCACTGTGCGCCGCACATAGGGGTATCTGAGTTAAAAACCTGGTCAAAATTAATAACTCTGAAACTGCTGGTCCGATTTTGGAAATTGAGATGTCATTTTATTCAGATTATTCAGACAATCAAAACAATTATAGACTCGTTTAAAAAAATTGTCAATAGAGGGCGCTGCAGACAAGTGAAATATTTTAGGACTTGTAGCGCCTGTAGTACTGAGCCGATTTTGGTTTTTATAAAGTTTTTCTCTTTCATTTTACTAAAATGACAATATGATGGCATTAAACTTTTGAAATACATTCAATAGATGGCGCTGTACACATGACAAATGTAGTAACTTTTGTCCACAGAGGGCGCTATAGACAAAAACATCACCAAAACATTTTAAAAATTCTATATCACTGTACCTTATTTAATAGATATGGCTTATTCTTTTAGTATTGTTAACTGGAGTAATACCGTAATACTGAATTATCAAAAAAATTGATAATAGAGGCCGACATAACTTACCGAAACTAATAATCTCAAGTTTTTGAAAAACAATAATTTTTTATTTTAGTCTGAAACTCTTCGCCATCAAATAATTTCTGAGCATTTTAGTACTCTGAATTCGTTCATTTTTTCGTTTATAATTTCTTTAAAACTTAAAATATCACATGTATAGGCATCAGCAAAAAGTGCAGCTATTTTGCCAATAGGAAATATTAGGAGCCAAATTTTGCAGTTTTAGCTACAAAAAGATTTGATTTATGAGAATTTTTGGTTGAAAAAATTGGGACTCGTGAGGATCCATTACTTTTCTGCTTTTAAAAATTTATAATTTTTCAATAAAAAATACTCAGTTACTTAAAAAGTTTGAACACACTATTTTGACTCTTATAATGATTCTTTTTTTATTAAATTAAATTCATTGCAAAGAACACACCTGTCGTAGAATAATCCATTCAGCAATTTTTCGTTTTTTTTCTGCAATTAAAGAAATATACGCACTTGAATCAACACACCCAAAAAAATTGCTGCGGTAGTTTTAACAATGTTTTGTTGTGGATTTTACAATTCTCTGTGGATTTGCTAATTTAAAAGTTAACATAATCGAATTTACAAATAATTGTTAATTTTACAGCAAATGCAATAATTTCTACCAGAAATTTGTTAAAATTATCGATATAAACTTTTTTTTTGTTGTGAAATCTACAGCAAATATTTTATTTTTCACAGCTAATTTTTCAAATGTACAACAAAATTGTAATATTAACTGCAAAAGATATGGGATGAAAAATGAAAGTAAATGCTGTAAAACATACAGCATTTTGCTACACTTTTACAACAGATTTTTTTGGGTGCACTTCTTTCGCAACTTTAAAATTTTATTTTAAAATGTTTTACAAAACTTCAACTTTAACAGCGTAATATGCTGCCGCAAATTGATTTAGATAAAATCGGGAGTCAGATTTCTTTAGTTTGGAGTATTAGCTGTATAATAAAAAAAAAGTTGAATCATTTTGGACCAATTGCAAAAATTCGTTCTTGACCAGCTTTTTGGGTTAAATCTCCTTATGTGCGCCGTAAATTCCGTTAGAGTTTTGTATGTAGCACAAAATACAATAAGGGGATTCCTTTAAGCTCGTAAAAGCCTCGAAAAGCACGTAAACCTCGAAAACTTTCGAGTCTCGTAAACAAAATTTGAAAATTTGTATGAAAAAAAAGTTTACCAGGCCTCGAAAACTTACGAGGCAAATTCGATGCGTAAATAGCCTCGAAAAAGTACGAGAGCGATTGTTGTCAAATAAATGTATTGAACAAATATTTTTTGTTTTGAAAATTGAATTTGAATTGAATATTTTTCAAATTATATGACAGCTGATACGTTGCTTACACGTTTTTAGAAATGTGTGTTCCTAAAAACAAGCTCGTAAACTTTCGAGTTTTTCATGGTTTACAAGTTTACGAGATTAAAAGTATCCCCTTAATAAGAAAAATAAAAAATTCAAATTTTTTTTACTTGTTTCATATAAAATTATACAAAATATTTGAAGTTTTGTTTTTCTTTATTGAATTTTAAAGTACTACATCAAAACTTCAACGCAATTTTCGGCGGCTCGATATAAATTTCTGTCCCATGGTTTCTTGGGCAAAGTTTTTTAGAATTTTTCGTAGATGGTTTTGTTGCTATACCCTTTGCCGCAAAAAAAATTTGACCCGGCCTAATATACATTCATACAAACAAACAATTTTAGCTCATATAAGAAGAGAAGATATTGTCCAGCGAAGAAGGCAGGCTTGGAATAGGCTAGTCTTTCCACAAATGTTTGCTAGTACTGTTTTGGTATTGCATTAACCGCAATGTTAATTTATATTTAGAGTAATCGGAATATTTTAATTGTATAACAAATTTCCATGTCAGACAATCAAAAATTGTTGCATTTTTCAGTGCTGAAAATGTCTGACTTGCAACAAGTTCGGTTACGGTTGGCTGATTTAATAAAATAAAATAAAAAAATTAGCAAATCACAATTTAAACGCGGTGTCATAAAGCTGTCAAAAGTGTCTGCGACTTTTGCAACATATTCGTTTTTTCAGCCAGTATAAGGGCTTTTTAAGGCAGAATTCTTCTGCTCGTACCAATTTAGGCAACAATTCGGATAGCGTGTTAAGCACTTTATTTAAAATTATTGTTTTTGTTATTGCTTTGTGTTGAGTGTAATTTTTTTTTTTTTCATGTATATCGGCACAAGCAACAACTGTCGCTGCAACAACAGAAATAATAACAACAATAATGAACATAAAAATAACTTTGCCGCACAACAGCAACAATTTAAAAAGCCTTTAAGCACTGCTCCTTCTGCGCTTTTTCTATGTTTTTAATTTATTTTTTAGTCAGAGTTGCAAAAACATACATACATACATATTACGTGTATGTAAGAGTGGGTCCATCGAATTTTCAACATAAATTTTGAGCGCTGCGAACATTAACGCCCTAAGTCGACTTAGTTTTTGCTCCCATCGCTTTTTGAAAAGGTTGGGTACTCAAATATATGTGTACTTAATTTCAACTTCCAATTCCGATCACAAAATGTGCTAGAGCAATATGTATACACTATTTGAAAAGTTGAGTGCAAGATAGCCGTAGTGCGACTTGGAGCGTTATTGCATAAATCAGTTCGCGGTAGAAAAAACGGTTTTTACGCAAAAAAAAAAAAAAAAAATACATAGAATTGTTTAGAGAGTACGAGTGCATTTTTTTAGATTTTCGAAAAAATTCTGAAAAATTCACAAATATTCTTTAGACAATTTCAAGCATTTTCTCGTAAGGCACTCTGATTTTGGATAAAAACCGTTTTTCCGACCGGTTAAAAAAATTCTATGTTGAAAAAAAATTTTTCAATACAGCATTAAAAAGGAAATTTAAGCTTCTGTTTTTTATATGGAGTCATATCTTAACCTAGTATTGATCTAAAAGAGTTGTAGTCAAAATAGTAAAAATATATTTACCAGGTGCAAATTTAGATGCATGCATTTTATAAAACTAAAATTTAAAAGAAATAAAGAAAAACGCACATACAGTGCTGTGCATAACATTTGCAACCAAAAACACTTGAAACTGAATCACCAATTTTTGGCCACTAAAACAGATGCAAATAAAATTCTTGGTATGAGGTTTTTATGTCATAAAACATAAATAAAAAGTCCATACATCACTAATACAAAACTAAAACTTAAGTGCAATATAAAAATGTGGTTACCGGACATAATCCCAACGGACGTAAATGGGGATTATGTCCGAAAATTTTTCGGTCATAATCCCCATTTTGGCCATGGGGGTTATGTCCGCAAATTTTTCGGACATAATCCCAATGGGGGTTATGTCCGAAAAATTTAATTAAGATTGAACAAAATTTTAGCAATAATCCATTTAAAAAATTTATATAGTGTTGGATGTTATAGACTGATCCGCGGCCGAAGGCCGCCGCGAAGCCGGTGTTGGATTTTTGGGAGTTTTAAATCCTGAGCTGCGGCCGCAGGCCGCCCACTTACCCCTACCCTTATGTAAAATTACTGTGGAATTTTTGGGAGTTGTAAATCCTGAGCTGCTTCTGTGGTCAATAACAAAATATCGTTATGGGGACTATGTCCGCAAGTATTTCGGACATAATCCCCATTGAAAAAATGGGGATTATGTCCGAATAACTTGCGGACATAATCCCCATATCGTGAATGGGGATTATGTCCGTGGGGATTATGTCACGGCACCTAAAAATGTATCGGTATTGGCTGTGCAAAACATTTGCAACTATTAATCTAAATTAAAAACTAATAACTAAAAAAATCAATATTTAATGGAATGTTTTTAATAACAGCAGTGCATCTTTTTGGCATAGATGCGATAAAGCTATTTACAAATATCCTGGTACCGCTTTTTAGCTTTATGAAACAACTCATCCTGTTTTCTAAATTTTTGATTGCATAATAAGCAATGCATTTTCGTGACTTGACGATTTGATTGGGTTTAGATCTGGCGAATCCGCGGGGCATTGATGAACATCAATATTTTGCCATTTTATCCAATCTTTTACCACTTTCGACGTATGCTTAGGGTTGTTATCATACAGGAATATCCATTTAATTGTCATTTTCCAAGTTGCATATGACATCATAGTATTTTATAGTATGCATTTATAATCATTAGACTTCATTATACCTTCAACACTTTGAATTGGACTGATTCCTTGCGCGGAGAAGCATCCCCAGACCATGATTCTACATGATTTTACGCTAGACAGTTAATCTTGTATATTTCGGGCTTCGCCTTTCTCTCCTTGGTCTTCTCACAAGACTTTTTTACAGTTTCTTAGTATACTTACATTAGAGCGCCCATATGTGCAAAATTCTGATTTGCTTGCTCCCCGTCCATTTCCTGAAATTAGAGGTCAAAAAAATAAGATCTCAAAAAAAATTTGGAATCGGTAGTGGAAAAAACCCAGCCGGCTTTCGATCAAAGGTTGAAAAATTGACTAAAAAAAAGGAAGTCGCTTTGACTGCCCGTTACTTCAAAACTGTTAATTTTTTCATAATATTTTCGAGACAACTTTTGTAGAACATGACTAGGTCAACATTATCTTCTTAAAAAGTTTTGATCCAAAAATTAAATTTGTTATTGTTTCGGATCAAAAACTTTAATTTTTTAAGAAAATTTTCATGACTTTTTTCTATAAATTGTTTTTTTTTGTAATTTTCAAAGGAGGCAATATTTATTCTGTAATTCTTATATTGTAGATAATTAAATGTTGATTAATTTAGAAGAAAAGTTACTAAAAAATATTAGTTTTTAAGAAATGGAGCCCGCTTCAAAGTTAAGAAAAAAATTTATTTTTTTATTTTTTCTTCATAATTTTTAATTTGGTAAAAAACTATTTTAGTTGTCATATTTCCTAAACTAATTTGGGATTGCTGAACACGAAAATAGCATTTATTTTCGTTTTAGTGCGTTTTTGGGCTGTCCCAGCAGAGATAATCGAAAATTTTGAATTTCGTGCACGCAGCCCCGGAAAAAATTTCAATCAAGTTGTCGTGAACTGCACAAAGATGTGAAATTGCACCTGAGCATTTACTGAATAAGAAAAAAATGTTTTCAAAATCGGTTCATGGCATGGTTTTTAAAATGAGGTCGAAAAACAGTATTTTAAAAAAAACGACTACAAACCAAAAACAAAATAGTCATTTAAGATGTATTTATTAATGCTTAATTCACTTGTATCACTTGTGGTTTGTGAGATATCTCACTCCTAATGTTCAAAAAACACGATTTTTGAGGTTGTGTAGAACACGCACAAAAACGTTTTGGTCTTTTCTATTAAATGCGTCATTTAGTACTGTTTTTCTTCTTCAAAATGAGTTATAGAATGGTATTGTATAATTTTTCTTTAAAAAGTTATGACCATTTTAAAATAACATTTTAAAAGATATAGCAATATGGCAATTGCTATAGAGAATCCATACATGATTTTTAACTTTCATGAAGTCATTTTAAAATGATCATAACTTTATGAAAAAAAGTCGCACAAACCCATTTCATAGCTCATTTTGAAGGCAAAAAGCAGTTCTAAATGATGCATTTAATAACTACTAGCAATGCATTTTGCATCCAATAAAGTAGCGATTAAAAGAACAAAAATAAAATACTCATTTTTTTCCCACATTGAGACCGGCTCCATACCTTAAAACTCAATATTTTTAAATAATTTTTTTTTGTTAAATTAATTGGCATTTAATCTCCTGCAATATTAGAATCCCAAAACAAATATTCCTCCGTTAAAAAATTACAAAAAACCAATTTATAGAAAAAAATTCATGAAAATTTTCTTAAAAAATTTAATTTTTCGCACCGACACAGCCACAAATTAAATTTTTGGACCAAAACTTTCTTAGAAGATAATGTTGACCTGGTCATTCCCTACAAAAATTGGCTTAGAAACATTACGAAGAAATTAATAGTTTTGAAGTAACGGGGAGTCAAAGCGACTTGCCTTTTTTTAGTCAATTTTTCGACCTTTGATCGAAAACCGGCTGCACTACCGATTCCAAATTTTTTTTTGAGATCTTATTTTTTTGACCTCTTATTTCAGGAAATGGACGGGGAGCAAACAAATTCACAAATTTGCACATTTCATATATCTTGTGGGCGCTCTAACTTACATATAGATAAATGGTAGGTACCATGCCCATAAAAAAAGAAGTTCAGCATATCTCAGAAACTTTATCAAATAAGTGGATGCATTCTGACAACAGCATAAGAATGAGCAGGTTTCAAAACGTTAAGAACAAATATTAAGTCAAAATTTCAAAAGGTGGCATATGGATCAAAAGAGCTTTCAGCCGACGAATAGTCAAAAAGCTGAGGTTAATATGTATGTCACTGACACGAGCATAATAGTCGAAGCGATTGCAATATTTTACTGCCCTGCACCTCCTTCTTTTTTTTAGGATACAAGTCGTTAGCTGACGTTGTGAAGTACAAATTTTGAAAGTAAGAAAATTTACCAATAAACACAAACTCACACACAGGAACATGGAAAACATTACAACTACATGCACGCATACATACATACACAAAAGCAGCAGGAGTAAGGCACATGTTCTGCCTAATTTTGAAATGATTTTGTCGTTCATTGCCATGTTGTTGCTATGACTTTTAAGTTGTTGTTTTTATTAAATATGGTTATCGTGTTGATGTTGCTCTGTTGTTGTTATTGTGTTTTGCCTCATTTGGCAACAACATTTTCTATCACCCCTCCCCTCCCCTTCTTCAACCCGCCTTCTCACGAGAAGAAAACAAAAAAATTAACTTGACTTGAAGTGCCGCAAATAACTTGAATCCATCGAAATTTGATGGATTTGTTGATGCTGTTGTTGTTGTTGTTTTTGTTGATGATGTTGTTGTTGTTGCTGCTGTTACTGATGAGAATGTTGCTGCTTGTTTTCTTTGCTTTGCTCGATTAGTTTGGTGTTCGTTCATCAAGTTGCTTATTTTTTCTTCGGGGGTTGTTTTTCTTCTGGGCTAAAATTCCAAAATAAGTGGAAATGAAGCATTTAATTTGTATTTTTTATTATTTTTTGTTGTATTTTGGGTAAGAGCATTTTCGTATTCAGGCTCAAATACTTATGCCTACAACTTTATAGTAAGTCAGAAAGTTTTCGTTTTAGGTATATGCTCTGGATGCTTTGCTTGTTTGTTCAAATATTTTCGAGGCATTGATATTGAATAGAATTTTTTTTTTTTTTGTAAAATAAAAATATACTATTTACTGATAACGTCACACCATCGATTATGTAAAAAATGTTGCGCTAATTGATGTCGAAAGTAAATGCAAGAATTAATCTAAAGAAAAATGTGTGTTAAAAATGCGGTCTATGACTGTAAAACTTATAATCTTCCTCAAGAACTTTTTCTTATAGAAACCGAAAGCTGATAAATTTGGATTTTTGCTATCATAAACTATTGATCTATATGATCTCTTTAGTATACGTGTACTGTAGAACGTTTCATTTAAATACAAGCGCCCAAGAGATGTAAATTTTTTGAGCGCAAAAGGGAACGTCTTCTGAGATTTTGAAAAAGTCTCATATAAAGTACCACAAATAGTACATTTTTATAAAAAACACTCCTAGTTTTTGCCCTATTATAAATTTCACAATGAAGATTCTTTTACTCGTGCATAACCATTTAATAATCTTTACAAACTAATTATGTGTACGAGTATTTAGTTGTATTTACCCATACTGTTTATGATTTTGACTAAAATATAACAATTTCTTTTCATTCTTTTCATGTATCGACATTTGTTTGGTGTTATCAGGTAAGTACATGTATTTATATAGTACAGCAATATAAAAATACATGAACATACAGTGAGTCACATATGTATTTTGCATACAAAAAACATTCAAAAATTCGAATTAATACTCAATTTTTAGCCGTTTCATCCTTGGAAAAGTAATATTTTTTTTATAAACTTCGAGTCAATGGAACGTTAACTATGATACCACTTCATAAAAAAATTAAAATAATGCGTTCTTATCACTTAAAAAGCAAAGAAATGATTTATTCATCTTTTTTATAAGGTCACAAAAGTATTTTGCTTTTTAGTAATATTTTACTTTGAGATTATTTATCAAGTAAAAGAGGCTTTTTTAATAATAACCATGGTAGCCATTATTTCAAGAGACATCATATAAACATCTTTGCGAGGACTCCATCCCTTTACGACATTTTCAGTCGGTGTTTTTTCCCATTTTTCTTGCAGTACTTGTTTGAGCACATTTTTTTGAAAAAATATGGTATTTTCTGACCTTTCCACTAGATAAGCCCAAAAAATTTCTATTGGATTCGAAAAAGAATATCACGGTGGTGTTTTAATCTCTTTGATGTTGTACGGAAGTGTCCCAGGATGTGTATTTAGGGTCATTGTCTATTGAAAATAAGAAGTCATCTTGTGGTAAACCCATTTTTTAACTACTGGGTGCAATTTTTTTTTGTGGAATTGGACTAATGTTCATGTCTATCCATATTGCCACCGATAAATTTAAGTTTCCACACTCTTTGAGCTTATAACAGCCCCACACACTATCATGCAAAATTGTTGCTTTAAAGATTTAATAGTTTAGGGTTTTATTTGCCTTATGCCAGACCACACGGCGTCTATCGATCCGATGGAAAGAAAATATTATATTATTGGATCCAATAGAAAGCACAAATAATATTTTCGGATCCGATGGACGCCGCATGGTCTGGCATAAAGCAAATAAAACTCTTAGCTTTTATAACTTAAAAGCAATAATTTTACATGATGGTGTTTCGTGGGCTGTTCTCGGCTTATGGAATGGGGAAACTTAAGCTTATCGGTGGCAATATGGATAGACATGAACATCAGTTCAATTCCACAAAAAAAAATTGCACCCAGTAGTTAAAAAATGGGTTAACCACAAGATGACATCTTATTTTCAAAAGACAATGACCCTAAATACACATCCTGGGACACTTCTGTACAACACCAAAGAGATTAAAACACCACCGCGATATTCTTTTTCGAATCCAATAGAAATTTTTTGGCCTTATCTAGTGGAAAGGTCAGAAAATACAATATTTTATCAAAAAAATGTGCTCAAACAAGTACTGCAAGAAAAATGGGAAAAAACACCGACTGAAAATGTCGTAAAGGGATGGAGTCCTTGCAAAGATGTTTATATGATGTCTCTTAAAATAATGGCTACCATGGTTATTATTAAAAAAGCCTCTTTTACTTGATAAATAATCTCAAAGTAAAATTTTACTAAAAAGCAAAATACTTTTGTGACCTTATAAAAAAGATGAATAAATCATTCCTTTGCTTTTTAAGTGATTAGAACGCATTATTTTAATTTTTTTATGAAGTGGTATCATAGTTAATGTTCCATTGACTCGAAGTTTATAAAAAAAATATTACTTGTCCAAGGATGAAACGGCTAAAAATTGAGTATTAATTCGAATTTTTGAATATTTTTTGTATGCAAAATACATATGTGACTCACTGTACTATTAGCCTGATTCAAAATTAAAAATGAAGAAAATTTCGGAAATAATGGAAATCTGAAAGATGGTATTTGAATTGATAAATGATTAAAGGGCGGAAGTCAATAAAAATAATCTTTTAGGAACTGGAAAAAAGGTCCTACTGCTTGTTTTTGTGTCTAATGGAGAATTTTATGCCCCAAAATTTCAAAAATATTCTGTTGGTCCAAGCAAACTAATTTTTTGTTTATTTCTTTTTTTTTTTTGGGAGTTATTCGCTTTGCTATACAGCTGTTTCCCGCTCTTTTAACATCAAACGAGCAATTTCAACTTATTTTATAATGCTTGCAGAGTTTGACATCCTGGGGAAAGTAAAAAAACTTGAATAAGTCCTAATGGTATTAGTTTCCAGATATTTTTAAATTAAATGGGTTACTTGACACAGTGCTCTTGAACAGTTGATAGGTGTGATGAAAATGTCGACAAGATCTGTGAATGGGGTTTCATTTGTACTAGTTTAGTGGCCTAAAAAATGCAAACCCCGAAATCATAGCTGCTCATCTCCGCGAAATATCGCAAAAATACATATCCCATATTTTAAATGTATTTTGCAATGCTGAGTCCGAATGCGGCCTTGGAATTGCTGTATCTCATATGGTTTTTGAGATATCCTAGTCTAAGCAAGCAAAAAATACCGTTTTTGCTTTATTTTGAAGCTATATGACTAGAATATAGAACATTCATATGTACGTAGAATCCGATACATTATCTGAAAGTTCTAATCTTTTTCTTTAAAACTTAATTTAAATTATAGCGATGTCTTTATTTTTCTTGGAGATATGCTAACCTAAAAAGTTAAAAAAGTACAAAAAATAAATTTTCTCATTATTTTAGTGTACGATTTTTAAGAAAAAAATAAAGCTAATGACATGGTTTAAATTAGGTTTTAAAGAAAAAGATTACAACTTTCAGATATTGCATCGTATTCTACGTATGAATGTTCCATATTCTAGTTATAAAGCTTCAAAATAAAGGAAAAACTGTATGTTTTGCTTGCTTAGACTAAATATCTCAAAACCATATGAGAAACAGCAATTCCAAGGCAGCATTCGTACTCAGCATTACAAAATACATTTCAAATAAATACTTTTATATTTGTTTGTTGTGTTTATTTTTTTAATTTTTTATTTTGTATGGGAATGTATTTTTGCGATATTTCGTGGAGATGATGAGCAGCTCCGATTTCGGGGTTTGCATTTCTTAGGCCACTAGGCTAGGGCTCCCTGAAATAACGCCAGAAAAATCTTCATACTAAATTCTAGCGTTATTTCCATTTTGTTTTGGAAATAAGGCCGAAAACTTTTCGAGCGTTATTTCCTAGTTAATTTTTGGTTTTATTTTCAAAACAAAATGGAAATAACGCCAAAATTTTGTATGCAGATTTCTCTGGCGTTATTTCCAAAAAATTTTCTGGAGTTATTTTCTATGGCATTATATCCACAAATTCTGGCGTTGTTTTCTAATTAGTTTTTGGCTTTATTTCCAAAAATTTGGAAATAATGCCAGAAATTTTCTGGCATTTTTTCCTATGGCGTTATTTCCGGGAGCCCTTAGCTAGTACAAATGAAACCCCATTCACAGATTTTGACGACATTTTCGCCACACCTATCGACTGTTCAAGAGCACCGTGTTGAAGTATAGTAAAGGAATTGCGGAATAAGAATTTTTCTTTCTGAAGTATCACAGGTGGTTCTAAGCTGAAACTACTGAAATCTACAATTTCTTGAACTCTTCTAAATTATGGGAATTCTTAAAAAAATATTAACGAAAACTGTTATTTTGCGAAAATAATAATATATTTTAAAAACGTTAAAAATATGTTAATAAAAATGGAATTTGTAAATAAATGTTTAAGTAA
Source organism: Calliopum simillimum (assembly GCA_951812925.1). Classification (NCBI taxonomy): domain Eukaryota; kingdom Metazoa; phylum Arthropoda; class Insecta; order Diptera; family Lauxaniidae; genus Calliopum; species Calliopum simillimum. The sequence goes on along the minus strand of OX638369.1, from coordinate 63,227,664 downwards.
GTCATACTTATTAAAACAATAAAATTTTACCAATTTTTAATAAGAGGACAGCGGAAGTAACTAACGCGATAAATCAAAATATCCAAAATACTCTTCAGGGGGGTAACAGTAACATTTTAATGCCCTTAATACTAAAATAATTTCATAAAACACTAATTTCTGAAAAGTATTTTTAAGTTTTTTTTTTAGTCAAATAAAAAATTATATTAAATATTTAAAGAAGTCACAAAAAATAATATTTTTTAGAAATGCTTTAAGTAACAAACGCATGACACACAATGTATGTTGGTTGTTGCAAGTTGGAATTGACACATATTACTTGTTGAAAAATAGGTTACTCCAATGTATGTTGATCATACATAAATATAACGAAATCAAAATTGATTTTATTGATTTCAAAGTGTTTGTTTGATATCCATCTTTTTTTAGCGCCATCAAAGCTGTCACTTAAAAAAAAACCGCAACAGTCGACCCACTTTAATGCGCTTTGAGTGTTGTTTGTTTTTTCCCCTTTTTATTTCAGTTTTTATTATTCAACTTTTTTTTTTCCCTGTTCAATTGACAACTCTACACTCAGGTGCGCCATATTTTTTGATTGCATAATAAAATTTGTCAAAGTATTTGTGGGATACATAGACAGGTGTATGCGTGTGTGCATGTGTGACATTAATTTGATAAATGCGATATGAGCGAGTGGATACGATATTAAATATTGACAAAGAGATAGATACCAACATGCGATGGATTGACAGCAAAATGACAGCGACAGCAACAGGATACGAAAAAAAAAAGGAAAACCAGAAAGTACACAAATTATTTACCATATGTGTATGTGTGGTGTGAATTTGGGTTGTACATTTATTTTTATTTTCTGCAGAATAAAATTAAAATATCAACAAATACTTTAGGGATTTTTTCCTTCAAAAAAAAAAAAAAAAAAAAATAAAACAAAAAAATAAAAATAAATTTTAACTCAACATTTCCGTTGAGTTTCAACAATTAAGCGGAGCCGTATTTCGTTTTTTCGTTATTTTGGTTATGTTTTCGTTTTGTTTTTATTGCACTTACTCCAAAAAAAAGAAGATAATTTAACTGATTTTCTATTAAATATGTAAGTTAACAACAGAACAATTTGCTTCAAACAAAAAAAAGATATAAATTTCACAAAAATCGGATGACTGCAGAAATCCAGTTTAATTAACTTTTGCCAACGACATCGGATAGTCATAGGGGGTTATCGTGAATCAAGATTCCCGGGGAATTTTCTTAAACTTTAATAGAGAATGCACGGCAGTCTGAGAAAATTCCCCGGGAATATTTATTGACGATAACCCCCATAATCTTTCTCATCAAACTTTATTTTTGAAATTTTCTTACTCTCCGATATAGAGTGACGGACAAAACAATAGGTCCAGTTAAAAAATATTTCTTTTTTGTCATATCGTTGGGTTAAAATTACAACTAGACATTTTTCATGTTTTGAGAAAAAAGCATTTCAAGTTTTTGAAATTCGTTTTTGTATGGAATTTTGCAGTTTTCTGATTTTTATTTTTTATATAAAATTGGATGGGGACTTCATTTCTAAAAACCGACTAGGCTACGGCATAGATCCGATTTTTCTTCATGTTTCTGTATACTTTACTCAAAACACCAATGAATGTAGATTTCTAGTTGTAGTTTTAACCCGACGACATATTAAAATCTAAAAAATTATAGTTCCGGAAAGCGCTTCAACTTTTGTAAATTTTGGGGTAATTTTTCCATGAAATAAAATTAAGAAAAATGGATATTTTAAGAAAATATATAGTTGTTTGTTGATGACGCGTGAGGTTTAAATCCTCGGACTTTCGCGCAAAAAAATGTTCACCATACTATGAAAATTGTACCAGATTGTATAATAATACCTACACTAGGTGCAAAGTTCAAATATTGCAAATGTTTTCCCATGTTGCTTAAAAGATATCACTTAAATCCTTGTACCAAATTTTAGAATAATAAAAGTACATAAATAGAGTAGGGTGCAAAGCCCCCATATTTTAACCCCCTCTCTATTCGTATAGTATTTTGTAAATAAAATACACATTCTCAATATAAAGTTTTGTAGTAATAACTGATACACGTATAAAGATATAGCAATTGACATGTTTTTTGTATGGGGGGTACAACGCCCCCTTGTTAAAATTTCTCCAATTTTCGCAAGGCGTTTGATGAACGCAGCTTACTCCTGTATACAAAGTTTTGAAATGATAACAGCTACAACTGAAGAAGGAAGCTCCCTGTGAGGTCCTCAGATTTCCTTGTCAACACCAACTTTAAGAAGGCAAACGAAAAGGATATGTCAAAATTCTGGATATGTTCTGGGATAAACCATGTCTAGCGATCTTCTATAAGACGAGATAAAAACTTTGTTTTACCAATGAACTTCAAATTGGTCGTCAATGACCGTTCTGTATGAAAAAGGAATGATATGATCCAAAAGGAAAGATGGCAGCTAAGGAGCTAAGACCAAGATTGCAAAAAACAGTTGCAATGGAGAAAAAAAGCTTCTATATTTACACGGAAATCCGCGCTTTATAGTTATGCCACAGAGAATGTCTACACAGAGACATTTCCAGCACTGACTTATGCATTTTCTAGTATAAACGTTTGTAACGCGGAGAAGGAGACATGGCAGGTATGGAAAAGTATATATATTATTGATCAGCGTCACCTCCTGAGTCGATATAGCTATGTCCGTCTGTCTGTCTGGCTGGCTGGCTGGGTGTCTGTCTATGGAAATATTTTTTACGGGAAAACTAAGCAAGATAATTGGATGAAATTTAGTACAGTGCCTTTGTCGTAAAAGTAAGCTCGAGGGATTGAAAATGAGCTAAATCGGTCAACGGACACGCCTACCACCCATACAAAAAATATATTCAAAATGCAACTAAGAAGTATTTTTCACGATATGCAACCGAAATGCGCATAAATACTACGAATTGTAAGCGCAAGCTTTGCGCAAAAATTGGGAAATTCAGACAAGAGGGCGTGCCACCTCCCACATAAGCAAAAGTATCATAACGCTTTACTGAAAGCATTTTTTGAGATAATCGAACTTAATTTTACTCAGACCTTAAGAATTACAAATGTAAGCTCTCAACAAAAACTGGTTGAAATTGGACAAGAGGGCGTGGCACCTCCCATATAAGCAAAAGTTTCAAAATGCTATACAAAAATGTTTTTTCGAGTTAATCCAACTAAATTTCACTCAGATACTCAAAACTTGAAATGCAAGCTCTGAGCAAAAATAATAAGAACTCGAACAAGAGCGCGTGGCACCTCCCAAACAAGCAAAAGATCCAAAATTCTATGCTGAAAGCGTTTTTTTAGATAATCCTACCAAGTTTCGCTCAGATACTCAGAACAGCAAGTGCAAGATCTGAGCAAAAGCTATGTAAATTCAGACAAGAGGTTATGGCACCTCTCGTACAAGCCAAATTTCGAAATACTCCAGTGTAGGGTATTTAATGTTTTAGCCAGGACAAAGGTAACACCCTTACTAGTTTTTAATAGCTTTTTCAATATGATTAAAGCTAGTCTGAGGGTATTTTGTACTTCTTTTTGGGGAATGTGGGCATTATTTCGAAATTGATTGCCGTCGAGCTATATGCAAAAATAATGTTTGCGATATTTCGTCTTTTTTGTGGACGTTATCTTACAGAACCTATCTTATTCACATTATACCTTACAGTTATTTTGTAATTGCCAACTAATACTACGAACAATGTAATTATTTGTCTTTTGAATTTCGTTTTATGTAACTTTAACGCATAACTTATTTTTCATCCACACTTCACGAATAGGGACATGCCATGCACACCACAACATTTTAACACAACTCTTAACCCAAAAATGTGGGTTACCAGTTTTGTCACCCAAAAGTTATTCGAATCACGAAATACACTATGAAAACTACAGTAGCTCTCGTCATAGCACAAGTGACGTGGGAACCCGTGAACGGCTAACCAAAGATATTTTTAGTAAGAAAATTATTTTTTTGCCATTGAGCCCACCAGTAGATAGGGTTCACCGAATTATCCATCATTACTGGAATCAATTGTAACTAAAATTGTTTCAGCCACAATCAAATTCATGAAACTTTCATATTTATTCTAAGATGCTGACTTTCAAATAACAGACACAAGTGTGAATTAAAACATTAGCTGCAGTTTTATATAATGCTTCGAATGGGCCAATACGCTCTTTTCAAAGTCTACACTTTTCAATCTTTATTTTGTTGACATTGACATTGATTGCGAGGGTATACATTTGTTAAATTAGGGAGCAACCTTTTCCAGAATGAGGTACATTAAGTACAAGAATTCATTTATCAAACCATGAAGAAATTTAGCACTAAAATTTTCGAACTTTAAACCAAATTTATTGTTTTAGAACTTCAGAATGCTATGCCGCTAAGAACAAAAAGCCAATTTTGAGCTCTGGCAAGCCACAAATATTGAAAGAAGGAATTTTTCATTTATTTATGTACCTTAGTAGTTAAATAAAAGACAAAACTTTTACAAAGAGAAGGTAATGATTTGGAAAGTTTTTTCATGGCAATATCTTTAAATAAATTTGAACAATGAAATGATGTGGATGATCTAAAAAGATTATCAGTCCAGTTAGTTAGAAATGATTCATTATCTTTAATCGAAAGTAACCATTTCCTGTGAGCGTCAGATTTGCAACATCCCTAAAAGACGACCGTAATCTTGACGACATAATGTAAGGAAAAGATGTCTTAATTTTATTTTTGTGTCTGAAATGTTTGAGGCAGAATATTGTGGCTTCGTTTTGTTGTTGTCAGCTTAAGATAGTTAGGTATATGCTGAGTAGGTACATACATTGCTCCATATATGGAAGATATACTTATTTTGCTGACATTCTTTAACTATTCATCTATACTCGTGTATGTAAGTATGTAGGTATTTAACAACTTTTGGTGTTTTTGTTATTCATCTGATTATGATTGTTGTTGTAGGTTCCTTAGAATGCGCCCTGTAACATCATAAAATTCACAATGACGCCCGGCAGCCAAGTCACGTAAATAATTAAGCACGTGACATGTGTCTAAGTGTGTGAGTGAATGAAAAGGAGCGACATTCACGTGAAAGTCTCAGTTCGTATTTTATGTGTGTATTTGTGTTAAGGTATCATTTTGTTTTGTTCTGCGTGTGAGTGAGTAAGAATGTGTTGATGGAGATGGTGTTATAATGACAAACATTTTAATCTCTGTTGATTTACGATTTAATTCTGCATATAAAAATATTAATTTATGTTTAATTTGTGAAAGACATTTTATTGTTATGATATATGGAGTGCAACACAAAGAAAATGAGGGTAATACATACAAACGATTGAACACCTGATGTTACGTGTTTTCGATACTTATTTTTCATTACGAAAATTGATTTAAATGTTAAACCATCATTGGTAGCAAAATCCTGTTCCAAGTTAAGGTTCTGTGACTCCTAGTCTTATTTTCGACACAATCAGGGCAGTATTCTCTTTTCTAATCAATGTTTTTCCAGTGGACTTGTATCTTAAATTATTCCAAAATTCATAACGATGGCATATTTAATATTATTATTAGTTAAAAGCCTATGTATTGCACCACGGCCTTAAAGTTCTTTTGTACAGCCACTTTCCCTATTAAAACAATTCGAAACTATTCGTCACTGACGTCGCACAGTGGACGGGTTTGTATGGAACGGTTGTCATATATAGTAATATTAGAGCTAGGCACGGCGCTGTTCTGAGAATTTAAGAAACGATAACAGCACCCCTCTAGGGTTCTTTCATATTATGAAAGCCTATCAAATTCTGCATATCTTGGTGAATTTTTAAAAAATTCGTTAGAGCTGTTTTTGAAAAAAAGCCGAAAAACCGTTAAAATTTAAATAAAAAAAAAGTTTTGAGTTGACACACAAAAATTAAATTTTTATCAATATTTTAACAAATAATGATTATAATGTGTATAGGTATATTATGAAAGCATATTAAACTAAAAAAATATAAGACTAGGTAGAAAAAAATCGATGAACCCGTTTTCAAAAAAATGGCAAAAAAACGTTAAAATTTCAATGAAAATCAATATTTTTAGTCGACATATGAAAATTAATTTTGCTTATTATTGTAACAAATAATGAAAATGTGTTGTGGTAATCGGCTTTTTTTGTGTAAATTTTGTGAAAAGTATTGAGCTTCAGCCGGCTAAATATAAATATACACACATATTAGATATATATCATATATGTTTTCTATGGAATAAAAAGTTTACGTTCCTTAACAAAAAACGCTGAAAAAAATCATTACAAAAATTCTTTATTTAAAATATATCGTTAAAATAGGAACTTGCCCAGAAAAGTTCGAATTTTTCTGCAAAATAAATCCAAGTAAAATTTTTTTACCAGAATAATCTTTATTTATGCATGAAAAATAAAATGTGGAAAGTTCATAGTGAAATCTTCTACGCATAAAAAGTTATTCAAGGTCAAAAGTCAAAAAAATCAGTTCTTTGCAAATATCACACTAACCGTTACTTTTTCAGAAAAATAGCATTGTACAATTTCATAGCCCTGAAAATTTTCTATAAAAAAGTCGCCACAGTTGTTTTCCTACAACAAATAGCTTAGGAGATATTCCAATTACAAAAGTGTCAAAGCTTGGTAATGCATGCATACTATTGAACAGCATGCAAAAACAAATTTTCAAGCTTGCATAGATAACAAAACTTAAAGCGATCAAATTAAAGTTGTGCGCGTTTGTTTTTTGGCAAAAAGTTTTTTGCATTAAATTAAATGTATTGCATTTACTAAAAACGTTTGCTATACACAACCCTTACATTTGCACTTAAGTATTTTAATCAAATTATTTTATAATCAGCTAAAAGGTAAGACAAATTTCAAAAATCTTGAATCTTTCATAGACTATAACTTACAAGTTGGGCATAGTTAGGCTATGAAGAAGCATAACAGATGAGCATACATACTCATAGAGTAGACTTAAAAAATAAAATCTTGCCCATTTTTTGCCCAAAGACTACTTTTTTTACAATGACTGAAGTGTTATAATGAACAATTGCACTGAAATCATGAAAAAAAAAAATTATGTTATCTCTTTTAATCACTCCCATTTTTTGACAGTAGTATTCAGTTACCACTGAAATGGTAAATACACATTTTCAAGTTGATATCTTCATTACAACTAATTTTTATACCCTACACCAAGGGTATATTCACTTTGTCCTTCCGTTTGTAACGCAGAGAAGGAGGCGTGGCAGATATAGAAAAGTATATATATTCTTGATCAGCGTCACCTCCTGAGTTCATATAGCCATGTTCGTCTGTCTGGCTGGCTGGCTGGCTGGCTGGCTGGTTGGCTGGCTGACTGGCTGGCTGGCTGTGTGTGGCAATACATTTTTTGGGAAAACTAAGCAAGATAATTCAATGAAATTTAGTGTACAGCCTTCTTCGTAAAAGTTAGCTCGGGGGATTGAAAATGAGTGAAATCGGTCGCCGGACACGCCTACCACCCATACAAAAAATATATTCAAAATGCAACTTTTGGAGTATTTTTTACGATAATGCAACCAAAATACACGTAAATACTACGAATTGTAAGCGTAAGCTCTGAGCCAAAAATAGGCGAATTCAGAGAAGAGGGCGTGACACCACCATGTAAGCAAAAGCTTGAAAACGTTATACTGAAAGCGTTTTTTGAGATATTCTAACCAAATATAACTCAGACACTAAGAATAATAAATGCAGGCTCTCAACAAAAATTAAGTAAAATCGGACAAGTGGGCTTGGCACTTCTCATATAAAAAAAGTTTCAAAATGCTATACTCAAAAAGTTTTATGAGATGATCCAACTAAATTTCACCCAAATACTAAGAACTATAAATTCAAACTCTGAGAAAAAACTGAGTGAATTCGGACAAGAGGGTGCGGCACCTCCCATATAAGCAAAATTTGAAAAATACTGCAGTGAAGGGTATTGAATGTTTGGCGAGGCCAAAGGTAACACCCTTACTAGTTTTAAATTTGTTTTTACAAAAAAAGGCACATTTGTATGGAAGGTGCAAGTAGATTCTGTCCGATTTTTTTCATCTCTGAACCAAATCTTTGCATAAAGAATTAAAGCACATATACAAAATTTCAACTCGATATCTTTGAAACTACGGCTATAATTGAATTTTGACGTCCTAGAGTGGCAAAATCTCACACTGTGCGCCGCACAGTGGGGTATTAGATACCAAAACACGCTATTAATTCATCCAGACTATTGAAGGTTATAAAAACTTATTTTTTTAGTTAATTATGCATAAAAAAGTAGAAAACTTATGCAGTTGTACATTATGTAGTGACATTTTTTTTTAATAGCAATAAAAAACGGAAATTGAAAATTATCATCAAATTTTTTACGCATTATTCTGAAGTTTTAAGAATTTCTGTCCTTGATGACCCCTAGTGAAATTTTTTGAAGAATATTTTTGTAGAACATTTTAACCCATTTTAACCAAGTTTTTGGAAAAAAGGGTCAAGAAGACCCATATAAACAGGATATAATGGGTTAAGATGCAATAGAAAATTGTTTCTTGTATAATTTTATGATAAACTTATGAAATACAGTTTTTCCAAGATGTAGTTTAAAAGTTTTACAGCAGGCCGAAATATCGAAAATAAGTTTTCTTTAGGTTTTTATCTAAAACAACAATATATGAATGATTTTAAATTCGAGATATGATGTTTTTATATATCTTGACTCCAGACAAAAAATTTGATATATCGGATGACTCATTCCGAGCGTTTCTTAAATCGTAATAAAATCAAAACTGTACTAAGCCGAGATTTTGCATAAAACGGCGCTGAGCGACCTCTTAATGACCTTCAAAAATTTTTAAAAACTCAGCGTACTTTATTGACACCCTCTGCAGATTTTTGGTGGTAATTATCTGTCTTTATGTCTGTATTTAATTTTTTATTTGTTTTTTGCTCCACTTTCATACATATTGGACATGTCAGTTTGCCTTAAAAAAATTAAAATTCCTCCCACCCGCTCAAAAACCCGCAACACTTTTTTTTCATAAAAAGTAACTTAAATGTCTACTCTTTATTAAAATCAAAACATTTTTGTTTGAGCTCACTACTATATGTCTATGTATATAGCCTATATGTCTATGTATATAGCCAAAATGAACTTAATTTTAAACTAACTAACAAAAAAAAAAAAATTTAAATATAACAAAATACTTTTCCACAAAACAAAACCACTTTTGTATTACAAAAATACCTGAACTAAAAGAGTCCATCAAAATTTAAGAAGAAAAACAAAACAAAAGGAAAAAAAATCATTGCATTGTTGGTGGCTGCACTTGCTTCTTGTGATTATAGCGACTGGAGTTCTCTCACAAAGAGTTTAATAATTCCGAAGGAGCAAAACATGGCACAACCAAATTTTTAATACTTATTATGAACAGTCTATAGTTAAAGAAAATCATAACAAGATGGAAACCTTGCACAACCGTAAATACTTTAACTCCACTTGAATAATAAAAAAACCTAATTTTTTAACACATATTTAATATACATAAAACAAAATTTTTTAACATTAACTCAAAAAAGCTTTAATGTAGTAAGAACCACAATTACCTGAAATTAAAGGTTCCATTAAAATTTTTTCCACAAAAAACTTTTTTTTAAATAAAAATGTACTTTAAAAAAGCCAAAAAATTCAAATTTTTCGCAGCGCGCGAACGAAAGCAAAAAAGTTGATTTTCAACCGCATATAACTTTTTTACTAGTAATGTTAGGTCATCAATTTTTATTGTTTGTGACGCAGAATTTAATTATCTTTAAAACGGTATCAAAAAAAACTGGTACTTCAAAAATTTTTTTTTTCAATTAAATGCATAAAAGCGCATACAATACCCCTTTGTGCGCCGTGTAGGCTCTTAAAATTTGGTACAGATGTTTTTTATATTAAAATAATAAAAATCTGTGGATATGAACAAAATCCGCTCACGGACACGCTTACCTCCCATATAAAGTAAGAGTGTGGTCGAAATTTTTTTCCAAATGAGTATCAATTGGCATTAACTTGACCACAATGTAATACTCTGAATCCCGTTATCCAGCTTAAAAAAGTTAAGATCAAATAAGTAAAGTAACCAAATTTATACTTTATTTAATGAGCTTTTTAACTGATTTTTGGATTTAAAAAAAAAATCTGTTTTTTGGAAAAAAAAAAAATATATAATAAACGCCAAATTTCATAGTGGGCGTTTAGGAGCTAGACCAGTTACAATCATTTCGACAGGACGATTTGAAACTGTATTTGGTCTAGCTCCTACATGACTTCCACGCCCACTATGAAATTTGGCTAGAATTACCTATTCCATATAAGCTATATTTAGAAAAAAAAATTATTACAATTAAACTTACTAACTTCGTTAGAATCAATTTTTAAAAATTATTGTAAAATCCACCTTTTTCCAAAAAAACCAAATTTTTTTTTAAATCCAAAACGCTCCACAAGACATTCGACAAGAATTTTATATTGACTATTGGCTAGTTTTAGAAAAAAAATTTAAAGGGACTAACTTTGCTAAAATTAAATTTCAAAAATAAAGGTCCACCTTTTTTCCAAAAATCGAAATTTTTTTTTAAATCCAAAATGCAGTCAAAAAGCTCATTAACTCATACAATGCCTTATAATGAGCGACAATTAGATAAAATCGGATTGAATATTTTTGTTCAAGATCAAACGTAAACTTTTAGGATAGGATATCTCTGAGGAAGAACAATATGTAGATCCAAATAATTAAATTAAAGCTTTAAATAAAAACACTAGTGCTTTCAAACACCAAATCATGTTTATGTTTTCAGAGGTAACATCTCTTAAATTTTCATCAAAAGATGTTTTCAAGAAATATTGAACCGAAATTTTCAATTTGTAAAAAGCAGGCGTGGTACTGTTCTGATTTCACTAAATTTTCGCTTATTGGTCAATATTTGTGTACCAAATTTCATCTAAATATTTTTTATGGTTCACGAGATATGGCCAAATTAAATTTAAAGCTTAGGGTGGTGCCAAGCCTCTTCATGGGTATTTACAAAGTCAAAATCTATCTTATTCTCTAGCATATGAAGCAAAACACGCCAAGCGTACCAGCTGAAAATTTTTTTTTTGTCTCCAATAATGCTCAAATTTGACAATATGGTAGATTTGGTATGCAAGAGCAATAATCCGGGAGGAATTGGTCCTAGTACTATTTGTTGTTAAAATACAGGGTGTTGAAGTTGGCGTTTTCAGTCATTTTCATAAAAAGGGTGTTTTTTCAAAAATTTATACAATAGCTTACACCAAAGTTTGTAAATTGAGAAATCTAAGTAACTGGTCCCTTTCTTTTTTAAGTGTTCTTTCAACAAAAAAATATTACTTGGTGGAAAAAATTTTTTAAACTTAAAAATACTTTTGAACTTTTTTTAAAAAAAACCCCCTTAAATTTTTTTAAAAAGAACTTTAAATTAAAGCATAATTTATGAGCTTTAAAATGATGTATGATTCAAGATGGGATTCGGTCGCTAGATGAGAGTTTTTGGCTTTTGAACGCCCGCGGCAGGCAAAACTCTTTGTTTACTCAAGAGGAAGCCATCTTACAAAAAAAGTGTACTAAATTAAAAGTTATTTGAGTTAATTCGTGCACTAATTTCATCGTGCGCAAGCCTTACAATTTACCGTTTAGGACGATCTTATCCAATTCGTTCAATCTGGGAATGTTTCCACACGAAGAAAAAAAAATAGTACTTGCTACTTTATTTCTCATAAATTTTGCCAGAATTTCAAATCAGAATAGTGGCAACTCCACAAAGAAATAAATTTCACCTTAATGCTTTAATCAGTTCAGAGTCGACCATTTCGATTTGACTATAAAGCAAAAAGTTTTTATAACCTTCCTTGGTCGATAAAACACAAAAGCTTTTAATATTCTTCCTTAGGGTTCTGGTTATCTGCATTCATAAAAATCGGTGCAGCAGCTTAGAGCAAAAAGTTTTTGATATCTTTCCGTCCCAATTTTAAAAAAATCAATGTAGTGGCTTAGCCGTGAAAACGTTTTTCCATTTAGGGGCGTTGTACAGCCCACAGAAAAGCATCCATACCAAATTTCGTAAAATTCGCTGCAGTGGCTTAGCCGTGAGAGCGTTTTTTCCATTTAAGGGCGTGGCACCGCCCACTGAAAAACATCATGGTAACGTTATCGTTCCTTAGCGCTAATCTTATCTCCATATCAAATTTCGTAAAAATCGATGCAGTGGCTTAGTCGTGAGAGATTTTTTTCTATTTAGGGGCGTGGCACTGCCGACTGAAAAACATAATGGTCATATTATCGTTTCTTAGTGCCTACTATATCTCCATAACACATTTCGTAAAAATCGCTACAGTCGCTTAGCGTTTTTCCCATTAAGGGGCGTGGCACCGCCCACTGAAAAACATAATTGTCAAGTTATCGTTTCTTAATGCCTACCTTATTTCCATACCAAATTTCATAAAAATCAATGCTGTGGTTTAGCCGTCAGAGCGTTTTTTTCTATTTAGGGACGTGAACCCCACTTTTGAAAAAATATAGTTCTATATGCACTGCTCCTCCTCACACCCTTTCCAAAAAAAAAAAAAAAATCAAGCAATTCGGTTGAGATTTAGGTATAGAAACAGTTTCTGAGTCGATTTCGCTTGCCTATTTATATATAGATGTAATTGCATTTTCAGCCCTCTTTACCCTTTATTATTTAAATAATTTCACTCAAGAATACTTATAATGTTCTTTTTGTTTTGTCATAGGACGAAATATCAGTCCTTTTGCTATAGTACACTGACTTACGTTACGAATCCTTCAGCGACGTAATAATTTTATCATTTTTTTTGAAAAAATTGACGTGATATTTACCTTTCTGTAAAATTCAAACAACAGAAAAAAAAAATTAACTGACCGCACTAGGATACAAACCCTAACCCTTCCGAGTAATAGGCATCTGATACCCATCTGATGAAGAGGCATAAAATTTGTATATAAAGTAAATGTCAGTCTAGAAATTGAAAGTGGAGTGAAAATTATGACACTCATTATTGTGCGTGAAAAAAATAAAATAATTTTTACTATAAGGGGATTCCTTTAAACTCGTAAAAGCCTCGAAAAGCACGTAAACCTCGAAAACTTTCGAGTCTCGTAAACAAAATTTAAAAATTTGTATGAAAAAAAAGTTTACCAGGCCTCGAAAACTTACGAGGCAAATTCGATGCGTAAATAGCCTCGAAAAAGTACGAGAGCGATTGTTGTCAAATAAATGTATAGAAAATAAATTTTTGTTTTGAAAATTGAATTTGAATTGAATATTATTCAAATTATATGACAGCTGATACGTTGTTTACACGTTTTTAGAAATGTGTGTTCCTGAAAAAAGCTCGTAAACTTTCGAGTCTTTCATGGTTTACGAGTTTACGAGATTAAAGGTATCCCCTTTATGTAGAATTATAAATTCAAAATGGTCACACGTTTTTTTTTTTTCTGAAAGTACATAAAGTCAAATGTAGGGAATTTCGAGTAAATATTAATTTATTATTTAACTACATTTTATTTGTAAATATGACTTTACGGACCCATAAAATAGTTCTTACGTAAGGTAACCGTTGACCTGTTTCCCTTCAGCATTAGTCGGAGCTGGGCAGTTCCAAAACCAAAAAACGCTTTGCTTCCTTTTCGGCCGACAGAGGATGCAGAGCAACAGCGACGTCAACAATCTCACACTTCTATACTTTGGGCAGTACCCGCCATTTTACTGGAAAAATGCCCGATTTGTGGGCCACCACTTGAGTGAAGAAAGTACTATAGTCGACCTGGACTTTTGGTTTTGTTACTTGGTCTACGGCATTCATTACAGTGCTCTTTATTAACATCACTAACAAATGATTTGCATATTCTCACTTAATGGGCCATTGACATAATTTCAATTTTGTGGAGCACCTCAAAAACTCAACAGATTATGAATTTTATATTTTTTATTTCTCTAAGCCCTTGTCGTTGCTTATAAGGTTCATAAATTTTGCTTCTTAGAAATAGAATAGTGAGAGATCTCAGATTATAACCCATTTTCAAGTACAACAAGCAAATATACTCTTCGCAGGAAAGTGACTCCCTTCCATATAACGAGTAGACGGTAAGACAATTATATTTTATGTTCCTTTATTACTCAAACAAAACGTCACCATTACAGCCTCAGGGACTAATGACCAAATATAAAACAACTGCACACCTGAAACCCACTACGCCAACCGGAAGTTGAGTTGAACAAAAAAAAAAAAAAAAGAGCAAAGAAATAATAAAGCTCCGTAATTTAATCCTCTCCATTATTATCTTCTCATCCTTTAGTGTCCCCTGTGAGTCCTTGTGCTTTCGTGTACATTTTGTCAACAATTTTACGCAACCAACCCCCCAATCCCTCTCTGCTTCTGCCCTTCTTTGTTTAGCGTTTGTTATTGCTGTTGTTGTTGGTGTTGGTGTCTCGCATAAATTTCGACAAATTGTAGGAACAATGACAACAACAATTAAAATTTACTCTCTGCAATGGCTTTTGTTAAATGTATGCGTGCATGTGTAATTGTACAAGTGTAAGTACAATTTAAGGTGTGTGTGTAAGTGGCAGCATATATGTATGCATGTGCGTGTCTAACAATGCAGACAATTAAATTGTGCGCGTATAAGGACATACAAATGTAAATAGCCTGACTTTTTGTTGTAAGGATAATAATTGTAAAGAGAAAGCACTAAAAAAAGAGAATAAATGCGTAGAAAAATATACAATTAAAATTTTATACACACAAACATATTTGTCCTTCTCTCTTTGCCGCACAGTGGTGTTTTGGCGCAAAAAAAAAAACTGTTTTTCAACAAATACTAAAAAAAAGACAAATCTAATAGTGGAGTTTTATAGAGAAATTTTTTCACGAGAAATTTAATTCGAACCAATTTAAGCAAATTTTTAGTTCAAGGACTAGATAAGTAGTTTCATTAAACGAAATCTATGTGTCTTCATTGGCTTGACAAATTTAATGTCCTGTACAACAATAATCACGCGATGTTATTACGTTTCATACTTTAGATCACATTCCATGTTATTCTAAAAAAAATCATCAAAAAGTATGACTTAAGTGAAATAAAGGACACTTGTTTCACATCACTAGTGATACAAATCGTTGGGAGTGACTCAACAAGCCATTTCAAAACGTTTGAAAGCCGCCGGATACATTCAGAAGCAAGGTAATTGGGTCCCCTATGAGTTGAAGCCAAGAGACGTTGAACGGCGCTTCTGTATGTCTGAAATGCTGCTTGAGCGCCATAAAAACAAATCATTTTTGCATCGGATTGTGACTGGGGATGAAAAATGGATCCATTATGACAATCCCAAGCGCAAAAAGTCATACGTGAAACCCGGCCAACCAGCCAAATCAACCTCGAAGCCAAATATCCATGGCGCCAAGGTTATGCTGTGTATTTGGTGGGATCAGAAGGGGCCGTTATATTATGAGTTGTTGAAATCGGGCCAGACAATCACAGGTGACCTGTACCGAACACAATTAATACGTTTGAAGCGTGCCATCATCGAAAAACGCCCGGAAAATGCGACCAGACACGAAGCAATAATTTTTCATCATGACAACGCTCGGCCGCATGTTGCAAGACCCGTGAAAAACTATTTGGAAAATAGTGGATGGGAAGTTTTGGCTCACCATTTGTTCCGATCGATGCAGAATGCCCTCTCAGGAATACGCTTCACTTAAGTTCAAGATATCGAAAATTGTATAGATTCATTTGTGGCCGCCAAGCCGGCGAAATTTTTTTGGGATGGAATTCATAAATTGCCTGAAAGATGGGGAAATGTTGTAGCTTCCAATGGACAATACTTTGAATAAAATATATTGTAACATTTTTCCACAATAAAGCATCAAATTTCGCTAAAAAATTCCGGTTTTTAAGTTGTACACCATATATACTCTTCATTTTGACTGTAAAGCCTTCCAGTGACCTTCGTGTATAGCACAAAAAACTTCCCGTACCTGAAATACACTCACCGCCGAATTTTAAGCTCCATTTGCTGAACAATTTCCAAGTTATAATGCTTCAGACACACACACACACAGTAATGTTTAGACCTGATTGGCAGGTATCCTTGCCAGGATAAAGGATGCCAATCACACAGCGGCATTTTCTATATGATTTTTGCTTTCGATTGCTACCAAATTTATTGAAAAAGATAATGAGGGTAGTTTGGGTCAAAAATGTATTTAAATAATATTTAATTAAAAATATCCTTGCCAGGATATGGAGTGCCAATCAAGTCAAGTTTTGTTTATCTCTATATTTTATTGCATTAAAAAAATATTTCATCAGGAAAGCCGATGAGGGTAGCAATTTCTTCACCGGATCTCCTACTAAAAACAAGTGCAGTAAAGTAAGATTATTAAGTTTTTATCATAAATATTAAATTATTTTCATTTTTTTTGAATTTTATAATTTTTTTTTTTAGAATTGCCGAAATACCTTCCTTCACTTGATGTTTTTAACTCTTTAAAACTTAAAGCGAAAAAAAATAAATAAAAACTGGCGACAATGGGATGCAAATGATATCGACAGAATAAGACTCAGCAAAAAGTTCGCTTTGTGTAATCGAATTCGGATGAATTTCATTGGGAGCAACACCGATATAGCACATTCTCACAAGCACACATATACACAAATAATATACAGTTACGCAAAATTGGTTTCTCCACAAGTTCGTCGCTTCACCGGAAGTTCACTTGTGGTGGGCGCGCTTCCGTTTTTGAAAAATTTATCGATTCGTTTAAAAGTGATTTGCATGCATAAAACTGCTCGCACATACCAGGGACCAAATAAATCGCTTGCAGGGTTTTTTTTTTTGCTCCTTTTTTCATATGTACGTAGTTGCAATGCTTAGGTCATTGTTACCAGATTTTTGTTAAGACTTAAAAAATTCATCATATTTTAATTTGTGTCTCCGATATAACCTAAATATTACTGTATAATTTTTATTACATTCTTCAAGAAGATTAAACTAGTTTGGAACTACACCCCAAATAGTTTAAAACTAAAATGGACTCAACTACTTCACTTATATGAAACACAATTAGTTCGTTTATCATGGGCTTGTCATAGGATCGAGTAAATTGACTCGGACTATATTCGATTAAGACTGGTTCTGAATAAGCTTATATAGGCGGTAAACATGATCATTAACCAATCATAATTTTGAAAGACAAATGGACCAAAATGGTTCAATATAAAAATCCGAAAAAATTATGCAGCCATTTTTATACAATTGGAGCCGATTGACGACTTTCATGTTTTGCATTTCTGACACCAAACGCTACCTACATATCTCAAGATGAACCGGAGATTGTTTTAGTTGACATCTTAATCGCTTAATAGTAAAGAAATTAATTTTGAACGAACCTTAACCTGCAAAATTTCCGAACTTAAAGCTGAATTATCTGTTTTGAACTATTGAATTCAAACTACCATAACTTCGTCAATTCATATCGTTTTTTCTGCATTCCCTTTATCCTTTATCCAATGATATCAAAAACTCGTTTCTATCCAACGGGACCCATTTTACAAAAACCTTCAACATAGAAATTAAGGTTGAAATAAGAATTTGTTTATTCTTCGCTTTTCCACGTGGAATGCTAGAAATGATCATAGCAGAAAATTGGCAGATGTCGATAAGAGGACATGGCATGTCCATTATAAACAAAAAACTGTAAATCTCTATACTGAGAACTATTTGACACCTATATGCCAGCAAAATTTGCGATAAAAACAGATTGATTACACATAATTATATACAAAGAGTTTTTTCATGCAGCTAAGGATTATTTCGGATGTAATTTTCTACGCAGAATTTGAATCCGATGTCAGAATTGGAACTACACCTCAGGATTTTGAGATATCTGAGGTGAAGTATACGATGAATCACTATTTTGGCTATTTGTGAGGTTATATGCAGACTGCACAAAATTTTTGTTATTTTTTTACTTCACTCATTTAGTACTACTCTTTACCTTCAAGATAAGCTCTTGAAAGGGCAGGAAGTAAGCGTCGTATGGTACCATGATGAATTAGATAAAAAACTAAAAAAATCATCCAACCTTAAAAAACAATAATTTTTCGTATATTTAACCTCAAATATATCCAAGTCCTGAGGTGATGTACCAATTCTAACCTCGGACTCGGATTCTCCGCAAAAATTTACTTCTGAAATGGACATTATCTCCCCAGAAAATTTCACAACCCCTTTATTTGGAAGTGTGTGTTATTCACAAAATCGCGGATTTTGGTAAAATAAGCAATTGCTGAATGTTTTTATATACATATATGTAGTATATCATAGCAGGGCTTCCTTGTGCAGCCAAAGACTTAATGTTTATATCCCACATTTTTAATGATGCGGTACTGAAGATACACCCATACTAGTTAATAAGAATTTTTCAAAGCACTTTGCTCTGTGCAGTCTAGTCCATTATAATATTGTGGGATTCGTAGAGTTACTAAACACTAGGTTCGCCTTGTGGCCGAAATTCGACCACTTCAATTTGACTTTAAGTGCCACAGCCCACTTGAAAATAAAAGGACATATTATCGTTCCTTAGTGTTAACCCTATCTCCCTACAGAATTTCATGAAAATCGATGCTGCAGTTCAGCTGTGAGAGCATACTTTTTATTTAGGGGCGTAGCATCGCCCACTTTCAACATAAAAACGTATTAGTTTTACTTAAATCAGTTCATTAAATCTGCTGGAAAAGAGAGTCAAAGTTTTCTGCTGCTTATTAATAGTATATAGATTTTTCTAATTACTTTCTCAATCTGGCAACACTGTGAAGTGCATACATACACACAGAGCATGTCACATAAAACAATTGCAAATAATCCATTTTCATATATGAAATTTTTGCAATTTTTTTAGTTTCATTGTTTCCGGTAAAAGCAGCAGCAGCAATCGAAGAAGCAGAGAAAGGAAGTCGTAAGGACATGAAAGGTTGCTACGTCTACCACTATCGTTGCGCGCTCTTTCGCATGTTCATTCACTTTCGCGAAAGAGTTCATCGATGTGCGTGTGTGTGTGTATGTGTTGAGCCCATTTTGTGCCCATTTTTTGTCATTTATTCAGTGGCGCATTTTTAGCCTCAATCGTCGTCGTTGGTCTTTTTCCTGTGTTTTTCTCGTTGATTTCTTCGATTGAATAAAGGGCATGAATAAAACGAGAAAAGGAACAACACTAACCAGTGTAGCTGCCTTTTGTGTGCGTTTTTAACTTTTTATTGCTTACTCGCGCGTAAATCGTCAGTGTACGCAAATATATATGCACACACACACATGTTTGCATTTATATTTTTTCCCTATTTTTACATGTCCTTAATGTGTGTGTGTCTGTACTTTCATATGCGTGAGCGTTTCTGTGACTGTATGTTTAATAAAAATAAATTCAATTTTAAGTTCTTCACTTTAAATTGCACGCGAAATGAAAATTTATGTGTGCGATTTATTTATTTCTTTTTATTTTGTACTCTTGAAAGGAGCATGAAAGTAACATGAAGTTGAACGAAAAGGAAAATTGATTTATGTCCTCGCACAGTGGCACAATTAAGGGAATGCTTAATGTGCATACGAACACTTTAACATTATCCGAAGTTGTTGCCATATTTCATTGTCTTATGCACTCCAAAAATGTACTTTATTTCATAATTATCTTTCTTTTATTTAAATAGAGGAAAACGATGGAAAAATGGTCATGACAAAAGAATATACTTAGCGGTAATAGATTTGGTATAGTTGTTCCTTTGGAACAAATTCAATACCTGCAATCGGTAATAGATTTGTTTTAAAGTATTGAAATATTGATAAAATATCTTTTTTTTATTGTCATTATCATTATCATTGTCCATTGTCCATTGTCCATTGTCCATTGTCCATTGTCCATTGTCCATTGTCCATTGTCCATTGTCCATTGTCCATTGTCCATTGTCCATTGTCCATTGTCCATTGTCCATTGTCCATTGTCCATTGTCCATTGTCCATTTTCCATTGTCCATTGTCCATTGCCCATTGTCCATTGTCATTGTCATTGTCATTGTCATTGTCATTGCATTGTCATTATCATTATCATTGTCATTGGTCTTGGCCTAAGAAATAGAAGAGTAATGATTTTTTATTCGAAAGGAGCACGGCACTCCTATTAATGACCAAGACCAATGTCAACATTAAGACTGCTATAATCTTGAGCACTAAAAAGTATTGGTTTTGACCTCAAAAAACAACCAAGACCTAGCTGACTTAGTTCTATCAGATAGGTTTTTTCAATACTCAATGGTTGGAGCATACTATGTAAGTAATTTTATTATTGGGTGTACAACTTAATTTTTTAGCGAAATTTGATGTTTTATTGAGGAAAAATATTACAATATATTTTATTCAAAGTATTGTCCATTGGAAGCTACAACATTTCCCCATCTTTCAAGCAATTTATGAATTCCATCCCAAAAAAATTGCGCCGGCTTGGCGGCCAAAAATGAATCGAGCCAATTTTCGATATCTTGAACTTAAGTGAAGCGTATTCCTGATAGGGCATTCTGCATCGATCGGAACAAATGGTAGTCTGATGGTGCAAGGTCTGGGCTATAAGGCGGGTGAGGCAAAATTTCCCATCCGTTGTTTTCCAGGTAATTTTTGCCTGGGGCAGCAATATGTGGCCGAGCGTTGTCATGATGAAAAATTATTGCTTCGTGTCTGGTCGCATTTTCCGGGCGTTTTTCGATGATGGCACGCTTCAAACGTACTAATTGTGTTCGATAGAGGTCACCTGTGAGCATTACAGAGCATTACCTTGGCACCATGGATATTTGCCTTTGGCTGGGAAGGTCTTGGTTGTCCGGGCTTCATATATGAATGTTTGCGTTTCGGGTTGTCGTAATGGATCCATTTTTCATCCCCAGTCACGATCCGATGGAAAAATGACTTTTGGCAGCAGTTTTCTTTGCAAAAAAATTACCTAACAGAACCTCCCGCAAATGCTGTCTTTTTCTTCAATTTTCGAAGTTATTCATCGTGAAAAATAATAATGATGCACACAAGATAAAATTGTTTTGTTGACTGATTTTGACAGCTGTCAAATGTACCTTCAAAATGACATATATATAAAGTTCGAGCTTTCACGATATTTGTTAGTACGGACATCCACCGTCAAATTCCGGTTTTTAAGTTGTACACCCAATAGTTTAACATTTTTATGTTTGTTTTGTATCATAATAAATCCCTAACATGTTCCACTGTTGAATTGCAATTGAAGAACGGCTTCTGCTTCTTCAGTAACATAGCAATTGTGTCTCTTTCTTGCTCTTCTTACATTATCTTCCACTGCCACTTTAAACCCCAATACTTATCAGTTGCTCATTGACATGTCGTTTCGTCGTCGCAGCAAATGACTGCATGTTGCCAACAGTGTTGTCAGCGACAGACGCAAAATCAGCGTTTATCCCTTTATATGCGCGCTGGCTGCTTTTGAGCTGCTTTTCAAATTTGCTACTCTTTTATTTCGTAAATCCTTCTGACACGTAAAGAAATCCTTTTAAACAGCTTCAGATCTTTGTATCCTATTTTTTTTTTTTGAGTTTTCCTATACCCTTTGGTTTTGTATTCTCATAAGAGGGTTCAATATACGCACATTTTTGACAAAATCAGCAAAATTAAATTGCAAAAAAAGAGGGTTAACGAAAAATAAAAATAAAAAAATTGCAATGTACAACAGAATTTAAGCGATGCTTAAAATTGTAATAAATTTAAAATGTTTGTTTTAAGCAAAAGGACTGTACTATATACATATGACAGTGTAAATAAAATAAATGTTGCTGAAAATACATACACATGTAGGTACATATATTTGTACAGAAATATTAATTTGAAGGTCACAATGCGTTTCCCGACACTTTTAGTTATAGCCAGTAACATCGCACAAACTTTAAATGCCGTTTTGACGAAGTTTGACAAGTAGGCACCGTACAAGATGGGCATTCACAAATCAAAGACTTCGGATAGCTATTGTCTTCCTCTTAAACTATATTTTATCTTGACTTTTCTAATTGGATCATTACTTTCCTAATTATCACCCATTAAAGTGTAGGCATCTCAATTTCATACAAATATAATTTGGTTCTTTGTAATCAGTTGAAATATCTTTATTTCAATGGATGATAGCTAGAAAAGTGAAGAAGATTTAGAGACAAATGATTCTCTTAACGTTCCAATGCAATATGACAGCGTGGATATTATAATGACACTATAGTGTCCATATACCAAAAAATTAAAATCCAAATCCTTGGAAGTCAACCCCAAGGCTTGCTTTTAAGCTATTCATATTCGGAAACAACAATTAATTTTTCTTTTCTTCAAACTACTATTCGTATTAGATGCAAAGGGCCAAAATAAATTTTCTTCATCAAATTTGATCCTTTTTTATGACTTTTATGTCACTCTATTACTTTCTCAATTTTTGGGCTTCCTTCTTCAATGCCATTTTCAAGATGACATTTGGTCATAAACAATTTGGTTGCATTTTTGGTGAAAGTCCAAGCGTGACCCCCAGACTTCAAGAATGTGTCTTTTCATTCTTTGAAGAATATTTTCAGTTTATTCATCAGCTGGTCAGTAGCAAGCACCAAACTCAGCAATATCAATATTGCAAGCCTTAACAATGAATGATTTTATTCAAAACCGAAGTGCTATAAAACATGTAACATTTGCTTTTAACTAAACTCTTTACATTCGTACTACTGGTTTTCGCATTCAAAATATTTCCCACTAAGTTGCGTTTACTTTACCCTTTGATCTTAATATGCCAATTTATTGTTTGCACATTGTAGAGTTTTCTTGTTTATTGTTTAAATATGGTCGATATAACGTGTGCAAATATTTTAGGCCAAGCAGAAAGAAAACACATACAAAAAAATAAAAGGATACAAAAGAATATAACATACATATTGTCCTTGTTGTCAGAGACACAATATCATCAGCAACGACAACGACGACGCTAGCAACAGGACGTTGCTGCATTGTATGGTTTAAGCTTAGAACTTCTTACGTACGTGTATCGTCTTCGTTTTCTATTCTATGATATGTACCTACCCACTACAAACCTAAGCTTCTCATTTCTGTTCCCCAGGCGTATTACCACGCAAAAGTGAAATAATGAAACAGCATGACATATTCTCCAGAAAAACGTGTAGAGTTGCCAAAGATCGAATTTGTTTAAGTTTTTTTCAAATATAAATGGAAGTGCGAGTTGCATTCTTCTTAAACTGTTGCTAAGCTGTTAACCACTTTATTGGCTAACCAAACTGAAGTCAGCAAAATCCAAAATGCAAAAACACGCATTCACACTATGTTGGTTAGTTTTTTCTCAGTTACTTCAGTTACTTCGTTGTTAACCAAATCAGAAGACTATCCAAACTTTTTTATATTTTTAAATAATAGGGGTTATCGTGCATTCTCTAACGATAACTCCAAATTTGTTATTTAATTTTGTTTTAAAATTTTTGAAATCGCTAAATTTTTAGTATGGTCTTTATGTATTACATATTGTTTTTTTTTTTTATGATGTGATCGTATAGTGCCATAAATTCATTGTTGAACATGGTTCAATAAGCATTTCCAAACTGACTATTAGTCCGTATCGCCTTACAGGCAAAAAAAATCCGCCGTTCCGCCTCTTAAACGATGTATTTTACAAGAAAATTCGGATAAAAATGTTGTTCATCGGCATTTACAGACCTTTCTTAAAGTATGATACATACAGGCCTGATGAGAAGCGGGGTAAGGGGGGATGCCCCCGGGCCCGAAGTTTTTTGGAGGGCCCAGATTCAAGTAGTTTTTTGCAAGCTTGCAAAATAATATTTACGCTCAACTAGAGGAAGTGGGCCCAACCGACGAACACGAAACAAGCGCTTAAGAAAAAGCCAGGGCCCGCACAATTATTTATTTTTTTTTTTTTTGCTTTCAATGGAGAAAAAACAAAGACTATACATCGTCTGCTCACTTGAGCTTTTTGGTCAAATCTAATAAGTTTTTTTGCTTGACTTAACTTACTCCATTTTCATTCTAAGCTACACTAATACATTATTTTCCATATTTTTATTTAAGAACAGAATTTTTTCCAAGTTCATGCTTCTAAACCTTCGAGTGATTTACGGTTCCTCACGGGCCTCTCAAGTAAGGTTGGGTCGCTGAACACGAAAATAGCAATTGTTTAAAGGAAAATTATACAAGACCATTTCATAGCTTATTTTGAAGACAAAAATCAGTACTTCGAGACCAGGGGGTCGATTCTGGTTCAGTGAAAAGTCGAAGTGAAAAGATTTTTTATCACTTCACCGTAAAAGCGATTCTTGTTGTTTAATATTTTAAAAAATGTGAAAAGTTTTTTTACACCTCAAGCAAAAGTTTTCACTGACAAATTCGACAGTGATACAAATTTAATTTAATGAAAAAAAACATAAACAAATCAAAAAAAAAATATTTCAAATGAAGTTTCCTATAAAACATTAACAATAAGTTGATGTAAATGGCCGGAAATTGAAGGTGCTCAATCAGATGGAAAAATTTAAATTGCAAAATATAAGCAATTTTCACCCCACGACCCCGATTGATTCTATATTCGTTTCGCTTCAATTTAACGCCGCTTATTCCATCGCAGTCCAGTTTTAGTTAGTTCAATTAAAAAACTAGAGTTCGTTTTGACCACCTAAAGCAAGTGGACAGCGTGATTTAGATCGGATCCCAAATCAGACAGTCTGTCCTTTGTAGACTCTGAAACTATCCGCCTGAATTTGAATCTCAATCACACTTCGACCCCAAGCATTATCTGTACCAAGTTTCATTCTCTTAGCTAGAACCGTGTGGCCGTAATCGTGGTTTATTCGTATTCTAAAAGTCAATTTCGACCAAGGAGAAGAGTGGTTTAAAACCTTTTCATTAGCATTTATGTATTTGTCAGCACCAAGCACTTACGTTCCATAAGAAGCATCATTTCATTGTATGTCCTAGGGAGTAAGCGCTTACCTCTGCTTAACTAAAAAGAGGTAAGCGTTAATTATTAAAAAAAAAAATTTAAAAAAAAAATAACTGTCCTCTATTGGGATCGAACTCCTCACACAATGCTCCGAAACATTAAAATAGCAAACCCTCTATCACATCAGCTATAGAATCTCATTACGTATGTGTATAAAATTTGTATTCTAAATCAAACTATTTGTCAGCTAGAGAATGTCAGTTAATTTTCACACACCACATTGAAAATTTTATTCAACTCGCTTTTTTCACTTTGTAAAACAGAATCGCTTCAATCGATGAAGTGAAGTGAAAAGATTCGGTGAAAATGAAAGTGATAAATTTTTTTACACTTCACAGTTTCACTGAACCAGAATCGACCCCCAGATCCATACCTTAAAAATTAGTATTTTTAATTAACTTTTTCTTTTTAATTAACATTTAATTTCCTACAACATAGGATTTCCAGAACAAATATTTTGCCATTTGAAATTTACAAAAAATCAATTTCTAGTTAAGTAAATTTTCGTAAAAAATTGATATTTTTGTTCCAAAACAGCAACAAGTTTAATATATAGACCGAAATCTTCAGAGAATATAATGTTGGCCTAGTCATTCTTCACAAAAGTTGAATTAATGACATCTCCGAAAAACCAATAGTCTCGAAGTTACGTGCAGTTAAAATAATTTACCTTTTTTTAGTATATATATTTTTCAAGCATTGATCGAAAACCGGCCGAAATCTTATTTTTTGACTTTTATTTAACAAAACCACAACTTTGCACATTTCACTTATCTCTTGGTCATCCTGTGTGCTAGTATCGAACAAAAAAACCAGCCCGGATTTTCTCTCCACGCCCCTGGTTACATATGTATATCAATATTTATGTCTCAAAGACACCTCTTTTCTTTCTGCAGAGGTTATTGACATCAAGCGCCCCGTTTAAGTTCTTACCCACCGGATCTCAGTTCCTACCATCTAAATGTGTCACTCTAATGTCGGAAAATTAAGGCTCGCAAAAAATCATTAGTCTTTTGCTACGAAAGTATTTCGATTACTCCAAAAGAAATATTTAAAATATTTTTTTTTATTTTTTTTTTTGCTGAAAATAGGTGTCTAGACCTTACCAGAAAAAAAAGTCCGCAGCCGAACCGCCTCTAAAACGATGTATTTTTGCAAGAAAATTCGGAAAATATATTTTTTTTTTTTTTTTGACCAAACGTAGGGGTCGCCCAATAAAGTTTTACATCATATCTTCGGCATTTAAAGTCTGATTTTTAAGCGTGATATATCAATATTTATGCCTCGAAGAGACCAATTTTTGGCCGCAGAGCTGGTCCAGTTGACGTGAAACGTCCCATATATATCGGTTCCGAAGCATAGTTCAAGAATAAAAATTTATAAGCTTGCGCTATCATCAGAAAAATTTGGCTGTAAGGCTGAGTGGCATACCTTTGATGCCAGCTATGGAAAAAGTTCTAACGACGGCCTTGGAGGCACAGTTAAAAAAGAATCTCGAAGAATAAGGATTCAACAGCCCAGAGGTAATCAAATTAAAACACTTCAACAGTTTGAATTGGTGCAGTCAAAATCTGATGGACTTAAGTATTTAACTGAAAAAAATTATATTATAGGAGAAAACATTCTAGAAAAACGGTTTTAATACTTTATATTAACTAAAATCAAAAATTGTTGGCTTATTTGATATGGTTCTTTTCGGTCAGAATTTTGCACCTCACCATTTTAGAAATTTTTGTAAACATACGAAAAATTATATTTTTGCGGTTAGCTGCAGGCAGCAGAAAATTTTTGTTGTTTAATTTTGTATTTTATCATGTTCTTAGTACTACACTTTCTCTTCAAAATAGGCTCTTGAAAGATCCTGCACATTGGTACCTTCAAAAGATATGGCCGATTTAAGGTGACATCATGAAATCCAAACCCTGTATATTTTTTTCCTGTCAACAACAATGAAACTGATATTATTTTTCTTTAAATAAATATTTTTTTGTTTGGTATTGGGGAGATCTGAACCTGGAACCGGTCGTGTGATAGATGCGGACGTTAACGAACTCAGCCACTGCCAAAGTCTATTTGTTTTGAAATAAGCTTATACAACGTTCGTAAGTGTTTTGACTACGTTTCGTTTCTGATTTGGATTTAACTACGTTTCGTGGCGTTTTGACCACGTTTTGTTGCTGATTTGGACTTAACAGCGTTGTTTAAGAAGATTCAGAAGTTAAAATACTCACGATTGTGGTAGAAGCTCGTTGGGCTACGCAAGTAATGCGTTTTTTCGTCGCTCTGTTTACATGATGAGTGAGGTAAAAAAAACCACAAAAAATTTGGGCACAACTCATTAAAAAAAAAAAATTTTAAATGCATATACAATAGAATTTTTATCATCCATTCACGCTTTTATGAAGTAATCTATTGCCATGTACACAAATTGTTTTATTTCAATTTTAATTGCACAGCCTTCTAGAAATCTTCCTTCAAGTGAAGATTTTGCAATGTCCTTTTTTGAATGATTATGAAACAAGATATGCAAATAGCACTCAAGAGCATAACAAGCATTCTAAATTTTATTTAACTATTGGCAACTCTACCTAGACGATACATGCCAGCATTCGGTTATCTTTTGTTCTCTTCCTTGCTTACCCATGCAGCAACATGCACAGGCAAACACACACACACACAGATCCTGCGGCCTTATGCAGATGAGTTGCGGGATTATAAATAATACCGAAATTTCACTTTTAGCCTTTCTTTGCCTTGCAGCTCTACAACTTTTTCCATTCGTTGTTTTGTTCGCTGTATCGTTGTATCGTCGCTGGCCCACTTAATAAAGGTGAGGTTAAATCGTTGTTACCTTTGGGAAATATTTCCGGAAAAAGTGGGACACACATTTTTACATACGCAAAGCTGGCTTAACTCTTACGCCCTTTCTTTCTTTTTTCTGTTTTTTGTCATCTACTTTAACTTGTTCATTTTCCACTATGTCCTGCTGCCGCCGCCGTTACTTCAGTCAGCGTTTTAGCTTTTTGTGTGTGTGTGTGTGTGTGTGTGTGTGTGCGTATTTAATAGGATTTACTAAGGCAATTATGGGTTGAATTGTGTGCGAATTGTGCCTGGGATGTTGTTTCCCAAAAGAGTCATTTTTAATGGGAATTATTGCTGTTTTGTTGTTGCTGGTTATTGCGACAAAATTTGAAGCCGTGTAGCCGAACGAGTAGATTGAAAATAGCAAACAAACAAACAAACGAAACACAACACAAATGTTAAATAGGCCTTTTTTGTGTCTCCATAATGAAAAGTCAATTTGGTTAATTCTCCCGAAGGGGCTTGGCATTGTGCGAAATAAACAGAAATATTGCGGTACGGTATGTTTATAGCAGGATCTGTTTAATTTAGGAAAAGGTGAGACTTTTGCGCCATAAAAGAGTTATCTTTATTGTTGGCATTGTTGTTGTTGTTGTTGTTTGTTTGTTTGTACTTTGGCTTAAGCACCGCTATGCTCTTAAAATTTAATAGAAGTTGGAATGAAGATTCTTATGGAAAAGGGCTTACTCAAAATAATTATGTTCGCCTTAATGAAGCACTACTGATTAATTTAAATATGCCTTAGGAATACAAACTATAGATTATATTAATTTAATTTAAAATACAATTGTGGTTTCACATATCTGTGGCATTGTGACAAAACAAATTACCTCGAAACTGACAATTTTTTCAGGAGAGCATCATTAAATCTCCTCTTTCTATACATTTTTGTTAACCCTAAAATCTGTTTTTTTGGTAAGCAATACTTAACCTTGCGTGAGCTATGAGACACCCTTATATCTTTGTAACTAAAACTTGTAGAGAAGATTACACCAAAATAATCGTATTTATTTTTTATTTTTACGACTAAAATTCTGGAAAATCTCGAGATAGATTGTTTTGTCATAAGTTCATGGATATTAATATACGAGTTAATACTTGATAATTGAAAATAACGAATTGTATGCACTTTTTAGTTAGTTTTGACATTATTCAGTTTTCTTCTTCAGTAGGACTTATGCAGCTGTGAATAAGAATTTTCAAGCTTACTATCTTCCCCTTTTGCATAGATATTTATTAAGAATCCTCAAAATGCTTTAACCAATTGGTAAGTAGAGATAATGCAACCAACCTACATTCAGATACTAAGGATAGTCGGTTCAATAAGAGGACTTTAAACGATTTGACTAAAAACGTACGTATTTTTTATTTGAGTCGAAACCAGTTTTCTTGACCTGTGTGGCATATCGCGGCCTTAGAACAACAGGGTTCTAACTGACATTTTTTGTGAAATTGAGTTATATATGGATTCGTACTAAATAGACCACGCTCTTTCGATTTACTCAAATATTTCTATCTCGTATGGTTTCTGAAATAATTAATGAAATTGAGATGCACAAGATTCGATCTACTCAAAATAAAGTTAGTTTCATAAAGTTCTAACTGCCAGATAGAACTTTGTGTTTCTGTAACAGAGCAGGCAAATTAGAAAAAATCATGTAATTTTGTTAAACACGCGCCGATTTTGAGCCGACATGGCTCATTTTGTTAGTAATTGAACTTAGAAAAAACCAACACTTAAGATTTATGCAGTTTTTGAAAAAAGGTCAAAAAACGGTTCTGGAAAATTGAAGAAATCGAATCGAAGATAGCCATTTTCGATATAACTGCCAACGTTGAATCCAAATCTGGCATCAGAGTTGCTATATCTTATATGGTTTCGGAGATATCCTATCATAAATGTTAAAAAAATGATCAAAAACGCGATTTTTGAGGTTGTTTAGAAGACGCACAAAATTGTTTTTCTCTTTTCTATTGAATGAAGCATAAAGTACTGTTCTTCTTCTTCAAAATGAGATACAAACTGGTCTCGTGTGATTTTTATTTAAAAAGTTATACTCGATTTTAATGTTACATGAAAGTACTTATGTTAATTTTTCGAAAACCGTTTTTCGACCATTTTTCAAAAACTGCATAAATCTTAAGTGTTGGTTTTTTCTAAGACTAATTACTAGTAAAATGAGCCATGTTGGCTCAAAATCGGGGCTTGTTTAACAAAATTACATGATTTTATCTAATTTGCCTGCTCTCTTACAGAAACACAAATTTCTATCTGGCAGTTAGAACTTTGTTTCCCAATATCAAGTTCCTTATCGTTTAGCAACAAAATGCTCGTAACATCGGTTTCTGTAGGCCAATAACTGAATTTTTTTTTAGAATATGCAAAACTTGATGATTCTACTTACGAAGGAAGGAAAATACGTCATTTTCGGCACAGTCAAGTACGTCAAGAAATTATCTTATTAAGCGCTGTTTGTTAAAACCCAATTATTTTAACTAAAAAACAAAAATTAGATCTTTAAGTTTCCAGGAGACTGGCCAGGAGGCTGAGATCTTTTTACTATTCAGTCAAATAAAAAATGCGTTTTTTGAGATATTTAAATTTGAAATTTGGTTAACTTTTTTAGAATTTTCATAAATTTTTCCTTTGCTAAGGAGTGAGATTGAAAAAATCTTAACACACGTTTTACCTAATAATTTTTTTTGGGTGTAAAATTTAAAAATTTCTTTGATCTAGTTATCTTTGAAAAATATGTCAATTATTATTTTTAATGACTAACATGTTGATTTGATGTGAGTTTGATTAAAATGAGTAAAGAAAAAGATTAAAAATTTCAAAAAAAAATTCAAATTGGTCATACAAAAAATTGGCCAAAGAATTGAAGGTCTGCCGTCAAACTGTTTCCAATGTTATTAAACAGTTTCAGAAGAATTTGACATTGATAGGAAACCTGGTTCGGGAAGAAAACAAGGTCCACATGATAGTGGGAAAGCCAAGAAAATTGAAAGCATATTGAAAAGATCTCCAAACACATCTGCTAGAAAAGCTGCCCAGTTAGCCCAGTGCTCTGACTATTTGGTGCGGAAAGTTAAAGCCAGAGCAGGTTTTATTTTGCTGATGCTCGAGGATATGTCGAAGAACAATTTAAAATCCAAAAGCAGACAAAATTTCCTAAAAAATTCCTGTCAAGTCATTTGTTACAGTGGGCTTTATAAATACCAAAATATTCATCAAAGAATGTTTGAAAAAAGACTTGTTCCTTTCATAAGAGAGCACAATGTGACCACATATTTTGGCCTGATTTCTGCCGCAAAGTCCGCAACTTAAGTTACGGCCTTTCAAACTTTATTTCCTCATCGTATTAAGCTAATTTTTATCTATGTTTTTGGCCAATTTTTACGTTTTCCACTTCTCTTACAAATAAAGAATTGCAAACATTACACCCTGTTTTCATATTTTTCATAACTAAAATCATAAAAGGCAGTAACTCCATACAAAAAATATGAAAAATGAAATAGTTTTTATCAGAAAGAAAAGTTGCTGCCTTTTCTGAATAAAAATAAAATTTCGATTTTCTCAAAACTATGAAAAACGAGTTGCGTCTTTTTATAATTTTACCGCAGACTTGGCATCATGCCACTAAGGCAAGAAATTTCTCGAGTGGTACCAAAGTAATAACATAGTTTTTGTACCAAGAGAGGCCAATCTTCCAAATTGTCCGGAGTTAAGACCAATAGAGAGATATTGGGCTCTTGTCAAAAGAAACTTAAAGAGCACAAATAAGGTGTCCCAAAATATCGAAGATTTTTAAAGGAGATGGGCAAACTGTTCCAAAAAGGTGTCTGAAACAACTATCAAATCTCTAATGGCAGGCTTACCAAAAAAGATCCACTAGTTCATAAACAGTGGTTAGATCTATAAAAGTTATATTTTTCTGTAATTTGTAACAAATAATTAAATAAAACAAAAATCAAGATTTTAAGATTTTTTCGATCTCACTCCTTATACCCATCTTTTCTCAAACACGTTAACAATGTGACAAGGCCGACAGGTAGAAAAAACCTTTTCGGGAAAAATAATAATTCGTACGTAGTCAAATCGAGAAAAGTACCATGCTAAAAAGGTGATGGTCGATCTAAAAGTTGGTTCGTTCTCACCAAGAATCTGTTATATGTAAGTATGTACTCTTATGTATACGAAAAGGAACCCACTTCGTATCATTAGGTCACTAAAACTTAGTTACTCTAAATGATATTTATGCAATATAAAATCAATAATTTCCAAATATTTCATAAGTTTACTTCCAAATGACACTAAAATAAACTTTAATTTTCAAGGATTTTTTGTTTATTAGGTATGATGCTCGTCTCAATTTTTCATTTCCCGTACTTCCTTGATTTTATCCCAATTTATTGATAGAAATTTCATTCCATTTCTGCTCATCACACAAACGATTCGTTTAGTAATGCGGTGGATCTAGCCTGACTGTGTCAATACAAAATTGTAGAAACATGGATGGAATATGTACTATGAATGTCAGTTGTTGCTCGTCTACGCGATAATTCCCTGCGGAACTCTAATTGGTGTCATAAATGAAGAAATTGTGAGCAGCAATAGAAAATTGAAAATTTCCAGATAAGGCAGCAACATTGATGAGGATATGTATTCACATTAGAGCACATTTGTGCAATACCACGCGGGATGGCTTATGAATTAAATTGTTAAAGAAATAAATTATTGAAATGGAAAAGTAATTTTTAATTTCGCGCCAGCTCAGTCTTCCACTAATTCTGGGTAAAATTGCCGTTTTAGTTTTGGATGTTTTTAGTGTTTATTAAGATCTTAATAAAAATTAAGGAGTAATTTTACGAGGAATAAATGAAAGAATGAGCTTGAATATATTTATATTAAGTCGACTTATAGTTTTGATTTCATTCTTTGAATTATTTTTTATAAGCAAGTTAAACATGGAATTTCCCCCTTACATCCAAATCAAAAAAGGAAAGGAAAGAAGAAAAAATTGTGAAGGAACAGAGAAATATTGATTTGATCTCTAGAGACATTGAGAAAATTAAGATAGATTGCGACAATATCTGTTCTCTTATGGAGTTTATTCAGCGTAGATATGTACTATTGTTATTATGTGCATGTGGTTGTAATATGTTGACTGACAGATTTAAGAAAAATATTTATTATACCAAATTTTCGAATTCCCAATTGTTAAGTCAACAATGTTTGCCTTCTTAAATACCAAATATTTTCAATTAAAATCCTTTAAAATCCACAAAACAAAACATAAAAAGTCAACGAAACTTAACGAAGCTCAACTCAACTGAACCGTTCTAAAGTCGCCACAATGACATTTTGTTGTTTTCTTGTTGTTGTTTTTTTTTTAAATTTTTTTATTTTCTTTCATTTTAGTATTCGGTTGAGTTAAGTTTCGTTGAGTTTGTTGGGTTTTTGTTTGTTTTGGAGAGGGGCCGACGTTGGCTGGCTGCCATTAGAGGATACATGGGACGAGGGAGCGGGGGATGGGGGGGTTCAAAAAGTTGTGTAAAGTAGTGAATTGAAACTGATTTGCTGTTGCAAATGCGATATTCTTGTTAAGTCGAGTGAATTCCAAGTTTTATTGCATTGAGCAAAAGTTGCCATACCTACAACATCGGCCCATCAGAGCGGGGCGTATCGTCAAGGACGATGTGCCACATGATGAAGATGGATTACATCAGCAGTTGGTATGGTTGCAACGACAACATTAACAACAACAACAGCAGCAGTAGTTGCAGCATGCAGCAGCTTCAAACTCGTTCAACTTGTGCAACACGTAAAACTGGCCCACTTACTAAGTACATGCAACGCATAAAAGTATGCAATAGGAATAAAATTCTGTTGAAAATTAAAGCATACATTTAGGATGATCGTTTCATTCACTTTGCGAAACCTGGCATGATATTTTTATACCCTACACCCAGGGTAGGGGAACTGATGCTATTGTGGTATAGCTAATGTTTAGGTAGAATTTGAAAGAGAACCGTAAGATCAATTTCAGCCAAATTTTTTTATTCTAATCATTGAAGTATTGGCTACAGAATATATTTCAATAAAATGTGTGCAATTTCATTAAAAAAAGTTATTGAGCAAAATCTGAAAAAAGTCAAAAAAGCTGTTTTCAAAAAGTTGGGAGGTAATGTGGTATATATGGTGGCACAATGTGGTATATATACTGATCAGTACTTGTAAAGTGGGCTGGTAATGTGGTATACTTAAGTATGGTAATGTGGTATACTTAACCAAACAACCAAATATAAAGTTTGAAAGGTATGAAATAAGTTCATAATAACATTTACATTGGTACTCAAACTCATAGTTTTTATAAAAAAATAAACAGCAATCAAATAATGTTCAGAATAACAAGAAATATTCATATACCACATTAGCGAATCCCGACTATACCACACTGGCCAATTTTTAGAAATTACAAAATTTTAAAAATAAAATGGGAAACTTTGCGAATTTACACAGTTAAATTCTTATTTCGCAATACTTAGCACTACCTTTATTGAATATAAATAAAACTTCACCAAAAAGCAACTTTTTCTTAACAAAATTTTTTTCCAAAAAATCCGGAAAAAAAAATCAACCACACGCGACTTAAGTTTCGTTCTACTGACACCGGAAAAATTTTGTTTGGTGCATGACAGCAACACATCCCTGGTTTTTCATGTTTTCTGATAGGATAAAAGCAGTGACGTTCACAGGCTCTTTCCCAATTCGGAGATATGCGACCATACCACATTGAAAAACTATACCACAATAGCATCAGTTCCCCTATATTCACTTTGTCCTTCCGTTTGTAATGCAGAGAAGGAGGTGTGGCAGGTATAGAAAAGTATATATATTCTTGATCAGCGTCACCTCCTGAGTCGATATAGCCATGTCCGTCTGTCTGGCTGGCAGGCTGGCTGGTTGGCTGGGTGGCTGGCTGGCTGGGTGGCTGGCTGGCTGGGTGGCTGAGTGTTGAAATACACTTTTTGGGAAAACTGAGCAAGATAATTCAATGAAATTTGGTACACTGCCTCCGTCGTCAAAGTTAGCTCGGGGGATTGAAAACGAGCAAAATCGGTCAACGGGCACGCCTACCGCCCATACAAAAAATATATTCAAAATGCAATTTTAGGAGTATTTTTCACGACAATGCAACCACAATACACATAAGTACTACGAATTGTAAGCGCAAGCTCTGATAAAAAACTGAGCGAATTCAGAAAAGAGGGCGTGGCACCTCCCATTTAAGCAAAAGTTTCAAAACGTTATACTGAAAGCGTTTTTTGAGATATTCGAACCAAATTTGACTCAGACACTAAAAATTATAAATGAAAGCTCTCAGCGAAAATTGGGTGAAATCAGACAAGGGGGCGTGGCACCTCCCATATAAGCAAAAGATTCAAAATGCTATACTGAAAGAGTTTTTTGAGATAATCCAACTAAATTTCACTCTGACACTAAAAACTATAAATTCAAGCTCTGAACAAAAACTGAGAGTACTCGGACAAGAGGGCGTGGCACCTCCCATATAAGCAAAATTTTCAAAATACGGCAGTGTAGGGTATTTATTTTTTGGCCAGGCCAAAATTTACACCCTTACTAGTTTGCATTTAAATTGTGCAGTTTTCTCTTTAAGCTGCATTTTAATTCGGTTTAATTTTTGAATCACGAAATACTTAGTTTGGTTTTTTTTTTTTGTATCCTAGTCTTTTGAATTTTAAAAAAATTATTGGAAATACTAAAACGCTTACATTACTTTGGGAAATTTCACTTCTTGAAAGGGACATTAGCTGACAGAAAAAAAATAATGTGATTACAAGAAGTAGGATGGAATCATTCGAGAACTAAGACAAAATTAAGAAAATGTTTGACATGTTATGTAAAAAATTTTTCTTGAACAAATTTCAATAATCAATTCAGCTATATCTATCGGGTGTAAACGACAAGGTTACAAAGCGTCTGAGTGGTGATAGAGGAGGCCTAGACTTACAAAATTTTTTTCTAAAATGTACCCCAGGGAAGTTAAAGAGAAAAATCAGATTTTCTAACATGTTTTACAAAAAAAATTTTATGGGTCTCCTTAACGTTTTAGAGAACACATTTTTATGAAAAACTTTTAGCAAATTTTATGTGTTTTTTAATGGTGTATTTAGTTTATAAAGT
The DNA here is from genome assembly GCA_951812925.1 of Calliopum simillimum. Lineage (NCBI taxonomy): Eukaryota > Metazoa > Arthropoda > Insecta > Diptera > Lauxaniidae > Calliopum > Calliopum simillimum. The sequence continues at coordinate 63,191,363 of OX638369.1, read as the reverse complement.
TTAAATGGATTTTGCAAAGTTTTGGACCTTTAAATTTGATATTTTAAATTGTTTCCTTCTTTTTGACTTTAGTGGCCATTTTAGTAAGAAAAGGGTTTTATTAATATCCCCTTTTTTTAATTCTGGTGAAATTTCCTTTATTTCAGTAGTACATTTGTTATACCAGTTTTTTTCGAATTGATAAGAAAAAAAAAAAACTTGATTTAACAGCACACGCGATGAACAGATTGTTCTTGAAAAGAATATTTTTCTGACTTCAAATTAAAAAATGGTATGACAAGAGCACCACCGAGTTAAAGGAAATTTGACAAAAATTTAAAAAAAATAATTATAAAAAGTTATGTCACATTTTTCATACTAAAATGGCTGCCAAATACAAAAAGCAGGAAAAAAATTTAAAATTTAAGCTTAAAGGTCCACAACTTTGCAAAATTCTTTTAAACTCTATAAATCAAACACATTCTTAAAAAACTCATACAATTAGCTAAAAGCTTCCCATTAAAAAGTTTTCTCTAAAGCTTTAGAGTGAACCAAGAACATTTTTTTTTTTGTGAAATAAGTCAGAAATTCAGATTTCTCCCTGTAGATGCTCACGCGTACACTCTAGACCCCACCAGGTGCAATTTTTTTCTCCTCTATCACCCTGTTTACTTATTTAGGCTTAATGTTACAATTTAAAATATTGATTTGAGTACCTTTGCTTCTTTCAAAAACAATTTTAATTATTATGATTAACTACTTATTTCAATGGAAAGATTGGCTTATAAGAACATTCTCTTTGCATGGCATTTAGTAAGACATTCATATAAACACGCCTTCCTTTATGTGTATGTCGCTGGTTTGCATTACCCTTTGTAAAATTAATACACAGCAAGAAAATCAGTTACGATAATCAAAACGATAAAAAAACTGGAATTCTCAAATCCAAAGTTTATTTTCTGTTGAAACAACATACACGCACGTGTCGTATACATTTGTAAGTATATGCATTTAAATTGTACATGTAATAGTGCCAATAGGGTTCATACCATTCTTAAACGGTTATTTATTTAGTAGACTTATCAATATTTCCAAAGAACATTAGACTGAGCACTATTTACTGCAAGCATAATCGAAAACAAAGATTTACTTGTCCATCTCAATATGTGAAGCGAGGCGTTGAGCTGGTGCTGTCAAAAAACAAGTAAACAAACGAATCAGCTGTTTACTTAATACAGAAACTTTCGTCTGTCAGGGTAAATTTCTCTATTGCATTAGCAAGTTTATAATCTAGATTAATGCTATCGTCTGTCTACGCTATAATGTACAAACGTCGGAATAATTATTCTGAGAAAATCGCTTTGCTTAAAACTGTCAAATAACGGTGCGAAAATGATGCTCAAAAGAAAGACCATATTTATACACCTTTATGCATACCAAATGTTTTGTCGTTTACCGTAAAACAGTGGTTATACGAAGTTGATGTCAAAATACTTATTGCAACGACAAAATTCGTTATTTGCTTGCATTCTTATCAGCAGAAAAAGCCCACCATTTTCAGTGTAATTTTTTTTCATATATTTCGGCAAATAAAAAAAAAAAATCATCACAAAATCTTCTAATATTGAAATAGCAAAATTTTTACAGTTTTGCTTATAAAACAAAAAATACCATGCGGATTCTCAATTGCTATATCTTGAATTAAAGGTAAGGATATGAGCACCATTTCATAATAAGATGGTTTTTTCATAAAATCTCAAAATTTCATATTAAACGCTAACTTTAAACTTTGAGGAGCCATGAAATGAAAAAAATCACTGATACACAAATTCGGTAAAATATGTGTCTATTATTTTTCATAACCTATCAGAAAAACTTTATGAGACCCCAGGGACATTTTTTGTGTTGCACTGTGTTATTATAATTTTTTTATGTCTCAATGTTTCATGTCTCAATCCCAGAGTGTGGTACCAACTAACAATTTGGCAATTTTTCACAGCAGACGGCATTAGAGAGCCTTATGATTTATCCATACAGGCGATCCTGTTCAGAGAGTTTATCCGTGTCCAATAGCATAATCGCTAAAGCACCGCGTTTTCTTTCATTAGAAAACCGGAGTCACGGGTTCAAGTACGGCTTCCGACACGATTTAACTAAAACTGATCCGATGAGGCTATTTACATGTTTATATATGGAAATATATAAATATGTATGTGGAAATAGCAGAAACATATGTAGTCAATTTTCATGTTAGCACTTGCTTGCGTCTGTTGTTGAAAAATTGTAAAAGGACTGTTTAATACGTTCAATATAAATTTATCATACTTCAGTAAAATTGTTGGTACGGAAAACATTGTCATTATGTTACTACGTCTGATCAAATAAAAGCTCATAAATAATAAAACCACAAAAAATTACAATACTCCCTTTCAAAATAAAGAATTCCATACGATTTCGTTTTTGAAGGCAACATTGTTTTCGAACCTTCACCGTCACTATGCATTTTGAGATTACACTCGTACTAAGTACACTTGCATTCATAAACAAAGATATCAAGATGTTCAGTCCTTAATACCATATCTAAGGATCAGTATAATTTTCTACAGTAAGGATTCTAGAAAATTGCTTTATACAACAAAAGGCAGCAACAATGAATGAAAAGAAAATTACAAAATTGAAGAATAGAACAAAAAACAAAAAGAGTAGGTTGTTGATGAAAGAAAACAAGAAAGAAAAAAAACATTTGAAAGTGGAAAACTACAGTGCGAAAAACAATGCAAAATATACAAGAGGTTAAACGTAATGTGGGAGGAAATAAAAACTGAGGTTGAGGCGATTGGAGGACCGACCATGTACGTGGGCGTAGGTTAGGCGCTGATGGCATAAAAATTAAAGAGTTTTTGCTGTTCTTTTTTTATTGTAAATGAAACCATAGAGAAAATTTTACGTTTAATTGTGAAATTGAAACAGCAAAAGAACAAGAGAACAAATACAGGAATAGAAGAAGAAACTATTAAGGGTACTATCTTTGGCTTGGCTGAAAATAAAATACCCTACACTGTATTCCGAATAATTTTGTCAAAATTTAATGTTGGACTTGCCCAAATTAAGTATTTAGTAGCATTGATTTTAAATAATCTTTTGTATAGCGTTATTAAGTCACTACCTCTTAACCAAATTTGATAAGTTTTTGTACAGACCAAAATCTGCATTTTAAAGATATTAATTGTATAGGAAGTGCCACGCCCTCTTGTTCGAATTCAACAAAATTTTGTTTTGAGCTTTCCTTGATTGTTTGCAGTATTTGTGTATATGAAGCAAAACATGCCAAGCATACCAGCTGAAAATTTTTTTGTCTCTGATTTCGCTCAAATTTGGCAATATGGTAGATTTGGTGTGCAAGAACAATAATACGGGAGAATTTGGCCCTGCTACCATATGTTGTTAAAATACATGGTATTGAAGTTGGCGTTTTTAGTCATTTTCATGAAAAGGGTGTTTTTTAAAAATTTATAGCTTACACTAAAGTTTGTAAATTGGCATATTTAAGTAACTAGCCCCATTCATTTTTAAGTGGTCTTTTTATAAAAAAATTATTTTTAGACTTTAAAATACTTTTGACTTAAAAAAAAACCCTTAAATTTTTTTTAAAATACTTCAAATTAAAGCACAATTTATAAGCTTTAAAATGATGTAAGACTCAAGATGGGATTCGGTCGCTAGATGAGAGTTTTTGGCTTTTTAACGCCCGCGGCAGGCAAAATTCTTTGTTAACTCAAGAGGAAGGCTTCTTCTTGCACATCGGATCTACCATATTGCCAAATTTGAGCGAAATCGGAGACAAAAAAATGTTCAGCTGGTACACTTGGCGTGTTTTGCTTCATATATAAGCTGCATTATCATCAATGCATATTGCGTTCTAAATCTTTTTTTTTTTTCGTATTGGCGGTAGGCGTGTCCGCTATTCATTTCCAGTCCAGCGAACGTATTTTAACGACGTACACAACGCACAAAATTTCAGCTATTTATCTTGGTTTGTTTTTTCATGAGAATGGTTTTTACAAAAGAAGGACTGTTTATACTTTCTTATGCGTGTTGTGCCTCTTTCTCTGCGTTACAAATGAAAGGACATAGTGAGATATCCTGGTTGTAGAGTATAAAGAAAAAAGGGATATCCAGAAATAAATTAAAAAAGAACAGCAATTGCGCTTTTGTCATTTTGATATACATTTTTTTTTTTATTTTTGAAATAAGTTACATCAAAGGCATAGATTACAACGCATTAAATTGCATTGATTATGCAAATTTTTATGCAACAGTAACATTTCGTTGTCATACATATCAATTTCATTTAACTATTATTTGCGTACATACATAGGTACTAACAGTAATTAATTTTAGAGCACTGCAAAGGAGGGGGTATCGTCATTATAAAAAATCGGCCCACTCTTAGTAAGAATTCATGTTGAATTTAACCATATACGCTTGAATGTGTTACATTGATTTCCACTTTCATAGGGACTCAAGTGGTTACTTGGGAGTTTTTAGTAATGTAATAAATAAGTAATGCACGACTATGTAAAATAATGGACTTAAAAAACGGATTTGAAAAAAAAATTATTTTTCTTTTTCCTCATAAATATTTGCAAGCTTTGCGGTATACCTGTTACAACTTTTATTTAGAGATCTTCAGACTGAAGGGACAGTAGAAAATAAAGTCCAATGTAATAACGCCCAAAAACAAAAACGAAATAAATTATTTTCATATAAATTTGGGCGATAATTATTTTGAAAGCAACGCCTAAAGTTCCGGCTTTATTTCTTTAAAAATTTGAGCTGTATTTAATTAAAAAAAAACACGAAATAAAACCCAGTAACAAAAAATGAAATAACGACCAAATTACAATACTTTCATATAAATAAATCTTAGGCGTAATTTCCAAAATAATTAACTCCCAAATTTATATAAAAATATTTTGGGTGTTATTTCGTTTTTTGTTTTTTGGCGTTATTTTATGTTTGGGCGATATTTCATTTCAATAATTTTGTGTTATTTAATTTTTTTATTATTTGCATTTTTTTTGCGTTGTTTCGTACTGCCGACTAGAGCTGCCGGATCACGTGAATTCGTACTACACGTGATCACGTGAATTCACGTACAGGGGTACGAAATCACGTACCCCCAAATCACGTGAATTTGAGGTTCGCAAAGGTACGTGAATTTGGTAAAGTTCGTACCTTTGATACGAACTTCGTACCTCGTACTTTTCGTACCTCGTACTTTTCGTACCTCGTACTTTTCGTACCTCGTACTTCGTACTTTTCGTACCTCGTGCTTCGTACTTTTCGTACCTCGTACTTTTCGTACCCCATTTGAGATAGTACGGATATGCCACGCCCACTATTTAACGATTGATCGAAAAAAAATTTAACACGTTATATCTCGAAAACTATTGACGCTATTTCCATGAAATTTGGTAGGTAGGTGCACCACATAATTATCATCCGCTGACCAAAAAACGGGCGTAATCGGACAATGCCACGCCTACTTTTTAACGATTCAAAGAATCGGCAATTTAAAACGCTATATCTCCCAAAATATAAAAGCTATTTCGATGAAATTTGCTAGGTAGGTGCGCCACATAACTACCATCCGCTGACCAAAAAGTTGGCGTGATCGGACAATGCCACGCCTACTTTTTAACGATTCAAAGAATCGGCACTTTAAAACGCTATATCTCCTAAAATATAAGAGCTATTTCGATGAAATTTGATAGGCAGGTGCTCCACATAATTATCATCCACTGACCAAAAAGTGGGCGTGATCGGACAATGCCGCGCCTACTTTTTAACGATTCAAAGAATCGGCACCCTAAAACGCTATATCTCCCAATATATAAAAGCTATTTCGATGAAATTTGCTAGGTAGGTGCGCCACATAATTACCATCCGCTGACCACAAAGTGGGCGTGATCGGACAATGCCACGCCTACTTTTTAACGATTCAAAGAATCGGCAATTTAAAACGCTATATCTCCCAAAATATAAAAGCTATTTCGATGAAATTTGCTAGGTAGGTGCGCCACATAATTACCATCCGCTGACCAAAAAGTTGGCATGATCGGACAATGCCACGCCTACTTTTTAACGCTTCAAAGAATCGGCACTTTAAAACGCTATATCTCCCAAAATATAAAAGCTATTTCGATGAAATTTGCTAGGTAGGTGCGCCACATAATTACCATCCGTTGACCAAAAAGTGGGCGTGATCGGACAATTCCACGCCTACTTTTTAACGATTCAAAGAATCGGCACTTTCATACGCTATATCTCCCAAAATATAAAAGCTATTTCGATGAAATTTGATAGGTAGGTGCACCACATAATTATCATCCGCTGACCAAAAAGTGGGCGTGAAGAATGGACAATTTAAAACGCTATTGCTCCTTAAATAGCTATTTCGATGATATTAAAAATTACAATTATGTATGTGTATTAGTTGGAAAATTTTGTGAAAAGTATGAAGCAACCCTAAAAATACATTTGGAATTCTCAGCTAAATAAACTTTAGTTAGAAAGAAAATTTTACGAAAAAAAATGTGTCAGGTTTGTTTGGCAAGTGAAGAAATTTTGTTTAATCAGTTTTACTGCCACAGTTAGAAACTCTTAAAAGGCTGTGATCATCTCACTTTTTTCGAAATTTGCAGTTGGGTTCTCTGATTTTTATAAAAATTCACAGAGATGTTCTAAGTGCTTGGCAGGGAGACCTCTCATTATTAGTTTTGCGAAAATTTTTTGGAAAATTGATTTTTAAGATTTTTCAAAACATGGCCGTCATTTCGTCAATACTTATTTTTATGATTCATATAGGAAATATTGGTTCTTTTGGTATAGCTTCTATTTTCTAAGTAATGGAAGTTATATCCTTGTGCTTTGAAATTTTTTTTTTGGCCACCTAGTGGGTGTAAATGAAAGCACAAAACAAAGTTAAAAAAATTGTCACGTGACTTTTTAGAAAAAAAGTTCCTGTGGCCCTCGCAGCCATTTAGCGCAAAACAAGTCTTCTACAAAATGTTTGTATTTCATTCACCTTTTTGTAAAAAAAAAATAAAAAAATAAAAAGAACATTATTTTGAGATAATCAACTTTTAAGATTTTTCAAAAAATGGCCGCCATTCTGTAAATTTTCAAAATTTTCCAAATTTAAAAATGGAAAATAAATTAACGTTTAAAATGCTACAAGAATCCGAAAACAAAAAATTAAAAAATTTATTTTTGACAAAATGGCGGGACTTAGAAAAAAAATTGCATCGATTTTTCGCAAAAACACCACTTGAACACTCTGAAGTTCCATGCCCATAACTTGGAAAAAAAATTATTTTTCGAAAAACTAATAATGAGAGGTCTCTATGCTAAGCACTTAGAACATCTCTGTGAATTTTTATAAAAATCAGAGAACCCAACTGCAAATTTCGAAAAAAGTGAGATGATCACAGCCAAAAGAGAAGTGTAATTTCAGTCTAATTTTGTAAAAAAAACGAGATTTTAACACAAAAACACTTTGTCAAAGGTAGGCGTGGCATTGTCCGATCACCGGATCAGCGGATGCTAATTATGTGGAGCACCTATCTACCAAATTTCATGGAAATAGCTTGTATGTTTTGGGAGATATAGCGTTTTAAATCGCCGATTCTTTGAATCGTTTGAAAGTAGGCGTGACATTGTCCGATTACGCCCACTTTATGGTCAGCGGATGGTAATTGTGTGGTGCAACTACCTACCTTGTATATTTTAGGAGCTATAGAGTTTTAAATTGTCCATTCTTCGAATCGTTAAAAGTAGGCGTGGCATTGTCCGATCGCGCCCACTTTTTCGTCAGCGGATGCTAATTATGTGGAGCACCTACCTACCAAATTTCATCGAAATACCTTGCATATTTTAGGAGCTATAGCGTTTTAAAGTGCCGATTCTTTGAATCGTTAAAAAGTAGGCGTGGCATTGTCCGATCACGCCCACTTTTTGGTCAGCGGATGCTAATTATGTGGAGCACCTACCTACCAAATTTCATGTAAATAGCGTCCATAGTTTTCGAGATATAACGTGTTAAATTTTTTTTCGATCAAATGGGGTACGAAAAGTACGAAGTACGTGGTACGAAAAGTACGAAGTATGAGGTACGAAAAGTACGAAGTATGAGGTACGAAATGTACGAAGTACGAGGTACGAAAAGTACGAGGTACGAATAGTACGAAGTTCGTATCAAAAGTACGAACTTTACCAAATTCACGTACCTGTGCGAACCTCAAATTCACGTGAATTGGAGGTACGTGATTTCGTACCTTTAAAGTACGAAGTTCGTACTCACGTGATCACGTTCGAACAGAAACAGACAGCTCTACTGCCGACGCGTTGGAAGGCAGTTTAATAATCATGACTTACATCAAGTTACAATAAAGTGTAATGTTATTTAATCGCATTATGTACATATGTATTTATGTATGAAGGTCCTTCATTGAAGGACGGCTCTAAAATTAAAGTTGCTCGGAATTTCAAAGGATAAAAGTCAAAAATACAATATAATAATAAAATCAGTTAATTTAAAAATCAAAAAGAAATAATTCTTTTTGATTTTGATATTTAATAAATTTGCCAGAGTTAACGTATGGGAAAAGGGGGAGGTTTCGACACTCTAACAAAAAATTCCATATATCTTCCAAATGCAATTGTGCATGTTATTTTGAATACACAAAAACTATTCATAAATATGTGTGCTTCTTTTATAAATTACAAAAAAATCGATATGTTTGCTATTTTCGGAAATGTGACCAATAAACCAAAGTTAAAATAAATGACGAAACCTCCCACTTTTGGGGAAGAGTCGTCAGTCATATAAATTCTTGATTCCCTTGATTTTTTGAAACCTTCAACCTTTTGAATGTAGATGGTAAAAGACGAATTGCTTCCAGTGATACAATAGGAGAACGGAAATCAGGGATGTCGTCTTCAATCGGAGCCATATCCAGCAAATCTTTCGGACCAGGAAGGTCAGGGCCTTGAACGAGTTCGAGACATGATTCAGGCTGATTCTATATTTAAATTTTATAGTAAAATAGATTTCCACACTCAGGAACATTCTTTGGTTTTGAAAATGGTTTTATATTCATCAAATGTTCTCTGAAATGGTAAAAATGGTACAAACACACTGTTTTTGCAGGAGAAAAAAATTTCGACCAACTTTAGTTTTTTCCATACAAACCTGAACCAGTCTAATGTACACTCCACATTTCAAAAGATTTCCGTAAAAAAATTTTAAGAAAAAAAAAATTGATTTTTATTTTATTGAACTTTTTAGTCATATATTTGCAAAGATCGATTTACATATAAATCTATCAATGCATTTTTCTAACACATAATTATGACAAATCAAGGAACGGATTAAAAACACGGCTATAGTGACATATGTTTCGTCTTTCGCCACAAAGACTCATCAGACTATTTTTGTTGTAATTATAATTATATTTATTTTACTAAATTAATTATAATTGAAAAATTGCAAGTTTGAAAACTTTTTGTGTTTTTGGTCTGGGCGGGAGACGAACCAAGGATCTCCAGGTTGGTAGCAGAAGTCGTTACCACTGCACCAGCCTTGCCCGGCTGCGAAGCCGACTTTTTGCCAGTTTTATTTGTGTGTTAATACGTATTGATATATCATAATTGTTGTTTTGTGTTATTTATTGATATTTGGTATAGTTGTTCCTTTGGAACAAATTCAATACCGATTGCAGGTGTTTCCACCTTATCAGGGCGTGTTCTCCCAAATAACTTTAAGAATTTTTAAGTGTGTTACTTAATGACATTTTATATTGAAAATTGATTTTTATTTTATTGAACTTTTTAGTCATATATTTGCAAAGATCGATTTACATATAAATCTATCAATGCAATTTTTCAATTATAATTAATTTAGTAAAATAAATATAATTATAATTACAACAAAAATAGTCTGATGAGTCTTTGTGGCGAAAGACGAAACATATGTCACTATAGCCGTGTTTTTAATCCGTTCCTTGATTTGTCATAATTATGTGTTAGAAAAATGCATTGATAGATTTATATGTAAATCGATCTTTGCAAATATATGACTAAAAGTTCAATTAAATAAAAAATCAATTTTCAATATAAAATGTCATTAAGTAACACACTTAAAAAATTCTTAAAATTCTTAAAGAAAAAAAAAATTTTAAGAAAAAAATTTGTTTTGGGAAAATTAATTTTAAAGATTTTACAATATTCTTGTAATTTATATGAGAAATATTGTTTTTTTTTTTGGATACCTTATTCTTTTAAGCAATAGAAGTTATATATATTCTTCTGCTTTGAAATTTTTTTTCCGGCTTTTCCGGTAGTGGTAGTACTGTAAAAAAAATTTAAAAAAAAAAAAATAATTTAGAGGAAATCAACTCAAATTTCGAAAATAATGATAATAACATTTACATTGGTTCTCAAAATCATAGTTCTTATTAAAAAGTAAACAGCCATCAAATAATGTTGAGAATATCAAGAAATGTTCATATACCACATTAGCTAAACCCGACTATACCACACTGAACAGTTTTTAGAAATTACAAAATTGTAAAAATTAAATTTGAAACTTTATGTATTTACATAGTTAAACACTTACTGGTCAATATTTTTCACTACCTCAATTGAATATAAATTTAACTTCACCAAAAAGCTACTTTTTCTTTCCAAAATTTTTTTGCAAAAAATCCGCAAAACTACATCGACCACACGCGATTTACGTTTCGTTCAACTGACATCGGAAAAATTTTGTTTAGTCCATGACAGCAACACATTCCTGGTTTTTTATGTTTTCTGACAGGATAAAAGCGGAGATATGCGACCATACCACATTAAAAACTATGCCACAATAGTATCAGTCCTCCTACTATGATGATCACAAGAGATTGAAGCAGCTGCTAAATTTTCAAACATTAAAGGTTAAAATCAAATGAATGTTTACTGACCCTGTAAAATCCAAAAAAAAAAAAAAAAAAACCATCCGTTAAAATCAGTAGCTTCTGCTGTGACAATTGTGAGCGCAGCTATATTAGGGTGATTCAAATTGTAAATTGATTCTGATTTGTAAAGTTTGACCTCCAGAAATATGTATTTTATATACGTATAATAGAAAACAATCATCTTGTACTTTAAAATTTACGGTATATATCATCAAAGTCAAAAACCATTTCAGAAAGAGTGCTGCCATTTTATATTTTCTGCTGAATAAGGTGCTGATTTCGTTCGAAAGTCTGAAACGCAATCGCAAATTCACTTGTTAAGAATCACCAAAACCCATGCTAACGAGTAATGCTGATATACATACATATTTAATCAAATAAAATTTGCACAATTCGTCCTTGTATGTCAATTCGAAACCAATCTCTTGATTAAAAATTTCAAAAGTGAGTCACTTCAGAATTAAAACGTAAAGGCTTTCAAAAACAAATTAAGTTTTGTTGCAAATAGTAAAAATGTTTGCTTTTTTTTAATACTAGACCAGGAAATAAAATGGTATATGTTTTTGGAACCAACATTTTTATTTTATTTTTGAAAATCCTTATTTCAAATAAATAAATAGAAATTCAAGCCTCTGAAAAACTCATAAAAAACATGTTCGTACTCTCCACAGGTCTAGAAACTATACCCCAGAAAAAAATTGAGGTAATAGATATTGTTTCAAAAAATATTTACAATATAGGGACGCCGTCTTTTTTCAGTTGTAGAGAAAATAAAGACATCTTACGAAAAAAGTGCGAAGGCATAAAATGCGTAGAATCGTCCAAACAATACATTTGATTTTGTTTATAATTTTATAATTTAAAAAAACAAAAAAATCATAACATTCCAAAAAATTCCAAAAAAAACACAAGGATTACTTATTTTTGAGGTCATCTTCTTTTTATAGAAATCGTCAGCCCCTCGATTAGGCGATGTTTTTTTTTTTTAAATCGATTCAAAATGAGTCGGAAATATTAAATATTATTTTTCGATATCTCGCTTCGTTTTCGAGATAACGATACTTAAAGAATGCGATGAAACTGAAGAAATTTCAGGAAAATTTAGTTTTACACAGAACAATCCAAAATAAGTCGAAAAAATTAAATTAAATTTTTCAATATCACGCTTCGTTTTCGAGATAACAAGGGAATATTGAAGAAATTTCAAGAAAATTTAGATTTGACAATGTTTTCACATAAAACAACTCAAAATAAGTCTCAAAATTATTTGTGTCGTTTTATCTGAAAGCATCATCCTATCGATGGATCACAGAAATCGACGTCGTGCCGGTTATTTTTTGCCCCTGCGCCCTTTACAGCTGTTTCAAATACCATCTTGGCCAAAAAGTTTCAGAGGTATGACGTATTATATAATGTAGGAGGCGTGATGCCGCCAGTACTTTTAAACTGAAACGTTCTTCTGGGGCCCTATTCTCTAACTTGCTATCTCCTATTCTCCATCGCCAAAAATCTAAAAGTTTAAATTTAGAGATTGTAAGCTAAATTCCGATTCTCGTTGCTAGCAATCTCTAAATTTGTAGCTTATTTTTAGAGATTCAATGCGCCATCTAGTTTTAAATTTCAAATTTGTTCGACTCTAGCGTAAAAATTATATATGAAAATTATAGCTGAATTTTCTCCTAAAGTATTATTTTTGTATTCTCTAAAACTCGTATGCCAAAAATTTTAAGAAAATAAGCTAATTTTTGGAGAAAGCTATTTTGAAAATTATTTATTTTTAATACTCTAATTTTTTACATGGAAAGCAACACAAAAAAAAATCACTGTAGAACAAAATAAAACCGAAAAAAATTTTTTTTCGATATTTTCAGCTTTATAATGTAAATGATAACTGAAATATGTAGTGCTAAAATTTCAAACAGACTATACACAACTTCCCGAATGGAAATAATTTTTTTTTTTTTGTAAGATACAGTAATAAACTATTTTTGTAGAGCCACCCTAATGCACCTGCAATGTTCTTGTTCTTGTTAGCCACTCCTGTAATGTGCAATAAAACAGAACAACAACAACACTGACAAGAGCGACTTGCAAAAGCGAAGCTTTTCTCTGACCTAGAGACACGCGTTTTTTGTTTCAAGTTGAGAATTTTTGGCGGGGTTTCTCGTTCATTTGTTCGTCAGCCGTTGTCGTTGCAAGAACTCGCGAGAAAGTTTTCGTGTTTTTGATTTGATATTTTTTTTTTATTGATTGTCTCCCCGTGTTTTATGGACTAAATTTTAAAACCGGTTTTAAAGAAATTTAAAGAAAAAAGTTAAATTTTTTTTAAAAAAATACTAAAATCCAAAAAAAAAAAAATTTAAATATTTATTGTGCGATTTTAACGTTTGAAAAAAGTGTGACTTTGTGACCCACTGTTTGTCAGTGTAAGACTTGTAACAGAAAAATAATATACTTTTAACTATTTATTAAAAAGAAAAAACCTAAAAAAAAAAGTGAAATTTCCAGCATGTTGACCAGCAGAGCCCAAAACTTTTTTGGAAATCGCCGTTTAATTTTTAATTACTCGGAAAAGCACAATGATATGTATTTGGAGTAAGTTACATAAATATATATGAACAAATTATGGGCTTGTGACTATTGCAGGATAGTTGCTTGTGAATTCCATTGGAACTTTCCGCATAGAATCCGTATCCGAAGATTTTGCGATATTTGAGGTTAGAAAAATGAAAAGGTCAGATGCAGATTGCGCAAATTTTTATTTCTTTTACCGAATTCATCACGTAGTCTTAATCTTTCTCGTCAAAATGAGTTTTTCGAAGGTGGCGTACAGTGCTTCCTTCAAAAGTTATGTCTGATTTAAGGTGGCATCATGGAATCGGTATGGAATTCGTGATGGCATCTTAAAATATCCATTACTTTTAAAGAAATATTGTATATCACCTTTTAAGAGCTCATTTTGAAATAAAATAGTAGTACTATATGTTAAGTTAGGTGGAAAAAATAAAAAAAAAATTGATAATTTTATATTGAACTAATTAAACAGTCATTTTTTGCAATTTTTCAACAACAGACGAAAGCAAGTGTTAACATGGAAATTGATTACATATGTTTCGGCTACTTTCACATACCAATTTATATATTTTCATATATAAACATGTATATAGCCTCATCAGATCAGTTTTAGTTAAATCTTGCCAGAAACCGTACTCGAACCCGTGACTCCGGTTTTCTAATGAAAGAGAACGCGGTGCTTAAGCGATTGTGCTATAGGCCACGAGTAAACTCTCTGAGCAGGATCGCCATTATGCATAACTCATAAGGCTCACTAGCGCCGTCTGTTGTGAAAAATTGCCAAATTGTTAGTTGGTAACACACTCTGGTTTTGAGACATGCTACGCTAGCTACAGACGGCGCTAGTGAGCCTTATGAGTTATGCATAATGGCGATCCTGCTCAGAGAGTTTACTCGTGGCCTATAGCACAATCGCTTAAGCACCGCGTTCTCTTTCATTAGAAAACCGGAGTCACGGGTTCGAGTACGGTTTCTGGCAAGATTTAACTAAAACTGATCTGATGAGGCTATATACATGTTAATATATGAAAATATATAAATATGTATGTGGAAGTAGCCGAAACATATGTAATCAATTTCCATGTTAACACTTGCTTTCGTCTGTTGTTGAAAAATTGCAAAAAATGACTGTTTAATTAGTTCAATATAAAATTATCATACTTCAATTTAGAAAAAGCGCGTTGGTACTTTCATTAGTACTATACAAGCAATAAAAAACAGTCAATAAACTAACTTCATAAAAAAAAAATTGTTTCTGTTTCTAACCTCAAAAATAGCCGTGTTCTTATTTTTAACATCAAATACTTTAAAATTCTAGAGCTGATGGACCAATTCTGACCTCGGATTTGGTTTCTACGCAGAAAGATCCTTCAGAAATTACACTTAACTGCCTTGCAATAAAATCATTGTTGCCCTGCGTTATTCATAGAGTCAACCGATTATGGTAAGCTACACGGTGAGCCTCATGCGATTCTAAGTTTAACAAAAATTAATCCAAAAACTGAGTCAAAAAAAGTTTTCTGTCTGTTTCGGAGTCCGTGCGATTTCAAATATCTAGAAAGACGATCAGCTGGGATTTTCAGGTTTGCACTTTCGTAATCCACAAACAGGCACGCTTAGTTTTTGGATTCATTCTTGACAAACATAGAATTGTTTGAGGCTCAACATAGCGAAGTGAAATTATTTTTAATTTTAATCAAATAAAACTCGTATGGTGATATGGTAAAAATATTTTTGACTGCCTCGTCTGACGGAATCAGCATTTATATAAATATTCTTATTTTTCGATTATCGAACAATTTATTAAAATCCGGAACATAAATATGCTTCAGGCGCACCGTGTTTTTCATAGCGAAAAAAGAGCCGTACTTTTCTTTAAAAAAATTAATATGTATATAAAAAAAAAAGTCCACCGAAGAACCTTGAAAATTTGCAAATGTAAGTCTAGCTTAAAAAAACAAATAAAGAGAACGTGGAGTTGTCTCTTTCGCGTCTGTGGGAAGCCACATTGTGCAATATTTCGCTCTTTAGATTTGTCATTATGACTGAAAAAAGCTAAAGAAACTAAACTAAATAATAGACTGATTCACAAAAAAAAAAACATTTTTGAAATTCCTTAATTATGCTCAAAAATCTGTAAAGGGGGCAAAAAAGTGATCTGAGATTTTTTTTTTTGAAGGTCATTTAGATTTCGCACAACGTCTCAGCTTGAAGCGGTTTTTATTTTATTACGATCTCAACAATTTCAGAATGAGTCGTACGATACAAGAAAGGTGTAAAAAAGCTGTATATGATGATCTCTGAGTCATCCACTATTTATTCTGTCTTACATTTTTGTACGACATGGACCTCCACGACGAGAATGCTTCATGTAGTGTTCCATTTTTACTAATCTTAAACCGTCAGCTATCCAACAGCTTTCTTTTTTTTGATTGGCAACACTTTGCGGCACAAATGGGTATAAGAATTTATGTCGTCGGCAGTATTAGATGTCGTATTCAAACGTACAAAATGACACTCAATGTGTTAAAAAATTTGGGTTTTGAATCTCCGTTTCATTCAATACGCTTTTTCAAGTTTAAAAATAAACTATAATAATAAATAATATATTTAAAAAAAAATTTATTTCGAAAAACCTGGAGATCCTTGGTTCGTCTCCCGCCCAGACCAAAAACACAAAAAGTTTTCAAACTTGCAATGTTTCAATTATAATTAATTTAGTAAAATAAATATAATTATAATTACAACAAAAATAGTCTGATGAGTCTTTGTGGCGAAAGACGAAACATATGTCACTATAGCCGTGTTTTTAATCCGTTCCTTGATTTGTCATAATTATGTGTTAGAAAATGCATTGATAGATTTATATGTAAGTCGATCTTTGCAAATATATGACTAAAAGTTCAATTAAAAAATCAATTTTCGATACATAAAATGTCATTAAGTTACACACTTAAAAATTCTTAAAGAAAAAACTTTTATATATTTTTTATTAACAGAAAAGTAGGTTAAATAGTACTAAATTCCTAGCAAAGATAGTATTTGACAGTAATTAATAGGAATATTATTAAGAAAAACTTTTTGTATTTTTTATAAAAAGATGGTCTGAAAACAAATATAAAAAAAAAACAAATCACGCAGATTACACTAGTTTACAAAAAATTTAAAAAAAAACAAATGTACAAGAAATGTCACATTTTTTTTTTCTGATGCACTTTTATCCTTTTAGCATAGATGGATAGGTTTTTTGAGATATGAATGTTTGAAATTTTTGTTCTTTTTTTAAGGTAGGTTCACTTTCTAAGTCATATCTCAAGCCATAAGCGCCGAATTCGGTTGTATTGTAAATTTTAAACTAAAGGTAATGTAATCGCCTTTAAATGCTTCTTACATAATTTTCCAGACGAATTAGTGGTTTAGGTGTAATGGGTCAAAATATATGAGAAAGTTAGATTTTTTTGGTCAAAATAAAAATTGGAAATTCACATATAAATACACAAAAACAGAAAAAAATTTAAAAAAAATTTCACACGATACTAAAGTATATTTGCAGAAAATCTATTTATAAATATCGGATTAATAACCGATTTAGTGAAGCTACCCAAACTCAAATTTTACTCAATTTTTGTATTTTTCTATTGCATGGGTCCACAAATTTTAAAAATTTTCTTGTTATTCGAACGATTCATTTATATTTTGATAAATTGGGCCGTGGCCAGTGAAAAAATGATTAATTGTTTTTCGCTCATGCAGTGTTGCCGTTTTGGAAAAAAAAAACTATTTTTCAAAACTTGAAATTAATAACACAGCACAACAACGATTTTGTTGCAGGGCAGCTGAAGGTAATTTCAGAAGATTTTAAGATATTTGAGGTTAAAAACACGAACACGGCCATTTTTGAGGTTCGTTGCAGACTGCTCAAATCGTTTTTATTTTTTTTACCCAATTCTTCACGTAGTTCTGAAAAGTGTCGTGCGATGCTTTCTTCAAAAGTTATGGTCGTCAAGTTGGTAAAGTAAACTAAGTCCTTTTTTTCGCGAGCACCTCTAACATAGGTACATAATGTATAAATGATGTAAATATTTTTAAGTTGTGAAAATTATATTTTTTTTAGGATAATCCTTTTGTGTTTAATTTTTTTTTTTTCTGTATTTCTAAATATGTTATAATTCACTTTTTATTGTTGCTGGAGCTTAATGTCAATTTCTGTAATGTTGTTTTTTCTTATTTCTGTTACAGTGCATTTGGTATGAGTGATAAGAGCAGTGCCACTAACAGCCTCCCGAATAGTCCCATACACAACAACAATACATCACTGTTGAACAATAACAATACAAGTCTGTGCAACAATAATAACAACAACAGTATATGTAATGCGAACAAAAATGTCGTCGATGGAGATTCATGTTTCCGCATGGATGCGGATACACCCTTCGAGAAGGAACCCGATCCAGACAACATTAAAATGTTTGTTGGCCAGGTTCCAAAATCGATGGACGAAGGTCAGCTACGCGAAATGTTTGAGGAGTTTGGACGTGTGCATTCGATAAACGTGCTGCGCGACAAAGCGACAGGAATAAGTAAAGGTAAGTGTGTATGCTACAAAAATATTTCAACTTAAATTTCATGTTATGCTACAAAACTGTCTTTGAATATTTACATGCTTCAAGATGATTTGAATCGTTCTTTATAACAAAACCATAAATTGGAAAAATTCATATGTCATAATAATCGGTTATTTGACCGATATAACTTTTTCAACTTACTGCCATCAATTCTACACTATCAAGTTAACTTTTCCTGAAAATAGAGTCCATCTTTTTAATTTGTAACAAAATGTCAGCCAATTTATATTATAGCATTACTTTTGCCCCTTTATGGCAAAAGTAAATATGACGAAAATGGGTCAAAAATAAAATTCGAGAACTATCAAGTGCGTACTCGACCCCTCACGGGCGTTGTAGATCCATTTTATTAAATAGTTTTGTTTCACGAATCGATAGAGAAAGGTTGGAGAAATATTTTGAAAATTATCAAGGGTGTCTCACACCATCTTTTACGAGTTCTTGACCTATTTTTCTAAACAAATTCACTGAACCAATCGATAGGGAAAGGCCGAAGAAAAGTTTTGGACATTATCAGAGTTTTTCCCGACCCTTCTGAGGAGTTTTCGTTCCAGTTAATAGGGATGGGTTGAGGAAAACTATCAGGGGTGTCCCCGACAACATATAAAAAAAATTTGTAGTGTATCCAAATGATAGGAAAAAACCAAAGAATTTTTGCATTCAAATTTATTTTTCACTAAATCTAGTGATTGTGAAAAATGTTCACTATCAAAAAATGCATTAAGTGCAATTGAAAAATTTTACATTATCACTAAATTTTAAATTTCTTTCACTATCAAAATTTGATTTGGTGGCAATGAAAAAATTACCACTAAATTGGAAATGGTCATTAAAGTAACATTAAATTCAATGAAATAAATTTTCCCTTTCAACAGATTTAGTGAAAAGATTTATTTGACAAGACCAGAGCTAACCAGACCAGACTTTAATAAGAAAGTTTGTGGCATTATTGCTGCCGCCCTTAACTAACCTCACTTTGGCAAAGGGCATAATATACTTCCAGAACCCTTCTGCGAAGTGAACACCTTTAAAAATAACTTAATTGGGAAATGGGAGGAAAATAACCTCATCAACTTTTAAGCTGCCAAGAAAAGTTCCTGCTTGCAGCAGACGAAAAGGCTTATCTAAAGTGAAAGCAATTTTAAACATCAGAAGAAAAAATATAAAAATCAACTCTGATATGTTAAAGGTATTCCTTAACCCTTTCGACCCGAAAAAAACTGGATTACACAATATTTGTGATAGGTTAATCTTAAAAACTTAATTTAATTAAGACGTTTGACCGTCTCTAAATTCAAATTTTCACCGCCAGAGGCGCTTCCAGTCTATACTCCCAACAGATGTTTTTGATTTGAATTTTTGGGACATAATGTCCTTGTAGTGGTTATGAGAAGAAACAGCGGTTACTAAAAATTGCATTAATTTTATTAATTCATCCAATTTAAGTGACGTTAACAACCGAGATATGTATTTATTCAAAAATGTTTGGGATATATTGTCCCAACCGGTTCGAAAGGGTTAAAACGTGTAAAAGCCTCGAGAACCCCGTATGCTCGTAATGGTTGTCAAAATCAATTCGAGCTTTGACAGTTTTACGAGTTTACGAGGTTTTCAATGCTTTTACACGTTTTAAGGAATACCCTAAATGTCAGGACACTATATAGGTACTTATTTACTACCCAAAAACGACCCAACGATATGACTTGGAAGAAGTAGAGCATATTATGTTGTGTACTTACCCTGCAGTGATGAGACCCATAATTAAGTCCCCATGTTCCAGGTTTCTAGTTCCACAACAGTGACGAAATCTATAAACAGTCTAGAGCTGTTCTGATTGGGAAAGAGGATGTATAAAATATTTTTTAGATCGTGATGAAATTCATAGCCTTTTACAAAATTATAATCAATTTGGATGCTAATAATAATTTATTTGGGGAAAATTTAGATGCAAAAGATCGGATCGGAATGAGATTGCACACCAATAATTCAAAAAACCCTTTAAAGTCCGATTAATAAGGAATGAATATAGAAACCATGGAGCGTTCCAAGCTCAAAATAATAAAAAAAAAATCTTAATTGTTTGCTCTTCTAGGATTAGATATAGGGTATTTCTTATTCGGCCTCGTCCTTTAATATGGAATAACACCAACTTAACATTTTTTTACTAAAAAATCTTTAATATGATATAATTTGATATGATATTTAAGCACAAAATCATTGGAATTATTTTAAAAATTTAAATGTAAATTTTGGTACTTTTATTACCTTTCAGTATATTTCATACCATATGGCATGACTCCCAAAAACCACTTTTGCAACAAAAATTTTTAAAAACTATTTACAATTACACAGGTTTACAAAAAAAAAAGTCATGGCGTTTTGACCAGACTATGTGTTTCCTAGGGACTTTGACGTCCTGAATCCGAATCCGGGGTCCGTTATTTTTCCAGAACGTCTGAGAAAAAATATTTCAAGGTCAAGAAAATGGACAGTAACGATTTGTGAAGTGAAAAGGAAAAAAGGAGTTTCGAAATGGTTAAATACATCATTGTTCATCATGTTCTTTGTCTTCAAAATGAGCTACAATCTGGTGTTTTTCTTTAATAAGTTATGCTCGCTTTAAATGATACATGAGAGTATGAAAATGACACCACTAAGAGAAAATCATATGAGAAACCACATACGGTTTTTAACTTTTATGTATAATTTTGAAGGGTTCATAACTTTTTTAAGAAAAATCACATAAGACCAGTTTGTAGCTCATTTTGATGACAAAAAACAGTACTAAATGTTGCATTCAATAGAAAAAAAGCAACACAGTTTTGCTGCAGCGTTGGCAAATATATCGAATATGACTATTTTCGTTTCAAATTGTTCAATTTTTCAAAATCATTTTGCGGCCTTTTCTCCGAAACTGCATAAATCCAAAGTATTGGTTTTTTAAGCCCAATTACTTACCAAATGAGCCATGTCGGCTCAAAATCGGTACTTGTTCAACAAAATTACATGATTTATCCTAATTTGCCTGCTGTAGAATGCTTCACAAAATTCTATCTGAAAAACAAAAAAATCTTCCAGAAACACAAAATTCTATCTGGCATTTAGAACTTTATGAAACTAATTTTATTTTGAGTATGTGTAGATAGAACTTTGTGTATCCCAATTTCATTAATTATTTCAGAAACCATACGAGATAGAAATATTTGAGTAGATCGAAAGATCGTGGTCTATTTAGTGCGAAGCAATATATAACTCAATTTTACAAAAAATGTCAGTTAAAACTCTATTGTTCTAAGGTAGCGAGTTATCGAGGGAATAAAGTTGTTTATATTCATTTTATTCCTTTGCAAATTATTTTGTACAATTAAAATAATAATCCTCTTCACATACACTTAAATACAAAATTCTATGCAAATTATGACAAAAACTCCATTCCACCCGCCGCTGCTGTAATTGCATTACATATTTCATTGCATACTTCAAGGGCGCATAACACAAAAAACTTCAAAGCATTTAAAGCGATTTTGTACCCATTTAGTGAACTCGATTTGCATAAAGTTCTTTAAATCGTTGCTACGCTATGAAAGCTCCTTGAAAGCATTTTCTCCAGTAATGTTTTCCTTAACGACTTCGCCATTGCAAAAATAATGCAAAAATAATTTAATGAATGCAAAATATTTTTTTAAATACAAAAAAGGAGAAATAACTCAAGAAGACGAAACAAAAAAATCATCACAGGAAAAACATTCACAAAACGATTTTTCATTTTGCAATTTAATGTAAATACAATGCAACAACACTAGAAAGGAGGGAGTGGGGGGGGGGGGTGTGTCGAACGGGTTGGGGTAAAAGTTAAAAAAATACCGCTTCTTTTTTTGTTGGTTTATTAAACATGACTTGGCTCATTGTTAGTGTTGTTGTGCTTGATGCATTATTGTTGTTGTAGTGATTTGTTAGCCAAGTTACCACATTTTCTATGTACACACATAGAGCATTACCGTGTGCGCTACACTTTTAGTTTAAAAATACAGTTATATTTAGTGCAGAAAAATTTGTACTTGTTTCTTATTTATATGTTGCGAAAATTTGATCGACTTTTTGAATTTTTTATGCCATATGAAAGACTATTAGAAATTTTGAGAAAATTAAGATGAATTCATCTTGGTGTATAGACCCCTCAAAAAAGTTCTATCTGCCCCAAGGCTATATCGATATACGCTTCACTTATACTATATAACACATGCATATTAAATTTTCCAAAAGTATATTTTTATTTTATTTAGATATATTTTATTTTACTACCCTTTAAACTCGCTTGGAACAGGTTGATATGTAACTTTTTATTTTGTAGAGGATATAAAGTTTCCAGGGTACACGCTACTTAGCTTTACTGTTAGCGAATTTGTTTGCGGGAATTTATTTATGCACTCGACTTGTTGTTTGTTGAAAATTTTTAACAACGTCAACAAAAAAAATAAAAAACAAAACAATAACAATTGTACAATGCAACGACAACAGCAACAACAATAAAAAAAGGACATAAATATCCTTTCGGTCTAGTTGGCTTGAATGCATAACAAAACGACATTTTAATGGGGTTCATTAAAATGGGGGTTCAGGAAATTTGTTTGCAATTTTAGTGGAATGTACCATGGAAATATTTTTCTAAAACCAATATTTGAACTTGACTAAAAGAAATTTTGCTTTAAAAATATTTGCAGATATAAGCGGAAAAGTGCTATGCATATTATTAAGTGAAGAACTCTATCAGTATAATGATTAGGGGATATATTGCATAATAATTCAATGCAAATTTTTACCACCACTTTTCCGACTAGAAATAAGTTCAGGCATAACAGATTTTGTTCAGATATGGATCAAGTATTCCCTAGTTTCTCGTCAGAATCTGATACCAAAAAGCCTTGCATGGTTCTGGTACTTTATTTTAATCAGTTTCGTATCCAATGCTATGAACTTAATCTTAATAAGAAGTTTAATTCATCTCATGTTGTTCGTATGTAAACTTTTATAAGAACCTTAGAAATATAACTGGTGCGGATAATAAATAAGTTTATTTTAATATAAAAATTTCTCTTCAACAGATGATTTTACTTCTTATAAATTTGTTATGACTTATAAATTTAATATTGGATTTGCTTTAATTGTCTGTAAATTCATGCGGTTAAGGACATATCAAGAATACTTGAAATACTCAAATTCTTGAGCAAAATTTCTAATCCTCAGTAGAACCAATAACTTCTGTTCACTGACACTGTCGCCTCAGAAAGCATGACTCGTTCCTTATTATATTTCAAACAACACTGATCAGAACCCTATGCTCCTCCTAGGAGTTAAAGGAGAATACATACATACATGTATGTAAATGACCGAAATCGGAAATCGAAAAAAAAGATTTAAAACACTTTATGGTAAGGCGTCATCCATAAAAGCGCTACATGGCTACAGTTTCGGAACTGGAAACCTGGAACTAGCAGAAACATAATTATAGATTTTTTCTCAATTCCTCATAAAACAAAACATGAAGTTTTGAAACTGTATTAGATGGATAAAACCTTTTTTTAGAGAGGTTTCCATTACGCTTTTACACTATCATGTTGATTAATTTCAAATTTTTCCAAGAACACTTCAAAAAAATGTACGAGCTCTTGTTAAATAATACCGAATATTGCTTTGCATGAATCGGAATCACACACATTCTGAGTATTGACCATATTGATAAAAATTAATTTAATTTCAAGATTTAGTTTTTTTTTAAATTATTTCTATTTCGTAATTTTTATTTGTTATTTTAACTTTACCATCTTGTTCCACTGTGCACTCTTATATTGCGCTTGGCAAGGATTTTTTTAACAATAATGCCAAGCATTTGTATGATATTTCAAGGACAGTGCATTGATATTTATTAAAGGATGAGTGTGTTTCATTTTAAAATTTATTCAGAAATTAAAAGAAGGTTATAACCATTTTTCAATCCAACGGACAACATGCAACAATTTTAGTACATGGAACGCCTTAACCTTTTTCCAAGTTGACAGTTTGCTGTGAGTAATCGCTTAAGAATAAATTAATCTTTTGCAATGCCATTACAAGACACCAGCTGGTCATTAAAAATCCAATTTCTTTTGTTTATTTGCAGGTCGTTTCGTTCCGATTCGGTGCATATTTGCAAATTTATTAGGCAAAACCAAATATTTTGTTTTAATGGCCCGTAAATAAATAAATGTCAAAAACATGTTGATTGTATTCGCATTTGCACACACATACAAACACACACATAGATGTGCTAATTCTGCCACATGCACATTATGTATAGAACATGTATACGCAATTTAATGTTGTGACTTTTTTCATTATCCTGCAAAAGTCATTCAATTATTTTTGCCTTTATTTGCTTTCGATACGCTTCTTTTTTCATTGTGTTTTTATCTCTTACTTCTACATTATAAATCTACACTGAGAGAAAAAAATATAAAAGAAAGATTAACGAAAACAAAACTTTGAATGACATTTGGAAAAATTCCTTTTGCATGCCGTGGGTATATTAGGAAAGCACTTTGCGGTCTGCGATCAAAAACATTTTTCATTATTTGCTCCCAGCAAGCATGGATCAGATGATATTGTTGGTTTGAGCTTGCTGCTCATTGTGTTTATGTAAAATGTCAACAAAATTACACAAACAAGACAAAATACATACAAGAAAAAACGAAAAAAATTAATTAGAATGCTGATTTGCATTTGATATTGGTTTCGGAAACTACCACAGGTCAACCTCATCAAACGAACTCGCTGACATCCAAAAAAACTTTTAACTTTTGGCAAAACTTTGTTGAGAATTACAGCAAAAAGAAATATAAATCGCACGCAAAAGTTCTAATTGCTTCCCCCTGCGTTTCATCTTGCCAAATATGTTTGCAACGAATCACTATGCAAAAAGTATAATATCAATGAGTTACAACAGCAAGGTGATGCATACAGGGGAAAACAAAGAAATAAGAACTTGTCTTTATTTTCTTTTTGCTATGATTCTCAACAAATCTATGCCAAATGTAATATATAGTACGCTTGTAAGTTTCTCTGGATATCGGCAATACGTCTGATGAGGTTGACTTGTGGTAGGTTCCGTATCGTGTACCGCAAAAAAAAAAAAATTTTTCGTTTTTCCAGGGTATATTCACTTTGTCCTTCCTTTTGTAACGCAGAGAAGGAGGCGTGGCAGATATAGAAAAGTATATATATTCTTGATCAGCATCACCTCCTGAGTCG
This sequence comes from Calliopum simillimum, assembly GCA_951812925.1. NCBI lineage: Eukaryota > Metazoa > Arthropoda > Insecta > Diptera > Lauxaniidae > Calliopum > Calliopum simillimum. The sequence goes on along the minus strand of OX638369.1, from coordinate 63,165,880 downwards.
ATATAGCCATGTCCTTCTGTCTAGCTGGCTGGTTGGCTGGCTGGCTGGCTGGCTAAGTAAGATAATGAAATTTGGAACACTGCCACCGTCGTCAAAGATAGCTCGGGGGATTAAAAATGAGCGAAATCGGTCAACGGACACGTCTACCGCCCATACAAAAAATATATTAAAAATGCAATTTTAGGAGTATTTTTCACGACAATGCAACCAAAATACGCATAAATACTAAAAATTGTAATCGCAAGCTCTGAGAAAAAACTGAACGAATTCGAACAAGAGGGCGTGGCACCTCCCATATAAGCAAATGCTTCAAACGCTATACTGAAAGCGTTTCTTGAGATATTCGAACCGAATTCAACTCAGACACTAAGAATCATAAATAAAAGCTCTCGACAAAAATTGGGTGAATTCGGAACAGGGGACGTGGCACCTCCCACATAAGCAAAAGTTTCAAAATGCTATACTGAAAGAGTTTTTTGAGATAATCCAACCAAATTTCACTCAATTACTAAAGACTGTAAATGCTTTAAGCTAAAACTAGACGAACTCGGACAAGAGCATATGAGCAAAATTTTAAAAATACTGCAGTGTCGGGTATTTAATGTTTGGCCAGGCCAAATTTTACACCCTTACTAGTTTTCGTTTTTTTGTTGGTGTTTTACAGAAGTACGTTGAACTGTAGAGTAAGCTCAAACCAACAATATCATTTAATCCATGCTTATTTAGCGCAAATAATATACAGAAATCTGTTAAAAAAAAAAAAATTTAAAAATAGAAAATAATTTCTTCAAGTGTGCATTTCAAACTTTTGTGCTTTTGCTTTATTTTCTAATTTTCTGTAATTTTTGTTGCATACTCTTTGGAGTCAAACCTATAAAAAATACTTCTTGTTTTGTGCTGTGCTGTCAAAAGAACGAAAATGCGTGTGCATTTGACAGCAATAAGCAATTGGAAAGTGTAGGGTAAAACATAAAATGGAAAAATGGCGCAAAGTGGAGAAAAATATGAGTGTACTCATTTAACTCTGCATATGTATACAAATCGTTTAAAAAGATTTATGCGTAAGACATTTAAACTATGTACTTTTTGAATATTAATCGCTCTTGTAAACAAAATGCGAAACGAATTGAGATTTTTTATTTCAAGACAGACTCTTCTTACTGTATTTTGAAGTCTTCATCTTCTTGTGTCATTTATCTCCTTTGCAAGTGCCTTTGATTCTCTCCAACATTTCTCCGATCATATTTGCCTCCCGGGTCTTCAACTTTTGACAACCCAAAAAAAGCACTTACACTAATTACACTAATATCCTGATTTTTTGACAACAAAAATTCATTGATCAATGCTCTATAGCGGGCATCATTGACCGTAACACGGGCTCCATCCGCATTTTTGAAGGATAATGCCTCCTGTCCGTAAACCACACCACACAGTACATTTATCGGGATACATTGGAAGCTCCTGGATTGCTTCTGGATGTTCATCGGCCCAAATACTACAATGCTGCTTGAGCGCTACTTAAACACAATTTTTCGATAAAATAATGGATCAATACCTACTCCATAATGATCCATAGGAGATCCCCAAAGCCTGAATGGATTGTTCACGGTTTTCACGAACACTCTCTGCTACTGCAGCAATATTCTCTAAATTCCAGGCTCTCTGCACTCTTGTTGAATGATGAATGTCCAATAGTGTAAAATTCTATTCATGATTAAGTCGTATTGAATACTGAACACAAACGATATATGGGCAAGCCATTTGACACATAACAGCTGTCAAAACAACCCAGTTGGAAAAGGGACCTAGTATTGGATCACCCTTTATGTAAGTCAGGGGTTCTCAACCGATTTTGCTCACGCATGCCTTTCCAAGTACTTCACAAGCTCGCACCCCCCTTAAAAATATGTATTTTACTATAATAATGTTTATTTTATTCGACACTTGACCTAATAACCAAAACAAGGCGTTAGGAAATAACGTCCAAAAAAAAAAAAAACAAATTTTGCGTTAGGAAATAACGCCCAACAAAAAAAAAAAAACGAAATAATAAATTTGGGCGATAATTATTTTGGAAATAAAAATTTGGGCTTTATTTGGTTTTTTTTTTGGCGTTATTTCCTTTTTTTTTAAACGACAAACGTCCAAAAAAAAAAAACGAAATAACGCCCAAAAAATAAAATGACACAATAACGCCCAAAATCAAAAACGAGATAACGCCCAAAAATATGAAATAACAGCCAAAAACAAAAACGAAATAACACCCAAATTATTTTCATATAAATTTGGGCGATAATCATTTTGGAAATAACGCTCAAAATTTATTTGTATGAAAATAATTTGGGTGTTATTTCGTTTTTGTTTTTGGCTGTTATTTCATATTTTTGGGCGTTATCTCGTTTTTGATTTTGGGCGTTATTGTGTCATTTTATTTTTTGGGCGTTATTTCGTTTTTGATTTTGGGCGTTGTTTCGTTTTTTATTTTGGGCGTTCTTACGTCATTTTATTTTTTGGGCGTTATTTCGTTTTTTTTTTTTTGGACGTTTGTCGTTTTGAAAAAATGGAAATAACTCCAAAAAAAAAAAACCAAATAAAGCCCAAATTTTTGAGCGTTATTTTCAAAATGATTATCGCCCAAATTTATATGAAAATAATTTGGGTGTTATTTCGCTTTTGTTTTTGGCCGTTATTTCATATTTTTGGGACGTTATTTCGTTTTTTTTTTTTGGGTGTTATTACGTCATTTTATTTTTTGGGCGCTATTTCGTTTTTTTTTTTGGGCGTTATTTCCTTGGGCGTTATTTCAAAAGTTTAGGCTTTATTTCGTTTTTGGGCGTTATTTCGTTTTATTTTTAAAAAACGAAATAACGCCCGAATTATTTTCATACAATTAAATTTTGGGCGTTATTTCCAAAATGATTATCGCCCAAATTTATATGAAATGATTTGGGCGTTATTTCGTTTTTGATTTTGGGCGTTATTTCATATTTTTTGGGCGTTATTTCGTTTTTCATTTTGGACGTTATAACGGCATTTTATTTTTTGGGCGGCATTTCGTTTTTTGTTTTGGGCGTTATTACGTTTAAAGGAAATAACGCCCAAAAAAAAATGAAATCAAGCCCAAATTTGTGGGCGTTATTTCCAAATTGATAATTGCCCAAATTTGTTTGAAAATATTTTGGGCGTTATTTCCTAACGCCCCAAAACAAAGAATTAATTTATTAAACATTTTACTATTTTTCGCATGAAAATTTTCTTCTGCTTAAAACTGGTTAAGAATTAATGTTACAAAAACGAGATCATTGGGTTTTTATGAAATCCCCTGTTATAAAACAGACTTTATTTGAAGCATTCGTATTGAGCTTTGATGAGATCAACGATCTTAAGTGTAACACCTCGTCTATGCAATAAATCCCAGATGCAAAATCGGTCGGTGCCATCAAAGGCATTACCTCATTCGATGAAGGTAAATAAGGTGCTTCCAAACCTTTGTAGAATTCGATTTATTGCCCTTCAACTTGAACCTTTGAAATCGGATATAGATTAATGGGCTCCACCCCTTGATATTTTTTGCTTAATGCAGAATACTGCAATAAAAATGACTTTTCCAACGATAAAAACTTCGTATGTGAAAACAAAAAATATGTGTCGATCATATTCTGACAAAAATACATTATTTTTTTGACTTTATAAAAAAACTACATCCCTTTGCTTTAGTAATACTGCATGCACATAAGCCACCCTGCCTATAAATCTTGACAAAAAATCAATTTAGTCTGCTTTTTTCGAATTAAATCTCAAAAACCTTGATACTTGAATAAGTAGTTTAAGGGATACGACACCAGCACAAAATGAATCAAATCAGCCAAGCTTATATCACACACAGACAATCACTGCTACACATACAAGTTTGGCACTACTACAATACTAAATATAACATTGAAACGAGGTAAAACAAAAACATAATAAAACGAAATCCACTCACGAAACTCGAGTGTACGGCTACAAATTTTACGAAAAACAGCATTGAAGGACCAAATTTTGTTATTGTTGTTGTTGATTTTGTTTTTGTTGTAGACACTCGTATTGTCAAGTTTTTATTATTATAGCCACTGCTTTTTGTATACGTTATTGTAGTGTTAGTCTAATACTCGTATAAAATAAAGGAATTTCATTATTTACGAGTTTCTGGTTCACAGGTCAAAATAGCGGCACAAAAGCAACCAACATGGGGTAAAAATTCAACATACTAAAATACGCGCACGCACTCAGACAGATATAGAGAAATTTCTCGATAGAGATAAAGATATATGGCTGACAAAAAAAAAAGAAGCACTTCCCAACACAAACTTACTTTCAATGACAATGTGGCACATCCTTAGTTTTATCTCAGTGAGTGCTTTTAAGGACACACACAGAAGAGAAAGAACAACAATAACGTCAAAAAATAAACTTTTTTTTAGTATTATTGCCCAAAAATAGTCATAGTAGCAAAATAAATTGCAAAACTTTAAGGAAAAGAAAGTTTTTCCCTTATATTTTCATTACTTTAGACTAAAGAATTAATTTTGTCACAAAAGAGTTGTCTTCGTAACTAACTAGACTTAAAAAGTATATAAGTAGGTATGCATATTAGACCGGGTCGAAACTTAGATTCATCCCAAAACCAACTCAAAAGTTAGATGGACTCTTAAAAACGATATCTGCATAATTTTTTTTTTTTTTCGTTCTGAGAAAACTCAATGGATACCCTTTTTGATCACATATTCTTTTTAAGGACTAAATACACAATGATAAAAAATAAGTTTCAGAATTTTAGTGAATTTATCACTAAACGACACATGACCTCCATATGACCTTGAAATATTTTTTCTCAGATGTTCTGGAAAAAAACGGACCCGTGATTCGGATTCAGGACGGCAAAGTCCCTAGGAAACACATAGGCTGGTCAAAACGCCATGACATTTTTTTTTTTTTTTTTGTTAACCTGTGTAATATTCTGTTCCAAGAATCGATTTTTTTACGTTTTTAAATAACGAGGTCGGAAAACGATTTTAACTCAAAAGCAAGGGATCTTTCGAAAACAGTGAATAAAGCATAAAATGCTTGGAATTGTTCAAAGGATACATCATTTTGACTTTAAAGAGACTATGGAACTATAGTTACTAACAGTAACTGCATATTTTCTTTTAAGAAGCTTGGAACAGCTGCGAAAAAAATGCTTTGAATATAATTCCCTGGGGGTGCAATGAAACATAAAACGTTTTTAATTTCTATCCTTAGGGTTAAGTGAAATCAAAATTAATGCAGCCGTGATAGCGTATATTCTATTTAAGGGTGTAGCTCTCCCCTCCATAAAAATTCGTTTCTCTGAATTTCATTACGATCGGTTCAGTACTTTAGCCGTTAGAGCGTTTTTTCGGTCTAAGGGCGTGGCAACACCCCTCACATATAAACATAGTGGTCATGTTATCGTTCCTTAGTGCTAACACTATATCCATACCAAATTTCATGCAGCGGTTAAGCGGTGTGCTCCTCCACACAACCTTTCCAACAAAAATCAAGCGAATATGTTGAGATTTAGGCGTAAAAACCGGGACTAAACCGTTTTCATTTCATTTGGCTATTTATATATAGATTCCATAAGCCTTTATTTCAATTGATAGATAGTAACTTGAAAAGTATAATGTTTAAGTTTTTGAGTACGATGCCATTTATACTTTGAATAAAACATTGTGAAATTTTCCCACATTCTGTGTTAAATGGAGGCCACACAGTACCGAGTAGAAATTTCACTTAGCAATGTGTTAAATTCTCTCAAAAATGTGTAAATGTTGAGAGAATTTTACACATTGCTGAGTGAAATTCTCTCAATGTATAAATTTGTGTGAAAGAATTTGTGCCTTCCTTTTAACACAGAATGTGTGAAATTTTGCAAAGTTTTATTTAGAGTATACAAAAATAATTTCTTGAACTACGCCATATGCCTCAAAACAGCAACTTTTGCACCTTGAAGCAAGAATATCTTGAAGTCTGTACCTGAAAGATCAAATCTTACCAAAGACATATGTCAAAACCAGAGTACTTTCATACTTTTTTTTGTATTGCTGAGTTATTCAAAAAATATGGACACTTTCAATAGAATTTTTTACATCGACGTTCTCTATTAACAACTGTTCATTTAAATCAAAGTCTCTCGCCAAACTAATAAGTTCTGTTCATTTGTCCTATATCGCCTGCTTTCATTCGTAGATTCAAAAGGGTTGTTGCATTTCTTCAATTTCACAAAATAAAGTGTAAGGCTCGATGTTGTCTACACAGACCATTGCGTTCTGGGTTTCATTTTGACAATATTTTATTGACGGCTCCGAAGTCGGTGTTTGTGGAAATGTCATCCGCCACACTAAGCGTAAAATAACAAATTCATTTCTAAAAGTTAACTTAGAATTCTAAGCCGCACCCATAAGAAAAACTTGGAAAACCATTTGAAGCATAAAACGTGATGGTTCGGTATATCGGGCAGTCGAAAAATACTACTATGGAGTAAAAACTAATTTATCGGCAAACTCTTCAACTCTAGAGTGTGTACACTGTACACTTTTTTGTATCTAATAAATTTCTCTGAACGTTTTTTATTTCTTTTTTTTGTATTTTTTTTTTTTTTTCTTTTAAAAAACACTACCAAAACAATAAATTTAAATCAGAGCAACAAATTATTACACCAACAAAAACATCGTATCCTCAAAATCATGAATACTAAACAGCATCCATTACCATTAAAAATCTTCAAAGTTACTTAATTTGTGATTTATGTCCTTAGAGCTGAACTTTTGACTCATCGTTCACACCCACACCGACAAAATCTACAAACACCCACACAAATACAAAGGCATTCACATTTTTATACTTTGCATGGCTGTCAAATTTGGCCAACTTTACTAGAGGAGTGTGTCAAAATGTTTATCCACGCTTAACTTTTTGCCCTGACATATTTATTTATTCTACTTATCCTGCTCCATATGGCCTGTCCAAAAAATGTTGCTGCCATGAAAGGTGGAACTGAACCGAAAAGTTTATTTGAAATGCATAAAATTTCACTTTATTTCTGCCAGGAATTTCCTTGCATATCAATGAAGCAGATGAGCCACATTCTGTTGTATCGAGGACGAAACCATCAGAGCACTATGAACATCTACCCACCACCATCACCACCGATGGAAAAACTACTGAACTAGTAAACTTTTGCCTTGTGACCATTTATTGTATTTCTATTCTGCGCGGCACTTGACTTATCTATGGAAATTATTTTGCACTCAGCGTGATGTCCTTGCAGACATCCTTTCTTAAACACGCATTAGATGTTCATTTTCGCAGGGTTTCTTAATGTAGAATTATTTTGTTTTCGGTATTTCTTAATTTTTGTGCTTTCGATATACGTATGTTTGTTCTATGTATGTAAATAAGAGTGACACCAAAAACCGATATTGTCCGATTATTCAGAAGGCTCAGCTGAAATATTTCTTTCGTATCTTATTAGACATATGAAAAAAATTTCAGATCGCTAGATAGAGATTCAGAGTTGGCTATTCCTTTCAACGAAAAATTTGAGAAAAAGCTTTTTAGACACATGTATCCATGTATGCGATCTCATTTTGACAATCTTTCTATTAAAAACTATTTTTTTAAGTAATTTTGACCAGGAAATCCAATTGCGTCCACCATTATGCTCAAAACGTCAGTATTTTTGAGCCAAATTCGATAATATGCTTGTAGATATATAAAGCTACGATATATTGAGATATATATATATAAAATTTCTTAACGCTTTCAGAGTTGGTTTTGTTAAGTACCCTGTTTATATGCGTGAGGCAAAATATAATAGATCTAGGTGGGAAATCTGCCCTTCACAGGGCTTAAAATTCAAAAAAATTTCTGAGGTGATAAAAATTTTCATTGGTCCCTACTTCTCTCGCCACTCCAATATTTTTTGAAACTTATTAAACTTATTGAAATTCTAAGGATCGATACATTTTATCCAATAACTTGTTTCCAAATTACTCAATGTAAATTTTTTTTTTCGCAATAGGCTTTGAAATTAATGTACCTAAATTATTGTGTTCAAATTTTTTCCCTAGTCCACCATATCTACTAAAAAATGGCAAACGAGCTAGAAGTTCGAAAGTCAATAATAAAAGTTTTTCACCTGCGGTGGACTATCAATAGAATTGGTCGGAATAGCAAAATTAATGTAGAATTGGTATCAAGAGTTCTGTAAAAATTTAAGGAAGACTTGGATGTCTTTTGAAACCCAGTTACCTGAAAAAAATGCGTTCGTGACCAAAACAAAAAGAATAAAATCTTCACAATTTTAAAAAAGAACCACAACATTTCCTGCAGAAAACTGTCAAAAAAGCAGTCAAAATTTCCTCGCAAGTTCTTAATTTGGCAAGCAATCTGCAGTTGTGGCAAAAGGAGCGATTCTCTTTCCCCTGGAACAATAAACTCCGAATTCTATATTAAGCAATGCTTAGAAAAAAAACTAAAGCCTTTCCTACGAGAGCATAAAGTTTCCACTTTCTCTTGGCCAGATCTAGCATCTTGTTATTATAGTGAAATGGCCTTAGAGTGGTACTCTAAAAATAATGTGATTTTGAAGCCTCATGAAGCAAATCCGCCAAACTGTCCAGAACTCAGGCCAATTGAAAGATACTGAGCTTTGGTCAAAAGGGAGATAAAGGCAACAAAAAAGTAACCAAGAATGCTAGAGATTTTCGCGGAAAGTGATGTTCAGCTAGAAAGGCATCGAATAATACCATAAAATCCTTAATGGAAAGGGTGCCAGAAAAGTTAAAAAAAATATGTTTAAAAAATAATATTAAAATTTTAGGTACGTCATTAAAATTGTAATAAAATGGTGGTTCAAAAATGAGTTTCATTTTTAAAATCGGACTACTAGTCCTAGAGATTTTTTGAATTTTGCATCGGACAATTTTATCGATCGCAGTCCTTATGTGTGCAACCATGACCTAAAATCTTTTATGCAGTCTTAATTTTTATGGAACAGTTTTGTACAATTTACAAACCTCATGATTGCCGATGATTAATTTTGTATAAATTAATAAGGGTTAGAGTCCTGGCATAACGGCAGATCAAGTAGATAATATGCATAAGCTGTGCTGTTTCCAGATCTTCTTGATCTTACATATCTTCTTTCGGAAACGATATCTACTAGACCCACCTTCTTTTGATTGCATTTAAGCTAACAATGTGCTATAATTATTTCAGTGTATATTTTAATATTATTTCTGCATCTTAATGAGTTTTGGGCTAAGTAGACTATTCGATAGCCGAATGCCCTCTCGGACTCACCAGTTGCTGCTCTGGCTCTTTACTTGGTCTTGGTTCCAGTAGGTCGGAACTTTCTATTGATTTTGACCTCCGACTTCAGTTTTGTATCGGAAGTTATTAAAAATCTGCACCGTCGAGTTGTTAAAAATATAAAAGCACTGAAGCTAAGAATGAAATTTTATATCGGGGATTCTCTCATCGTTTTTTTTTTTTTTTTTTTCGTTGAAAAGCAATGAAAGTTTCCATAATATTGTATAATATATTATATTTTATATATTATATTTTTCATCTCTGACTCTGGTTCCGACTCTGATGAAATCAAATTTAAAATATTCAATTCCGACTACAACCCCGGTAAAACCACCACCGTAACATTCCTACTCTATGCCACCCATTCCTGACGTAAGTTGTTTTTCAAATTACTTCATCTCCCACATATACGTCACGCCCTGATAACCAGAATAGAGTCACATCGTTTTTCCTGAATAGGGCTGGGACAGTTCCAAAACATCCCCAGACAAGCTTTGATTTAAACAATCTACTTATCCGGCCATATAAATTGGTCCTTACTAATTCTGGCCTTTACTAAAATCGAGTTTAATATTAATTAGTCGTGATAAGCAAACCAGGATCAAGGCCATAGCAGTCTTGGTCTTGATCTTGAACATTGAGTCTTCGTCTTGATTTTGGTTTTGATATTGCGTCTTGGTTTTGGTCCTGATCTTGGGCATTAAGTCTTGTTCTTGAAAAAAATTCTAAAGATTGTTGAGTATTCAAAGTTTTCAAACCTTATTTTTACAAAGCAGTTGGGCTTTTAAGATTCCATATTTCGAATTGAGGGACCATAGCAGTGTTTATCTTGGTCTTGGAATTATTTCATCGTCTAGGTCTTGGTCTCGAAAAATTACCAAGACTTAATTAAAACTAATTTTGCTCATCACTATAAATTTGAAACGGGCCCTTAAGAGAACATGTAGATCTCAAATCGCATGTAAAATATACAAGTATCGATCAAAAAGCAAAATGGTAAAAATGACTTAAATGAAATCATGACAAATTATTTTTCATTATTGCAGAACTTTTCTTACTCCTTACACATTGACAATGGTGCTACAAATAGTTTAGACACCCTGAACTGTTAATAATACTTACAATGACGATCTAATACATTTCTGCGTTCTGATTCTTTGTGTCCAAGCGACAGCAAGCATAGAGTAATGTATATGTAACTTACCCAACTGGAAGTGTCGTAGCTGCTTCCGAGGAGAGTGGAAAAGAATCACATTTTTAGAAGAATACATATTTTTTTATTTTTTCCATACCTGGCAAAATCTGTCAACCAAAAAAAAACCATTAATTCTGTAACATGAAATTTAAAATGTTGATAAAGTATTATCGCATAAATAAATAAAAACGAAAAATGATATGAAATTTAACTTGCAAGGGTGTAACTTTTCGCCTGGCCAAACATTAAACACCCTACACTGCAGTATTTTGAAAATTTTACTTATATGGGAGATGCCACGCCCTCTTGTTCGAGTTCATCCAGTTTTTGCTCAAAGCTTGCATTAATAGTTCTTAGTGTCTGAATGAAATTTGGTTGAAATATCTCAAAAAACGTTTTCAGTATAGTGTTTTTAAGCTTTTGCTTATACGGGTGGTGCCACGCCCTCAAGTCAAAATTCGCCCAGTTTTTTTTTTAGAGCTTGCGCTTCCAATTCGTAGTACTTATTTAAGTGTATTTTAGTCGCATTGCCGTGATAACTTCTCCTAAAATTGCATTTTGAATATATTTTTTGTATCTGCGGTAAGCGTGTCCGTTGACCGATTTCGGTAATTTCCAATCCCACGAGCTATCTTTGACGACAAAGGCAGTGCACTAAATTTCATTAAATTATCTTTTTCAGTTTTCCCAAAAAATGTATTTCCACGCACACCCAGCCAGCTACAAACGGAAGAACAAAGTGTATATACCCTGAGTGTAGGGTATATTTCATGTGCTTCCCCGCAATGACATCTGTTTTAAAAAGATTAGCAGCGAGAATGACGTTGGAAGCAGCTTCCTGTTACCTTAGTCCTCTTAACTCAATTCCGGTTCCCGTTGGGTATAGTTTTGTATGTGCGCAAGTGTGAGTGTGTTTTCGCTTTCTTATTCTAAAGGTCCTTCGCTGCATCTGACAAACAAAACTAATCTCTGCACAAGTTTAAGACATTGATTTATTTAAGTTCGATTAATTCGTTTCCGGTTCATGTTTTATCCTTATCCGTATCCGTCTGCTTGTATTTTCTTGAACTCGTTTTGCAGTTTCTTTTTTGTTTATCTGTCGCTCAAACTGTGTGTATCTGCCGTTTGGTCCTGTCTGTTTTTTGCAGACTTTATAAAAACGTGACTTTAGATGATGTCACAATTGTTGTTGTTGTGTGCTTGTTACAATGCATACACACACATATATATACGTGTGTATGTGTATGTATTTTTCGGTCATCACATTATGTCCTTGTCGCTTCTTTGTGTGCAATCCTTGTAACATCATTTGACATGAAAATAATGGAGTTCTTATTTTAGAGCACAAACAAAACTGAACGGATGAAAACGACATTGCGGATCATGTGTTTATTTTTTCACTTAGCGATACCATTTATCAGTGCCCCAAAAAACTAAACTTAAATTTTTAAGTATTTTTATAACAAATGACCTACAAAGCACCCATATTTAGAAATTCATTTCACTATGTCACAAATAAGGACTGAGAAGAGCAGAAAAGCAACAAGTTAAATTACTCGTAGCTTAAGTTAATATAATAAGTAATACCATGCCATGTCTTTTAATAACGATTAAACGATTGGTTACTTTAACACCACTTTTTGAAGTGTTTTTTTTTTTCTTTAAGTCCTATGAGGGTTTAGGATTAATATTACATGTCTCCATCTTATGCGATCTTTGCGATGGTTTCATCTCTGACCACGACATTTCTGAACCTTTTCTTTTCTATGTGACTATATGTCTGTGTATGTCGAGAGAGCGGCTGGCAAAATTATACTAAAAATTATGAATAATAAATATTAAAATATGGTCAAAAAAGAAAAATAAAAATAATTTTTGGGTTTTTCTTCATCTACCCCGATTGGCTGTGGACTCCAAATCTCGCTTGAACTCGGTTTTACCTCGGCGTCGTCCTACTCCAGGTTTTTTTTGTTAAAACTTATTCACTGGGGTCTATATAAACAGAAAAGTTTTTTTTAATGGGTTAACAAGCTTATCGATTTTTAGGGTTGAATTTCAGTCACCATTGTTTCTGTATCAAAAAAAAAGGTTGGGAAAAATTAACTAAAAAACTGAGTATGCAGTTAGTTTTCCGTTTATTTGGAGATTTAAAAAAAAATCTGATGTGCTGGAGAAAAACGACGAGACACGGGTATTTTTTTTTAACGCCTACTTTAAGAATTTTTTGGATTTTCTCATGTGTTTTACAAAAAGTTTTAATTATCGAACAGTTTATTACAAAAAAACGAAAAAAAAAAATAGGGAAAAACGCATTTTGGTAACTTTTCAATGAATTCTATACAACTTTTGCATTTTTCCATCGATTTTTTTGAGTGGTATCTTATTTTCTTCATAAATATATCATAAATATATAGTCTATGATACAAAACAAAAAAAAATTATAAAAAAGTTATTTCTTCTTGTATAAATCTGCACTTGACTTTGATTTTTTGTTTATTTTTTCGAAAAAAAAAAAATTTTTTTTTAGAATTCGCCGAAACTAACAAACCAACCAAAAAGTGATGTGAATATCATTTGTAGGTAATTTAATTACCTTTAATATGACATAATACATTTGAATACAAACATTAGTTCTTGAGATATTTGTATTTAAATGGAACTATCTTTTTTTTTGGTCCGAAAACCGAAAATGACCGATATCTCGAAAACGACACGAAAAAAAAAGTAATAATGCGATTTTCGGAATCAACAGCCCATTTTACATATAAAATGAATAATGGCATTCCCTGGGGAAACATTTTTACTCATTTGTCGCATAGTGTTATCAGTAACCGTTCTACACAAATAGTTCTTGTTTTATATGAAGAAAAAAAAGGATTACAACTTTTTTGAATAAAATCAATAACGCTTTATATCTCAATACTTTCCACTTTAAAATTTGTTCTAACTATACACAAACTTTTCACAATTACCATTTGAAACATCGCGATCAAAAATTATCCGAAAACAAACTTTCAATTTCGTTATAAAAAAATGACTTTGAGTGAGATCTGTATTTTATATTTTGGACACACAGTATGTACACTCCTATGTTTTGAAGCACTCAAAATCAAATTTTAGCAGTGATAGTTGTATAACGGCTCTAAAGCAATTTGAGTTTCAAACAGAAAAACAGATCATTGTGCAATTTAACGAACTGTTTATTTTTTCGCTTTTTTGCCTTTCACGAAAAGCAGTGTCCTCTTACCAAAAATCTCTAAGTCGGAAATTTTGCAGATATTACGATTCTCAAAAGCATCCTCAAATCCAAATCAAATTTGATCTGAAAGCTTTGTAAAGTTTAAGAAAATGTTTCGATACAAATAAAAGGAAAACCTCAGCAAGTGTGACTTTTTCGAAAAAAAGAAGCTATTTTTCAAACATGTGGCACCCTATTTTGAACTGCGTGTTATCAATTTTAGATATATTAGAAGTATTTTTCGGCCTGCGTAACTAACTTTTTCGATCGCCTCCCCTAATATCTTCAAAAATCATTTTTCGACTGTGGTACACTGAATTTAGCGAATCAGACACATCAACGGGATGCGGTTTTTCTTACGTCTAAACACCCATATTAAAGATCCTGAAAGCCCCAAACAATCCGCTGAACCACCTCAGAAGTTGTAGTTCAATAACGGAAGCGGTTTTTTCAATTCACACTCGAAATTTGTGGATTTTGCTCGAATTTCGACAAAAAAATTAAAAAATAAAGCTTCCAGGTGGTAGCACATGCATGTTTTTTTATTAAACATCATCCACTAAGTGTTGTTTATTTAATTGAATATTCTGATAACTTAGTTTCTCATTATAATTTGATTAAGTTTTAGCTGCATTAGCGGCATTGTAGATACGATGAGCTCATATTGGCATAGCACAAAGTTCTTAGTACTTTTCCAGTTTCCACACTCTGAAAATTATTTTGAGGTAACAATAAATTGTGGTTTTTTTTTTTGAAAAATCACATGCATGAGTTTGCAAATATTTTCTAGGCTTACTTACAAACATATCTTTTATGTACATTTGTATGAATGATATACGTTTCTGTGTTGTTATGTGTATGTGAGTGGATTTTTTTTTTTTTGTAAATTACATTCGTACACAAGCCGGAAATAGATTTTACTCATGTCTGAGGTTTTTATAAAAACGGAAATGAAAGGATTTCATGCTAAAAGTGAACTTTCAGTTTCTGTAAATTCAATATTAAATTGTAAAGCTTTGAATTTTAAAAATTGATTCAAATTAAATAGGAATTCTACTAGAAATTCTTTTTGCATTAAAATAAGTGCCAAAGGACTTTTAAGCTTTTATCTGTTATGTGTTCATGGGCACAGCCAGGTTTTCATCTAGAAGATAACAAAAAAACTGAAATCTTTTTTATAGAAATAGCCGAGCTAGTCCACTATATGATTATGCCAAAACTGAACAAGGAGGCGTGAAACATTCTATGCAAATATTTACTTCAAAACGATATTTGGAATTTCTCTTGTATGCGGGGTTGGTTTTTTGGTTTTTGACTAGGCCTTACCAATATGAAATTAATTAAATTGTAGCCTCTTTATGGTTGGAGGGGCCTGTGCCCCTTCAATTTCATATACGCCCATAAATGTACAAATGTACCCCTATGTTTGAAAGCTCTGTTGACAACAAACTATTTGAATATTAATAAATCTTTTAAATTATCAGCCTAATTAGTGCAAACTAATTAACGCTGCGCACTTTGGCGTCGAGTGGCTCACAAAATTAAGCAATTAAATTCAGCCCATCTCGATTTGGACCAACGCAATTCCCACGAATTTTCAATGCAAATTTAATGCTGTTGCTGCGAATTTCGCATTTGCAAAATCTGTGGCAGCATTAAATTGGATTTACCTTATTTTCTCATTGTTGGTGTTGTTGCTGCTGGTGGCGCCGCCCACAGTTTGGTAGCGCACAAATTTTAAAATATTTATAAAATAAATTTTCATCCCTGCCGCCACATTTCATTCCATTTCGTTCCATTCAATTCCGCTCCGTGTGTGACTCTGTGTGTGTGGTAAACGTGCTGGGCTCCTGTTTTCATGTCACGCAAACTAATTTTAAATTTCCAAATGATTTTATTCCACCTGCTCTTTATTTTTACCTCAATTTTTTAAATTTTTCCTTCTTTTTTTTGCGCTTTGCAGGTTGCTGTTTTGTGACATTTTATACCCGTCGAGCTGCCTTAAAAGCCCAGGATGCCCTGCACAATGTGAAGACCTTAAATGGGGTAAGTTTTTTTTTTTCAAAAATAACTTTGAAATTATTGCTTTAATAAAATTTTTATGATTCGGATTACAATTTTAAGTGTAGCTTTTTAAATTCAATCAAGCGAATTTCGCTGCCGTGACGATAAATTTTTATGATGCAAATTACGGCTATAAACTACAAAAATTATAAGTTTATTGCAATGTATGTAAATTATATAGCATTAGCAGCTTAGGGAAAAAAAAAGAAAAAAACGAATTAAATTATTTGGATTTTTATTTTGCGTAATAAACTACACTCATACAACTGAAATTAGATTTTTTTCAAATTGCATATTACTTCTAATCACAAAGGAAAATTCTATGGGACACCTAATTTTGTTTGTTTTTTGTAATTATCTTCCATTGATTTATGATCAAAACTAAACATCTAAATTGTTTCTAGTATGACAATGAAAATTAGCTCGATCGTAAGGATAAGTTATTTCATGCTAATAATGTACTTTAAAGTGTCAGATTCTCAGTCTCTCTTCCATGCGAACCATTGCAACTTACACTTTCAATATTATTCTCAAATTTTGCGATTATAATTTAATTTTAATTGTTATCGAACTTTGTCACTCGACTTTTATGTCAGTTACCTAATCGCAAAATTTGAGAACAATATTGTAAGTGTAAGTTGCAATAGTACAGGTGTAGGGGAACTGATGCTATTGTGGTATACCTAATGTTTAGGTGGAATTTGAAAGAGAACCGTTAGACCAATTTCATCCAAATTTTATGCTGATCATTGAAGTATTGGCTACAGAATATATTTCAATAAAATGTGTGCAATGTAGTATATATGGTGGCGCAATGTGGTATGTATAATGATCAGTACTTGCAAAGTGGGCTGGTAATGTGGTACATATAAGTAGGGTAATGTGGTATATTTAACCATACAACCTAATATTAAATTTGAAATGTACTATGAAATAAGTTCATAATAACATTTACATTGGTTCTCAAACTCATTGTTCTTATTAAAAAATAAACAGCCAACAAATAATGTTAAGAATATCAAGAAATGTTCATATACAACATTAGCGAAGCCCGACATACCACACTGGCCAATTTTTAGAAATTAAAAGATTGTCACAATTAAATTGGAAACTTTGTGAAATTACTTACATAGTTAAACATTTACTTCGTAATATTTTTAACTTACTTTAATTGAATATAAATTGAACTTCGCCAAAAAGCAACTTTTTCTTTACAAAATTTGTTTGTAAAAAATCCGCAAAATTACATCGACCACACGCGATTTACGTTTCGTTCAACTGACATCGGAAAAATTTTATTTGGTCCATGACAGAGACAGATCCCTGGTTTTTCATGTTTTCTGACAGGTTCTTTCCCAAATTGGAGATATGCGACCATGCCACATTGAAAAACTATACCACAATAGCATCAGTTCCCCTAATATCAAAACATCTAGATACTCCAGTGGTGGATCCAGAGGGGGGCGATCGCCCCCTCTCTCAAACCTAAATTAGATGTAAAGATTTTGAAAACATTCTGTTATTATCTATCAATGTAGTCAATCGGCCCCCCCTCTTGACAATGCTCGATCCGCCACTGAGATACTCTGGTGAATATCTAGCGCGTTGCTGTGATATTGATGCGAATGACCATAAGATCGCTAACATTTGCCTCAGATCAAGGATTTTATAGTCGATATGCTGAGTTTGGTGTGTAAAATTGTATTGCGGCCTGTCAGCTTATCAGTAGAATTAGAAAAGAAAATGGAATCCAGTCACCAAATGTTTCTGCTTAATGTTATATGCTTATAGTGCAAACTAGAGCTGGGCACGGGTCCTTTGAGATCCGTAATAGTCCGTTTACCTTTTCTGTTCAACATAAGTTACTATTCTGTCATTTGGTTAAAAACTCTTGGTATAAATGATTTTGCTTGTCTGTTGCCTAGGGTGTCGTCTCAACCTTCAGTCTCACTTTTGTTTATAGCCAACTAGCTGGCCTGGTTGCGACTTCGTTCGCCCATTCCCGATGCTCTTTAAGTACGAAGTCCCATCTATCTCCATCGTCTCTCCCTTCCAATTACCAAGGTTTTTGAAGATCCATGCATCAACTTTTATAATCATAGCTCCCATAGGTACAGAGATATAGCATTTTATATATTTTTTTGTATGAAGGGTGCAACGCCCCCTTCTCACATACCCCCGCCCAAGTTTGGTAGACAGAATATCTATATATGTACCAATTTTTATAATGTTATCTGCGATATGTGAAGAAATATAGCATTTTGTGTATTTTTTGTAAAGTGGATGCAATTCTGCTACACCCACTATTCTCCAAGTTTTGCATGGTGAATGGTAGATACATTATGAATAAGTTCACCAACTTTCATAATCATAGCTTATATAACTGTAGAGATATAGCATTTTTTGTATTTTTTTCGTATGGGGGGTGCAACCCCCGTTCCCCTCAGTGGCATCTTACCCTCTTAAGAACCTTCTACAGACCGCAACAAACAATTTAAAAACAAATTTATGTAAATCGGCCTTGTAGTTTCCGCGTTCATAAGCTACATACGGACACCATTTCATTTTTATATATAGGGGAAGGTGGGGAATCGTGGGCCACGTTTTTATTTTGTTAAATATCTTCAAGAAAAAAAAAAAATTTTGCAAATTGTAATATGGTATGTTATTCTACATGAAGTTAGGTAACTTTTGACTATTACACTTTCTAACAACTCTTTTGTTTTTTCCGACTTTTCGTGGTTTGAAAAAAATTAGTGTTTTTGCGATTTTCAAAAATGGTGGGGAATCGTGGGCCACCGCCGTAATTAAGTAAAAATCAAACAATTATGATGCAAAACTTTATTGAATTAGTTGAAATGACAAGTAAAGTTATTTTAATCGACAAAATGAAGAAGAAGGGTTATGCACGATCAATCAGATACGTTAACAAAGAAATAGGAAAATTTGATACAAAATATGTATTTATTGTTTTATTTATTGATTCACAGCCTCCATTTTGCACAAAACATCATAAACACAACATACAAATGTGTATTGATAAGAAAACTGTCAAAACACGGGTGGCCCACGAAGTGGCTCACGATTCCCCACAAGCTACTTTTTGCAAAACAACGGCGTGTAATTGACTTGTTGAAGTGTCATGCAAAATTACTTTTGTATGTTGAAAGGCAAAGGTCTAACGATAATAAAAAACATATTTACCTGTGTTTTGTCGTAGCAATTCGTCCAAGAATGATGGAAATCAAACACGCAAAAAAAGTTTTGCAGATACTTTTTTTTGGGCGAGTATTGTACAAAGCAAATAAAACGCGTACGTTTGTCAACAACCAATGTAAAAATAAGTTGAGGCTAAGAGAAAACGATTACAGTTGCATCTAACTATTTATCTCGACATACTGCCAACAGGTGGCGGTGGCTCACGATTCCCCATGGCCCACGATTCCCCACTTTCCCCTATAGATTTTTAAGGTTAAATTGTATGTACTCCAGAGCGGGCCACATAATGAAGTAGGTCGAACAAATTATAATGATGATCTCATTCCAGAGAGCTCATCTGCAATTTCATCGCCCTTCTGTGTACCGCAGATGGTTATCGCAAACGAATTGACGTTTTCCCTTTCTACTGGAAAACGTAACTTGGAAGTTGTGCAAAAAATTGTATTTGGGTATGCAGAAATCAGTGGTAGTGATGGCAAGGTTCGTGTTGGTTTTCAGTTTTTTGCACAGAGCAGAATGTTTGATAGTGCCAGCTTTATCTCTGTTTAGTAAGATAAGTTTTGCTATGCACCTCAGCGCTTCCTTCCTTATCTCCAGCAGTTGGAGCAGTTTTCATAGCTCCTGTTACTGAAATATAAGCCATTCTTTGCATATTTTGACCTGTGCCGATTTTTGTTGAACGTTTTTATACTATACGGGTGCTCCATAGTTAACAATGGGTCTGACGACTGCTGTGTACTTCCAGAGCCTCAGTTTTTGGGCAGTGTCCCCAGTTTTTGCGTAGGAGGGTCCTACTGGTTCACAGCGCTGCTCTTACCTTCCGGTTTATGGTTTTTAGTTGTGGGTTGCAGGTAAGCTTTACACCTAGAACTACACTAATTTATTTGATCTGATTTAATTTTTTTCTTATTTTGATGAGTATGGATATTAGTGTGTATTGAAATATATGGGCGAGTTTTAAAACCCAACTCCACACTCAAATTATGAGAGAAGAGAGATAAACAACTCAGGAAATATAAATTTTTTGACTTTAAAATAAATTCCTAGCTGGCCAAATGGCCATTGTTTATAAAAACCGAGTGATTTTGTACTGGAGCCTACCTAACGGTAAATTTTTTTCCAAAAAACACCATAGATCTCAATTTGTGGTCTAAAACAATTTATGTGTGCAAATTTTCAGAGTGATCGTATGATGTGCAAGAGTGTCAGCAAAGGAATAAGAAACGATTATCTTCAATGAAACGAATAATTTTTGTACTGGAGCCTATCTAACGGTAGATTTTTTTCCAAAAAACACTACAGATCTCAGTTCGTAGCCCAAAACAACTTATATATGCAATTTTTCGGAGAGATTGTATGACGTGGAGGAGTGTCAGCAAAGAAAAAAAAGCACTTATTTTCAATCAAACGTTTAATTGTTGTACTAGAGTCCATCTAACGGTTCATTTTTTTAAAAAAAAAACTTGTGGTACTTGATTCATCATAAAAAATAAACTATGCACCCAAATTTTAAGATTGGTGGAACGACGTGTGGGAGTGTCAGCGAAGGATTAAAAAATGATATACAGCCATTTCATGCCTATCGTAACAAAATCTGCCACACCCCTTCCAAATTCGCAGAATTTTGGTGCATGCTTTCGCTTCATGCTTAAACTTTGAGAAATGGCAAAAAAAAAATTTTGCGACTTTTTTTGTGGCTTGTGGAGGGGTGCAAAAAGTCGAAAAATAGGTAAAATGTAACAAACTCTCCTCAAATAATTACCAATAACTTGGCCATTTCTTAACCGATTTTCATGTTTAGACCTGTTTTGGAAAGGCATTGAATAAGGCTATAAGCTGATAAGCCGTGCTGCAATACGATCACGTCCAAAGGGACTTAGAGAAAAAATTTGTTTCGACGCACAATGGCACTTTTTAGATGGACTCTAGTACAAAAATTAAACGTTTGATTGAAAATAAGTGCTTTTTTTTCTTTGCTGACATTCCTGCACGCCATACAATCCCTCTAAGAAATTGCATACATAAGTTGTTTTCGACTACGAACTGAGATCTGTAGTGTTTTTTGGAAAAAAATCTGCCGTTAGATAGGCTCCAGTACAAAAAGTATTCGTTTCATTGAAGATAATCGTTTCTTATTCCTCT
Organism: Calliopum simillimum; assembly: GCA_951812925.1. NCBI lineage: Eukaryota > Metazoa > Arthropoda > Insecta > Diptera > Lauxaniidae > Calliopum > Calliopum simillimum. The sequence goes on along the minus strand of OX638369.1, from coordinate 63,144,644 downwards.
GCTGACGCTCCTGCACGTCGTACGATCTCTCTGAAAATTTGCACACATAAGTTATTTTAGACCACAAATCGATATATATGGTGTTTTTGGGAAAAAAATTTACCGTAAGATAGGCTCCTGTACAAAATCTCTCGGTTTTTATAAACAATGGCCATTTGGCCAGCTAGGAATTTATTTTAAAGTCAAAAAATTTATATTCCCTGAATTTTTTATCTCTCTTCTTTCATAATTTGAGTGTGGAATTGGGTGTTGGTTTTTCGATACACACTAATGAATATATTGGTCGTTTGGGGATAAACCTTCGGACCAGAGTACTCGGTCGCACCAAGCAACTACTAATTCAAATGGGGCGCATAGTCTGGTTAAGATTATGTTTTCATATTTATCTCGAAAAAGGATTGCGACATCATCGGCATATCCTTGTACTTTAGAACCATTTGAAATCAGTAGGTGTAGAAAAAAGCTCATCAACAACAATGAACTAAATAAGCGGAGATAGTACTCCACCCTAAGGGCAGCTTATCAGTAACCTGTTTATTATTTTCGTGAAAAATATAAGTTTTAGGTATTTTGAATTACATTTGCAGATAATTGTATTGACGATTAATTAGCTAAAGATTAAAAAACCCAAGTTTGAAGGTGTTATATTTAATTTTTTAGTAGTATAAATAATACTATTTTTGCCTTTGAATGGACTTACGCTACCATTTTAATGAACGGCACAATCGTTAATAGTACAAAATAGTAAATGTTAGTATTAATAAGGCAAATACTTATCGAAACCTTTAACGGAACATAAAATTGTCAAACAGACAACTCGACCAATGCCAAATAGGGTGAACATTTTATAAGAACTGCTGCTATTTACAACAAGTCCATTCACAGCTCCATTTAAAGCTACAAATTGTTGCTCGTGTATAACGCATTCATTTTTCTTGTCGTTTGCTTCTTATTTTCGTAACTCGCATCAATAACCGGACTTGAACGAATTGCATCATGTTCCACTTAACAGAAAATTTCAACTAGGAAGCCCTTAAACACGGGCATTTCCGGTTAGAGATCCCTTTCCTTTTAACATTGCAACACTACCGCCAATCCACACCTCTTCTGCCCAAAATACGCGACCCCATGGCAGAGCCAGTGTATTATTTACACAATGTAAGCGTTTTATAACGTGACTTATAACGCTATTTCCGTCGTTCATTGCAATGCCGGCATTTGTTCGTTGTACGTCGTGCATTGTCCGACGTCGTCGTTCGTTGCCAATAAATCAACGCCATGGCGTTCTCGATTTAGGGCTGCCATCGTTCGCGGGCTTCAAGCTTATTTTAATTAGAGAACGTTAAAAAATGCGAAACAGCAACCTTAACTAAAAAAAGCAGCAGGAAGCTATAATCGGTCTGTATGCTACTTTAAAAGGAAAAAATAGGGAAAACATTCATGTTCTCATAAAATCCTAGAGTAATATTTAAGGATATTTTAAAATTATACACCATTTCAATAAATCTTTGTAAAGTGTGATTTATTAAAAAATACTTTCTTAACGCTAAAGTTAATTTTTCCGATTAGATTTGGATGGACCAGATGGATTTCGCCATTATTGACGTGATCTAAGAAACAAACCCCTTATTTTGTCTAAGAATTCACATTAAGTTTAATGCTAACTTTGGAATGTAAAAATTTTTTCACGAGTCCTAGCATGATTCCTACAGATTTAAAGTAAAAAGAATGAGCGCCGCTTTGTGGTCTTTATTTAAGTAGGTATGTCAATTTTTATCACACTTCGGACAATAAGTCCTGATGTCTTTGGCAAAAACGATATTTTTTGCTTGCTTAGGCTAGGATATCTCAAAAACCATATGAGATACAGCATTGCAAGACCGGATTCGGATTCAGCATTGCAAAATACATTTAATATAAATACTTTTATATTTGTTTGTTATGTTTCTTTTTTTCATTTTTTTTTTTATTATTTTATATGGGATATGTATTTTTGCAATAATTCACGGAGATGAGCAGCTACGATTTCGGGGCTTGCATTTTTTAAGCCTGTTAGTGCTGTATAATACAAAGCCACTAAACTAGTACAAATGAAACCCCATTCACAGATTTTGTCGACACTTTCATCACACCTATCGACTGTTTAAGCCCAGTGTGTCCGGTGGAATCGGACTCAGCATCAAAAAATACATCTGAAATCACTATTCTATTTAGTTGGTATAATTTTTTAAGGTCGGTTAATACGGAAACTTCAGTAAAATTTTCATAATGGGATTTCTCAAAAACGGCACCACATGCGATTTTATGGAAAAGGGATTATTGTACCTTAAGGTCTCTAGATATTAATTCAGAAAAAACGCGTGGGTAGTCATCATTAAAAAATTCGTCTATTTCTTTTTCAAAAATACCTTATATGTACTAAATCGACTTTGTTTTAAATGAACCAAAAGGGACTTTCGCATTGAAAGGTAATTGAGACATTATTTGCGTAATCGATTAAGATTTGGGTTGACATCTCCGATTTTTATGAAATTTGGTGGAAAGTTAGTATTTGCTATACAGCTGTGTGTAACATAATAGCAGTGGTATATAATGAAAACTTTGCATGAAAAAACACACGTTCATATATACCAAAGAATTGAATTTTTTTACTTCATTTTATTAGTTTATGCCTTATGAATAGATATTCTTAAATGTTAATATCAATAATATTAGGTTTCGTCCTCTTTAGAGAACTCCAAATTCTAAAATGACAAAAAATTTCACTGTGAAAAATCATAGCAGTGCTTTAAATTTTACGAGAAAAACTTATTGGGAAAGTCTCAATTCCAAAGAAAAAACTTAAAATAAAATTAAATCAAGTCAATATGTTGTGGACTGAGCCTTGTTGAATCGTACCTTCGAGGCATGGAATCAATCAGACGTTGGAATTTCTCGACAGGGATATCTTTCCATCTTGATCTTACCGTATCCCATAATTCTCACATATTTCTAGGATTTTGCTTTCCCACTGACATCGTCCCAAAGTTCTTGATCGGGCTAAGGTCAGGAGAGCTGACTAGCTAATGACGTCAACCTTCTTTGGAGTAAACCGATTTTTCGTTAACCTGCTTATGTATTTTGGGTCTTTGTCTTGCTGGATACACCAATTTCAGCGGCATTTCACATTCAGCATAGGACAGCATAGTTGACTCCATCATTTGCGCATATAAAGGAGCATTCATAGTATTTTTACTCACTAAAACGGATCTATACTTAAGTAAGAGAAGCATTTTCAAACATTTTTTAGTGCCGCTATGCTTCAACGTCCTGGAAACAAATTTGTGTCTTCTAGAGCCTGCCTGCCAATACCATTTTTGTTTCGTGGGACCGTAAAATTTTGTGCCATTTCGAAGCTGTCAAATTAATATAATATTTTGTTAATTTAATTTTTATTCTAGAAATTCTTCATCCATGCCATGGGTGAAGAAGGGACACTCTTCTGGAACTTTTGAGAGAGAGCTTGGCTCGAATGAGCTTCCTTCTAATTATGGAAAAGTCCACAACCAGATTCAACTTCTCTTTAATATTTTTTGGAGACCAAATTGGATTTCCTCTTACACTTTATGGTTTAGAAAAAGCGAAGAATCTCACTAGGAACCACCAAAACAAATACCGTCGGGACGGTGGCAATCCTATATGGTCGCGCACGTGCACCAAAGACTCATGACAAACGCAACATTGAACAACTTTAAAAACTGATAACTTGATAACCATAAAAGATACCACAATTTTGAGGGTCGGAAGATAAGTAAAATTTAAATGTATAATTTACTTTTAAATAAAAATATTAAAAAAAAAAAAATGAAAAGGGTGCTCCATGCCCAAAAATGGCTTTCAAAAAGTATAAAGTTTGTTTCAAACATAAAATAAAATTTTTTTCTCAGTGTATTATGTTTTTCAAAAGCTCATACCTTTCTCCACTAACCCTGATTTAATTAAAATCGGATGAAGAGCGAAGGAGCTCTGAATTTCAAATATGTGAGTATCCAAAAGTTGGATCGAACTGCCTATGGCCGCCATCTTGCAAAATTTCGCAATAGCAAAAAAGCATTTTACCACAGTTATGAGTATGTCAAATATCTACTTACTTTTCACCAATTTTCATAAAAATCGGAGATGTCAACCTAAATCTTAATGGATTACACAAAGATTGACTCAATTGTGTTTTATCCAACTTCATACATCTATCTTGAACGAAATAAAGCTCTCCTTTTTGGCAAATTCATCCTGTATTACGCCAAAATAAAAATTGCACGCTCAACTATTCGTTATTAAACTTTCGGTCCAAATACTAAGAGTTATTTTCGTTCCAATTAACGAAATATTTTGTATGAAATTCAATGTCAGGCTGATAGTTGAGCAATTTCAATTTATTTGACTTTGCCACATTTCTATAGACAGCATGTAGGGTGCTAAAAGAATAAAATGGATACGCAGGCATAGACTTTTGAAGGACGCTCTCGCTGGATAATGGTAAACGTGGTAAAAAATTAAGGCTATGCGCCAAGCGATAAAAAGAATATAGAGCGCGCGTATTTCAGGATTTCAGCGAAGAGCGGAGACAGACGAGTTAGAAATTTCTTGTTTCGTTTTATTGGTGATTTTTCCTTTTCCATGCGCTGGCATTAATTTTTGTTTTACTTTTTTTTGTGCTTTTTGTGGTGCACAAACGATGTACACCAGCATGACGATGATAAAAAAAAGGTCAGCAGCGTAATAAAATAGCCGGGGAGCGGAATAAATTGGCGTTTAAGCTAAAAATTAATCGCCGTCTGCTTAGGGCGGAAATTTTTCAAGTCCGATTAAAATCAAATGAAAACGAGCTGCTTCGTCACATGCGGACTGAATTAACCGGTGCATTTGTAAGCAGTTTTGGCCAAGTTAATGAAATTTATCTTTATTAAAAATTAAGTAAAAAACAAACCCAACCGCTGGATAAGTACAAGTAGACAGCCGACGCATGAACGTTTAAAGCCACTAACATATCACGGCAGGAATGAGCGAAAATAATGTTTTATTTTACTCATGGAAAATTCGGCGCATGCATGATTCTTCTTTAAAAATAAACTAATTACTGTGAAAACAAATCCTACCTGATGGCCCTAACGAAATGCTGCATTTTTACTGTTTTTTGTTTAAGTGCATTTTTAAACAAATGGTTCTAGGTTTGGAAAAAAAAGCAAGAACTATGAACGAGGAAATTTTTCTGCATATTTTTAGATTTTAAAAATTTTTAAATGTGTTACTTTATGACATATGTATATATTATGAAAATTGATTTTTAATTGAACTTTTTGCCATATATGTATTTGCAAAGATCGATTTACATATAAATCTATCAATGTATTTTCTAACAGATAATTATGACAAATCCAGGAACGGATTAAAAACACGGCTATAGTGACATATGTTTCGTCTTTCGCCACAAAGACTCATCAGACTATTTTTGTTGTAATTATAATTAAATTTATTTCACTAAATTAATTATAATTGAAAAATTGCAAGTTTGAAAACTTTTTGTGTTTTTGGCCTGGGCGGGAGTTGAACCAAGGACCTCCCGGTTGGTAGCAGAAGTCGTTACCACTGCACCAGCCTTGCCCGGCTGCGATGCCGACTTTTGCCAGTTTTGTTTGTGTGTTAATACGTACACGGAGAGAATTTTGAGCTTGTCCATAATTTTCTTGATATCAAGTAATAATGTGATTGTTTATCAAAAAAATGAATATGCCCATTTGAGCTCAATTCAATTCAATTTGGGATTGTTCGTCAAAAATTTATTAAACGCATTTGTGCTTAATTTCAGCCCTTTTGTACTTGTTTATAAAAAAAAAAAAAATATTCCCATTTTTTCTTAATAATTTCTTATATATCAAAATATGAATATGACCATTTTGCCAAATGCAAGAAATATCATTTCATTTTCCAAAATCAATGTACCAAAATGTCCAAAGACACCTCAGTACATCGTAACATCCCATTATGGGATGTCAGTAGTATTTACTCTATTATAAATACCCAATTCGGCTGTCGAGCAGGAATTATTTAAGCAGTTGATGACATAGTCATATTGAGAATCATAAACACACAGAATAAACGCAAATGAAAATTTATTTTTTGATAAACAATCACAAAATAGCTTGAATTAAGCAAAAAATGGGCTTATTTATTTTTTTGATAAACAAGTACAAAATGGCATGCATTGAGTACAATTGGTCTTAATTATCAAAATTTATATTATGCCCAAATTTGAGCTTGAATTGCGAACAAGTTGGGCGTATTTTGGGATGATTTTATGTTTTATTGGGCTTAATTCTGAATATTTAATTTAAGAACGATTTGAGCTAGATATTAGAACATTTTTTTCTCTCCGTGTATTGATATTTTTTTTTTTAATTTTTCGACTTCGATCGGAATCGGAATCCGATTTAAGGTGTTCCGTATTTCAATAATAAACACCAAATCGCCATTACATTTCAGTAAATCAGATTAAAATCGATAACGAATGTTTTTTTTTTTTATACGTAATTCCGATGTCATCTTATTCTTCAAATTGCATATCGATGAAAATCGAATCATATTTATTAGATTTTATTTGATTGTTAAATTTAAAAAATGCAAAACGGAAAATCCTAGCTAGAGCTTGAAAAAAAAAATAAAACAAAAAGTTGAAACAAGAATATTCACCTAATGTTAGTTTTTAATGCTGAACCCAATACGGTCTCAGAATAATTAATTTGGAAAAATGTTCCCTATATGATTTTGTTATAACCATGGGACAACAAGTTTAATCCAAAATGTAGGTTTTCAGTTTACTGTGGGGTGGACATTTTTTTATCTGGTACTTAAAATCAAACATATTTACATAAATTGTTTTTCTGGCTAAAATACGCTCGAAATTTTACCTCACTCTAAGGTATATTTTTAACAAAACTAATTATCCTAAGGTCATAACAAAATCACACAAAGAACATTTTTTGAAAACATTCTGTTTTTGTGGGTCTGTTTGACTCTTTTTACCAAAAACTGGGTTATATGGGGTTAAAGTCAATTATTTCTTGCTTCATATCATGTAGCGCCTCAGATGTTAGCATCTTATAGTTTAATGTGTCGATTCAATACGTAAATGCGTTAAAAAGGGAACATTTTGGCAACCCCCCCCCCTAAAAAAAATAGAAATTGGGAGTAAACTTTTCAGACGTCGAAACACGTTTATTTTTGTTAAGTCCAACCTACCAAAATGCATTGTCAGAACCTTGTTATTATTCCCTACACACAAGGTATATTCACTTTGTCCTTCCGTTTGTATGGCAGAAAATGAGGCGTGGTAGCTATAGAAAAATAAACATATTCTTAGTCAGCGTCACCTCCTGCGTCGATATAGCCATGTCCGTCTATCTGGCTTTGAAAAAACTGACCAAGACAATTCAATGAAATTTGATACACTGCCTCCGCGTCATGAAAGCTAGCTTGTGGGATTGAAAATGAGCGAAATCGGTCAACGGACACGCCTGCCGCCCATACAAAAAAAAAATATACAAAATGCAACTTTAGTAGTATTTTTCACGACAATGCAACCCAAATACACATAAATACTAGGAATGGTTAGTGCAAGCTCTACGAAAACTTGGCGACTTCGGACAAGAGGGCGTGGCTCCTCCCATATAAGCAAAAGCTTCAAAACGCTATACTAAAAACGTTTCTTAAGATAATCCAACTAAATTTCAATCAGAACCTACGGACTATAAATCCAAGCTCTGAACAAAAACTGGGTGCACTCGGACAAACGGGCGTGGCACCTCCCATATTGTTTTCCAAGTATAGTAAAGGTACCAAAATGTGTGAGAAATGATAGGTAGTGGTTCTAGTAGAGGAGATTTAGCATTATCATGTATTTATTCATTATTATTTAAGTGTGAAGTACATAATATGTTGTGTAGAGTAGAACGGGGCAATGTCGTGCACTCAACTTTGACATGCTCGTAAAGCCGTACATCTCAAGCGAATGCAACGAGTAAGCATCCGATGGAAAGATAATTTCATTGGTTACATCCATGTGTAACAACATTTGTGTAGCGAGAAATTGTGTTTGTGTATGTGAATGTGCACGACATTGCCCAAATGGTCGTTTTAAAGGTCAACTTCGATAGCTCGGTGAAGCCCAAATTTTTTTTCGAAAACCAAATACTTCTTTTCTTTGGCAGGATTTTTGGTTTCAGAAAACACTTACTTGGTATATTTTCCCGCAAGGAAAATTATTTTTCTGACCCGATGAAAAAACACTTTTATCGTCCCGAAAGCGTGCGTTTTGAAAAAAAGGTTACTCTGTAGAGACGAACTGGTGAAAATTGCTAGTATTATATGCATAAGCTCAGTAGGTCAGCAGGTCCCTACCTTACGAACAGTTGGTAAATCATTCAATTCTTTGGGCTAAACAGCCAGTGCACGACATTACCCCCTGCACGACATTACCCTGTTCTACTCTACCAACGAAAATTAGACTTTTGATCAGACCTTGAAACTTTTAAACTTTTATTCAAAAAGTTTTGCAAATGCAAGTTTTTGAAAACTTTTATTGTATGAAAGTTTATAAAAACTTTTATTTTTAAAAGTTTTTAAAACTTTTATTTTTAAAAGTTTTTAAAAACTTTTTCAAAAAACTTTTTCAAAAAACTTTTTCAAAAAACTTTTAACAAACAATTTAAAAATAAAAGTTTTTTATAAAAGTTTTTAAAAACTTTTATCCATAAAAGTTTTTGTATAAAAGTTTTTTGAAAAAGTTTTTAAAAACTTTTATTTTTAAAAGTTTTTTATAAAAGTTTTTCAAAAAACTTCTCATATAAAAGTTTTTTTTTTGGAAAAAAACATGGTAAAAAAAAGAAATATCTTGAAAATAATCCAGTGACTGAAGTATTACAAATTACACGCTTATCTACATATGGAGCTGAAAGATAAAATGCGACCGTTTTGAGCCCATTTCGGTGAAAAAATTTTATTGCACCAATCGATGGGGAAAGGTCGAAAATAGATTTTGGACATGACCAGGGGTGTCCCCGACCCCTCTAAGTGACCGATTTGGGCCCATTTTGGTGAACAATTTTTATTGCACCAATCGATGAGGAAGGGTTGAAAATAGATTCTGGACATGATCAAGGGTGGGTCCGACCCCTCTAAGTGACCGATTTGGGTCCATTTTGGTGAACAATTTTTATTGCACCAATCGATGAAGAAAGGTCGAAAATAGCTTCTGGACATGACTCAAGGGTGTCCCCGACCCCTCTAAATAACCGTTTTGGACGCCTTTTATAAAAAAAATTTTATTGCACCAATCTATGGGAAATTGTGGAACATACATTGTGGACATGACTTAATGTACCTCCGGCTACTCTTGTGACCGTTTATTGCCATATTTTTAAAATTTCGTTAGTGGACATTCAAATGACAAAAAATAGAGTGTTGTGTTGTAAGTATTTATAAGGAAAAGCCGTAAAAAAACATTCATGCGTCGGTTGGCGTCTAATGTCTGACCTGTAGATTTAGTACGAAATTATTAAGTTTAACCGTTTTTGAAGTTGCCTGACTATTGTTCGCAAAAAAAAAGTTTAAAAAGGTTTGTATTTAAGGGTTAAGGTAAAAAACGGCAATATGTTAGTGTGTATCAAAAAATTTAATTTTTGGGACACTCAAATAGATACGCAATAAAATAGCTTACATTGTATACCAGCATTTGTCACCAAATTGCATTTTTTTTTTTGCTTTTTACATTCTACCTAAGTACAAAAATGATTTTGGTTTTAAGGGCTTCAAATAATGCAATAGTTGTTTAACCAATAATCCATTTCATGCACTCTTTTTAAATTTTGTGCATCTGTTTAAACGAGAGAAAATTCTTGCACTGTGGGAACTTTTGTTTTGATTTGTGACAAAAATATTTCGAAATGTATGTATTAGATGTATACAATTTGGCGAAGCGTTATTTATAGTATACATCTGTTATGGAAATAAATATGTTCCACATTTTCCGATCGATTGGTGCAATAAAATTTTTTCACCAAAATGGGCCCAAATCGGTTACTTAGAGGGGTCGGGGACTCCTCTTGTCATGTCCAAAATGTATTTTCAACCTTTTCCCATCGAATGGTGCAATAAAATTTTTTCACCAAAATGGGCCCAAATCGGTCACTTGGAGGGGTCGGGGACACCCCTGGTCATGTCCAAAATCTATTTTCGACCTTTTCCCATCGATTGGTGCAATAAAAATTTTTCACCAAAATAGGCCCAAATCGGTCACTTAGAGGTGTCGGGGACACCCCTGGTCATGTCCAAAATCTATTTTCGACCTTTCCCCATCGATTGGTGCAATAAAATTTTTTCACCAAAATGGGCCCAAATCGGTCACTTAGAGTGGTCGGGGACTCCTCTTGTCATGTCCAAAATGTATTTTCAACCTTTTCCCATCGATTGGTGCAATAAAATTGTTTCACCAAATTGGGCCCAAATCGGTCACTTAGAGGGGTCGGGGACTCCTCTGGTCATGTCCAAAATGTATTTTCAACCTTTCCCCATCGATTGGTGTAATAAAATTTTTTCACCAAAATGGGCCCAAATCGGTCACTTAGAGGGGTCGGGGACACCCCTGGTCATGTCCAAAATCTATTTTCGACCTTTTCCCATCGATTGGTGCAATAAAAATTTTTCACCAAAATGGGCCCAAATCGGTCACTTAGAGGGGTCGGGGACTCCTCTTGTCATGGCCAAAATGTATTTTCGACCTTTCCCCATCGATTGGTGCAATAAAATTTTTTTACAAAATTGGGCCGTAATTATCCACAGGGGCTTTTTTCAAGGTATTTTTTTCCCAAAAAAAAACTTATGTGACAGATTTCATCCAAAACTTTCATGAAAAACTTCTTGCTTAGAAGTTTTTATATAAAAGTTTTTGAAAAAACTTTTATATAAAAACTTTTATGGATAAAAGTTTTTAAAAACTTTTTCAAAAAACTTTTATAAAAAACTCTTTAAGGATAAAAGTTTTTAAAAACTTTTAAAAAAAACTTTTATTTTTAAAAGTTTTTTTTAAAGTTTGTTAAAACTTTTATTTTAAAAAGTTTAAAGTTTTTAAAAACTTTTATCTAGATGATTTAAAAGTTTTTAGTCTAAATAAACTTAAAAAAAAACTTTTAAAAAAGTTTATTTCAGGGTCTGCTTTTGATGTTTGTAATGCAATATGGTTAAATTTCACTGCAAAGGCATTAATACAAATGGAGCTCTCCATATCACGCAACAATACAGAAAATATCAATGAAAATTCAAAATGATTTTTTATGCCGTTTCCCTGCAATGACAGCTTCTTTACTTTGGCAATGCAACTTGAGTCTGACAAGAACACGCACACAAAGTTTTCGAAAAGTTTGATGTTGGAAACGCGGCTACTTCATCAGCTACAGAAGCTGAGTTGCTGACTGCTGAGCGAGGCGATTTTTGATTTTTTGCTTGTCAGCTCGTTTGCGAGTTGCCAAGCGCCAGCAACACGTTCATAAGTTCTTGGCTGGATTTTACCATGAGGCACGCGCCAAAAATATGATGAGGCACAAATATTTTTTTTTTTTTTTTGCACTCTTTTATGTAGTGAATTTGATGTTATGCAAATTGGTTGAATGACTGAAATTAAAAGAAAAAAGAGTTGAGGTTTCTTCTGAATTATATTCCCCTTTATTTTTTGTGCATATTTTGGCTAATGTTGCATTCCTTTAAAATTAAAGTTGAGTAATTAATTAATTAATATGCATTTTCACTTTGTAATTTTTCTTGTTTCAATTTTCTTGCAGATGTATCATCCCATACAAATGAAACCCGCGGATAGTGAAAATAGAAATGGTGAGTGTTTTAAGTTTTTGAAGTAATACAAGAAATATTGCCAGACATTACTGAACTGAATGGTTAAGTATACTTATATAAAATATATACTTAAAAAAAAAACATTAGAAACAGGATTATCCTACGTGTTCAATAAAAGTTGCAGCTCCACTTACTATTATCCAATAGCATTATTATCCTCAGCTCTTTAAACTTTTCCCGTTTGTCATAAAAGTGTGCCAAGCCAATATTTTTACCACTGCTATTTGGCATTCACACTTTTATGTGGAGATTTTTTTCTCTTTCATTTTAGTTACAAAAAAAAGAAAAAAACATTGTTTGCTGTCCATTGTTTCTTTTTTTATCGTTTTCTGTTGTTTGTGCTGTTTTTCACAATTGACCAGCAAAACACAACTGACCAAAATGTTTGGCCAACATACAACAAATGAACCAAACCGACCAAACCAGACGAACCAAGCGCAGGCAGCCTTTGGACACTGCATGAATGCCATGATCCGTAAAGTGCCAAACGTCAAAATTATAGCAAAAACCAAAAGAATTTCAGATAAAAAACCAAACAAAAAAAAAACAACAAACAGAACAAACGTAGGTTCTCAGAGGCAGTCAGGCGCGCTAAAAAGTATGCAATGGAAACTGTGAGTGAAAAAAAAAAACAACAGAATACAACATGAAACGATTTTGCGGTTTGACGCTCTGCGGTGTTGCCATTTGTGCAAATTGTGGGTTGTGAAGTATTTTAAATTTTTTATCTCTTCGCATATCATTCATTAAAAATTTAAACAGAGAAAAATTTTTAATTAAATTTCGCATATTGAGTTCAAAACAAAAAAAAAAAATAATTTCACCATTATCTTATCATTTGGAAACTAATGTATTATGATTGACAGACATCATATTAGACTGATTCAAAAAACAAAAAATATCCACTTACCTTCAAAAATGTATTTTTATGTTCTTTGGCTAACACCTTGTACATTTATTTGCACTTCAAAGTTGAATATAATAAAATAAAATTTAAAAAATTTTAGTTCTGAGAAGCTCTTCAATTGAAGTTAACTTCAGTAAGTTTTATGGTAAATCTTTTGTTAAAATAAAATTAAAAAAACCAAAATTTATTCGATGAATAAACTTTCCAAAAATATAAATTGTTTAAACATGGGGCATTACATACCGTTCCATATAGCATTTTGCTTTTGGATCTCCGATTTTTTAGAAACTTTTTTGCCTTATAGTAGCGAAAGAGTGCGGCCTGCGGGCATGGTTCGGGTGTGGGCACCCCCCGTAACTTTTGACAGAAAACAAATGCGGCTGTTTTGACAAATGTTAAGCGAGTGTTATTACATCAAAAATTTTTTGTGCATATACCGAAACAAACAGACGCTTTTGCTTTGTGCTGAGAAGAAAATAATTTTTGAGTAATGGAAAGTCAACACAAAAGTTTTTTTCAATCATTTTCCAAGTGCGGTAAATCGAAGTGAATCAATCGAAAAGCTGAGTGCAATCTATATTTATGCAGTAAATTTATTATATTTTGTGATTCAGAACCTAACGCCACCAAAATGTTCACACTACACAATTTGGTCATTGCTTTTCAATGTGGCTGTCAAAGTCGAGTGTGGGCACCCCTCTTCTTTTGTTGAATGCGTGTGATTTACTGAAATATTGTCGTGGATGCCAATATAACAAATTGAAATGGTGTTCTTATGCCTTTTTACGCTTTTTTAGTGGAAAGAAAAGAACCAATAGGCCCTTTAAAGATATCGCATAAAAAAAGTTGGTTTCATGAAATGTGGGTGGTAAGGTGGCACATCACTTTGCAAAAATCTCGTTATTAAGTTCCCAGTCAAGCATGGATTGATACAAAAAATGCACGCTTAGCAAAAGAGCAAGGTCAACAAAGGCTAGAAATCATGTCATCTAGCCGGCTTGGTCTGCAAAACAATTGATTTGATTTTGTTTAGTTGAAGCCGTTAGGGAGAATTTGTGTGAGTCAATGTTTCCAAAATAAATTAATTTTGCTTTTTTTCCATCTGATTGCGTTTAACTTCATATTTTCCCACTTTTAGCCGATTTTCTAAGGGTGTCCACAATCGAACCAACATATATTTTTGTCAAAAATTATCACTTCACTATTTTTTTGATATAGTTTTTCCAAGTGACGTTAGTTTAGGTTTCTAGCTTTCCATTGATACTTATATGTCTGTATAATATTAATTTTGTCAAACAAAAAGGTGCCCAGTACTCTTCCCTTACAAGTTGAGAATAGCATCTATTATTTTTTTTTAATGTTTTTTCATCGAGCCGTTTCAGAGACATAAATTTTAAAAAACTAAAAAGCTGCAAAAACAACATTTAGTATTTTTTTTTTTTTGAAATGATTATAACTCCGTCAATAGTCAACCAAATCATGAAATTTTTGCAGATTGTGGTGCAAGTAATTCCCTATATACAAATATTTTTACTTTAAACGTGTGACTTACCGTTCATGAGCTATCATAATTTTAAGTTCAACACATAACTGTGCCTATTCATAAGCGGCATGCACAATTTACTAATTTTTTTCAAATTTTGAATTGGGATATCTCCTGAGTTATAAGTCGTACGAAAACAATTAAATGGTCATTTTTAAAGAAAACTTCATAAGCTACAATATTGCGTCACAATATTTTTTTATAAATGCAACCGTTAAAGAGATATTTGTAAAAAACTGATTTCGGACGTCATTTTTCCAATATGGCGGCGCCAGCGAAGCTAAGTTGAAATTCTGAAAGAGCACATCGAAATCTATAAAATAATTCATTTGCAAAAATCCCGCAAAACTTTCCAGGTAACATCATTTTATTCTCCCAAATTTAATAAAAAAATTATTTAGAAAAAATCCAGTTTTTTTCATAAAAACTTCCTTAAAAAAAACTTTTAAAAAAAATTTCATGACTATTGACGGAGCTACATGCATTTCAAAAAACTACTAAATGTTGTTTTTGTAGCTTTTTTAGTTTTTTGAAAATTTATATCTCTGAAACGGCTCGATGAAAAAAATCATAAATGCTAATCTAAAAAAACGGAGACGCAAAAGTAAAATGCTATCCAGAACAATATGTAATGCCCCATATAACTTGCACATTGTTGCCAGAAACAATTTATATAGAATTGCAAGTCTTATTGTTTTGATCTCAATTTTACGATAAAAATAAATAAATACAATTTGCTCATTTTATACGTCCCTGCCAAACAGTTTCAGAGATATGAAGAATTTTGTTATATTCGGAGATGTTATACTTACTAGAATCACCCAATGGTCAAAATTTGACCACAAATGTATTAAATAATTTTTGGGCTGTTTCAGCACTTTTTTGCTTTTTGGTACAATATAGAAAAGCTCATTTCATCCCGATAATGACAAATGCGTAACGAAAATAAATTAAAGAACATGAAGTAAGTGTCAGTTAGCTTTCTGCCTTTCTATTTGTGCTGTATCAACTCTGTGTGACCGCGTATTTTGTCGTTGCTTATATTGAAAAACTCACATTTAATTTTACCTGGCTTAATCGCAAAATATGAAAATTGTTTTAACTTTGTACAAATTTACACACAAATACCTTTCTACTGGTGTATAATTCAAAGTAGTGCTCCACTTCTAACATAGTAAAAAAGGTAGGACAAATTTCAGTCTTGCGTATTAATAATATTATGTACCTTATATCATCCATCCCTGTCAAACAGCTTCAGAGAGTTGAAAAATTTTGTTTTTGGAGATGTTATACTTACATATATCCAGATTCCTACACAATATACATTCACGTACCAAAATACATATGCAGAAAAAGACACAGACAGACAGACAATACATTTTGTGATATCCCAGGCAAAACCGGAGGAATTTTAAAGGCATAATATTCTTGACTGGGATAAAATCACGCCAATCGGTTGAATGGTTCTAGAGTTATCAACCTTTTTAATATTCCGGGCAATCCGAGGGAATTTAGAATAAGAGTTTGTTCTAAAACATCACTGGGTAACATGTCTTTGAAAGAAAAAAAATCATGCAAATCGGATAACTGGTTTTTGAGCAACGAAATTTTCAAAATCCAGCGGAAGACGATTGTATCTCGAAATAAAATATTTCTTCACCAGGCAAATTGAGTTTCGATTTCATTGTAATTTTTCAAATTATAAAATTTTGTGATAGTGGCATCGATGCATATTCTTTCAACTGCATTAAAAATTTAATTAAAATCTGAAATAATTCTCATTATGTTTCCAAACCAAAAAAGCATATCGAGCGAACAATTTTATTTGGAACAATAAAAACTGGAATACCTAAAACAATTATTCAAAATAAACGAGTACAGTCAAATATTCCCTGCAACTGAACAAATTTGATTTTTCTATGCCCTTTTTTTATTTATTCCTATGTTGAGAGTCATCAAAAACCACAAAGTGCACTTACCGGTTTCTCCAATTTGTTTCATTGATTCCACTAATTAGTTATATTTTGCCTTTTTTTCCAACCTCAGTCAATTGGTTTTGTCTCATTGAACACCATTTGACATGCATTAAATAAAAAATTTCACCAAAATAACGAATAAAACACAAAAAACAAAAAAACCTTTTTCAATTAAATTCCATACAATTAAAATACTGACTAGTAAGCACGCAAACCCACACATACCATAGCGAAACATAACGTATTTGTGTGTGTGAATGCACCACCCGTGTCCCACGATATCCTGCGAGTATATCGCTCATATATCCATCCACTTAACGAGCAACTTTTTATAGTTGATTGTTTTTAATGAGCAACCTCTGGCGGCGCCATGTACGGTTTATGTTAACAAGCGAGAAAAAGTTGCTTAAAAAAGTTTTACCAGCTCTGTCTTTGTGACCCAGTGTGTGTGTGTCTGTTTCTACTTCTGTGTATGTAATTATTTGTCCTTAAGAGATTTACTTTGTATTTACATACTTATATGTTTTGTGGTTGTAAGTATTTTAAATAAACCTGTTGACTGTGCTCCTAAAGCTTGAAAGGTGGGGGGAAATATTTTGTGGAGAACACCAAATGTTGACAATCTGAATTAAATCCATTGAGGGGAGTGAAAAAAAGAGTTAGAGAGAAAAATTAAGTTGGAAAGTTTTTTTGATTAAATTGTCAAAGGCAATTTGTTTTAGAAAAGTATACAAAAATTGAAATTGTTAGGTTCTTGTAAATCACTTTCACTTATAAATTTTAAATGAGGATTCTGAAAAGTAATTCTGCTCACGAGGGAACTTTCTGCGACTTATCTAATTTTGTTTATTCTTAGTAATTAAATTCTACTGAATTAGGAACAACGCTGAACATCTAAATTGTTTCTAGTATGACACTTAAAATATTTTTAATGCTAAAGGTATCTCGTACATAAATACAACTTTAAGCTTTACATGCAAAATTCTCAGTTTCCTGGCATGTGTCTCTTCCGAAATTAAAGTTGTCATAATAAACTAAACAATTTCGACTCTTCATGCGTATATTTTGCACTAAAACTGAGATATGCATATAATCAATAGTCTTTCAATGTAACTGTGAAATTTTGCAATTAATATTCAATTTAATTAAAAGAGACGTTTTTTTACTTTGTTACTCTCCTATTAACTCAGCCTCCTTGTGCAACAAAACATTTATAAATTTTGATGAATTTGCGTATCTATTGCGTAAATTGTGCGAATGAACTAAATACAATTATCTTAGAATCACTTTCATCTGTCCTAGATAGTGTCAGATCCTTAGGTCCTTTTTTTTAGATATTTACAATTACATTTACAATGTGACAAATATGTGTTGATACAAAAACAAAGTAGGTTTTTTGTATTAAATGTTATTTTAATTAAGGAAATTTAAATGAACAAACATTAAATGAAGTTAAAATATTTTGTTTATCAAGCAATTTCTCGATGGCCTGACCTTTGTTAGCCACAACCCGCCGAAGTCTGCAATCAAATTTGTTACACGCAGCACGCACTACTGATATCGGTATTTTATCCCATACATCAATAATAGCAGCTTTAAAGTCCTTCAAGCTTCTGTATCTGTATTCCTTGAGTCGCTGTACCATATATCCCTATATGCAGAAATCCAAAGGATTGCAGTCTGGAGAGTTAGGAGGACATTTATCCTTAGGCATAAAATCTGTCAAATTTTGCTTACACCAGTTTTGAACCAGTTTAGCAGTGTGAGTAGGTGTACCATCCTGCTGGAAGCAATAATAGTCTTCTCCACTCATGGCCTGAACACTAGGCTTCAAATTTTTCAGTAAGACTTCTTCCAGGTAATACTGAGCGTTTATTTTAACACCTTTGTTAATGAAGACTAGCGACAATTTACCTTTGCTGGATATGGCACCCCAGACCATAATAGATGACGAGTTTGGATATCTTGGTACATGCTTCTTATCGTTTGGGATGTCTATGTATGATACTGCCCATAGTCTGTCATTTTGCGTGTGGTGAGGAGCTTTCAGCACAAAAACTTTTTCATCGGAAAAAACTATATCATAGACAACGTGCCAAGAAAGGAGCAGTTTTTTTTTCTTTTTTTTAAAGGCTTTCATATTGAGGTTGCAATGCAAAAGGAGTCGTAAAGATTCTCGGTTCATTCCTATATTTATGGCCATCTTTCGTGCTGAACGGTCACAATTTCTTCGGATTCACGAACTATTTTGATCGCGTTCCGGGTACGGACGTTAATTTTACTCCCACTTTTTTTACGATCTTGTATGGAGCCAGTATCGACAAACCACTTAACGGTTTAATACCCGTAATTACTCTTAAATAATTTATTTTCCTTCCTTCGTGAGTCGAATTCCTTAAAAAGATGTTTCTTCTAATGTAACACTTGATTATTCCAAAAAGCTTTACAAATAATACACGGAGAAAAATATGTATAATAATTTTTACTATATTGGCTAGTCGAAAAATTAAAGTAATCAACACTAAATTTCGAGTATAAATTACCTTACGTATGAACTATTTGATGGGTCCGTAAAGTCACATTTACAAATAAAATGTAGTTAAATAATAAAGGAATATTTACTACAAATTTCCTACATTTGACTATATGTAAGGTAATTTGCACTTTCAGAAAAAAAATGTGTGGTGATTTTGAATTTATGATTCTAGTCAAAATAACTTTATTTTTTTCACGCACAAAAATGAGTATTATAATTTTCACCTTACGCTAGTAAGGTAAGTACCACAAAAATATAGAGTCATTTTGACTTTTATAATTTTAGTAACAATTTATATTTTTGGACAGACATTTTCTTCATATACAAATTTTTTTGCTTCTACATCATATGCGGAAGCAGCCCAGTGGATATGTATCTGACTACCATTCGGAAGGGCCAAGGTTCGTATCCCGGCGCCGGTCAGTTCATTTTTTTTTGTTTTTTTTTTTTTTTTGTTGTTTGAACTATACAGTAAGGTAAATATCACGCCAATTTTTTCATTAAAATTACTAGACTGTGAGGTCATTCGAACAATCTGAATTGACTAAAACAGTAAGGTAAATCTTACTTCGGTGTAAAGTTGTCACTATTCTGACTTGAAAATCTGGTAAAATTTATGAGAAATAAAGTAGCTGGTACTATTTTTTTTCTCCGTGTAGTTTATACTAGTATCGCCAGTGGCCAAATTTTGGCCATTCTCCTAAAGATAGATACAATTTTTTCGAGTACTGTTTTGTATAAAAGAAAGCCAGAATATTAAGTACTGACAGAGTTCAATACTCGTAGTTGTAACCTTTTTTGGATGCAGAAGGCTTAGTGTATCTCAATATCGAATTACATTAAAATTGGTGTAGTGGCTTAGCCGTGGTAGCTAACGTATTTCATTTTGCGAGAGAGGCACCTTATACTAAAAAAAAAGATTAATATTCTTTCTCAAAAATCCGTTTATCTCCATTCCAAATTAGCCGAGATAAACTATTTTCTCTTTACGTCCATGACACCACTCGCATATAAATTTTTCTTAAGCTTTCTTCCTCAATGCTTAGCATATTAAGGTATAAGAATCTGTGTTGAATTTCTGCCGTGACAGAGTATTATCAAACCGCATCTCACTGCAAAAAATGGCACTAAGCCGTTATCCAAACAAAACCAAAAACCATAACATAAGCGAGAGTGTACCCACGCCATTGCAGAACTGCAGTCCATAAGTATCGAAAATATTAAACAATTCGAAGAAAACGATGAGAGTCTAAAAGTATTGAAATACCCAATACATCGACAAATGTTCAAAATTATCGAAACACATCCAAAATATCGATAAAAGTCCAAAAGTATCGAAAAACATCCAAAACATCGGTTAAAGTTCAAAAATATCAAAAATCATCCAAAATATCGGTAAAAGTCCAAAAGTATCGAAAAACATCCAAAATATCGGTAAAAGTCCCAAAGTATCGAAAAACATCCAAAATATCGGTAGAAGTACAAAAGTATAGAAAATCATCCAAAATATCGGTAGAAGGACAAAACTATCGAGAAACATCCGAAATATCGGTAAAAGTCAAAAAGTATCGAGAAACATCCAAAATATCAGTAAAAGTACAAAAGTACCGAAAAACATCCAAAATATCGGTAAAAGTCCTAAAGTATCGAAAATCATCCAGAATATCGCTAAAAGTCCAAAAGTTTCGAGAAACATCCAAAATATCGGAAAAAGTCCCGAGTATCGAAAAACATCCAAAATATCGGTAAAAGTCCCAAAGTATCGAGAAACATCAAAAATATCGATAGAAGACCAACAGTATACAAAAACATCTAAAATATCGGCAAAGCTCCAAAATATCGAAAAACATTCAAAATATCGATGCAGAACGTGGACAGAGTGTAACGAAACAGGTTTTTGCAAGCAAGAGAAAAACAACAACAACAAAATCTCTACCACTCCACTATCTCATTCACTTTCTCAACAACACAGCATAACACTGTGGATGCTGTTGTTGTTGTAATTATATGGGAAAATTTGATCCTGTTTTTAAATGCCTTAATGGAAACTTATGAGGATAATTTTTGGTTTCGTGCATTTTACACCACAGTACCTTCAATATATAAAAATATAAATCGGTTAAATTGTTAGCTCGCAAATGGGGCGCAAAAAAAAAACTGTTCCCGTATTTATATAAAGATTCCCTCGAACATATCGTCGGGTTAAAACTACAACTAGACATCTACATTTTTCATGTTTTGAGAAAAAAGAGTTTTAAGTTTTTTGAGATTTGTTTTTTGTATAGGATTTTGCAGTTTTCTGCTTTTTATTCTTTATATGAAAATTTCAAAAACTCTGACTGGGCTGGGGCATAGAGCCATTTTTTCTTCATGTTTCTGTATACTTATCTCAAAACTTCAATATATATAGATATCTAGTTGTAGTTTTAATCCGACGATACGCATATTTTTAAGTAAATACATTTTATCTTAATATCAACCTTAAGAAATGAAATGATCTATGTCACCTGCTATCGGAATTTGTCGTTTTGTAATACAGAATCCAAATGGCACGTGTCTTAAGCCCAGTCTGGTCAATCGGGAATGGACGCAGTGTTACAATATTTCTCTTGTAAACGTACTAATGATTGCAGTACTGGTCAGTGTAGGTTTGTCCGTGAATAGAAGAGATTTGAAGCCAAATTTTCTAAAAAATAAAAGAAACATAAAGGACCCCACCATTCCCCATGTAACACTTCGTTACAAAACGTCCAACTCTCCTCTTTTCTCTGGCTCGTTACGTTATATGTGAATGGCCCCCAACTTAAATAACGTTAAGTACAAAAAAAACAGATTTATCTATCACTGCAAAAAATTCAATTTTGCATACTCTCTTTCTACATGTGAACTAAAGTGACTTTATCCACTTAACACTAAAATAACAACAATAAAACTTCTGCATTGTTCTGAACTGATTGGCCCAATTGACCTTATAGGATTTCTTGTAGTAAAATTTCTTATGGTTACTTTGCTGGCATACTTATATGTGCACTTATAAAAAATTTAATTCACTTAAAAAGCAATTCCTGCATTTATACCGAGCCAAAACGACCACATGAAATAGAACAAAAGTAAAAAGATATCCCTGTTACTTACATTCAAAATGAAAGTCACATCAAAACCATAGAAACATTTTTTTTAAAATGTTTGTAAACATTCGATCAAAAACCTTTAATAGTAAGAAGAAATCTTACCTGGCATTAGGCAAATAAAACCATAAATTAAAATAACTCAAAAGCCACAATTTTACATGATGGTGTGCCTGGGGCTGTTCTCAGCTCATGGAATAATTGCACCCAGTGCTTAAAAACTGGACGACTTTTTATTTTCAAAACTCAATGACCCTAAACACACATCCTGGGACACTTCTATACAACACCAACACCAAAGAGACTAAAACACCACCGCAAAATCCTTTTTCGAACCCAATAGAAATTTTTTGGTCTTATCTGGTGAAAAGGTCAGAAAATACCATATTTTATCAGAAAAATGTGCTCAAATCAGTATTGCAAGAAAAATGGGACAAAACACCGACCGAAAATATCGCACAGGTACGGAATCTACGCAAAGCTGTTTAGATGATGTCTTCTCAAATAATCAAATAATGACTACCATGGTTATTATAAAAAAAGGTCTCTTTTACTTGATAAATAATGTCAAAGTAAAATATTACTGAACAGCAAAATACTTTTGTGACCTTTTAAAAAAAGATGTATAAATCATTTCTTTGCTTAAAAGTGGTATGAACACATCATTTTAATTTTTTTATGAAGTGGTATCATAGTTAACGTTCCATTGACTTGAAGTTTATATAAAAAAATACTACTTTTCTAAGAACGAAACGGCTAAAAGTTCAGTGTAAGTTCGAATTTTTGGATATTTTTTGTATGCCAAATACTTCTGTGACTAACTGTATATTTAAAGCCTTTTCTTAAGGACATATTAACTCACCTCAAAATGATTAGTCTGGGTCGTATTTATAATTAAATCAACAGTTATAAAATATATCTTTTCGGTTAAAATTAATCTCATTTTTTTAGAACACGAAATTTTTATTTATTTCAATTCGCTTGACAAACTGACAGCAAAAATAACATTTGGCTGTATCCATGACTTTTACTCGTTGATGGAAACATGGAACAGACAATGTCAAGCAGCCATTATCGACTTTGAACTGACAATTTCACCGGTCCGGAACATTTCAGTAGTTCAGAGACATTTAAATGACATTGTCCGACAGAGAATACTAACTTCATGAAATCCCCATTACGAGTCTTCGATGAAAAAATTCATCGATGACAATATCATAATGGATGATGTCGCTCAAAAACGCCACCGGATTCTTATTTTTTAGGCTCCAGAAACCGTGCTCTCGTAAAGTCAGAATGAAGAAATGTCTATGAAATATTATGGTGCACATGCAGTAAGACTTCCTAAATTTATACAATTTTGACAAATTAAAACCCCGTAGTCACGGCAGTATCGAGCCTACGAGGATTGTGTTTATATCAAGCTTCCTAATCAACTGAGCTACTGTGCCCTTTTATTGTCAATTGACAAGTGTCGCAACGTACTAATTTATTTTCTGTATTTTCTCATCTTATTGGAATATTTGCGACTTATTGCATTGAAAAATTAGTTAACCTAAGAAAAAACGAAAACAGTCATTTTCCAAATTAAGATTGTGAAAATTTCTTTCAGTGTTTTTTTTTTTTTTTTGTTTTCAACAACTACAACTGATTGTAATGCTCTCAATGACTAAGAAAGTTACCAATCGAAGTACTATATATGCATGTGTCTCATAAGTACTTTGGGTTGTTTCCTTATTAGAGTATCAACACAAAATTTGACTATTTGGACTGCATCCAAGTGGAAGTCACATTTTTACTGCAACAAATAACATATCATATTTATCTATCTCTGAAATAAGAATTTGACATCTTTTGCAACAAATTCAATACAAAAATTCGAAAGAAATAACAAAAAAAAGGAAATGGTAATAAAATGAAGAAAACAACAAATAACAACTTTAGAGAAAAACACTAAATTTGTTGTTGAAAACTGGGTTACTGCATTGTCATCTATTGCATTCAAGTGGAGTAAGTCTGAAAAAGGGAACAAGAGCAAGAAGCCCCCTCAACACAAAATTATAGACAAGAACTACAATAACAACAACAACGGGAAAAACAAAACGAAAATCAATTTAAGCCACAAAACTAAAAAAAAAAAAAAAAGAAAGAAATAAAAAAAAACCACAAAACAAATAAAATAAAATGGCGACAGCGCAAACTAAAAATGCGGAAACAATCGAAAACACAGAGGAAGAAGGTGGCAATTTAATAAAACGCTTGACTGCGCCCAAGTATTGCATACATTTTGGCGCATTGTATAGAATTTTGCAGTAGCTGCTGCGCGCTCTTGTTTTTACTTCCGTTTGCTTATTTTTATTTTTTTTTTTTGTTTTTTGCTCTTGTCACGATGATGTTGCTTGAATGCTGCAACAATTTGAAAAAAACAAGAAAAAACAAAATTGCACTCCATTACTTTGCGATATTTTTTGGGACAAAATCGCATGCTCAATGATGGTGCAAACTCATGAAAAAATGCTGCACAAAACTTGTAAAAATTCCAAATATTGCGATAATAAAAAAAAACCACTCAAGATGTTTGTAGTTTATAACCACATTCAATTGTAATTGATTTTAGCAGAAGTCAATTACTTTAATAAGAAATTCAAGCACCTTAAAGTATGCAAAAGTATTTTATTTGCATTGACGCTTTAATTTCTCATAAAATTCGCATTAGTTTTTAGCACCTTAAAATATGCTACGAATTAGATTTCACTTCCAAGGTTGCTGTTTTAGCAACTTCCTACATTGCCATATAACACCCCACCCGCTACCCCTCAAGTCACCATCATGTGCAACCCTTTACATTTTTATTATCATTTTAGCATTTCTGCAGTTGGAAATTTGCATAAGAACTGCATATTCCATCGTTACACTTTTGTGTGTTACTCGTTGGTACTTGTGCTCACCTACTGCCGCTGTTTACCACTGTAACAGCTCACATACACACACACATAAATGTTTGCAAATTCACCGTTAAATTGAGTGAAATAAATATTCCCATCTTTCATGTTTGTCTGTTTGTCTGCTCATTCCTAGCACACAACTTGTACGCCAGTAAGTTAAAACGCTGCAAAATATGCAACGAGTATTGCAAATTAAATAACACTCTTTCAAATATACACACCACATACATACATATCTGTTTATGTATGGGTATATGGTATGTGTTTGTGTATTTGCGTAGAAAATGAGCAGATTCACTTGGAATTTTGCATGTAAACTTGTTTTGATTACATTAGAAAAATGCAAATTTCGGTATGCGGTAAAAATGGATGAAAATGTTTATTGGTTCTTTTGAGCTACTGGGTCAATAGTAGCGTGCACAAGCACATATACATTAGACCGGTGCGTTTTGGACGAAAGTTTAAAATTTGTCGCGCAACCGGCAGAATTGTAAAGTTTAACTATCGACATGAAGATTGCCGCCACCCTAGCTCTGAGAGATGACGGGAAGGGGTGTCGATATATTTTTGAAGGTTGAAAAACGTGGTTTAAAAATGCATGCTCATAGGTCTGAAGTGAATCAATTCTCAGCTTCGTAGTAGGTCGAAAACTGAAATCCAAGACATGGATTCTTATGTATTTTTTCCCGTAGAATCGAATGGCATCATAAGTTTTCTGATAAGACGTCCATTTTTGGCGTTAAGTGAACTTTTCAGCTCAAAAAAGTCGAAATTTTTCCAAATCCCCTGTTTGATCACTCCACAATTGAACAGAAAAAATCTTAGAAAAATTTGAAATGTACATTTTGTTAGGATTTTTCCTGACGAATCCAGTGGTACCATTTTTTTTTTGCGCTACGACATTATTTTTATTCATGAAAAACGAATTTTTGATTTTTATTATCAAAAAATATCACGAAATCGGGCGTAAATATTTAGTCAACGACGGCTCCCAACGTCCGGACGGTTTTTTCTTTTCAGAGCCCCCTAGTAAAATTTTTTTTGAATATTTTTGGAAATTTTGTTAACCCATTATAAACAAGTTTTTGAAAAAGGGGTCAAAAAGACCCTTAAAAACGAGGTATAATGGGTTAAGATGTTCACATAACTTAATGTAGAATCAAGCATGGAACAATATTTTAGAACGCCTTAACCCATTATAAACAAGTTTTTGAAAAAGGGGTCAAAAAGACCCTTAAAAACTTGATATAATGGGTTAAGATGCTCACATAACTTAATGTAGAATCAAGCATGGAACAACATTTTTGAACATCTTAACCCACTAAAACGCGGTTTTAAGGGTCTTTTCGACCCCTTTTCCAAAAATTTGTTTATAATGGGTTAAGACGTTTGAAAATACTGTTCCATGCTTGATTCTGCATTAAGTAATGTGAACATCTTAACCCATTATATCTCGATTTTAAGGGTCTTTTTGACCCCTTTTTCAAAAACTTGTTTATAATGGGTTAAAAAAATTTCCAAAAATATTCTAAAAAAATTTTACTAGGGGGCACTGAAAAGAAAAAACCATCCGAACGTTGGGAACCGTCGTTGACTAAATATTTATGCCCGATTTCGTGATATTTTTTGATAATAAAAATCAAAAATTCGTTTTTCATGAATGAAAATAATGTCGTAGCGCAAAAAAAATGGTACCACTGGATTTGTCAGGAAAAATCCTAACAAAATATATATTTCAAATTTTTCTAAGATTTTTTCTGTTCAATTGTGGAGTGCTCAAACAGGGGATTTGGAAAAATTTCGACTTTTTTGAGCTGAAAAGTTCACTTAACGCCAAAAATGGACGTCTTATCAGAAAACTAATGATGCCATTCGATTCTACGGGAAAAAATACATAAGAATCCATGTCTTAGATTTCAGTTTTCGACCTACTACGAAGCTGAGAATTGATTCACTTCGGACCTATGAGCATGCATTTTTAAACCACGTTTTTCAACCTTCAAAAATATATCGACACCCCTACCCGTCATCTCTCAGAGCTTGGGTGGCGGCAATCTTCATGTCGATAGTTAATTTTTACAATTCTGCCGGTTGCGCGACAAATTTTAAACTTTCGTCCAAAACGCACCGGTCTAATATACATACATTCATAAAAACATGCAAAAACTCGCGCACACACATACTACTTAGAAGAAAAAAATAAAAATTGACGTAGCGCATAATTTTGATGTCAGCAGGTAACGTCCTTTTATGGCATAAAAATAAGAAATCATATCAAAAATTGGGAATCTAAAGTGAAATTTTGTTTTTCCTACTTTTTTATTGTTAAATTTATTCCAAAATTGATACCTAATGCATTTTGCATGCACTCCCACTTTACACACTTTTTTTTATTCATTTTTTGATTTGGGGAAATGTGATAAGGATGTTCTGCATATACTTAAATGGATATAGACTTTGGTAAAACTTTATCTATAATGCTTTAAGTTCTAGAAAACAAATTCAGCATAGACCAAATATTCTCACACTTTAAATTTTTTAACAAAACGTTGTACTTTTAATCATACTAGTTGGGAACGTGTCAAAGCAAAATTTTACATTCCAAAACTGTTCGAACTTCTCTATTTAATGTTTTTTTATTTGGTGCAAAACTGGATTAGAACTCTTGCTTAGACGAAAATCTTTCGTCCCTTTGTCCTACCGTTTTTAACGCAAAAAGGCGTGGAAGGTATAAAAAAAATATATACAGGCATGTTCTCAATTCCGATTATGATCGGAATCGGAATGAAATCAACCTTAAGATGATTTGCGTTTCGATATTTAACTCCTCATCAGAATAACGTTTTACTAAATCGGATTGAAACCAGTAGCCTATTTTATTTATTGCAGTAAAACTGAGATTTCATTTTGTTTTTAAAAATGCAGAGCACCTTATGATTGAATTCATTCCGATTCCGATCAAATCGGAATTGAGGACATGTCGACATGTCTCACGGCGCTCAGTGGTCTATAAGAGAGCGCTAGCCAGTCTAAACTTGGAAAATTTTTGTATTAAAAGTAATTTTGTTTTGCATAAATTTAAAGCTAAATAGCTAGATAACATATTTCAAGTACCAGAATACCAAGCAATAATACGATTTATAGTTTTTGCGTCTAAAACTTTATGAACTCAGAAAATGGTCATTTTTTCAAAAAATCTGCCAAAATATCGTCGGGTTAAAACTACAACTAGACATCTACATATACTGATGTTTTGAGTTAAGTATACAGTAACATGAAGAAAAAACAGCTGTATGCCCCAGTCTAGTCGGTTTTTTGAAATATAGTCTCTAACTAAATTTATATAAAGAATAAAAAGCAGAAAACTGCAAAATTCCATACAAAAAACGAATTTCAAAAAACTTAAAATGCTTTTTTCTCAAAACATGAAAAATGTAGATGTCTAGTTGTAGTTTTAACCCGACGATATGTGAAAGTTTAAATGAGTGTATCTTTAAAACTAAATGATTTTACCTCCTGAAGCTTTTAGTAAGAATATTTTGATCTATTTTCTGAAGATTTGCGTACTAAGCTGTTAGTTTTTTTTAATATAAAAAGCATATCCGGAATCCGGATCATCACAAAACTCTCATTTCCTAAATTTGCGGACTAAAACTAAAAAGTTTTATGGAGTTGCAACGACTAGATCATTTAAGTGTGTAATATGAGATTCTCTAAAGGTTCTGTGTGTTTATTTGGCTTCCCCATCACACCCTTTTTTGGACTATGCTCCAGTTTCGTAAAACTAATTACAGCCAAGGACACGCCCACCTCCCATATAACCAAAAATTTTAAATCTTCATAACTTCGTAGTATAAAAATAATATTAAATATCTGAGATAGTATTGACATCACTTAGACACTTCGTGAAAATAGACGTAATCGGGTTAAGGACACGCCTACCTCCAAAATAACCAAAAATTCTAAATCGCCATAACCTTTAGTATACGCCTTAAGCATTTGTTGACGAAAACTTGCAACTTGTTCGTTAGTTGTTCTGTAGCAAGCATTTTATGCCTAGTACACTTTTTTCGTAGATGCTTAACTATTGAGTAAAAAACGATTTTTGCATGCCGCGGGCGTTCAAAAACCAAAAACCATGTAGCGTCCGAATCCCATCTTGAGTCATACATCATTTTAAAGCTTATAAATTATGCTTTAGTTTAAAGTACTTTTAAAAAAAATCTAAGAGGGGTTTTTTAAAAAAAATTAAAAAGTATTTTTAAGTGTAAAAAATTTTTTTTCACCAAGAAATATTTTTTTATAAAAAGAACACTTCAAAATAAATGGAATCAGTAACTTAGATTTATCAATTTACAAACTTTGGTGCCAGCTATAAATTTTTCAAAAAACACCTTTTTCATGAAAATGACTAAAAACGCCAACTTTAACACCCTGTATTTTAACAACAAATAATACTAGGACCAAATCCTCCCGAGCTATTGTTCTCGCACACCGGAACTACCATATTGCCAAATTTGAGCGAAATCGGAGACAAAAAAATGTTCAGCTGGTACGCTTGGCGTGTTTTGCTTCATAGATATTTTGTGGGGTGCCGTGACATAATCCCCACGGACATAATCCCCATTCACGATATGGGGATTATGTCCGCAAGTTATTCAGACATAATCCCCATTTTTTCAATGGGGATTATGTCCGCAAGTATTTCGGACATAATCCCCAGGAAAAAACGGACATAGTCCCCATAACGATATTTTGTTATTGACCACAGAAGCAGCTCAGGATTTACAACTCCCAAAAATTCCACAGTAATTTTACATAAGGGTAGGGGTAAGTGGGCGGCCTGCGGCCGCAGCTCAGGATTTAAAACTCCCAAAAGTCCAACACCGGCTTCGCGGCGGCCTTCGGCCGCGGATCAGTCTATAACATCCAACACTATATAAATTTTTTAAATGGATTATTGCAAAAATTTTGTTCAATCTTAATTAAATTTTTCGGACATAACCCCCATTGGGATTATGTCCGAAAAATTTGCGGACATAACCCCCATGGCCAAAATGGGGATTATGACCGAAAAATTTTCGGACATAATCCCCATTTACGAAATGGGGATTATGTCCGTTGGGATTATGTCCGGTAACCATTTTGTGGTACAAAATAAGAATGTGTTGTAAGTCATTCCCTCTTAAATCTACTTTCGAGTTTCAAGCCAGCGTTAAAACTTCTGAACAATTGGGAGACCCAGTTTTTCCTTATTCAAAACACCTCAGTAGATGAAGAAAGCGGTCAAAGAACAGTTTTTGTTTCTTAAACATATAAACATGGTAAAATCAAAATATGATCAATGATAAATTATATTCGTCTGCATATTGTTTGTTTTATTCCTAGCCACTGCGAGTATACGTTTTCAAAATTTAAACTTATTTTCTTTAAAACGATGTCAAACGATTAATTTACTAAATGCTTCATTGTGGATTGATATAGTTAGTCATTTATCATAATCGCCTTTTTTTTTTGTTCAAAAATTTCGTATTATTGTAATGTATTCATTTGCTTACTATACATCATATATTTATTATGTTTATAAGTAAAACTTCAAAGCGATTATGTTTCAAGCTTTATAATGAAATAAACAAAAAAAAGTAGTTAACTCCCGCTCTGGTAAAAACAAAGGCGTACGAGTACAAGTAATTAGCAGTATCTACTATTTATATTTAAAAGACGCTAACACCTCTTAACACCTTCATAACACATTGTTGCAAAACAACAAAAACGAAAACCTTAAAAACGTAGAGCTTAACAAGTTTAAAATCTGAAACAAAAAAAAAGATTAAAAGGGAAATAAATAAAACCAAGTCAGTCGAGCAACAACGAAATGGCCAAGAAGCGTGAAAAAAGCATAAGATCAAAAGATGCAGCCACTTAAAAGCGTCAGTTGCATTTGATGCGTTAACAAGGGAAGCCTACGGGTGCACTAACTAAATTAAGAAAGAAAAAATAATAAAAGAATTTCAAAAAAAATAAAATAAATATCTTAAAACAACAAAAAAAAAAAATAAGGAAAATGTCATTCTAAAAACACTAGACGCGATAATTAAAATCAGTCTGACTAAGAGCATTTAAAGTCAAATTCAATGCAAGATACTTCAAGATAAAAATAAAACTGAAAAAAATTCAATTGTCAATTTGTGATTTGTGTTTATTGTTTGTTCTCAAGTCGAAGGAGATTTAATACCGAACAGACCGATTTACAATTTGCAGTACAATTGACACTCTTTACAGGGTGTCTTTCTGCGAAAGCATCATCAATAAGATGGCATCATGCGTCGTCGTTCATTAATTTCATCACATATGGTAATTTAACATTTATTATTCATCTTTTTATAAAAAAAAACATTGTCTTCAAATTAAAACTTACATACTTGATTTGTTAACGGTATTTGCGTAATATTGTTGTAATATTTTAAGAAAGTATTTTGAAGTTTTTCTCACGCAAGTTGCCCATAACCTAAAGTCAAAATATCCTGCAGCTAGCACAAACCATAACCAATAGTTTTGTGAAATTTGGTTGAATTATCTGCAATCTGTATTTTGTTTGTTTATGTAATTGTCCCCTATAGACTCGGAAACTACAATAACTGACCGTTTTTAAAGAAGTTGATTTATTATGTTAGTACAAAAAAAAAGCTAAGTTATATGCTAAAAAAGTGGGTGGTGCCACGCCCCCAAAAAATAACTAATAATATCTCCGAAACTCTGACGCAGATAAATGAAATTTGGGAAATATGTAAAAATAATCGGGACAAATAATGTTCACCGGAAAAATGGGAGGTACCACGCCCTAAAAAAAATAAATTCACTATTTCTCTGACAATATTTGACGCACATAGATATGATTGGGTACATATACTAAAACAATCAGAACAAACAGCTCTCACTAGAAAAGAGGGCGGTGCCACGCCCCTCTGAATGCTGATTCATCATATCTCAGAAACTGCTTGATGTGGATAGACAAAATCTGTTTCATATGCAAAAGGCATTTGGAGAAATAATTTTCAATGAAAAAATGGGCAGTGCCACGCCCTAAGAAAATAAAATTTGATGCTTGATATATATTATAAGATTTTGTAAAATGCTTCGCTATGGGATGTTTACGTAAAGAGAGGGCAATTTTCAAGGGCTGAAAAGGGAGAATATACCCTTTACCTACTAACCTTTCGTTAAAAAAAGCATCTATTGTAAAACGTTCAAGAATTAAAGAAATTAAAATAGTTTGTTTTCTCAAAAACTGCAACAGGAAAAAATTCATAGAAAATAAGTTCTCCAAAAAGGCAGTAGGCCTTTTGCGTTTCGATTACTTGGTCACATATTATATTGGAAAATTACGAATATCAAAAGATGTATATTATTTGTTTTTAATGTCAAAGTTTTCAAAATTTATCGATTTTGGCTTTTTGGTCTCAAATTTTCGAAAAATCATCATAATTCACGTATTATATGCAAAAACTCAAACAAATGTTTGTTAAAAGCTAAATGCTTGCACATTTTGCCAAAATGCTATTTTGACATATCTCGACGCAAACGAAATAAAATTAGCGTCCCAAAAAGGTCAATTTATTTTGTGCGGCCAAAAACTACAATATGAAAAAGTTCATAAAAAAAAAGTTCTCAAAAAAGGCAGCAGGGACTTTGTATTTCGATTAAGCATACTTTCCCACATATTATATTGAAAAATATAGCCCAGGAAAATTAGAATTTTTCTGCGAAAAAATTCCAATTGAATTTTTTTCACCGGAAATATATTTATTTATGCATGATAAATAAAGTGTAAAAAGTCCATTGAAGTCCATTGTGCGCATAAAAAGTTATTCAGGCTCAAAAGTTGCTAAAATCAGTTTTTTGCAAATATCTCGCTAACGCAAACTTTTACAGGAAAATTTTTGTCCACAATTTTGTAACAGAGGATATTACCTGAGTAAAGATGTAAAATTTTTCGTGTGGCGTATAGCTTAGGACATAACCCAATTTGAAAAGTTTTACACAGTTGTTATATGTAAATGCTACGTATAAGCTCATATTGAAATATCTTACTTTTAAAATTGCGAATACTCTTTAACAAGGAGTCGTACAGACAAAAAAAAAACCGTTCAAAAGACAATTGGATTCTCTATACATCGTATTAAATTTTTTTTGAAGCGACTCATGGCTTAAGAGGTATTCTACAAAAACCGTTAAAGTTTAGAAAACTTTTGTTTTTGAAGAATATCTCTGAAACGGTAAGTCGTACGATTGAAAGCAAGGATTAATTTTGTAGAAAATCACAAGATCTACAAATCACAAGCCATATGTGTACACATTGAAGTAACCGCTTAGAAGGTATTCAATAAAAACCGGTTTTTTTGACACTCAAAGGTTTTTTTTTGAATATCTTCTAAACGGTTACCTCAATATGTACACATATGGCTTATGTTTTGTAGATTTTGTAATTCTGTACAAAATTGGTACCATTTCAGAGATATACTTCAAAAGCCAGTATTTTCGAAACCTTAACGGTTTTTGATGAATATCTCTTAGACCATGAGTCGCTCCAAAAAAAATTTAATACGGTGTATGAAAATCCAATTATCTTTTGAACGGTTTTTTAATTTTGTTTGCACTACTCCTTGTTAAAGAGTATTCGCAATTTTAAAAGAAATATATTTCAATGTGAACTTATACGTAGCATTTACATATAAGAACTGTGCGCAACTTTTTAAAATGGGTTATACCCTAAACTATAACCCACACGAAAACATATTTTAAATCTCTACATAGGAAATTTCCTATGTTACAAAATTGTGGCGAAAAATTTTTCTGTGAAATTTTGCGTTAGTGATATATTTGCAAAAAACTGATTTTAGCGACCTTTGAGCCTGAATAACTTTTTATGCGCACAATGGACTTCAATGGACTTATTACACTTCATTTATCATGCATAAATAAATATAATTCCGGTGAAAAAAATTCACTTGGAATTATTTCGCACAACAGCTCTTTTTTCATCTAATTTTACTGGGGTAAATAATGAAAATCAGAAAATGTAAATATATTTTTTTTTAATGTTAAAGTTTGCAATTTTTCCATTTTTACCATTTTTTTTTTTTTAATATTTGAAAGATCACTATAATTAACATAAAATCTGCAGAATAAAAATATGTTATTTTTAACAAAGTAGAAATAATATTCTTTCTAACGACATGCTACACAAATGCATCCGGCTTAAAACAAATTAACTAGAGCGTTTATCCAGTACTTTTTAATGTAAAAAGTTCCATAGAGCATTTTTGCTATTTAAGTACCAACTTTGAGCCCACTTTGAAACTAAACCAAAACAGAATTTTAAAATTTTATAGTTTTTTTTCCGTCCCTAAGTATTATCTGACGATTAGGGTAAACATTTTTTAAGTCCATAGCACTTTCAAATTTTACCTATATATGGCCACGATCTCCCATTGTGCGCCGTGCCTAACTATCCAAAAAATGTTGCATTCCCATTAGTGTAATATGACTTCAAGTTTGCCCCGAATCAGCAATTTCTGCACTTTCAAGCAATAATATTTTAAGAACTAGAGCCAATTCAATTCATTTTACATTGTCTCCCATTAATAAAATAAAAGATAAAACACCCTGTTTTCAAAATCACTTACCACAACATCTGCAATTGCAAGATGTCACAAAAGAATTTTCTTTTCAGCCGAAGCGTTAAAACAATTAAATGCTTTGATATTTTTAGCATCGATACATATATGTATCTGCAAATGTGTAAATAACTACGAGTATTTTCTTAACTGCAAATCGTTTCGTTTCAATTTAATTGATCGCTTCGGCCGCGCTTTCTGCAGATAGTCAGCATTATCAGATACATGATCCGCTAGATACAAAGTATAAAGTGTGCGCTTTTATTCATTTCGTCGTACATTTATTCGTACTTAATAAATTAATTAATTTTTTTTTTCTGTTAATTGTTTGCAAAATAAAATATATAATTTATTTATTTTAATTGCAATTAAAATCAAAAAAAAAAAATGTGTTATCTGTTCTACGTTCTCAATGTTTTGTATTTTAATTAAAAAAATTTTAGAAAAAAATCAAAAAATCTAACTGTTGCTTGTGTGGCTAAAAAGTGTTGAATTATGAAATTTTGCTAAAACGCAGCCAACTTCAGTGTTTATTACGTTACGTGTGTCGCTTTTAAAACTCTTCTTTTGAGTAAATTGAAAATTGTTAAGCTCCAAAGAAAGAAATCTGTTTTCCGTGTTAAGCCCAGCATCGTTTTGCCTCTTAAATTTTAAATAAAATTCTCTTTTGTGTGTATTTTTCCGGCTTTCCAAAAACCAAAAAACAACAACAAAAACTTTTTAAAAAATTGCAATGAACAGTAATAGCGCTTTAATTGGCAACACGACAAGCTGCAACAGTAACAGCAGCAGCAACAGTGGTAGTGGTGCATACAGCAATAGCAACAGCAGCATTTCAAGTTACTTGCTTGGCTGTAGCAGCAACAGCAGCAACGGCAACATCAGCAACATCAGCAGCAGTAGCAACAGTCAATTAACAAAGCTAATTGAGAATTTATCCAACAACAATAGCAACAGAGCGATAGCTACAACCGCTACAACTGCAACAACAGACGCCAATGCGATTGTTTTTGGTACTGGCGCCAGTGCTGCCACTTTTGCAAAATCTTATCCGTCAATAAATTCCGCCTATTGGCTGCCATCGCCGTATCCAACGCCGTATGTCGTGCCAGGTATGTTGATATCGTTGTTGTTGTTGTCGTTGTTGTTGTTGTTATTGCTATCGCCGTGCATGCTGTCGTTGTCATCGGCATTTGGCGATAAATTTACATCATGCGTCACACCCCAAACCCACTGTCCACAGCGGCGGCGGTGTTTACGTTAGTGCCCACTTCCGAGAGCCACAGTCCGAGTTGGCCGAGTGATTGGGGTCGCTATGTCTGAATGGGTACAATTTTCACAAAATTAATGACGGTGATTGACATTCGAAATGTGAGAGTTCGCGATATCGTGAAATGTAGCGAATCCATTGTGTTGTTTTTGTCTCTTTTTCTTTTTATTTACATATATTTTTTGGGCTTAAATCGGATCATTAAATAAATTTATTGCCATGGATTTATATTTGAGTATTTTTACCTAACAGAATGTTTCTTACTCATGCGGGTCTGGTCTGGTCAAACAGTTAAATTACACGCAGCAATTTACAGTACAACCTCAGAATGCCCTTTTAGTAAATATTTTGCCTATCAATGCATCACAAACCAATGTATTTATGTGTATGGACATTTCCACACTTACGAACGCAACATTAATAGGCATGTTTTTAACCTCCGGGTCATATTTGACCCATGTAAAAATTTTTAATTTCAGCCATTCCATAACGAGTGTAGCAAGCTGTCATTCACCATCTCGTATTTTGTTAAAATTTAGTTATATACGTAGTAGGACATTTTTTAAAACGTAAAAATGTCTCGAAAACCTCGTAAACGTTTTAAAGAATACCCTCAGTATAAATAGACTTTGCGGACTTTGAGGGGGGGTGGAATAAATAAAATCGGAAACATTGGCAAATACCCTTTCGGAAACTGTCAATGACTTTGACAATTCTAAACAGATTTTCAGGGTCAGACTAATTTTGGAAACGTATTGAATTTAGCTTAAAGGATAAGATACGCTTTTTGTAATCGGCAAAAAGAACTATTCTTAGTAAATTCTAAATCACAAAAACTTTTCATTGCGTACTTTTGTGAACTTTAAAAATATTTTTCTAGTAAAGAAGACAAAATTTTCTTTCATATGATTTTAAAACCTAGATCGTATCTCTAACGGTTAAGGATTTATGATTTTCGGAACATTTCAATGTATACAATCGACCAATGCTGCTTCACGAAATTGTCCATAACAAGAACATTTCTTTTCCAATGTTATGGGGGGCCATTCACATATTACGTAACGCGCCAGGGGGGAGGGGGTTGGACTATTTGTTACGAAGTGTTACATGGCGGGGATGGGTCATAAACTACGTTACGTTACTTACATTTTATAATTTTATGAGACAATAAATTCAAATTCTACTTACCAAAATTTAGATTCGTTACTTTTATAGGGAGGGAGGGGCTTATACGTTTTGTTACGCTGCGTTTTGACCGGGGAGAGGGGCTCAAAATTGGTCCAAAATTACGTAATATGTGAACGGCCGGTAATCATTGTTATAAACTAGTGCTTTTTGCTATATACCTTGTGTTGATGACTTTTCAATTTTGGTCTAAACATGAAAATTTGTTTAGAAATGTTCTTGTCATTATTTTTGATTTTGTAAATTTTTTACCTTCCCAAGGTCCAACAAACAAATCTCAAAAATATTTATCGAAAAAACTAAACCGTAAAAATTCATTGAAAATCTCAGTAATTTTTACTGATTTTTTCAGTAACTGTGCACCCGTAAAGAAAAACCTAAATTTTTTCTGATTACGCACAGTCAATATTTTTAAAAATATAAAAATAAAACAAAATCTTTTGTTGATGGTGTCGAACTTAAGACATTTGTGTTTGTAGGCGCGGCTCTAACCACTGAGCTACTGTGGCGTTTTCGTTTCTATAGCTTTTTATTGTATTTACATTATATTTATTAAAATTTTTTACAATGGCAATCAGTAATAATTGATAATAATTCTAGTCAAATATTGCAGAGCAGATTGGTGTTTTTTCATGTGCGCACTTTTTATACCCTACACCAGGCATTAAAATAAGCGGTAGTAATACCCTATTTCTGCAGTAATAACTTCAAATTTGCAGTAGTAACTTCAGAATATTGTAAAAACTTGTAATAATAATTTTCACCCAAATTCATATTACTTTTTTTTGCGTTAATCGTTGAAACTAAACACTCATTTTATTTCGTTTTTAACCGTTTTAGTTGTCTAACCTCACCAATTTGGGCTAAAATGTAGCAATCACAATAAGTACTCTACTTTAAACATATTTTTATAAATGCATTCGAAGAAAATTTCGCTATAAATTTTCAATTTTAAATTGAACCATTGCCATGATATCTGTTATTTAATATTAATATTTAATATTAATCAATTGAATAAGACATTACAAAAATTTTGCTAAAAATTGCAAATAAAAATAAAAAAAATTCTGCAGTAATAACTTTTTCTTATTTCAACCCCTGCACCCAGGGTAGATTCACTTTGTCCTTCCGTTTGCAACGCAGAGAAGGAGGCGTGGCAGATATAGAAAAGTATATAGTATATTCCTGATCAGCATCACCTCCTGAGTCGATATAGCCATGTCCGTCTGTGTGGCTGGCTGGAGTAGTTTTTACGCCAATGCAACCAAAATACACATAAATACTACGAATCAAAAGCGCAGGCTCTGAGAAAAAAATGGGCGAATTCGGACGAAAGGCCGTGGTACCTCCCATATAAGCAAAAGTTTCAAAACGTTTTACTAAAAGCGTTTTTTGAGATAATCAAACCAAATTTGACTCTAACACTCAAAATTATAAATGCAAGCTTTGAACAAAAACTGGGTGAACTCAGACAAGAGGGCGTGGCACCTCCCATATAAGCAAAATTTTAAAAATACTGCAGTGTAGGGTATTAATGTTTGGCCAGGCCAAATTTTACACCCTTACTAGTTACCATTTGTTTCTGTACTTTTTGAAGTTTTAACAGTATATTTTACTTTCGTACCATTACTTTTTCATGAGAATTCAGTAAATTAATTGAATTATTGGAACAAACTGTAATTTTTTATGAGATCATAATGACTTTGTACTTTTTGAAAATCAATTTTTGCAGATCATTTTTTTGCGTCTATTCAAAAAAGAAAAATAAAATATTACAAATCTCAAATAAGCTTGTAACCGAAAGCGCTATGCAAGAAATGTATAATATCTACGATTTACAAACAGCAGGGCGATGCATAATAATAGAAAAAGCAATAAAATCACAACTTTTGTATGTGTTGTATTTAGTTTTTGTGATTCTCCACTACTCTATGCAAAGGAATAAATAAAGTATGATTGTCGAGTACTTTTCTGATGTCGGCAAAGTCGTCTGATGATATGATTGTGGTGATCATTGAAACTAGCAGCGAAAACCAGCCATCCGATAAATATTTTTGTTTTTTTTTGTTTTTTCTTTATGCATTTTCTTTTATTTTTCTAATGTTGTTGTTTTTTGCTAAAATTTAATGAAAGTGAACATTTGAATTTAATTGAAAAGGATTCGTTAAATTAAATGGAACAAATTTTTACTTCAGTGAGTCTAATGAAGCTTTAATTGAAAATTGTGAAGAAAATTTTCATTCAACTCATTAAATTCAATGAAATAAATTTACCCTCTCAATAGAATTAGTGATAATGGAAAATTTTTCATTATCACCAAATCAATTTTTCGATAGCGTAAAAAATTTCGCTAACACTAAATTAGTGAAATTTTTATCGAAAACTGTTAACTAAATTTGTTGAGAATGAAAAACATTTCATTACCACCAAATTCATTTGTTGATAGTGATAAATTTCTTGATCGTGAAACTTTTTTGCACTAGCTCAGTGAAAAATAAAATTTATTGCGAAACCCTCAAGTGTGCAAGTAACTTTGTACATTTTAAACCTTCTGTCAGTCCCAATGAAATCATGCAAAAACTGAGTTGCTGCTGATCACATTGTAATCTTCTTCTTCATCTACTCTATCTAATTAATTGCTTAAAGAAACCCAAAAGTTAATAAAGGACTCAATAGCAGTTGTTTATCTTCCATTGATTACAAAAAGAGCCTTATTATACAAGGAGCATTCCAATTGCAAATCGCGTGCTCATATTAGCATAAAAATATTTTTTGGACAGAATCAAAAGGATAAAGGATAGAAAGCCTCATAATAACTTCCTTTGGTTGAATAAAAACATACAACATTATTCCACTTAAGTGAATAAAGCCTTATTTTAAGGAATAATAATAGCGATATAAAAAGCAGTTTTCAATGGCTTTCGTATCAATACAAACTGCACACACAAACATCATTGAAATTGGCTTCATTTTACATATACTTAGATATATAGAGTATATAAGTAGTTCACTTGACTTTATTTCAACATGATTTGCATAAAAGCCATTTTCCAGCCATAGCAAAAATTATGAGTACATTATACCATCCATCCTTTCATATATTAGGTATGTATTTGAATGAAATGAAATGAAAAACTTTATCTTCTTCGTATGTCATAAAATATATGCCAAAAGGAGGAGGAAGTCCTTTTGCCCCAAAAAAAATAAAAAGATACCCAAAAACACTGATAAAATAAAAATTGTGAATAAAGTCATTATCAAAAAGTAGCCAGTGTCCAGTCGAGTTAAGATGATCCCACAAAAATCACCCTCGCATTATATGTAGTTTAGCAGAGTTGTAAAAAGGTTTCATAATCATCGTCATCATGTCCTTACGACAACAACAAGGAAGATTACTCACGCCCATGCACATTGCTGTTACCCATATATTACCAATATCGAATTGGGAATGTTTTTTTTTGGAAAAAATAGGGAAAAATTACTTTTATTGCTTTTGCATGAAAATTTATGACATAAACAAATAAGAAAGGAACCTTACTACACCCTCCCCACCATTTCATACTTTTGCCCTTGGAGCTGCGGTAGGAAACAAAAATCTATAGTAGTTGGTATCAAAGTCACATCGATTTATTAACCTGTGAACCGCTGCCAAAGGTTGGCAACCCTAATAATAACAGCAACAACAACAAAGATGTAGAATAAACTGATGTTCAAAATTTTGAATGAAATATTTATATGTATGTAGCGTATTTGCTCCTTTTGTGCCAAACTCACAGTATGATGGAACTCTGGGAGAAATTTAGAGCAAAAAGTTCTTTGCCATTCAACTCCCCCCGTGTCCCATGTGTCACTCGTTTATTACATGAAAATGAATTGAAATTTTGCGCTCATGTTTTTGTCATAATTTTTTTTTTTTTTTTTTTCTCGAAATGGCATTAAGTGAATTTATTGATGATTACATGGCGGACAGGATGGCAGGCAGGCACGACGCGGGCAGTTGAGTCTCGACTCCAGTCTGTTATCATCAGTCAGTGTTTGTTGTATTCTCGCTTATCGATAAACGATGATAAATTCATGCATAAATAATTTTAACCCTTTTCTACATTCAAGAGTTTGCCATGGTATGATATGATGTGGCTTGGGGTGGTGAAGTTATGAAAAAGTTGAAAATTATGCAAATTAAAGAACTTTTCATATTTTTATATTAACTCGTAAAAGTTTTTCGGTAAAGTTTTTTTTTTTTTTTTTTTGCTAAAGGATTTTATTACAGATAAATTTAAATTAAACTGCATGATAATGCGGTAAAAAATAACAGGCGTTATGATTACGTGGCTTGACAGCGTGGTGAATAAATTTTCATCACACGCAGTTTCATTGTTGACATTAAAATGACACATTGAAGGGATTTTCGACAATTTAAAATTTTTTTTTTATTTACAATGTCGACACTAGGCTGGTTCAAAAAGTTTTTAAACGCTTCAATCGCACAATCAAGTCTGGTTTTCAAGATGTTCCAACTTTTAAACGGTTTTTTTTTTTTTGTTTTATAACAATTCAAGATAATTTTCAGCCATAACACTTTATATGTATTAGTTAAAAGTGCCAGTGTTTTCCTTAGAATTATTTCTATACCATTTAACGGACCTTCCATATGACTGGGATTAAACTCGCCGGTGTACAAGGTTCTCGGAAATAAGTACACAGCAGTTTCCATTTTACTTCGTTTTCTTCCTCCTGGTGCATTACAAAATATTTTTCTAGTCCTTAACTAATTCTTTGTCCCTAGCTAATTCTGTTTCTCTAACTAAACCTTGACGTCCCTAACCAAACACTAGCCTTAACCTTTGCTTATGCTCTAGTTACAACGTTTGACAAGTTCCTCACAGGCTGGAAAAGACTTTTTAAAGCCAAGAATTCCTGTGAAGCTTGGTCCAACTGTTCTAAGGCTTGCGCACGATGAAACCAGTGCACACATTATTACTTGTTAATTGTTCAAATTCAAAAAATTCGAAAAAAATTTAATCCATTTGCCTTTGGTAAATATGAACAAATCTTCATGCTAATTTTTTTACGTATTCGTTAATTTATGGTTTCACCATGAGCTGCGAAATAGAATTGCGTGAAAAAATTTTTAAAACATTTAGTGAATATCCAAATTGGACTTTCAAAGGAATTGCTAGAAAAGTTAAGGTTTCTTGGAATAACGTTTCGCGTGTTATTAACACCTATAAGGAACATATGACCGTTAGCAGAAAGCAAGGAAGTGGAAAAAAGAAAGGTTTTGATTATTCTAATGCTGCAAAGAAGGTAATAGCTCTTCTTTAGAAAAATCCCAATATTTTGGGAAGAAAAGTAGCTGAGAAAGTTCAATGCTCTGAGGTCTTTGTCAGCAAAGATAAAAAGGAGGGAGGGTTTAAGTCATTTAAAGTCCACAAATTTTCATAAAAAAATTCCAAAAAGAACGTTGGTGCAAAAAAGCGAGCCAAAATACTTTACCGAGAATTCATTAAAAAA
The DNA here is from genome assembly GCA_951812925.1 of Calliopum simillimum. Lineage (NCBI taxonomy): Eukaryota > Metazoa > Arthropoda > Insecta > Diptera > Lauxaniidae > Calliopum > Calliopum simillimum. Next base: position 63,102,026 of record OX638369.1, on the reverse strand, counting down.
TTTGCATTATTGACGATGAAACTTACGTACTTGGTGACTTTTCAAAAACCTTTTAAAAAAAATGTCATTTTTCATTCTTAAAAAATTGTTATTTTTTAATTGTTGAAATTCATATTTTATTCTTAAATCAACAACTTTGTTCTTGATACTTAATTTGTTTACGCATTTGTCATAAAAAACTTCAAACACTCTTTTTTGTAAGCAAAAAAAAAAAAAAACTTTTAAATTACTGAATAAGTTCTGTTTTATTTAAAAAGTTCATATAACGATTAAGGGTAAGAAACATTTCATATAAACTAAACACTAATTTCTCCCATCTTTCTGGTAGCGTATGAATTCCATAATAAATTACGCTTTATTGATCGTAACTTGGATACTTGGATTCGCGGATGATGTAAACCTGACTTCGCTTACGATCCACTTCGTTTCTGATTATCGTACTATGTCCTCTTTCTATCGCCAGTCAATATAAAATGCAAAATGCTGCCGTTGAAGCATCAGTTACACGTATGAAAACGCCGTTTGACTTCTTAGGCTCATACTGCAACCAATGTTCATGCTACTGTATCGTTTTTATTGCCGTAAGATAGATTGCTAATAAAGACTTATATAACAACAAACATTTCAACAATCATTTATTCTTCGTTCAATTATTTCGCTTTTAAATATTGTTAACAGTTTCGCTTTTGAAACAACAATTTCCATTCATAAATTTCCAAAATTTTTTCGCTTTTAATACAACAATTTTCATTCTTAAAACTTCAACAACTTTTTACTTGATTCAACAAATTTTCGTTATGCATAATACATAACAATTTCTTATTTAAAACAAGAGCAAAAGTTGTTGGGAAGATTTTAACCAACATAAATTCTTGAATCAAAACATAAAGTTGTTGGGAATACAATTTTTTTTCTGTGTGTAGCATATGCTGTGAGGTCAAGTTGATTTATTTGTAGTACTTGATGAATAACTAAGTTACTTCCTCAGGACTCAGATTTCTAAAATTCAAATAACTCTAATGCAATTGTGGATCTATTATTCAACGACAAAAAGCATTAGCAAGTCTGATTTTACATTTCTTTTATATAATCAATGATTATTTCAAAAACGTGATGTATTCGGGTAATGTGGACTACCCCATATTATATATCGTATATCAACTTTGACTATTATTACACCTTAAAAAGCTAATTGCATGTGTAGGATACCCGAGTTTGAGTAATGTGGAGTACTATTTTACGTATAATTCGATAACCCTTCTTACTTATTCACATGTTAGTATGAATTTGGTTTATCTTACCAGAAAATATTATTTAATAAGAATATAAAGCTATTTCATAGCAAATATAATCTTAAAAATTACTACTCGACTTTTAGTCAACAAAATTTGCGAACAACGGTTCTTCGTTAGGAAATGGGCAGGGTGAGCCACATTACCCGACCCTTTTCTTTTTCAGCTATTTTTAGGTACTTTCAATTTAACTGGCCTCACGCTTGAAAATGTTAATATTTTAGTACATAATATAAAAACAATAGAATAACTAATACAAATAAATTGACCAAGCTTACCTACTACCATTACTTTGGTAGAAATTGGTAAAAAAGAAAAAGGTAACCACATTACCCTAAATTACTCTATTAATTTTGAACTATTTTGGAATAAATTTCATACTTTTTTTGGAATAAACCTCAAACATTTTTGGAAAAAATCGGAATTTAAGTAATACCTTTAAAGTTTAAAATCAATACCTACTAAAGGAAATCAAAAGTATCAAAATTAAACTATAATTTTTAAGTGTGTAGTTTTTAAACACCCACATATGGTGAAAAAAAATTTAACTAAAGAGATAAAATGTTTTCTTTCCAGTTTTTTTCCATTGTATCAATATATCAGAAAAATTACGAAAAATCAACAGATTTGAATTAAAAAACTGATGTCCACATATGCGGACATTAACACCGAAGAAGTTAAAGAAAGTATTATTGAAATCACGTAGTATCTAGTATGTAAAAACAAATGAGTTTATATTTTGTCATCCCAAACTACGAAGTTTTAAAGCGTTTTTTCATCATACCTATTATACATTGTACCTCTTTGTACTTTTTGTGTGTCCCAAAAAAATGCGGCCACTTAACAACGTGGTTCACACTTTAATAAAAGTGTGTATATGTGTGTGTGCGTGTTTTTGTGCCATTTTTGTACATGTGAAAATAATGTCACAACATGACTATTAAACACGAACACGATCAGTCAATTTTTAAAACATCTCACACACACATATAATTTACACACTTACACAAAAACAAAAAACTTGCACTGTCACAAAGTGCACTGACAGCAATGCAAATGTAAAGTGTTGCTCCGTTTACAACCCAAAAAAAAAACACACGAAATGATGAAAAAGTAGCACAAAAACAGTGTTGCATTTTTGCATTCCTTGTTAAATTTATGCATAAAATAATTTTGCAATTCAGTTAAAAGTGTCGATGTCAGACAGAGAAATTCGTGTTGGTTGGCTGTTGAAAAAATGCAAATCAATAATGACACATGTCCCAATATAAAGTGCAAATGAAGTGACTGACATCAGAGTGACATGCCGTTGGACGGGGTCGTTCGTAACGTGCAATTGCCAACGATAAAAAGATAATAGGCAATTATTTAAAATAAATTCATTTATAAAAAAAAAATGAATTTAACTCAAATTATTTCACACCGAATTATGAAGGTGTAAATTAAACTTTAAACATAATACATTAATTTACATACGAGTACATACATACGAGAATATATGTAGTTAAAAGGCACCATCGACTCAGCACTTGAACTATGGGTTGAAATTTGACAACTGATTAATTTTTGTATGGCATGCACGATATGGTTTCGGAAATGTTTGGAAGAAATTTGGTTTATCTCTTTGCAATATTTAGGTCCATATTACCCGCGTAGTCCATATTATCCTCGCTTACCCTACCTATTATTTTTTTAAAAAAAGTTTAAAATACAAGTAGATATCTTCAAAAGCTTTTGTAAAGTATTACTTGTAAGAGGATTAATGTTTATTCGCACAAAAGATAAGAAAAGTTCATACTTAGCACAGAGTAATGGCTGTATTCGAATCGAAGCAGTCTGCCTATCGCTAATGGATTATCCGGGATAATCTCCGATGCATGGCTGTGCTGAAAAAAATTTGGATGCAGGAACAATATATTCTGCATCACCCTATTTCATTACGATTTTGAGTATAAGTTTTCGGACTTATGATAACCTCGAGTAAGAAATTCTGTAAATTCGTTCAAGAAAAACTTTATGTGAAGCAGTGTTGACAGGGTGGAGTTGTTTGATTCGGATTATTTTTCTCCTTGTAAACATAAAGTATAGTATCAATATTACTTGTTAATATGTAATGTAATAAAACTAAACACTCTCGGATGTAATGCCAAAAACGGTTTCCCAAAGGGAAGGTATTCCCGATGAATATTCGATAGTACGTTTCGAAAAGTCCCATACGACGGGCACCGGTGATGATCGGGCATAAGAGCGAAAATGTTTTTCCACCCCTCATCCGCAAAAAAAAAACCAAAAAAAAAAAACACTGGATTGCGCTGAGGACTAAATATTCAGCTCAGGTAAAATGGCACATATCTGAAGTTTTGGCGGTAAGGTCACTATAATTTATTTGTATTATTTCCTAACTAACACGGAGATAACTTTAAGCTGAAAACAACCCCAATCCAAAAAGTTTTCGGTGCGATTCTCTGCTTAACCATAATATGCTTGTTGTTTGATAAGTTTGAGACTTTTTGAATAAGATGTATTATTATGTTGTATTTCTCAATAGATCTTTTTTAGCTCGATACTGTTGGTTCGGCGTCTTCCCCATTTTTTTATTCCTTCCAAAAAAAAATTTGCTCATGGCCCTCAAAACAGGAATTTTTTTACAAATGACCTCTTCATTCTAACCATATCCCTTAGCGCCCAGTCATTTCTTCAAGTCTGGAAACAAGAAATAGTAGCAGGGGCCAAATATCAAGAATTTTCTGGATGGGGTACCAGTTTATAGTCCAATTTATAGATTTTTGCCCTGGTGACTACAAATCTGTTCACCTGTAAATTATCTTGATTACCAGCACATATTTCTTCGCTTAATGCCTTCGTTTCTGCTTCAAATCAACATCGAATCTATCCAAAAGCTAAGAATATTATTTGGCTCTGATTGTTTTACTCTTTCCAAGATAATCAATGTGGATGACACCGCGTGAAGCCAAAAAATCAATGGTCATGATCTTGTTGGCCGATGATCCACTTTAGCCTTTTTTGGTGCACGTTTTTCCGAAGTAGTCCACTATTCTTGGTCTTTGGTGCCTTGTGATGGATCCAAGTTTCTTCAACGATAACGATACGGCTCAAAAACTTGTTCGGATTGTCCAAACTCTTTTTTTTAAGTAGTCACACTGTTTCCCGACTAGAAAATTTTGTGCGGCGACAATTAGGGCCCCGTTAGTTTTGCCTAACCAGAACGTTAGGGCCAAACGCGGGAGCCTAACAAGGCCCTCATATCGGATGTAACGGTGTTCCCCATATTTTCCCAATAAGGAATGCCTAATGCCGGCCTAACTAGGTAGGCGTTCGTATTTAGGAAAATTTGAGGCTTACCAAACTAGGCCATCCTTGGGATTTCGCACTTGACCCTAACGTTCTGCTTAGGCAAAACCAATTGGGCCCTAATTCACGCCTAACTAATAATAATCTTCAAATCAATAAAACGAAAAATAGCTCTGTATTTTTTTAGTAATTTATTAAAAATATTATTTCTTATTTCTATCTTTATTTTTTAAGAATTGTTAATATGCTAAATTATAATAACTGATCACATTAAAGATAATTCAGGCATATTCCGAAATCCGTGTGATTTCAATTACTTATTATTTAGGAGGCTTTTTGATTAAAACCGTGAGTCGAACAATAAAAAGAATTGGAATATCTATTGTGGAGAATTGCAGGTTGTACAAATAATATAAGTTCGGATTAACAAAAAAGTAATCGTTAGGTAGTTTTCTTAAAAAATCGCAAAAAGTCGAAAAATTCGATTTTATCGAATATTTCCTAAACGGTTACTTTCTCGTAAATGTAAATCAATATTATTTGTATAGCCTGTAATTCTCCACAAAACAGATTCTGATACTTTTTATCGCGTGACTTACTATTTTCATCAAAAGCTTCCAAAATGGAAAATAATTGAAACCACACGGATTACGGAACAGTCCTTATTGAAAATAAATACAATTGCAGACATATCTGACAATCCTTATTTAGTTTTTGAACCGTAAAATTTAATAAAATAGGGTTTTAATGAAACAATTGTTTGGAAGAATGAATGAATCATGTATGGAAAGGAAATCTTGATGAAGTTGCCTTTAATTATAACATTAGCATGGAAGACGAAACGAATCGGGTGACTAAAAATCAATCGTTAATATCAGCCTATTAAAATTTTCATTAAAAACTTGGTTTGACTTAAGCTTCCATTTTAACTCAAAGAATTAAGTTTTGTAAGCAAAAATTTTAATTCTTGTCTTAACTTTGAAGTTGTAAGTAATTGAAAATCAGTCATTCGATTCGTTTCGTCGTCCATGGTAAGTCCATTAAATAGATATGTGTCAACATATCGGCACGAAAATGCAAAAGGACGTAACATGTTATATAAATAAGAAAAATTATAGAAGTGCACTCTGAAATGAATTTGAGTTATTTTGTTGTAACGTCTTTTTGCATTAAAGTGACAATTTACAACCAAAAAGTCAATAGTAAAACTTAAAAAAAAAATTTACAAATAAAATCTGCTGCGAATTTCAATCAAAAACCTTTTTTAATCACATGCAGCACGAGCACCATTCCAATCCCTGCAGTGATGAAGAGCTGATGCCAATGATTTTATGATGGTATACTCACTAAGATCTTCTTTCGATTTTGAAAAAGTTTGAACGAAAGCATCTGCAAAGAAAAAAAATTAATTTCATTGGACACTGTTAAGAAATAACGTGACAACCCTAGAAAAATGTTTTTGACTAAAGGATGCAGTTCGAGTTCATATACTAACATATGCATACATATCTGAATATCATTGCATTCGTTCTTCAACCAGGAAAGAAAAACGTAATTATCTCAAAACATTTTTCAAGAAAGCAGCGCATTATTTCGTAAAAATTTTTTTAAGTATACGTACCCCTTCGGCTGCTTTGGTGCAGTTAAATTTAAGCCCCAGTTCGCAACTTAAAGCATAACGCAAATGTGCCGACTGACGACCAACCCAATCAGCGACAGTGAATTTACTTAATTTACTAGCAAGATGTATCAGAGCAACTGCAATCATCTCTGGTTCCCACTGTAGACAGACGACAGAGCTTAAGGAATCATTTACGAAATTCCATGCCATTTGCACCATTTTTTGAAGTTTCTGCTGATCGCCTTTGAAGCATTTCGCATATTTGAGCAAGAATGTGTATGGATGTTTCACCTGGAGATCGAATTTTATGGTTTGCAGCAGAATACGCTCCAAAGTCATAACTTCCTATAAGAGAATTAAAGAAAAATTTACCCAAATAATAATAAATTTAGTTTTCTACTAACGCACCTCCTTTGGATCTTCTCCGAATGAATAGAATTGCATGTCCGTTAAACGTCCACGTGCAGTCTTTATTATATCCCTGCATTTCTTGGGCGTTTCCTCCACTTTGCCCGCCAAGAAGAGGCCACAGCATGCTATGACATAACGCGGAAAGCGCTTAAACGAATGAAACATATAAAAGCGATGAAAGTACACCACTCCGATAGCAATGATATTGCGTCCAAGGCCTATTTCGGGGCCACAACTCATGATGAAGCAAGCGCCTTCTTTGCGACAGCGACGTTCCGTGTCCAATGTTATGTCATCCAATACATATAGTGTGTCTTTCAACTCTTTTTTGTCATAATACCAGCAAGGCATTGTCCCAATATTGGCAGTGATACTTTGACTAGGATTTGGGGAGTTTAGTTGTTGCGGCATCTGCTTCAGAATCTGGCTCAGTTGTTGTAGGTACAGGCATTCCTTCATGAGAAAATGATTACGCTATTATTTATTAAAAAGAACAAAAACACTTACGATTATGTTTAATCCAAGGTGCAAAATACTTTTTTCGAACATTTTATTAGAATTTTATTCACAAACCGAACAACAAATCAAATGTCAGGGCTGCCGATGGATGATTTGATTCCTAACTCTATTTAGACAAGCGGTGGAGGGTAGAGTCGATGCAAATCCCGGGATTGATTAAAACTATTTTTATCAAAAATATGAAATTAAGTTAAAAAAATTAGGTAAACATTATTTAATATTGTTGAACAAGCACCGATTTTGATCCGACATTACTCATTTTGTTGGTAATTGAATTTAGAAAAAAAGAAACACTTTATATTTATGCAGTTTAAAAAAAAAAAAAAAAAAATAGGAACAATTCTCAACAAAAATATTAGTTTTCGATGTATCTGTCGATTCTCAATCTGAATCTGGCATCAAAATCGGTCTATCACGTATGGTTTTTGAGATATCCTCAACTCAAAGTTGAAATATCACGATTTGTGAGGTTATATGGAGGACACTCGAAACTATTTTCTATTGAATGCGTCATATATGTAGTACTATTTTGTGCTTTCAAAATGAGTTATAAATTCATGATACCATTTGAAATTATCGTAACTTTTTATAAGAAAATCCTTTGATACTATATCATAGCTCATTTTGAAGACAAAAGCCGTGTTCCTTTTGACGCGTATATACAATTGTGTATATTTTTATATTGCAATAACTCATGAACAGTGAGTCGCACAATAAAAACTCTAAGGAACTTTTTTATGGAGAATCACGTTCTCTACAAAAACTTTTCATTTTATATTTAAAAAATTTATCTTTTAGGAGTTATTCTATAAAAACTGGTTAAGCGCCGATAAACGGCAAAAAATTAATTTTTTTTAAATAACTTCTAAATAATTATTATTTATCTAAATATTATTTTTACAAAAGATCAAAGTTATTTGTAGAGCATGTGGTTCTCCCTGAAAAAGACCCTTGGACTTTTTATCGTTCGACTCACCATTCATAAGTTATCGCAATTTGGAAATTACCACAATTTTTTATACGCGTCAAAAAAACACGGCTAAAGAATAGATCGAGATGTTGCATTTAATAGAAAATAATTTCGTGCATACTCCATACAACCTCAAAAATCATATTTTTTGAACTTTTAGTTAAGGACATCTCAAAAACCGTACGCGATAGACCGATTCAGATTCAGAACTGGCAAATGTAGTGAAAATTACTATTTTTGGTTAGAATTGTTCTATTTTTAAAAAAAAAAAAACCGCATAAATTTAAAGTGTTGGTTTTTTTCAATTTCGGGATTGCAATTTATAATCCCGAAAATCTCGGGCTCGCCAAAAGGCTCAAAAATTGGCATCCCTAATACATATATATCGAACAAATTAAAATGGCATAGACTTGAAAAAAAGGCTTAAAAAAAAAACTAGTCAAAATGTACGAAAATTTGCCATATTTCAAAAATCATGACTCGGATTTAAAACTTTAGTAAACCAAATTTGTAGTGAATTAAAATACCATTCATTTGGCACCAATATTTTTAAATTCTATCAAGAGGTTCCGGTTTTCATAAAGCCATATCCCGATCTTTCGATTTCTATATCTCCGTAAGTTTTTGGAAAACGGAACTAAGAGAAGTTGTTCGTCCCATTAATCTTACATTTTTTGGTGTTCTACCGATTACCAACCACCACCACAAATAAAAATGGCAAAGGCCTAAGAATATTTTGAAACAAATGAGTTTTTTGGCACGAAAGGAAAATAAAAAATATGTAGCTGTGTTTTAGACGACATTTTATATATGCTCGTATAAGCACGTAGAAAAAAGAAAATTCACAATGGAGTCCCTGGTAAAAAAACTATGACAGCTGTCATGATCTTAGGTTCGTGTGGTAATAATCGTGGTTCTAATAAAATGAAAATGTAACATCAGTCTTCCGTCCAGGATTTGGTATCGGCCTTTCGGAAACGTACTCGTGGCACACGTGTAGGACTATAAAAAGGATCTAGAGTCTGTGATAGTCCTGTATCGATACCTGTGCTGTACGCAATGTACAGCATATGACAAGAAGAAGAAGAAGAAAATGAAAATGTTACTTTTTGAGAGCAATAAAAGCACTTAAAAAATTCAAGTTTTTAATAATATTCTATCTTATAGAATAGAACAAACATTTTATTCGTACATTTACATTATTTAATTTTGGAGCAGCTTCAAATGTTCTCATAAATATCGCATTACTTTTTCCCCAGATTTACCAAAATTCGGCAACTTCTCGTTTTTCATTATGACAAGCGCATTAGGTGTTCATTAGGTAAATCTTAAGCCTGCCCAACTAGGCAAATGTTAGGCATTCCGAAACTAGGCAACTGTTCGTTTATCACTATGATCACCGCATTAGGCGTTCATTAGGCAAACCTAATTTAGGAATATCCTGAGCCTGCCTAACTAGGCAATTGTTAGGCATTCCGAAACTAGGCAACTGTTCGTTTATCACTATGACCCCCACGTTAGGTTTTCGTAAGGCAAACGAAATTCGGCAACTGTTCGTTTAGCACTATGACCACCGCATTAGGCGTTTATTAGGCAAACTTAATTTGGGCAAACCCAAAGCCTACTTAACAAGGCAAGTAATAGGCATTCCTAATTTAGGCTAACCCCATTGCCTCCCAATTAGGGCCTAATGTATTTTTAGGCATGCCTAAGCAAATTTCTAGTCGGGTTATGGTCGATTGTGAGCAATCGCAGCAGACATCGCGCAAATAAGTTTTTCAAATATTCATATATACTGTGATGTATCCGCGCAGTTGAGAAGACTGCAGTCTCAGCTACCTCACGCTCTTTCATTTTCCGATCGTCCAATATTATTCGATAGACTTTATCAACGATTTCTGGCCTGACGACTTTTTTTTTTGCGAACTAAAGGTTTGACGTCATTTGTGCTGGTGCAACCCATACGAAAATCAATTAAATGATTCTTAACAATTGAAATTGATGGTGCGGAGTCCCCACCTTATGCATAAATCCTTTCCTTGGTTTTGGTGATGGTTTTTGTACGCAAAAAATAATGCTTAATCAGCAAGAGATCAAAACACAAACTAAATGACACAGCTCACTCGAACTTTCACAGTGGTCTGTTAATAGATAATAGTTTATAGGTAGTGTTGGACTTAAAGTTACTGTGCGGAAAATTCAAAAGGTCTCTAACTTATCAAACAGCCCCCGTATATCCAAATTTGAACGCGGCATGTGAAGAAGATGATCATATTTTGAGACAGTTTTCACTATATTCCAGTTAGTTCATTTATGTAAAATTTTGGCTTGATTTTAGCACATTTTATTCTCTCCGTGTAGCCTGAACAAAAGTAATTTTCCACCATTCTTGATTTCAGACTAGTTTTATCTAGTTATTTTGTCCGAATGATCCAACGATTAAGAACAAGCCCCAGCGGACTTTAAAATTACTTGATGTCAAACACACGGCACCAAACAATATTATCTACAAACTTGCACAGAATTACTTTGATAATGAGTTTCCGAAACAACAACGTTACTTTGTATCTTTACCATGATGTGGAGTTGTAACTTACTCTGACATAAACTCCATGGGTACCCTGCAGTAAAATATGAGACAGATTATGTACAAAGAATACTAGTTCACGGTTAGTATTAATCCGAAACTAGAGAAAAAGGGATGCAGTGGGGGCCAGTTTGATAACAGTTTATAGTTTGTTGGGGCAAATAAATTTGAATCGTAACGAAAACAAAATACAATTTTTGTTTTTGCTTTTGAAATACGAGGGGTCTAACAAAAGTTTGCTTAGTTGAATTGAAAAAACTTTTAAATTTATTTTTTTAAATTTTTAAATTTATTCTTCATGTATTTGTATTTTTTCAACGTAATCGCCATTTATTTTGATAAATTTTTAAAGTCGATAAATCCATCTTGAAAAACAGTCTTCAAAATCGGCTTTTTGCAGTTTTGCAATTTCATCATTAACCGCATTTATTATCTCCTCATTGCTGTTGAAGACTCTCCCTCTCAAATTTTTTTTTATTTTTGGAAACAACCAGAAGTCACAAGGCGCTAGATTTGAGGAATAAAGAGCTAGACGAATTTCTTCGACGCCAGAAAGAAAAATAAAATCGGTCGTTTTTTCAGCAGCGTGCGCTGGCGCATTATCGTGATGTAGAAAGTAGCAGCGTAGCTCCTTTTTTTGGCGTTTTCCCAATAAACTTTGGAAAACTTTTGGTAAGCAGGTTTCAGTATACCACTTAGCAGTAATCGTCTTACCTTTTTTCAAAGGAATAGCAGCTACAACTTTCTCTCTGTTGAAGTAAACTGACATCATTACTTTTGTTGCTGACTTTTTTTTGCTTTACTTTAACAGGTCGACTTGCACTTTCTGGGTTCCATACCATGGACTGTTGTTTGGTTTCAGGGTTGTACTTTTAAAACCATGCTTCATCACCTGTTACGATTTTTTTGAAGGTGTTAGACCCTCCGTTTTTGAACTTTTAAGAAAATACTTAGCAAAACGCACACATGCCTCTTTTTGAGCATCACTTAAAATTCTAGGAACCCATCGTGCAGATTTCTCCGCGTATCCAAGATCATTATTTAATATTTGCGATACAGCCATGGCATTCACGCCCAGTTCCTCAGCAATGATTTGCTGGGTCAATCTTGGATCTTCGTCAATTTTAGACTTAACCAGCGCTACACATTCATAATCAGTCGAAGATTTTGGGCGGCCTTCTCGAGGTTCGTCATCCACAGAAAAATTACGTGCCTGGATTCTTCGGAACCACTTTGAAATAGTCACGAGGGATGGCGCATTAACTTCAAATGCTATTTGGCATTCATTCAATATTTCCATAGGTTTGAGCTTACGTCGAAATCCAAAAAGAATAGCAAACCGAATCTCTTGCTGCGTTGGCATTGGAAATCTGCTGACATTGGTTCACGAATTTTACGTTTTCTTCTCTCCATTTTGACCGATCTTTCTGAAAATTAAAATGATATATCGTAAGACTTTAACAAATAATACGCAATTTTTTGATTTACTAAAAATTTATAACATGACACCAACTAAGCGAACTTTTGTTTGGCCCTACGTAATTTGTGTTTTATGTCACTTGAATTGTGTGTCAAAATAAGATGTGGAAAAAATAAAAGATTAATGAATTCATTTTTTTTAATATTGTAATGAATGTAATTTAACTTTATTTAATTTATTTTAGGAATATAAAAAACTCAAATCAAAAAAAAAAAAAAATATTAATACAGGTTGACTACACACAGTTATTAAAAGACTATTTCGCACCACAACTAGCCACAGACTGGTGTAAAGTAATGCAAAAGGGGTCAATTGAAATTTCGTAGGACATCAACACACAAAAAAGAACTAAAAAAAGGGGTTGAACTCAAACTAGTACTGGTTGATAAAAGACTAGTTAATAAACTACACTTAAACTAGTCCGTTTGCCTGCAGGGTAGTGATAACGAAATTTTTTCCCTAACTTTAATTTGAGATTCGCTCAAAATTTCATTATTTTTTCACATATGTAAAAACTAAATTTCTTACGAATAAGATAAAAAACGTTCTTGCGAAATAAAAGCATTGCACTGATATTAAAGTTTCAACTCCATACAATTTGTGCTATTTTGCATGCGACCATTTCTCGTATAAATTTTCAATGTTAAATTTTCTTGCAATTTAAAAGTTGCATTTTAAAATTAATTCCGACCCATTTTATCACCTGAAATAAGTCAACTCAATGCAATGCATAGAAATGGTGTCACTTCGCCAAATGTACCCGCACATAGTGACACTCCCAGACGAGGGCATTGATTCTCATGACGACCGACTACTCGACTACACAGTGGCAGCAGCACATGCTCCAAAAATTTCACTGACCTTTTTCTGTTGTTGGCAACACTTTGTGTCACATTGTGCCTTTGTCGCACTGCTGGCACTCAAGTGGGTGCGGTGCAACACTTCAGCTACGATGGGGCTCTACGTTTGTATGCGCACCAAAGGACTGTGACGAGTAAAAGTGTTATTCAAAAAGCATTTGTGTTGCCTGCAAGCACGACTAGGATATTTTGTTGATGATGGCGATACGTTGGGGTTGGGGATGTAGCACAATAGAACGGGTGCGGGTGGTGCAGTAGTAGGAAATAGTGTAAAATTCACACTAAAAATGAATTCATTTGCATATTGCGATGACGACGATGAAGACGATGAGTAGTGCAACAAACGCAGTGCAATGGGTACCAGGGCGACCAACAGTTTCCTTTACAAAAAAGTTTAAAAAAAAGCAAAATAGATATGCGAATATACAAAACCCCAATGAATGGATGATTCTGCATACGAGTGTGCTCTGGATTTAAACAAAAAGAATAAAAATAAAGTGAAAGTGGCTGCAGGTGGCTTAGAATGAAATTTGAAAATTTTGCGCCATACCCAACTTAAAGTACCACCAGCAGACATACCGACCGAGTATTAATGACAAAAAAAAAATTGAAATAAAACCGTAGGGGATTTCTTTTTAAGTTCTACATTTTCTTTCATTTACTTTTAAAATTTAAATGTATTTTTTTAATATTTTCCCTCTAGATCCTCTAAATAAATGAATAAAATTTTCATAATTTCTATTTTTTCTGAACAAAAGAAAACTTTTTAAAACTTTATTTTTTATTTGTATTTTTGCCTTAAATTCAATGAAATTTTTGTATAATAAAGTTTAATGTGAATACGTCGCCTCATAAGCGGGTGCAATTGCATTCTTTAACGATATGGTGGAGCTGCAGTTTCCGTTCCTTTGGTTGCTGTTTATATGAAGAAATCAACATCATGAGCTTCGATTTCTTGTATTGCTCCCAAATGTGGCGTCAAGCGTCTTTTTGTTTTGTCTAGCGATTTTTTTGTTCTCATTTCTGTTTCATAGACCGTCTGTTTTCTCTGAAGATATGAAGGAAATCTAAAATTCATTGAATTTTTGGCAGTGATGCCAACTTCATTATAATACAAGCACATACCATAGTGCTGGAGGTTAGTAGTTTTTATGAACGAGTGCTTCAGAAACTTTAAGCTATTTCCATAATTTTTAATACTTTTGTATATGTTTTACATTTATGGCAGGAACATACTATGAAATCCACAACTTAAAAATTGTTATATTTATTCATAACAATTTTGATTGAATGATTTCTATATTTATTTCAAACATTTTTCTCAAGCAGTCCATAGAACAGTTCATAGATTTCTTTCGGCATAGTTACACCGCTATTTCTTATTTAAAATACAGAATATATTTTTTTGTTTTCAATTTATAATTATCTCACTTACATATCTATGCACTTTTGAAAAAAACAACCTAACTGAACATAAGACAATTTTCCAGGATTTTAGTCATAAATATAAAATTTTAATACGCTTCTTTTGGTGAAATCGTCATATCTCTATGACTTTTAATTGCAGAGGTATAGAATTCAAAATCAACCTATCTTGCATCTCGCTTTTTTATTCCAAATTGCATTTGACAAAACAGCTTAACTATAATAGGTTAGAAAATTCAAGCATTTGCAACAACAAAAAATTTTACAAATACTTTTCACAAAACATCTTAAGCCGAGATAAGTTGCAGGTTAAATAGCAAAAACAAATTTGACTAAGACCACTTCTTTCGAAATAAGTTACTTTTCCTATGGAAAAAAACTGAATTTTTTAAATCAGAAACATTTGACAAAAACATCTTATTTAATTTTTTTTAAATACTATTGACCTTAGAGCATAAACACACATTGGAAAATATTTGTTTAGAATTCATGTATAATAACAAACCTTAGCATTTGTTCCGATGCCTACACAACAAGAATTGAGAAGCATCAAAACAGTTTTTTAGCTCTCCTAAAAAGTTGCCAAAATCGAGTTAGGTTGTTTTGACAAAAGTCCTCAGATATGTACATTGATATCCATCTCAATAATAATACAGTGCAACACTGATTTTGCGGCAAAGGGTTTCGCAGTCGATTTCGAGTAATCGTGACCTACTGAATGCGAAAATTATATCAGATTCGCCGAACTGAGTCTAGTTCTCAAGGAATCCTTGTTTAAAAGATCAAAAATAATTGTTTTGAGGCATATTTGTAGTAGTATATATGGGGAAATCTCAGCAAATGTGACTTTCGGTGTGAACAGGTCTCGGCCTGGAAGCTTTATTTTTTAATTTTTTTGCCAAAACGCAAGCAAAATCCATAAATTTTGAATGTGAATTGAAAAAACCGCTTTCGTTATTGAGCCATTAATATGAAAGCCAATTCAACGGATTGTTTTGGGCTTTCAAGAACCTTAGCGTGGGTGTTAAGACGTAAGCAAAAACCATATTCCGTTGATGTACCTCCGGTAGAATGCTAGATACGGATCTCTCAAGTTGTGTGAATGGTTTTTACCCGAAATCTGGTAATTTTCGGTTTCTAACATGCTGCTCTGGAGGCAATATTCCCTATGACCTATTATTTCTTAATGTTATAACTAAAAGATCTGGCCGGGTAGAAGGGTGTGCCACCTCTGGTTCGGTGGTAACATACTTGAGAAGATGCTCAAATGGCGATTTTTCATACGTAATTGCGTCTAAAAAAACAGTATTTTGAAGGGCACAACAACCCGGGGGCACAAAACAGTTTCAAACCTTGCATGATCATTGGATCTAGGTCCCATTAATATGTAAAAAAACCGCCCCCCAGTACAAACGTCAACATTGGCGAAACTCGAGCAAAATTTTGAGTGTTAATTGAAAAAACCGCTTCCGTTATTGAGTTATAACAGCTGATGGAAGAATTTTTTTTAATAGACCTATTTCATTACGTTAACATAGTACTTCCAGTTCCATTAACTTCAACATAAATATTACTTGCTTAATGTAATAAAAAAGTAAATCCAAAGTTCAAGATCAAATACATGGTGGACAATAAATAGGGTCATTATTGAAAATCATTGAAAAGTAGGGAAAATAAAAAAAAATATTATTGAAGCAGCATTATCCTTATTTTTAATCACTGCTCGACATCTTTTCGGCATTGAGTCAACCAAGGCCTGGCAAGTGCTTTTCAGAATAGCGTACCAAGCTTTTTGAACTTTTGTCCACAATTCCTCCTTGTTTTTTGGATTTATTGGTCCAATTTTCTCTTTAACTATTTTCCACAAAAGAGAGTTTGCTGACCAAGTCATTAATTCCACATTATTGTCCGAAATACTTTTTTTTGCTAGACGCGAAGTGTGTTTTGGGTCGTAATTTAGGTGAAATTACATATTCCAATCAGCATATGCAAGCATGAATTCCTCCAAGTTACGGAAGTAAAAATTTGATTCCATTATTTCCTTGGTCCAGTGCACAGCCACAACACAGTACCAAGAAAAAAAGTCTCTACACTATTATATTGCCACCTTTATGTTTGAAAGTTTTGGCAATATTGCAAGGGTTATATTCTGTATTTCTTGGACGTCTTATTCAAGTTTTTCAACACAATCAATTAAATTAACTTTTGTTTTGTCCCACCAAAAGGTTTTATTCCATTTTTTTTCGTTAATTGAACCGTCCCAATTTGATTGTTATTTTTCGAATGCTAATCGGTTTTTCCTATGTCTCTTGGTCAGAATTGGGACTTTCCGTGATAAGTTTCAGAAGATTTTTTCCACTATACGCCGCCTAACAGTTCTGGTAGAAACTGGAACTCCAAACTCTGCCCGGATGACTGCAGCAAACTAAAAATGATCCCAACATGTTACCCCCGTGAAATAAATATCATCTTTTCAGTTGTTTTTCGTGATCTACCGCAATTTAATTGTTGTTTTTGAGGCAGCATATCATACCAATTATTTTGTCTATTTTCCGTTGGCATCGGAGTTCACTTCGTAGCTTCTTGATGATGGAACGCTCTTCGTTCGAGCTATGCCTTCCATGACCCATTTTTTTCTATTTATAATATAATTTTTGTTTACAATTTCATCTATTACCCAAAACGGAGATCGAGTGATACTTATTAAAAAGGGAGTTTTGTGAAGTACTAAACACTGTGAACCTATTTTTTTGTCCATAAAATTTAGCCGTTATTTTTATATCGGTGAAAATGAGAACAGCAATCCATAAAAATTTTATCAAGACTTGAATAACACATATGTAATAGATTTGCATATTTGCTGCAAGCGGTCTCCCGATTTTTATGGACAACTTAGAAAAAAAGTTTAAAACATATTTAAGGAATAGGTGACCTTATTTTTTGTCCATCACTGTATATCTTCACATCGATACTACAACCAGGTAACTCAAATTTTCTAGTTTTGAGATAATTCAATTTTAATATTTAAAAATTTTAATTTATACTGAATTTCTACTTTTCGTGATTTGTTTTTTCTTATAACTTTGCAATAGTGCCACTTTAGAGAACTCTGGTTGGACAGGATTGTGCACAAAACCATGAAAAATATTATAGGCCACTTATCCCAAGAACTTAGGAATTACCTAGTTGTAGTATTGGGGTGGTGATATCAATTATATGTACATTTATTTAATTTATAAAAGTCAGTTTTCATTAAATTCGGAAGGTGTCATGTTTTTCTAAACTAAGTATTTCTGTATCTTGTGCATTCTATCTCTTATCAGGCTGGAAAAAAAAAAGTTCCCATATAGACAACAAATCTCTTCAACTCCATACAAAATACCTAACTTGGTGTATATGTATATTTCTGTTAACAACCACGACTTGATATGAAATTCCCACCACAGCGACGACGGTATCGCGGATAATCCGCGTCTTATTTGGGATGAATGTTGCACATTTGTTGAGTTTGTGTCGTGCAGCAGTGTTGCATGTTAGAACGAGGACTGGTACATTTTCAACGTTCGATGTCTAACAATGCAATAAACGTAAATATACACATACATACATGCGGACATGAGTTGACTGTATGTGTGTTTAAGTAAAACGTGCTGAAACATGCTATTTACGCCAACAAAAAAAGTATATGTATTATGAAATCTATTGCAACAGTGCATATCAATTCATTTTCGTGCTTCACTTTAATGTAAAAAGTAGTTGGGGTGGTTGATATTATCATCATGCTGGAGCTAACAATTTAATGTTATTATTCAAGCTTAAAAATAAATTGCATAATGAAATTCAACTCCACCGTTGACACCCTCTACATTGGCTCGATGGAGTAAACTTCAATGTACCACCACCATTTCCAACGCCAAACATTCAATATTAAAATTTATTCTTTAAAAACGGAAATTGCGCAAAATTTGCGTATGAATTTAAAATTTTAATGCTTTCAAAGTGTTGCCAACTTTGTGTGAGAAAATTTTACACGCAGTCTTATCCAACTATTTTTTTTTTTCGTTTTCGTTTTTGCTCATTTTACTGTTTTAACCAAATTCGCCAGTGTTGCCATTTTCTAAAACATTGGTTTCGCCGTAAATTTTAAATAAAAAAAGTTAATTGACAAATTATCTGAACTGAAATATGTTCCATCAATGTCTTATACATACTCAACAAATTCCTCCGGTATCTTGTTGCATATTTAATGGTTTTGAATGGTATCTGTGCCATTTTCGACCACATCGCCAGACTGCCCAGTAGATTACGTCGTGAAGCTGTCAATTGTAGGAAAATGCATTATCCATTTGGAAGATATAAATTTCATTTTCAAATTCTTTCGAGGAATTTAAAATGATGTAAATAACAAAAAAAACCTACATTACATTATATTGCATGTACTGAAATGTTCAAAAAATTATTACTCCTATACCATTAATGGTGGCATCCGAATTTTAAATTCATTTGAAAGGTAATTTTGTTTCTTTTTCTAAAAAAATACTTTGGAAGGTCGAAAATAGGAACTAAGCGTTTTTAGTAGTTTAGTACTAAAATAGTAGAAAATTTAGTAATTTTTACCAATTGCAAAAGAATTGAACTTGTGCGCATAGAATGATTCAATCCCTGTTTAAAAATGGTCCAAAAATTAAAATGAGATAAGAAATGTTCCAGTTATAGACCATTTTGTGATAGGACCTTTTTTTAAAATTTTCACAAAATCATAACTTCTAAGCCTAGAGACAATTTTCTCTCTTTTTTGACTGGAAGATTATTTTGTAAGGTAAAAAATGTGTACTCGGGCACGTTTTTTATAGTTAAGTACTAAAATAGTAATAAATGTAGTACTTTTTATCAACTACGAAGCTTATAGCTTGATTCAATGCCTTTCCAAAACAGGTCTAAACATGAAAATCGGTTAAGAAATGGCCAAGTTATTGGTAATTATTTGAGGAGAGTTTGTCACATTTTACCTATTTTTCCACTTTTTGGAGGGGTCTCCACAAGCCACAAAAAAAATCGCAAAATTTTGTTTTGCCATTTCTCAAAGTTTAGGCACGAAACGAAACCATGTACCAAATTTCAGCGAAATCGGAAGGGGTGTGGCAGCTCTTGTTACGATAGGCCTGAAATGGCTGTATACCATTTTTCAATTCTTCGCTGACACTCCCACATGTCGTTCCATCAATCTTAAAATTTGGGTGCATATTTTATTTTTTATGATGAATCAAGTACCACAAGTTTTTTTTGAAAAAAAAAGATGGACTCTAGTACAAAAATTTAGTGTTTGATTCAAAATTAGTGCTTTTTTTTCTTTGCTGACACTCCTGCACGTCATACGATCTCTCTGAAAATGTGTACACATAAGTTGTTTTAGACCACGAATTGAG
Source organism: Calliopum simillimum (assembly GCA_951812925.1). Classification (NCBI taxonomy): domain Eukaryota; kingdom Metazoa; phylum Arthropoda; class Insecta; order Diptera; family Lauxaniidae; genus Calliopum; species Calliopum simillimum. The sequence continues at coordinate 63,082,123 of OX638369.1, read as the reverse complement.
ATCTATGGTGTTTTTTGGAAAAAAATTTACCGTTAGATAGGCTCCAGTGCAAAATCACTCGGTTTTTATAAACTATGGCCATTTGGCCAGCTAGGAATTTATTTTAAAGTCAAAAAATTTATATTTCTCTCTTGTTTCATAATTTGAGTGTGGAATTGGGTGTTCGTTTTTCAATACACACTAATGTATATCCTTGCTGCCCCAAAATTTCTCACGTGTTACTTTTAGTTTTTACACTTGTTTTCTAAGGGAGTAAAAAATTCCGTTTTTAATATTAACTGGCAACACTGACTGAATCTGTTTTTTTTTTCGTTTTTTCGATGGATTTTGCATAAAAAGAAAACCTAATCGAAATGCGCAGCTACCAAATGCGAATTTTTTTATCATTTCCAGCATTTTTTATGTGTTTCAATATTTTTTTTTTCTGGGACTGCTCCTTTTGTTTTTTCATTGTCTTATTTCAGCGTTCTTTTTGACTTTTTGTTATTTCCCCATTTTCATTTTGTAAGTTTTGTTCTTTTCAATTTTCAATGCTGTAACATTGGAAGACCCATCCAAGTTCTTCCTCATTTTTGATGCCAGTGTTATCAGTAGAGGGCGGAGGATTGAATAAGGAAATGCAACAGTCAGCTTAGCAGGAATATGAGAGGAAGGAAACGTTGATGAAATTTTTATTATTAATGTTCGGTATAAACTGGCGGCAATTTGCATTCTAATTGTATTTAAATTGGTTATTTGGAATTTAATGCAGTCATGAAACAAGCTAACAGTTTTTATCATCTTCAGACGGAAAAGTTAAATCGGAGTAATGAACTCAAACCGTCTTCTATATATATCAAGACGCAAATGAAAAGTTCAGTTTTGCAAAACCATACCATGATTTGCTTAAAATTTCTCAAACCTTTATGCTTTAAGCATGAACTTGAGATTCCTTACAGATTAATGCCGATTATTAATTTCGGAATGGATTTTTGTTATGCCAAGAAAAAACTGTTTTCAAATTACATGATAGTCCTTTTTGGCTCAGTCTAACGAATATATAAATAATTCTTTTCAAACAACTATAAACTGAAATGATGGCAATAAAAATATTTAATTCATAAATGAAAACGTGTTTAGATTTCAGTATGTAATTTCTTTCATACGAACTTTCAACATGGATACATCACATACACCTACCTAATCCTTATAGATTTGCTTTAATCGCCCTTATTACTTATGATCCCAAATAATTCCTCTAATTACAATTTCAATTTTCCACATGATTCCATGACTTTTCAAGCGAAACTTTTTAATTATGCCCGCAATGCCTCAAATGCTCAGAGCCAATGTTGCATGATGATGAAAAATGCAATGCGGTGCTAAAATTAAATCGTGCAAAAATGTTGTTGATGCTGCCCTAAATTTTCTACTATTGCTGCTTTTGTTGTTGGTGTTGTTGTTGATTTTGTCGTACTAATGTACATACAAATTAATTAGTGTACTAACGTACTTATGCCAACTTTAGGGGATACTGAGCGCATCGTTAAAATATACCGTTATGTAAAAATCTCAAGATTTTCCAAATTCTTTTGCATAGGAAGCTTAAGGTTTTGCCTAACTTTGCTGCTTTTTGTTCCAAGCCTTTCCAAAAAAATCTTTGTTACCAATTTTTTTAAACTGTGGAACGGTATATGGTATATGGTACCATTTTCAGCAAATTTTGCTACTAAGCCAAATTTTTAAAATTTTAGTCTAGTTGGGCAAATGCACCTAATTTCCCCTATATATGAGAATTTGTATATAGAAACCGCTTTCGAACATATTTAGCTATTAATAATTACGAACTGCTATTATGTGCTAAGCTTCATATGTATTTATGTATATGATTTGGCCTTATTGTTCAATGCTATATTCTAGTATAATACCTTAAACACCCATTCCATAACCATGACATAATTTTATAAAGACACAGGGGCACAGTAATATTACAGAGTGGTTGGTATGAAACTACTTCGGTTGATTCTAGACTCTGAATTCAATTAATAGGTACAATATAAAAATATCGTACATCTAAAAAATGTTTTCAATATTCAATGTATTACAGCATTTTCGAAAAAAGAGAAGCTCAAAACTGGTAACTTTCGAGCAAATGGTTAGTTAATTCCGTTATCGAGTTAAGACTTCCTAAGCTGAATTCAAAATTATGTGAATCTGAAGTTAATTAACTGAAAAATTTATTGTATACAGCATATTCATAGACAAAATCAAGTTTAATCAAAATCTTTGGAACGTTTCAAACTTTTTTTTATATACCCTACACCCAGGGTATATTCACTTTGGCCTTCCATTTGCAACGCAGAGAAGGAGGCGTGGCAGATATAGAAAAGTATATATATTCTTGATCAGCGTCACCTCCTGAGTCGATATAGCCATGTCTGTCTGTCTGGCTGGCTGGGTGGCTGGCTGGCTGGCTGGCTGGCTGTGTGTTGAAATACACTTTTTGGGAAAACTGAGCAAGATAAGTCAATGAAATTTGGTACACTGCCTCCGTCGTTAAAGATAGCTCGGGGGATTGAAAATGAGCGAAATCGGTGGACGGACACGCCTACCGCCCATACAAAAAATATATTCAAAATTAAATTTTAGGAGTATTTTTCACGACAATGCAACTAAAATACGCACAAATACTAAAAATTGTAAGCGCATGCTTTGAGAAAAAACTGAACGAATTCGGGCAAGAGGGCGTGGCACCTCCCATATAAGCAAGCGTTTCAAAATGTTATACTGAAAGATTTTTTTGAGATAGTCCAACCAAACTTCACTCAAATACTAAAGACTATAAATGCACGCTCTAAGCTAAAACTAGACGAACTCAGACAAGAGGGCGCGGCACCTCGTATATAAGCAAAAGCTTCAAAACGCTATACTGAAAACGTTTTTCACTCAGACACTAAAAACTATAAATGCAAGCTCTCGACAAAAACTGGGTGAACTCGGACAAGAGAGCGTAGCATCTCCCATAAGAGCAAACTTTTAAAAATACTGCAGTGTAGGGTATTTAATGTTTGGCCAGGCCAAATTTTTTACCCTTATTAGTTTATTGTGTTATTTAAACGTGCCTTTTACATTTTTTCCGTAAGATGCCTTGCTTCTGAGTAAATCCTATTATGAATGATATACCATTTTAAAGCCTAGAGAATGAGCTTTCATTTGAAGTATTATTAAAATAAATTTAAGAGATGTTTTTTTTAACAAAGGATATAAAGTTTTCACCACATCTTAGTTAAAAAAAAAAAAACCTTAAAACTCCCCAAACGGAAAAGGTACCATTCATATATTGGATTCATATCTAAAGCAGTTTTGTCTGCTTTTTAGAAAAAATATTTTAGAAGACCAAAAAAGTAGGCCAGGGAATGTTTTTATTAATCTTAGTACTAGATAAAAGATTAGAAAAAATTGTCCTTTTAGCCATATAGCAAAAAAAAAATTTTTTGTTAAGCCTGTTAATAGCCTGCTTCACTACCTTTTCAAAATAGGTCATTGCGCGTTTTCCTTCCTATACATTGTACTAACTGGTCCGGCAAACGTTACTCTGCTTCTTCCTCTAGGTGGCGTGATGATTTTGATTTGGAAAAAGTCCATGTTTGCTATCTGGAGAGAAGTTGGGCAATAAAATGTACCAAATTTCATAATGATCGCTGCCACAGGTACAGAGATATTGAATTTTTTTTTCTTTGTATACAATTCACTCTTATGAAGACCGTTTTCTCAATATTCAGTTAAGCATTTGTTTTTTGTTTTTTTTTGGATGGGGACACATCACTTCCAAGTTTTATCCCCCTAACTTTTTGTTAAATGTTTTTTGTGTAAAATAAACGTTAACTTATTCACTGCTATGGCAATTAGTAGAAACTATGTATATTCATAATTCAAGTATCATAACTGCTATAAGTGCAAAATAATTGAATGTTCATAATTTTTTTGCATGGTGGTGGTGCAACGCCCCTTGCTTGAATCCCCTTTATTTTTCGGAGGGTCCTTGATAAATATCATATACATCTTGCATTAAGTTTCAAATCGATAACTGCCATAAGTGCGGTTACAAAGCGTTTTGAGTGTTTTATTTGCATACAGATTTTGTATGTGGGTTGCAAAGCCCTATCATTTAACTCCCCCTTTTTACAATATTGATCTCGAAGGTTAGGCGCAGATATAGTTAAAATATAGGTTCGCTGTGTTTAGTGGTTTAGGCATGATGTGATGACAAAAAAACATTAGCTTTTTGTGGTTTTTTGTATGGGAGTGTAAACCCCCTTGTCTGACCCCTATCATATAAAATTAAAACCAATGGGAGCTCTACAAAAACATATATACATATGTCTGTTCTGAAATCCGTGTGATTTCAATTACTTTTCATTAAGGAGGCTTTTTGATGAAAACGGTGAGTCGTACGATAAAAAGTATTAGAATTTCTTTTGTGTAGAATTAAAGGATCTACAACAAATATTGATTTTCATTACCAAAAAAGTAACCGTTTATGAAAAATTCTTAAAAGGCCGCAAAAAGTCGAAAAATTCGATTTCATCGAAAATTTCCAAAACGGCTTCTTTTTCAAAAATACAACTCAATATTATTTGTAGAATCTATAATTCTCCACAAAAAAGATTCCAATACTTTTTATCGTGTGACTTACCATTTTCATCGAAAACCCTTTTAAATGAAAAGTCATTGAAACCACACGGATTACGGAACAGGCCTGATGGTGTGAATTTTGTTTCAATATTGTAAGTGATTAAGGCAGACAGCGATAGCAAACATCCGCACCAACGATTTTATGTATTTAGTAAGAAAATATGTATTATTTTAATAAATCGATCACTACTTTATATATGGAAACATATTTCTTATTATTAAAATTTTCTTGAAATATGTTAGTATATGTAAGCTCCATACAGTAGGGTGGCCATTAAATGCAAGGTTATAATGGTTGTTAATAAATTGGCTCCAAATGTAAAAAAAATGCTAGGATTTTTTCAGATTTTTATATTGAGGCTACTGTTGTGCTCTGATTATCTCTTTAGTTCATTTATCCGAGTGTCTGTTGAAATTAATATTGGGGCCAAACAAATAAAGCCGAATTGATAAAATTAGGGAGTAATTATTTTGACATTTGGAACCGATTTGCCACCATATATAAGTGAAATTAAAAAAAAAAAACTATAATCGACCTCCCTAATGACAGTATCATGCAAGCAACAATTTTTTTGCATTTTGTTACTTGATATGGTATCTGGTCTTGAAGTGCCCTCCAATGCAACGGTATTGACAATGATTCTTCTGTCGTATGTCAGTCAGTAACAAGTTTGCATTGAAGTTGCTCGTCAGTGCGTTGCATTGCGTTGCGTCGTTGCTGTGATGTTCCATCGCATCGCATAGCATCGCATCAGTTTTCAATGGTAGCGACAGAGAGATGCTGCACTTTCGTATTATGTAACAAGTTTTACTACTTTGATTTAAAATTCGAAAAAATTCTTCAAGAGTTTTCACGCATGGCTTAAATTTCATTTTTCTCATTTTCTTTGCTGGATTTTTCCTTCATAATGACTCTTAATTAATGCAAAGAACTTTTTGAATTTGATAAAATGAATGATGGATAAAGTTGTGAATTGAATATTTTTTATTTTTGTATTTTCAGAACGGAAGCTCTTCGTGGGCATGTTAAGTAAGAAACTGAACGAAAACGACGTTCGCAAATTATTTGAGGTTCACGGTGCCATTGAGGAGTGTACAGTGTTACGCGATCAGAACGGACAGAGCAAGGGTTGTGCCTTCGTAACGTTTGCCACCAAACACGCGGCGATATCAGCGATTAAAGTGGTAAATATCGATATTCGATTCTTCAAAAACTCTTCACAAATGGAATTACACTGAAAAATTTATTTCATTTAAATTGATTTTTTATTTTAACGTTATTCCCTTTCAGTTTCAAATGTATATTTTTCAGTGTAGTTTCATTAAATCTTTTTTCAATTAATAATAACAAGTTTTTAAATTTAATTTTCATCATTTAGACTTTAAATCAAAATAAAACCATGGAGGGTTGCACATCACCGCTGGTCGTTAAATTTGCCGATACCCAAAAAGAAAAGGAACAAAAGAAAATCCAACAAATTCAGGCAAACCTTTGGAACTTGGCGACAAACATTAACATACCCCTGGGACAGACGGCTACCACGGTGTCAAGCCCCATGATGCCCAACCCACCGCAACAGGCGAGTCCTGTGCTGGGTTCAGATGCCATAACGCCTGCTTCACTTCAACTGTTGCAACAGTTGCAAGCTGTTGGACTGCAACAGCAATTGCTGCAAGGTATGATAATGATGATGGTAGCACTAAGTTAGCTATGATAACTCTTGAACACAGTATCAAATATGTAATATCGTTATTTATTTAAAATATTTGACTTAAAGATATTTGTTTAAAATGCTAAGAAAGATTGCACCCAATATATGCAATATATGAGGACCGTTTTCTTAATATCCAGCCAAGCACATTCTTTCAAGTTACTAACAACATACTTAATATGTAATCTAATGTTTTGCTTAATTTCGGATTTATTCTGATTTCTCAAAAATGTCTTTATTTATCTTATTCAAATAAATAATTTTACTTAACTACTTAATGTTTCCCAAATGGAAAAAACTCTCCGCCCTGTTACCAATTCCATTTTAACAACGGAAGTGAGGTCGGGGATGTCTCTGGTCATGTCAAGAATCTATTATCGACCTTTCCCCATCGATAGTAACGATAGAATTTTTTTAAAAAATTAGGGGTCGCGGACGCCTCTGGTCATGTCCAAAATATATTTTCGACCTTTCCCATCGATTGGGCAATAAAACTTTTTTCAACATTCCACTGAAATCGGCCAGTTCAGAGACACCTCTGGACATGTCCAAAATCTATTTTTGACCTTTTCCCGTCGATTGGCGCAATACATTTTTTTTCAAATGCACCTGAAACAGTCACTAAGAGTGCCCGGAGAAATTTTTGGTCAGGTACAACTTATATTTTCGACCTTTCCACATCGATTGGCGCAATAAAATTTTTTCCATAAATGGGCTCAAATCGGTCACTTAGAGGGGTTGGAGACACCCCTGGTCATGTCCAAAATATATTTTCGACCTTTCCCCATCCATTGGTTCAAAAAAAAAGCTCTTCCACGCGAATAAAATAAGATTGGCTTAAGACTCTTCCTTCCAGACGCGATACAAGATGGCCGTCTACGACATGATGTCAGCTCCTGAGAAATTTTGAAAAATTATTTTGACAGACTAAGTTTCGAGTAGTTATAATTGTACTGCAGCAGCCGTTTTTAACGAGAAACTCAATTAAAGTTAAAATCCAAAAAATTTACGTTTCAACTGTGAAAAGTTAAACGTCTTGAACACTCGTTAAATAGGCCTCACTTCGGCAGAGAAAATAAAAAGTAATCAAAAAGATTTCAAAATGAAAGGTTATTGAAATTGTACGGATTATGGAACAGGCCGATCTGTGTTATGTATCGATGGTTTGTAATGATACTGTGTTCCCAATTGTTGTCATTTGCTTACATTTTGGAATATCGTCTCATGGGTTATTTATTTAAGATTTTTTCACAGGTTTAGGTGCGCAAACAAACTCCGCGGACTCGGCCGCCGCCACTGCAGCCGCTGCTGCCGCAGGCCTTCTACCTCCAATGACTGTACAAAATTTAGCCGCCATTGCTGCCATGACTCAACCGTCGCTTACGAATGCAGCCACAAATCCAGGCTCAGCGCAACTCACCAATACAGCCGCATTATTGTGTAAGTGTTCAATATAAATACATGTGTATGTTCAAGTACTTTTACTTTACAAGATGAATGTGTGAATTGAAAGCGTTATATTAACTCATTTTGTTATATCAATGGCTAACTGATCAACTTAGAGATAGGGTTCAGTGAGCAATTACTCGTATTAGAAGGTTATTCAAAATCACTTACTCAAATACAGCTATGATAATTTTGAGTAAAAATTATCGACTCCTTAGTTATCAAGTATTTCTGGACTTATCTAGGTGTACCCTAAATTTAATATCCAATTATATTCGATTGAAGTTTAACACCCATTGTGCAGTTATTCTCAACCTCTTGTTTATCACGGCACATTTCCTTGATTCAAAAATTTGGCTTCACACTAGCAATAAGAAAATTCTAAGTGAATTTATGCAGGTTTGGTTACGTTCGATCCGAGAGATGACCATGTTGTCATCAGTACTAAACACAAAGCTTTAACAAAGAAAGTTTAAGAGAACCACTTGGATGTACATCCATGTGGGTGGGGCTCGGTAAAACACCGGAAAATTTAAGATTTCTGGGACTCTTCTAAACAACTTCTCCCAGTTCTATTTTTCGAAATTCGCAAAACGATCGGAGATAAAGCCATCGGAAGATCGGGATATAGCTTTATGAAAACCGGTAAAAGTTCGGAGCCCCTTGATAGATTTTAATAATATTGATGTCACCTGGAAGGTATTTTGAATCGAAAAACAAAAGTTTCAAATCCGAGATATGACTTTCGAGATATGGTGAATTTTCGGTGATATTGTAATGTTTTTGCTAAATTTCATGAAAATTTTTTTGGTTTACTTTTTTGTTTTCCTTTAAAAAAATGTGCTAATGACGGAAATCTTTCACAAATTGTAAATGAATTGAAAGCAAATAAATTAGGCTTTCATAATTTTTTACCAAAGCTATGGGTTAATAAGACAGTTTTTTGAAAAATTGCGCTTTAAAAAAAAAACTAGTCAAAATTTTCGAAAATTCGCCATATCTCGAAAATAATAACTTGGATTTATAACTTTTGTGCTTTTGTGGCCAGTTAAAATACCTTTCATATTACACCAATACTATTAAAATCTATCAAGGGCTTTCGAACTTATATTGGTTTTTATAAAGCAAATTTCGAAAAATAGAACCTAGAAAAAATGTTCAGAATAGCTTCAGGAATTATCCGGTGTTCTAGGCCCACTTCAGATAGTGAGTCAAGCATTGAAAAATTGAAATGACTTAAGTTCCTTCTACGTTTGAGCGCAAGCACTGGACACTCGCAAAAAAAAATGTGTTTCTTCCATATCAGGGTCTTTATAGCCCCTGCAAAGATCGCCAATATCTGAAAAACCATGGCACAATGTTTAGTAATAGCACCAAAAGAAACGCATATTTTGTTTTTCCATTGCTATTAAAAATTTAGTGCGATGAATACTTCAGTATGGCCAAATTGCTCTAATATGCTAGCAAGTTAGTAGATTTGACCATCTGGAATTAGCAAGCTGAATACATTATCTGTTGATTTTTCCCTTGATTATCCCGAATCACCATACGTAAATTTTTTTTCGAATTTCGAAAAGATTTCTTAGAGGCATACTCAATAAATCATAGTTAAAAAAACTGCATCAATAGTTTTTAGATCCTGGCCACAGGATTCTCAGAATGTCCTGTTGCCATATGGACACACCAGGCAGGACTGGGGACTGGTAAGGTTTGACCAAAAAGGGTCAAAAATTTAAAACTTTAATAGTTGTTTTCGATGTGGTTTTCAATCCTGAATCCGATTCTTAGAATTGTTGTGCCACGTCAGGAGATATCTTAATCTAAAGTTGTTCAAAAACGAAGCTTTTGGTTATATTAAAGGTCATATAATAACACAACGCATTTTTAACACTAAAGTAATATGGTAAAATAATAAGTACGTGTTTTATAATATAATTTTCCATATCACTCATTTTGAGGAGCTCAAATTTTGGTCATTTTTTGTTACGGACTAACAAACAAAAATGCATCCTCGCGCTTAAAATTTTTTCCAAAAGATGGAACAATTGTGCGTTCATCGATATCATAAAAGTAATGGTATTTGTTTGCATTCTGTGACCGTCTGCACACATGTCTATAATATGTTGCCATATGGACACGCCAGGGCGATTTGGGTTAATCTTATGCATTTTCTTATTGAAAGGTCAGCGAAAAGGGTATTCTAGCTTGAGCCTTTTCTAGCCAGTTATCAGGAATTTTATTGCCTTTGGTATTACTATGCCCTGGAACCCGGAAAAAAGTTATATTATAGTCCCCACTTATATCTAAAAGGATGATTAAGGTTAGTTCAATGCGAAAAAACGTTCCAGTGTTGCAGTGGCTGTCGTTTTAAAGTCTCTGTAACACTTAGACAAGCTTCTCTTTGAACCTTGGATAGCATATCCAATCTATATCTACATCTCGCATCAGACAAAAATTTCCAAGTTGCCGTCTAGCATTATACGTGTCCCAGTTAAAGCCATTCGATTTGCCGGATATATCCGACGTGTCCGCCAAAGGGACAAATGCTTCTACATAAGTATGCAGCCATTACATACCTAGCGTAGAAAGAATCCATCTTGCCAATACAACGTACAATGTTTAGTTTTATGTCAAAAAAGATAAGAATGGCAAAAAAAAAACAAATTTTTTAATTTTAGTACTAAATTCAGTACTTCATTCATATTTTAAAATAATACCCATTATTTACACGGCATACCGTGGAATTATTATTTCCATGAACTTACCAATGAAAGGAATATCGGTTCAAACATGAACCATTATCGCCTAAGATGATTCCGTCCTTAGGCACGGCTAAACGGCTTACATTTAAGTGTCCCCAAATATCCCTTTCATTCGCTGCCAACTGAAGTGATCAAAAACTGATTTTATACTGCTGATAAAGGAGATTCAAGAACTCTTGATTGTAGGTGAGAAATGTGCATATGCAGAAGCTTGTTAACCAAACTACAATCAATGAACTTCAATAGAAGTAAAATCATGGACAGAACCATAATGATGATACTCATAGTCCTTGTATTAAATATTTCCTCATTAACAAATGTTTGAAGTAGTAAATACCACATACTGTTCATTCATTGTGCATATAACGCTGACTTTAAAATAAAAACACCTTATTATGATAATAAATTCCGAATGTACTCAAAAAGATTCCATTTTTAAAATTGACAGCAACACTCACGCCATGTTGTCATATGTCACATGAAATCGTTTAAAAAAGTTAAATTGCTTAATTAAAAACAACAATAAAAAGAGCGACACCTGGTGTGTAAAATTTATACAACAAAATGAACATTTTTAATTAACTCCAAATGTTTAACATAAGTCGATTTTGCCCGAACTTTTAACAACATACGAATAATAAATAAATTAAATAAATGTTGGCATTTTAAGTAGGAACGATGGAGTAGATACAAGTGGGTGTCCATGGTGTTATGTTGTGTTGAATAATGAGCTGGAAAAGGGATTAACTTTTCCTCGAAGTGTAAATGTTTATTTTAATTACGATCCGATTTTTTTTTTTTCACCCAAAATACTAATGAAATTTCCTTAACACTAACGTAACCCCAATTTGTTATTGCCACGTAAATGTCACTAACACAAGCGTCCAAATATTGTACACATGCAGAGTTAATCATATACATACATGCATATGAACAAACACACAAGCATACGTATATATGTATGGGGGTTATTTTTCTTTAATTCAAAAATCCAAATGGAAAATTAAAAGTTATCGGTTTCTGTGTTAACGTTACACGGTTCGTTGCGCTATTTCGCAGCAGAAGTCGAATACATTCAACTTTCGTCTTTCAACTATGAAAACGTCCCAATGGTTCTTTCTTCCAACTTGAACGTTAACGGAAATATTGTGGGTTCCTTGTTAACGCTTTACTGCTTAACGTTTCGCTTTTCTTCTTTTCTGTTTTTGGATTTACCTTAAGTTGTTTTGGTCGCTACGGGTTTTGAGTGTATGTAGTGGGATTTGATGGGGTTGATATCGTTCTGGTGGAATGGCTTATAATTTGTGTCCCTCCATTATTTCATGAAGTTTTAATGTTTATCGATTACAAATGAGTTTATTATTAACGATTTCGTCGAGTGACAAAACATTGAAAACAAACTCGGTTCTTGGTATGTTTTATTAAGTGTTTCATTTTTAGGTTGGAAACGTGCTAGCTAATGATAAGCAACACCAGTCTTACTCTTGAGTTTTGTTTTTTGTAATTTTTCGAGACCAAGCCCACGATACAACTTCATGGCCAAGACCAAGACTGCTATGGTATTGGTCTTGGACACTAATGGTTAATAGGGGTGTCACGCCCCTCCGGAATTTGGCAAATTAAAAAACTTTACTAATCATAATTCTCATCACTGCAGTAGGATTTATGTTGTCCAAGTCAGTATGTATAATCTAGAATCTTCCCTTATTACTTAATTCTGCATCTTATCTTGGCAGGTACATGTTTTACTGTTTCCAGATGCTCTTGATAGACTCTATGTGAACCTTCGTGTACCATACCCCGCCTCCATTGGGTGATATTTGAGTCAACAGGGTTTTGTCATTATTTCAGCAATAAAATTTTATGCATATCACTGAATCCGTATGGCCGCAATTAATATTTTAACAGGGCTCAACATACAAATCTGAATAAATTAGGAAGTAATTTTTTGAAATATGGAGCCTTGTTACCACCATTCAAGTTGGAAAAAAAGCCATGTTGTAGCCGTAATTCTGCATAGACACTTTGTGTAGAACTGAACCATTGAGCAAGAACATCGAATAACGAATGAGAATAGAAAAGCTTTGAAGGGAAAAAAATATTGATCTGCTAAATTTCTGGATGTAGCATAGGCATTTGATGAAGTTTTGATCGGCAATTTGATTATTTTTTTTTTACTAAAACTAATCCGCGGACTGACATTTTATTTCTAACTGCTGTTAACATCTTAACACATTGGCTGCCATGGCTATTGATTTCAATAGCCAGTACAGTTTCATTCAGGCTTGTGGCTATGGATTTCCATAGCCAGTAGTTTTTTGTTATTTTGCCTCGTCATGAAAAATGCACAGCCTCTAGAAACAAAATTCAATACAAAACGAAAAGCTTATTACCACTCTTAGTGCTAAGTGAACTTGGTTTGAGGAGTTTTTAGTTTGTTTAGATTTTATAGCCATTTATTTTGAGAAATAATAAAAACTATTTCAGTGTGGGAAAATTCTAATAGCTAAAAGTCAAAAAAATAACGGTAGGCTACTCAAACTATGCAGGCATGATACCTTAATAAGTATTTCCAAGCTATATGTGTAAGTTTGGACGAATTTGAACAACTCTAGCTTTATTTTTTCGACTTGCTCAAAATTAGGATTTTCCCACAATGTGTGCATTCGCCATCTTGGATTTAAGAATTCTCAAATTTTGGCTTCAGATTCGTGATCAGCGACCCCCAAAACCCCCGGGTGATGCAATTTACGCCAAAATATTAAAAAAAAAAATTATTTTACGACCCCTTTCGGCGCGTTTTACAACGTTTTCATATTGAAATTTTTAAAAGCGCTACTGGGCTTTCAAAAGCTTTGAAAAAAACGAAAATTTTGGAATTGGCAAACAGATAGACGTCTATCTTTACATAGGGTGCCGTGGCTATGATATTCAATAGCCAGGACTAAATCTTTTCTAGCACTTCCAAAAGTTGTAGAAACGCAACTCAACACCTAACAATGACCGTTATTTCATATAAAACAAGAAAATAGAAAAAAAAAAATTTTGGCACCCTGGGAAACAGTACAAAATTTGGTCTGGCAGTCAATGTGCTAAAGGAAGAGAAATGGCTACTGTTTTATTCGGTTATCGTTTAACAAGTGATCAGTGCGGTTTATATGTTACGCCCACGTCTCATCAGCGATTACCCCGATATCGCCGTTCATGGCTAATTACTTATTAAGTTTTTTTTGTGTATTCTCTTGATATTCTTGTTGTCTCAACTCTCTAGATAGTGTTATTTCGACAATCCTTCTGGAAGGACGTCAGAGGAATCCGAGCTATACAATGTTATTTTTGTTACTCAGAAAACTGCTTCCATTGGAAGAAATTTTGGAAGTTTTGGAGGGAAAAGATGATGACATAGGTTAAAGAGGGGCCAATTTTGCTTTTTTACCACCAAATAATGCCGATGGAGACCTTACTCAGGAAATTGATACCAATTTGTGATAAGCAATACATGAACCCAGACATCTGTCTAAATAACAACCTGAATAGCAATGACCGGTTTGCCGAAGTTCATCCCTACCTGAACGAGAGATCTCATGCTTTTACCCTGCTCTCTTAAAAACATTCAGTCGTTGAGAGTATGGTTCCATTATTCGAAAGTCATGGAAGCAAACAGTTCACAAGAAGAAAGCCGATCAAGTATGGGAACAAATTATAGTTGGTGGATTATATCCAAATTGGAATCATACCAAAGCGATTATTTCTAAATAGATAATGACTCTTTAAATAGATAAGGCTATGGGGTAGTGATATTACGGCTAACTTGATAAGAATTGTTCGCTTCAGACAACAGAGGAATTGAGGAGTAATTTTTCAAAAGGGCTTATAACCAAAACGAGGCAAAATTAATGTCATAATATTAACTGCCTGGTACTTTATTATAAATTAATCAAATTGGGTTCTGTTTCCACGAAAATTTTACTCAAAGGCGTGGAATCAATGACATTTAGTTAAAAAAATATATATAAATGATAACCGATTATTATGCAAATAATTTGTGTGACATTACTTTTGCCTCGTTTTGGTTATAAGCCCTTTTGAAAAATCACTCCTCAATTGAAGAATACATTGGATAAAGTACGTTTTTTGCTGTAATCCCAAAAAAACCGACATTCTGAATGTAAACAACGAGAAGCTTGAAGCCAAACTTTCATTTTCAGCGTTCAAGAGTCCACTATAGGTACTAAAGGTTTTGTTTTTGTTATTCTTAAAGACTCGATTAAATGGGAAACTAAGTTGCAGATACTGATACTGATGAGAAAACTATAAACAAAAATGATAAAAATTTTACTTGCCTATTACACTGACGTCCTTCTGGAAGGATCTTCATTTTTGATGTCACCTTATCTAAAAAAAATTCTAAAAACACCATACTTGTTAATTAGTAATACACGAAATATATAAAAAAAAAAATTGTAAATTTAAAAAAAAAAAAAATTCGGGGTGATCTGTGTTAAATATAAAATAATAATCCCAAGATAATCCCCAAGATGCAATAGCGATGCGCGTCCTTCTCGCATCTAAAGAGCTGATTTGTATGCGCATATTTTCTGCGCTATAGGTAGCGAGAGCGAAGCGCATCCATAGATCATTTCTGAATGCAAGAGCGATGCGCATCCAAAGAGCATTTCTGGTAGCGAGAACGAAGCGCTTTCGATCACGTATTTACGCACAAAACAAAATAAGTCAATAAATCAGCTTCGTAAGAGCGCGAGGATGAAGCAGTGGTATAGCGACTGGCACTGCGATTGATAGTCGTAGCAACCGTGAGGTCCTCGGTTCAACTCCGGCCCAGACCTTGACACAAAAGTTTTTCAACATGCAATTTTTCAATTATAATTAGTTTAGTAAAATAAAAATAATTGTAATTACATCAAAAAAAATATAATAGTCTGATGAGTCTTTGTGGTGAAAGACGTAAAATTTCAATCAAAAATTAATTTTTTAAATATTTTTATTGTCATCCAAAGAGCATTTCTGAATACGAGAGCGATGCGCATCCAAACAGCATTTCTGGATGCGAGAGCGATGGGCATCCAAAGAGCATTTCTGGTAGCGAGAACGAAGCGCTTACTTCCAATGACATGCCAATATTAATTTCAGCTCTTTTGGAAACGAGAGACATGCGCTTCACTGCTGCTTTAGAGCGCTTCAGAAGCGCTATTGATGCGCTCCATTCTCCATTTAGATATTTCAGCGACTGAAAATTTAAAGTTAAGCTAAACTGAAAAGCTCATCAAGAAAACCCTCCGAGTCTCGCATCCTGCGTTCTTAAAGAACGTCAAAACATTGTTGAAACTGGACAAAAGTGTAACTGTCATATTTTCTTTTTTTCTAGTAGTTACGAGTATATGACTTACAAACTGTAATAACCATATATTATCTGAGGTTGTCAATTCAAAATATTTTCAGATAACCTCATTTCATAATGGTTACTTGGTTCAAACTTTCTCTACAGGCACACAAACATAATCAAATTGTATTATGGTTGTTTATAACCCAAATTAGTTATTTCTTGACCCCCACACAAAAAGAAAACAAAAAGAAACGTAGCGCCAAAACAAACGACGAATTAGAAAACATTTATTGACTAAGGAAAAACGTAATTAACTTTTCCATTTCCCGCACGATTTTCTTTTTCTTGTGTTCTCAGTCATGGTAACAAGTTTATTAACAACATTTATGTGATTGTGTGTATGTATGTGCGTGTGTGTTTGTTTGATGTTTTATGTTTGTAATTGTGAACATATTTTTAATCTGGAATATATAGGGTATATATCCGGGCAGATCAATATCAATAAATAATTAAGTGAATAAGTGAAATGTGTTAGGAATTTGCTTCTTACCATAAAGGGTACAATTTCGGAACGAACTTTTGATAACGATATTCTTATAAAAAATCATGCAATTGCTATATGGGAATTATAATTCTAATTAATTTTGACTTAGTCTAAATGAATTCACAATAGCGTAGGTTAAATTAATTACAAGTTGTCTAGCTAAACATATTCACATCTAATGACATAAGTCATCTGCAAAAGATAAAGGAACTATATGCAACATACGTATGTTTGTAGAAATGTTGCCTCTCAAATAAAAATTTCGTATGTTGATGTCAGTGTGCTACATACTTATGAACATACTGTATAAATATCCCTGTAGGACCACGGACTATTCCAAAATTAGTTTGTTGGCTACTGATTGGGGGCGACTGACTAGTCCAAGTTCTGGTCCCATCACATATAAAGTTCTGTTTACGTTTTGTATTGTTTTGTCACGGACTTGAGGAGTGGCAGTACCAAAGGGCCTAAGTACCATTTCGAAAAGTAGTGTCATAATATGAAACGGGTGGCATTTTGTAAGAAATTAATAAAATTGTTTTCTGTTTTCACTAAACATTTTTTTGATAGTGTGAAATTGATGCCATTATGTTGAAAAAATTATAACAGTCAAATAACAGACTGTTAGGCACATAAGTATGACATTACTTTTGCCTCGAAATGGTACTTAGGCCCTTTGGTACGGGCACTCCTCAATTGTCTGCTTATGCATCACATTCAGACAAGAAAAGGGCCAATTTTCTTATGAATTACATTGTATTTTGTACTTTTTATTATTTTATGGCTCGGCTATGTTGGACATATGTTTCATTTTACCTTCCGAAGACTCTTCAGACAAATTGTATTCAATTAAATAGAAATTTAAAAATGTAAATTGAAAATCACCAAATGGAGGATTTGAACCCGGATCTCGCAAGTCATTAGACCGATACACTATCGTTTGCTCTTCTTCACAATCGATGAACTGCCAAATACTTAGTACGTACTCCTTAAGGTTATAATTTCACTGACACAATCGATACACAATTAGACCACTTTTGATACTAATGATGGATAATGCATTACATTCGGACCATTTTCGATACAAATGACCGACTTTTCATTATACTTAGACCATTTTTGTTACAATTGATAGTTTAAGTGAATTTTTTCTAGTTTTATGTGTAGTTTGTTTTGGTCTACTTACAGAATAACTAGACCAAAGATAGGACTATTGAGTTAATTGTCTCCGCCGGTCCTACACGGTTGCTTATGGTGTGAATGAAAATATGTGCTTGCGTTTGATTTTGTTTCTTTTTCGTTTCAATCTAGATATATGAAATTCAATATTTTGCAATATTTACATAACTAATTAAATTGTTTTTACTTCTCTTCTTCTTTGAATATTTTTTTTTTTTATTTTCATTTACATGCCAACCCTGGTTGTTTTTATGAACAGGTCTTTTAGGAAAAAACTCCAGCACAGGTGAGACAATATTTCAGTGTTGCCATTGTGTTTTAAGTCAATTTGAAATAATTGTTCCATTCGTGATGTTTTCGTTAAATCCAAGTTGTTTCGTCAAAAGATTTTAGCAATTCATAAAATTAAAAAAAAAAAATTCAGTTGAGTGGTTTAACTTTTTGACTTTTTGAAAAAGTTTTGCCAAAAAAAAATAAAAAAAGTCGGTATATTAATGAAACAATCACAGACATCAAGCGAAATACAGTTTTAAAATATAAATTCTTCCTTGATACCTTTTGAATCGAGAATATTACACAACTTTAAAGGTTAGGGTTCAAAATTAAAGTTCCTTGGATTTTCATTCCCAAGGAACCAACAATAACATTTTGATGTAACCAAGCGCCATGTAAAATTTTGTTCTTTCAGAGAATAATGCTCCTTAGGGCCGTTTTCACAATGTCCAGTTAAAATTTAACTTTCCGATAAATAAAAATTTTGTATGAAATTTTATGTCAAAGTGGCAGTTAAAGTTCCAGTTAATGCTTAACTGAACATTGTGAAATTGGCGCTTAATATGGAAAAATAATTTATTTTAAAATTTAAACCGGTAAACTTCTTATATGGATTTTGAACCACCTAATTGTTTTCTCCTCCGTAAGTTCTGTAGTTTTAGAGATATCTTTATCTATACCTTGTATTTTAGTTTTTCACCTAGAATGAACATCTCCAAAACTACAGAACTTGCGGAAAAAACAGTTACAGATTCGAACTCGGCGGCCCAAAATCCATGTAAATTTTAAAATAAAATATTTTCCAAATTTAGGAGCATTTTACGGTTTTTAAAATGGTTTGGGATCCACTCAAATATTCTTTGAAACATGTAGACCAAATTTTACATGTTG
Source organism: Calliopum simillimum (assembly GCA_951812925.1). NCBI lineage: Eukaryota > Metazoa > Arthropoda > Insecta > Diptera > Lauxaniidae > Calliopum > Calliopum simillimum. The sequence goes on along the minus strand of OX638369.1, from coordinate 63,063,298 downwards.
GTTATTTAGTTCAAAATTAAACTTTTGGTGCGCTGGAGATTGTGTCCCATCAAATAGAATCGTTCTTATTATGAAAATGGGAAAATTGGGAAACTTTCAACGAAGTGAATAATTAGCATCAAACAATTTCAGTGCAGTCGATATAGTAAAGTTTAAAAAAAAACGAAATTATTAAGTCATCCTTAAGTTTCTCCTACAGCTTCGCTCGTTCTCATACACATAAAAATCCAAGAAAAGTATGGCTGCATGTTCCTTTTCAAAAATATTTCCCGTCATTAAAATTAAACGAACCACGACAAAGACGATATTAAAACAAAAGTACACCACTATATACGTTACGTTTAACATTATGTTCTCTCGTTACATTGCGTTGAGTTACGTTATACGTGAGGACGTGTTGAAAAATTGCAACAAAGTTATTCAGTTACAAGACAGATAGGATGACCATTTTATTTCTACTTAAATGCATATGTATAGCTCGCTTTTTGTAAAAATTTTCACTGAAACAAAAAATGTTTGCATTGCAAAGGAAACGCTTCCTTTTGCATTACAATAACGATAGTTCATGAAAAGTTTCGGTTGTAAACAAAACTTTGCATCAAATTTGAATCTTCTATTATTCACAACTGTTTCCAAATTATCTGCAGGGATGTTAAATGACATTTTAAAAAAAAAGTAGACACCAAATAAAAAATGTTCGATGTCTGGAAAAATTTTCCTCAGATTTAAAAGTTTGTTCACCCATTTTACAGTTTGTTAAAAGTCTCTTCTAGTCATTAGTTAACCAATTAGTTAACTTGTGGATTTTGTTTGTGGATTTTATATGTTTTTGTTAAAGTTTGATTAAAGACAATTACAAAAACGATGGAAAACGCACGCACAGCAAATTTGATTCGGGGGCTTAACTAAGGATTAACTAATGACTGAAAATAAAATGTTGCTGGTTAAACCTTAGTCCTTAATTAATTAATGATTGCGAATCCAGGCATAAGTGAACTGGTTAAAAAGCTCATTATAAAAAACACTGGTATTGGTCAGGAGGTCAGAAATTGATGTCTGTAAAAATAGCTGAAAGAAATTTAATGCACGAATCTTCCAAAACAAAATTTTTTCAAAGCAATTTATTTTTTAGGTGTCCTTTTCTGTATTGAGAGTTGATTTTCAAAAGATGTGTGGCATACCTATTAACTATAACTTACCAAAACGAAAATCAGTCTGGATCATGTTATTAACTGAACTAAGACATTGCTAAATGTCAATTGTTGATATCGATACATGCAACGTATAAGTTGGTAACTCAAGTTACAATGTTTATACTCCAACTTGTGTAAAATTGTGGCACCTCTAGCTTGAAATTTTTAAGAGCTGGAAGCTATTTTTATACCCTACCCCCAGGGTATATTCACTTTGTCCTTCTGTTAGTAACGCAGAGAAGGAGGCGCGGCAGGTGTGGAAAAGTATATATATTCTTAATCAGCGTCACCTCTTGAGTCGATATAGCCATGTCCATGCTTGGCTGGGTGTGCGTGGAAATTAAGCACTAGTTGAAAAAAAAAACGTTAGATGGCGGACCCGTCATTTATCAACTAAGCGTTCAATAATATACTTGAAAAGAATTGTAGGGTATTTAATTTTGGCCAGGTCACCCTTCCTAGTTTAAGTTAAAATCTAAGTATATTTAAGTGAAAAACACTGTCCCGTTAAAAAGTTGTAACTTGAGATATCAACTTATATGTTCGATGTATCGATATAATTTTCTTTTTTATTTTAACATTCGCCTAAGCATCGCCCTCTAAAATTTGACAATCTAAGTCTGCCTTGTTAATGTATCATAATTTAGAACCTTAAGTCTAAGCCGCAGCTTTCTTAATTTCTTTGTTTTTTTAATCTGCCTTTATAGCTTAGATACCGCGAAAACTATTTTATATTTAATAAGTAACATATGGTCACCTTAAACAGATACGGGTACATCGCCATAAAACAAAGAAATAACAATAGTGTTGCCATTCCCAAAATGCACTTTTGCAGAATTAACAGCGCGAAACTTATGGCAGTCAGATACGCGAACCATAAAAATCCTGCATTCATACAGTGTTTGGAAGACGAAAAAAGAAACAACACTGGTGAGAAAACACATCAGTAGCAGCAGCAGCAGCAGCAGTGTTGCCAATGTTGGGCGCAACATTTTAGTGTTTCTTTGAAAAACAAAAAATTTTGAGAATTAGAGCAAATAAAAGACCGAAAAAGCGCAATAAGTAGTTTAAAAAGTGCCGTAAAAGAATTGTAAAAACTTTTAAAAATTTTTGCAGATTTAAAGCAGCAACATTTAGTTAAAGGAAAATTACAGCAAGAAAATAAGAAAATAGAGAAAATATTAAAACTGTCGCATCTTAAAATTATGGTGCGCTTTACTTTAAAGCTGCACTCAAAATATCAATTTAATCCCATAAATCCTTGTGCAATAAACTAAATCGCTTTCTATCTTTTTTTATGGCAAGTTATCGTTCTTTTGCCTGTTTTTGTCTGAAGAATCCTTTAGTTTTTCGCTCGCACGTTTTCTTCGTCTTCTTTTTTTCGCCTTACTGCTTACTTTGCCTTGTCTTTGTCTCAAGCAGTCGCATAAATATTTTAATCCCATAAAAAACTTAAAGAAAAAAATTGTCAGCGAAAGTTTTTCCTTGCATTTCATACAAGAATTATTGCACATTTCTTGTGGCCTTTAGAGCAAAGCCACACCAAACTCTTTCGACATGCGGCACAATTTTTTAAGTGACATTTTTTGTGAAATCTCTAAATAAAAAAATAGTGGGCGAAACTGGACATCAGCATCCTTGAATGCCCTCAAATGTGCGGAATGTGCAAAAGAATTTATATTCAATGTATGGGAGAAAATACACTTGTCATTTGAAGTTTTTTTTTATTTCTAGTGCGACTACTATTGATGGTCAAAATTTATAAGAGTTTTCTTTTTTGTTCTTATAATCTTTAATTTTTTACTTTTTAAAAAGGTTAAATTAAACGTGACCTTAACGTAGATTTTAAAATTGTATTCTTTGGTTTTTGTCTTTGTATATCAAATGTAAGCAATGTATGTATGTAGGTCTGTCAGTGCGTAGGTGTTTTTCGCACACCCGTCATATATAGTAATGATAGAACTAGGGTATTTTTATATTAAAATAATAAAAATCTGTGAAGGCAAACAAAATCCACCGATGGATACGCCTACCTCCGTGTTCGAAGCTTTTTTCAAAATGGGTATCAATTTTTTTTAACGCTGAATTCAAAAATATAACAAATTTTGAGCTATCTTTCATAGTTTTCAAATTATGAGAAAATACCGAAACCAACTTTATAAAAACTAGATTTTGTTTGTTTGTGTATTCGTCCCTTATTGACTCGAAAACTAACAATCCGTTTTTAAAGAAGTTTTTACGTTGTGTTTGTATAAAAAAGGCCAAGTAATGGGATAAAAATGTGGGAGGTGCCACTCACCCCAAAAAATTAACAAATCATATGTCCAAAACTGTTTGCCACAGATGGATGAAATTTAGTAAATGTGTAAAAGTTATCGGGATAATTAATTTGCACTGAAAAAGGAGGCGGTGACACGCCCTCAAATAAATTAAAACAGCATTTCTCTGATAATATTTGACGTAAGGGGAAAAAGAGCGCTTCAAAAGGAGCATTTATTAATCAGCACCAAGCGCTTACACTTCCGAAATCAGCTTTTTACAAATATCTCTTTAACAGATATATTTAGAGAAAAATATTGAGACGCAATATTGTAGTTTATAAAATTTTCTTAAAAAGGTACAAAAGTGACACCCAAAACAGGGATATGTTGAGTAAGTACGTACTACGGAATATTCGCTAAAAATATTCGAAGCTGGAAAAATCGTTAAAATCAATGGCGCATAATCATAGTCCCTCATAAAAGCCGGCTTCTGTTAGCAAAATACTAAAAAGATAGAGTATACTTTAATTCTGCAACTACCATAGTCAGTTTAGAGCATGCTTCTACGAAGATGCGACTATGTTGAGCAGAAAACAATTCAATATGGTAACTCTTTGCAAAAATAGAGAGAAAAAAATCAACTGAGCGAGTTTTTTTTGTATTTTCATGTCAAATTAAAAAAAAAAAAAATTATTGATATTGAAAAAATTCAAATGTCTTGTTTTTTGAACATTTCTGTAAATGCAGTAATTCGTATTATGTAAGTTTTTTTGTAATTTACATCATTTTAAATTTCTCGGAAGATTTTTAAAACGAAATACGCGGTGCTGCTATACGGTTACGTCGTAAGGGAACAAAATTATGAAATTTTTGGGTCCCTGGTAAAAAAGCGTTACATAGTTGTGATGCAGTTCCTTAATATGCATCAATTGTACAATATCGGTAAACTGTATCGGACTTTTTACTGTGTTTCCATTCAAAAAGTAACTTAGCATCAAATATTTGGCTTTGGTAAGGTCTCTGTTTTCTTGCTCTTCAAGCATTTTGCTTAAAGGAACCGCAAATACGAATGCAAGGCCCTTTTTGGTGAGAAACTGCCATGCCGCGTCGATACCAATTTTTTTTCTAAGTCCCTTAGGACGTAACCGTATTGCAGCATGGCGTATTTCATTTAAAAAATCTTTCGAGGAATTTAAAATGATGTAAATTACAAAAAAACTTACATAATACGAATTATTGCAATGTTCAAAAAAACATTACTCGTATACCATAAAAGACGCGATGTTCATTTTAAATTCATGTGAAAAGTGGTTTTGTCTTCTATTCCAGAAAAATATTTTGGAAGGTCGAAAACAGGTGCTATAGTAGTAAATTTTGTACTTTTTACCATACACTAAAAATTTACTTTGCGCGCATAGCGTGATTCAATACCTTTCTAAAAATGGTCCAAGCATGAAAATAGGTTAACAAATGTTCCAGTTTGCCATTTTGTGGTCAGACCTTTTTTCAAATTTTCAAAAAATTATAACTTCTAAGCCTTGATACATACCAATTTTCCCTCTTTTTCGTATGAAAGATTATTTATTTTCTTTCCAAGATATATATTTTGGAAGGTAAAAAATGTGTACCTGGGCACGTTTTTTGTAGTTTAGTGCTAAAATAGTAGTAAATTTAGTACTTTTTATCAACTACGAAAAATTTTATTTTGTGCTTATAGCCCGATTTAATACCTTTCCAAAACAGGTTTAAACATGAAAATCGAATGCGTATTGGCCAAGTTATTGACAATAATTTGAGGAGAGTTTCTCACATTTTACCGATTTTTCCGATTTTTCCACTTTTTGCACGCCTCCACAAGCCACAAAAAAAAATCGCAAATTTTTTTTTTTTTTTTTGCCATTTCCCAAAGACATGAAACGAAACCATGTACCAAATTTCATCGAAATCGGAAAGGGTGTGGCAGATCTTGTTACGCTAGGCATGGAATGGCTGTTTGGCAATGATAGATGAAATAAAAGTAAGCAAATTAATAATATAACTATACAATTATTTACTAAAGAAAATAAATGTAAGCAGAACCCGAGCGGTGCAGAAAAGGGTTGCTTCCAAAAAATCACATGGTAGAGAGGGCTTGTATGATTATCGGGACAGGAACACCTTTCATATTATATTAAGCATCAATTTAACAATGCGCTGTGGTTTTTCCAAATCTTTACCCAATATGAAATAAAATACAACAAAATCGAAATCTCTTGCAGTTTCTCAAAAATTTAAGGTTTTGATATTTTTTTACACAAAATCATAAATTCAAAACACTGAAAATTTTCATAAAGTGACATTTTTCTGTTTTTGGAGATTGCTAACTGTTTTAGCAACAGCTTTTTCCTATTTTAAAGTTGAAGTATACTTTTAGCGATAGAGTGTGCTTTAAATCGACTATGATTGACTTAAAGCATACTCTATTTAAAAACATATTTTACTGATCTTAGAGTGTGCTTTATTTTGACTATGATTATGCGCCAATTACTTTTCACATTGCATATTAATTACATCCCTGACGCGCTTACCTTAAGTTTTAAGAATTTTTCGTCTCTGGCAACTCTTGGTGAAATTTTTTGTAGGATATTTTTGCAAAAATTTTTAACCCATTGCTCAGTTTTAGAAAAAGGGGTCAAAAGACCCATAAAAACAGGATATAATGGGTTAATGTATTCTAGGAAAATGATCCTTGTATGATTTCGTTATGATCTTGTGAGAACGAGTTTTGTCCACAATGTAATTTTAGAGTTTTACTGTGGGGTGAAATTTGGTAAATATTTATTGTTAGAACTGCATACTGATCTTAACGATTTTTTTGCTTTGTAGTACATAATGACTCAATATTTCCCTGTTTTGGGTGTAATTTTTGTAGCTTTTTAAGAACAGGGCAAAAATGTTCCACATGTGGGGGTCAAACAGGGTTAACATTTTCTACAAAAATATTCCCCGCAATATCTTGCATAAGTTTGCTGAACACATGATACACCTCATATGTAAGGATCATATAGTTAAATTCATCGATTTAACACAAGAATACGGTATTTTTGTTTTTTTCATATACAGTGGAAAAAAAAACTTCAAAAATCGATTAAAAAAAAATGTGACGTGCTGGAGAAAAACCACAAGACACGGGTATTTTTTTCACGTCTACTTTAAAAATTTTTTGGATTTTCTCATGTTTTTTTTTTTTGTGTCGAACGGTGTTATGAATGCCGCTAAAATTACGATAATTCATGAGTCATTGGAAAATTTTTAGTTGAAATTGTTTTAAAAAATTTATTTAACGCAAACTAAACATCAATTTTAGCATATGCACCAAAGTTTATCGGTGTACGTTAATAAGTTTCAGAGATATAATGATTTAATTTTTTTGCTCACGGTGAACATTTCTGTGGAAATTACCATGTTCCGATGCAAACAAATAAAATATACAATAGGAAAAAATGCATAACAAAACAAGTTCTCAAAAGTTGGAGCTGGAAGTTTGGATTTCGATTAAGGATACCTTGCCACATGTTACACTAATAAACAACAAAGATTCGAAGATATGTATTTTTTTTATACCCTACACCCAGGGTATATTCACTTTGTCCTTCCGTTTCTAACGCAGAGAAGGAGGTGTGGCAGATATAGAAAAGTATATATATTCTTGATCAGCGTCACCTGCTGAGTCGATATAGCCATGCCCGTCTGTCCGGCTGGCTGGTTGGCTGGCTGGCTGTGCGTGGAAATACATTTTTTGGGAAAACAAAGCAAGATAATTCACTGAAATTTGGTACACTACCTCCGTCATCAAAATTAGCTTGTGAGTTTGAAATGAGCGAAATCGATCAACGGACACGCCTACCGCCCATACAAAAAATATATTCAAAATGCAACTTTAGGAGTATTTTTTAGGACAATGCAACAAAAATACACATAAATACTACGAATTATAAGCGCAAGCTCTGAGCAAAAACTGGGCAAATAAAGACAAGAGGGCGTAGCACCTCCCATATATGCAAAAACTTCAAAACGCTATACTAAAAGCGTTTTTTGAGATAATCAAACTAACTTTTTCTCAGACACTAAGCATTATAAATACAAGCTCTGAGCAAAAACTGGGTGAAATCGGACTAGAGGGCGTGGCACATCCCATATAAGCAAAAGCTCCAAAACGCCGTACTGAAAACGTTTTTTGAGGTAACCTTACCAAATTTCACTCAGACACTAAGAACTATAAAGGCAAGCTCTGAGTAAAAACTTGGTGAATTCGGACAAGGGGCCGCGGCACCCTCCATATGAGCAAAATTTTCAAAATTCAGCAGTGCAGGGTTTTAATGTTTGGCCAGGCCTAAGTTTAAACCCTTACTAGTTTTTTGTCATATCAAAGTTTGCAGTTTTTTATTTTTCAAAAATTTTTTTGTCAAATGTTTGGAAAATCCGTTTAATTTAGATATGATCGATAGAAAAAAAATACATTTTTCATAAAGTAGAAACAATATGCGCTGCATTTGCACATTAGGCTTCAAACAACTTGAGCCTTTTTTCCAGCAGTTGCTTATATGAAAATTTCCATACAGCATTTTTGCTGTTCATAACCCACTGTGTTACTAAACCCACTGTAAACTAAACTTTTATAGTTTTTTTTTTTTTTTTCATTTTTACATATTTATGGCCACGGATCTTTCACTGTGCCATGACGAGTTTAAGTGTTCACTTTTTTTCAGAAAGGACCAAATCAAAGCAAAAACTAATAAGAAGCTTCTCCAAAAAATAAAGCACTAGGATCTGAAAAAACACAGCTGCAGCATATGGCCGTCAGTTAAAAATGTTCGACAGAGGGTACTGTTCTAATGTGCTCTGTATTCGACCCACAGAATATAAATAGCAATTACGCAAATTTATTACAAGTAACGATGCATCCAAGTAGTATGATGGGTTATGGATTCAGCTCTCATTCAAGGAGTTGAAGAAATTTTTTTCTTTATTTATTTTTTTTTTTTATTCATATCATGTATACAATAATTACAATGAAACAAAAAACCAGCAATAGGAAACATTTAAGATGACAAAATTTTAATAGCATTAACACTGATTTTCTTATTTAATAACCCCCTTACAACCTACGACTATAGATGAAAGGCATCTCATACCACCCAAATTCATGTTTTCGTTGTTCAAACTTGTTTAAATTTTTATATTCTTCTGGACAAATTCAATATAAGTTTTATTTTTGTTATTGCCAACCCCAAGAAAAAGACAAAAAATAAAAAAAAAGCATTCCACCACAAAAATATTAACCCGATGATTCCACTTGGTCGCACACATTATGGGATGTTATTTTCGATTTTTTTTTTTTTTTTTTTTCTATCAATGTTAATATCGAAAGCATTCGATAACCCAGTACAAAATATCCGTTTATTGAGTGTGCAACGTGGTTGATAATCTGTCCGTATGTCTGTTGGTGTGTGTACATTTATCTGTCTATTTACCCCAATATTTATTTATTCGGTCGGTCATGAGTCTGTGCGTCTGTGGGTTTCCGTCTCTGTTTTCAAAGTGATTCCATTATTTGGTTTATGGGTAAATGTTGCAAAATTTTAGGTGGTTTCTTAAAAAGATGAAAGAAATCCTCCAGTTAAATAAAAACGAAAAAGGGTGTTTTCCTTGGTCAGGGTACAACTTAAATACCCTACGAATACGCTTTCAATGCAGCGTTTGTACGCTGTGCCCAAAATGTTCGCATACTGTGTTTGGCATTATGGATTTTTTTCTTTTTTGACATATCCTTTTGGTACTTCAATACACAGTCCAGTGCTACCCACCATATTGTTCATCTCTGATGTGTGATTCCTCAAAAATATTTCAAAATGCTTGTTTTTGTTTTGAGATACAGTAGTCATCCAATGTGCACAAAAACGGATGAGGATCCGTTTCAAACCCGTTACATAAAAGGATAAAAAACGTTATCTGCGGTAACGGATCTGTTTCGAACCCGTAACGTGCATCAAAAACGAATTCAAAACGGATTTGCTTTAATAATGTTAATGGTGTGTTTGAAGCGGTTATTAACAATTAAAAAAAAAAAATAAGAAAAAAATAAGAAAAATAAAGGATAAAAATCCACATGTGGTATGATTCGAACCTGGGTAAATCCGTTTCGAATCCGTAAATACTTCAAATACGAACTCAAAACGAATTTGCTTTAATTAATGTTAATGATGATAAAAAAAAAACATTTTTGATGGGTTTTTTTTTCTTTTTATTTTATTGTGAATGATTTTTTGTAAACTTTTTAAAACTTTGTTTGAAGAAACGTTTTTGATTCCAAATTTGAGTATGTAATATTTTTTACCAAAAGACGGGAAGAGAAAGAACACAGAATACTTATAAAAACAACAACAAAAATTTGTTTAATATACAAACTTTAAATCTCAACATCAGATAAGTCTATATTATATCGGTCAATAGCCTTGTTGTGTAACGTCTAGTGTTTGAAAAGTAATACCTCGGGAGCCTCTGGGTTCGCCTCCCGGTAGTAGTAGTAGTTTTTTTTTTTTAATCAAAAATAAGCGCTTCAATATTTTTCTTTTTTTTTAAAAAAAAGGCATCATCAACATTATTAAAATCCGTTTTGAATTCGTTTTTGATGTACGTTACGGGTTCGTAACGGATTCACGAAAGTAGAAAAGACGATTCGCTTTATTTTGGAAAAAAAAAAGGATCAGTAACGGATTCATAACGGATAAAAAATTCGAGAATATGAACCCGTTACGGACTCGTAACGGGTCCGTTTGGCACACTGGGCACTGCTGAAGTGTTTTGTGTTTAAATTCGTTATTGTCGAAAAAACTTTTTGTCTTACCTCTGTAAACATGACTTTTTTCTTTTCAACCCAAGTTTTTTTTTTCACTAATTTTGAGCATGAGATAACAATAATATTTAGGGTTAGTTCTTATAACTTTTTCAAGTTATGTATTACCTTAACTTTTCTAATCGCTCCCTCTTCGTCTGCATCGGAGCTGAATGTCTTGTTTCGGTTCACTGTAAACATTCTGGTTTCAATTCCATTCAATCATGGTGAAAGTCGAAGTCTTATCAGAAGTTATGAAATGACGCATAGTACTTAAATTGTTTTTAAATTTTTTTTTGTATGAGAGATGCTACGCTCTCAAATCCCAATTTGCCCTCACTCTTAAGACTGCGAATGTAGTCTTTGAAAATGTCGTTACTTCTTAAAGAGTTCGATCGCTGGATTGTGATGGTTTCAAAATTATTCCCAGTGCAGTGCACAATGGAAAATTTTGTGGCATAAATTAATAACAGCCAAACTATTAGAGGTACAGCAATAACATTCGATACCTGAGATGGACGAGTTATTTCCAATCTGAAAAGGAAATAAAACCCGCGAGAGTTATTGTATTTCCTTTTATTACGGGCATTATTTTCTAATAAAAAAGGAAATAACTCCCGCGGGACCTATTTCCCAAATAAAATAAAAAAAACTCCCATATCATTATTTTCATTCCAATTGGATCATTAGTTTCCGAGGCATCATCCATTGAAGTAAAGGTAGACAAAATGAATATAGTCTTTTACAGGGATAAGCGATACCTTTACTTCAATCAATTATATCTCGGAAACTAATGATTCAATTGAAAAAGTTACAAGTACGCTTTAAAGAGGAAGCTCAGGGCTATTCAATACCGCTGTCAGAACTAGACTACTTTCAGGATGTACGCCATGTGTCTGAAACTTGCATTTCTTGCACTTTAAATCACGGATAACTTGGATCTCAGACATTATGGAGCAAATTGGAGGTCATATTCGGATTCAGCGATCAAAAACCTATAAAAATCACCTACTCTCATTTCATACTTATTTAACTTTTTCAAAATCGCAGGACTGTGTAACCCAAAGAAAACCTTCTCTTGATATTTCCATTTTTTGGCCAAATTGATTTTCTTAACTCACTGTAAACAAAACAAATAGCACTTGTACATCAAAACGTTGTGAGTACGTTTATGCTAAAAAATGTAAAACTTTATTATGGTGTTACCAGATTTTAGCTATTGACAATAGTGCTGCCAGTTCCTGACATAAAAAAAGTACCCTTCGTATATACTTTAACTGAATTTTGTCCAATTTGACGACAAATTGGACATAATATTTTAGTGTTGCCATTTTCCATCAAACGTTCGCAATGTTTTGTGAAACAACTCGCACAAAATTTTAAATGGCATTAGAAGGAATTTATACTTTGTTCAAAAATACGGCACTTAATTCAAATTTCAACAAAATGGAAATAACTCCCGCCTTTTCATTGCCGGCATAATTTCCATGGGTGTTATTCCACTCCACCATCTAAATAAGGCTTGCATAATATGTGATATTTACCAAATTATTCAGAATTACTTACATTTCAGGGATCAAAAGACTATTCTGTGAATAAATGAGAAGTTATTAAATACGATCCCTTGCTATGCTATAATATATCAGACAAGCCCCATTTTACAAGTTCAAAGTATTAAAAAATGACTTTAAACAATAGAGAAAGAGAAGAAAATATGGACTACGTGGGTAATATGGAACACACTGCATACATAGAATTTACCGTTATTCACGTTCAAACTTAGCGCTAATACCTGAATCTTATAAAAGTGCGATTTTAGCGTTGGGTGAAGTCGCTTGTTTCTGTAAAGTTGTTTCTTCTAAAAAGAAGATCAGTGATAATTTTTTTCTAGTGAGTATATTTCATTATTTCACTTTAAAGACATTGCGTTTTTAAATAAATGGTTAATTATATAAATTCAGTGAATACTATTAATTATTTATGAGCACAAATTAGTTCATTAACCAAAAGAGTTTTTGGGAAAAAGCCATTTATTTCACCAACACGTGCTGTGGGTTATATGGACAACCAAAGAAAAAAGCCTCAATAACAAATGTATTTATCATCTTTTTTAGATAGGAAATCTAACTGCAGTTTTCGTGACGAGTCTGATGGTCATTATTTGTAATTCTTAAGCTACAAAGGAAAAAAAGATGAAAAATGCATATAATGTAATACCCTTTACTCAGAAGATCGTCGCGACGAATTTTGAGTTGAATGTGTAATCTGACGTTCTTGGAGTCATGAAAAATGTGCCGGATGTGGAAGTAACATTTTTATATGCAACTTCTGTACCAAATAAGTGATGACTACTTTTGTTTACCTAACTATAAATTATTTAGAAACGATAGAATCCATAAAAGAGGAGGTGGGGTTGCTATCTATTGCAAATTAGGTCTGAATGCCAAAGTTGTTAGTAAGCCCAGCGATGAACTTATTGAACACATTAGTGTGGAGCTCTTCGATAACAACATGAAAGTTATGATTACCTGCGTTTATAATCCAAATAAATACAACAAGATGGATTCGTTTTTTTCTGACCTGAACCTGCGTCTCATTGACTATGATCACCTGGTACTTTGTGGTGACTTCAATGTCAACTTGCTTGTGAACGACAATACTACTGAAAGGTTTCGTGATCATGTGAGTGCTGCTGGTTTATCTTTCGTCAACTCTATAATACCTACACGTTTCGCTAGCAATGCTTCTCCAAGTCTTCTTGATCTTTTCGTGGTTTCTGATATCTCTACACTCCTTATTTTTGATCAAATTTCCTTTGTATCGGATCACGATTTGATTTTTTGTACCCTCAACATCGATTTTCGTCTGCAAAGCGATCTGTCAATTATCTCCTACCGTGATTTTAATTCCATTAATTATCCCTCTCTTTTTAATGACTTGATGCGAACTAGTTGGAATGAATGTTGGTTTTACAGTTCTGTTGACCATAAATTGGACTTTTTTGTGAAAACCATAAATGACCTCATCACCACTCATGTTCCTTATCGAACTTATCAGGTAAAAAAGAACTCGTGCCCTTGGTTCACTGCCAGTGTCAAACAAAAGCTTAAGCAAAGAACCGTGCGGCATGTGAAATGGAAGAAAAATCCAACTATTGAAAACTGGAATGCGTATAAACAGGCTCGAAATATTGCTATTTCCTCTGTAAAGAGAGCTAAAAAAGAATATTATTGCGGAAAGCTTAACACGAGACTCCCACCAAAACAATTATGGAAAAATTTGAGGCAGCTAGGAGTTTAAAGTAAAGAAAGATCAGAGTGGATCCAAACTCTTTGAATGAATTTTTTGCATATAATGGTAGTTGTCATAGTAGAAACTCATATGAACCTAACCCAACTTACTTCTGTGATCCTTCAAGTAGCTTTCAATTTCATGTACTAGATGAATATGAAGTTTACAAAAGTGTCATGAAAATAAAGTCTAATGCAGTGGGTGAAGATTGAATGTCTGTTAAGTTTCTTAAACTTGCTTTACCTTATATATTGAGCACCCTAACTCATGTTTTCAACCACTGTATAACGACATCTTGCTTTCCTAAAATGTGGAAAGTAGCTTTTGTCATACCAATTGCTAAAAAGCCATCTGCCTCTGCTCCCTGTGATTTCAGACCCATTAGCATTTTACCTACTCTTTCTAAAGTTTTTGAGGCTCTTCTTTCCAGTCAAATAACTGAACATCTAAATAACTATAAGCTGCTATCGTCTATGCAATCTGGATTTCGTGCTGGTCATAGTTGTTCCACTGCCATGGTGAAGGTCTTGGATGACATTCGTGTACCATATGATCTTGATGAACTGACTCTACTATGCTTCTTAGATTTTTCTAAGGCATTTGATAGTGTGAATCACTCTATCTTATGCAAAAAATTGAAATCTTACTTTGGTTTTTGTGATAGATCTGTACGTCTAATAAAAAGTTATTTACTGGATAGGCTTCAAAAGGTTAAGGTTGGTGATGTCTGCTCTGGCTTTATATTGTGTAGTGCTGGTGTTCCTCAAGACTCTATTCTGGGTCCTCTGTTGTTTATCATGTTCATCAATGATATCTTTTCTGTTTGTAAAAATGTAAAGATGCATGCTTACGCAGATGATATCATGGTTTACTTATCTCGTAGAACTGGCCTTATTGAAGATCTGAGTTGTAGAATTAACAAAGACCTTAGGGACATTAATAAATGGGCGGTATACAATGATTTGAGCTTAAATCCTGCAAAATCACATGTTCTGCCTATATCGCGAATGCAAATTGACTTAAAATGCATTCCACCTTTGTTAATTGGGGATACTCAGCTACAACTTGAGAATAAATCTACCTGCCTTGGGCTTAAATTGAATAGTATGCTAACTTGTACTGATCATGTAAATCATATTATACGTAAAATTTACCTGACTCTGCGTAGTTTGAGATTGTCTGCTGAATTTACGCCTATTGAAATTAAAAGGAAGCTATGAAGTTAGCTTATTGACTGTTTTTTATTGCTTGTATAGTACTAATGAAAGTACCAACGCGCTTTTTCTAAATTGAAGTATGATAATTTTATATTGAACTAATTAAACAGTCGTTTTTGCAATTTTTCAACAACAGACGAAAGCAAGTGTTAACATGGAAATTGATTACATATGTTTCGGCTACTTCCACATACATATTTATATATTTTCATATATAAACATGTATATAGCCTCATCAGATCAGTTTTAGTTAAATCTTGCCAGAAACCGTACTCGAACCCGTGACTCCGGTTTTCTAATAAAAGAGAACGCGGTGCTTAAGCGATTGTGCTTTAGGTCACGAGTAAACTCTCTGAGCAGGATCGCCATTATGCATAAATCATAAGGCTCACTAGCGCCGTCTGTTGTGAAAAATTGCCAAATTGTTAGTTGGTAACACACTCTGGTTTTGAGACATGCTACGCTAGCTACAATTAAAAGGAAGCTAGTTTTGCAATTAATAGTACCATTTGTTAGTTACCTTGAAGTTGTTTACAGCAAGCTAGATTCTAAATCTATGCATAAACTTCAAGTAGCGTTTAATAATGCTACTCGTTATGTATACGGGTTACGAAGATTTGACTATATATCATCGTGGAGTACCAGGATTCTTGGTTGTACCATTGAAAACTTTTTAATGGTCAGAAATTGTATTTTTTTGCACAAAATTATTTATTTAAAAACACCTAGCGATCTTTTTGAAAAACTACGTTTCAGCATATCGGACAGAAGTCATAATTTAATCCTTCCCAAGTTTACACACTCTAACTCCACTAGGCTTTTCTTCATAAACGCCATTCGAATCTGGAATCTATTGCCTAGCATTCTTAAAACTGTTAAAAGTATCGACAACTTTAAGCATTTGGTTTTTCAACATTTTTCGGACCGTTAAAGTAAAATAAAAAAAGGATACATGTAATAACTAAACATCTGTTGTTCTTTTTTTTTTGAATTTTGTTTTCGACTTTTTTTTATTGAATTTTTGTACCTCTAGCATTTAAGATCAATTCACATTTTATTATTAATCTTTGACCAATGTTTGTCATGTTTGTTGTACAGCAAAAGATGCTAAGTCTTATTGTACTTATTTTTTAATAAATAAATAAAATAAATATGTGGGGCAATATGGACTATATAGTCCATATAACACTACACTTTTTATTTATCTTCATTTTGAGTATTTTCAGTTTTTTAATTTTTTTCTTTATCCTGATGAGATATTTATCTAAAAGTGAATCAGAATAAAGGTAAATTGTTTCCATTAATGAATGACATAAAATTAATTGTTTCGTTTTATGTTTTTTGTGTTTTGTTTAAAAAAGAAAGATTGGTGGTCCATATATCCCTCCCTTACCCTAGTACTCGGGGATTACCATGATTCCATATCGCTCTAATAAATATTATATCCGATATTGCGATCCTCTTAATTTTGTTATGAGATCTTCTTAAGGTAATATTCACCATTTTGGAATCTTCATAAAATTTCATATGTAAGTCCCTGATGTAGGGTATATAAAGAAGCTACATAAGAGAGCATACATAGAGCGTATGGATATGATAAAAATATTTTCCAGAAACTTTCAAAAAAATACGCGTTGCCGCAAAAAGGAACAACAGCAAATTCTTTGGCATCACTCGCTGCAACATATAACAACCACACCACCATCATTGCCTTCTTACTTTTCCCAATGTAAAAAAAAATTGCTCTGTAATAAGCGACTGTGCTTTACAACGTTTTCTCTCCATCGTTCGGATTGCTTTGGAATTTTTAATATTTCATTAAATTAAGTACTTAAATTCTTTGAATTTCTACAGCACTTATAATCCATAGTTGTTGTTATTGCAGCAACTGGCATAATTTCAGTAGAATTTTATTAAAGTTTTCAAGACTTAAAAGTTGAACACACGAGTACACCAACCAATCCAAAATAATGTGATGGAATTTCAAAATTTATCATAACTACGCAAGATTTCAAAATTTAGCATTTTTAGATCGGAACTTGGTAATTAAGAGATTATACTCTAATTACATAGGTATACGTCCTGCTTTTGTCAGGTGGAATTCGTTGGTCTTAAATTTTAAAAGATTTTCGGTATCGTTTCCTAAAGTGCCAAAGTGCGTCTTGATTGTGCAGTTAAAAGTTAAATTTATAACGGTTAAACTGTTTATTTGCGCGCTCTCCAACGAAAGTAAACTCTTTACTCTATATGTACCTGACAGTACGCAAAAGTTTTCAGTTGCCAAAAAACTCAATAGAAACGCAAAAAGCCAAAAATTTAAAAAACAAACATTCTTCCACCACAATGACTTTGGAGGATGCATTTCAACTGCTTGGGTAGCAGGAATGGATTGGTGGTTTAAATTGCGAAACTTCTTCAATTATAAAATCAATAACCAGATAAAATATCGAGCTGCGTACAAAGAGTTTGAAGCGAACAAATAATGTCAAGACTTTAGCAAAAAATAAAACAAAAAAATACGAAAAGGAAGAAACATTTCTACTACTTATCCGCACTTGTCCGCACGGGGATGAACAAATGAATTGTACAACCAGTCCGTGTTCGTTCGGTATTTGTGACCGTCCAGTGGAAAAGGTACCTTATATTCATAAAATAAAAAACAGTTTTCTTGCATTTTCTAAAAATGCATACAGTTTTGAATAAAATAAAAACTCGATCACTGGAAAACTCCAAAAATTGACTGAGCTACGGCATTTTGAAATCGTAAAATGAAAAACTCAAGTTTATAGATATCGAAGTTCAAAGTATGTCAATTACACTGTACTTCTTAGTTGAATATTTGGTCTGACGGGAAATAGGTCATTCTTGCCTAATTCGGGCATGGGGAATTCAGTGGTGTTAACCGTTTTGCTAGATTGGTTCATCACCCCATACAAAAAGTTCAAATCAAAATTTTTTCTAGAAAGTGGTGTTTGTCATAAAGAATTTCTTATTAAATTGCGATGTATCAATTTTTCATCAAAAGTATGTTTTGCTGTTCAGGATGTATTAATTGGCAATGGAGTTGCTAATTTTTTCATCAATTTATCGGATACTTCTTAACTTTATCTCTAATTCTTACCGAATTTTCTAGTAGAGTAAGCGCTAGACGGACTTGAGTATGCAAAAAAATGAGTACCGAAAACTGAGCAGAGATTCTCATAAGTCTGACTACAAGTAACAAGAAAGTGGGTGCCGTCCCGATCTGTGGTGATCCATGTTTTTAAGCCCCTACCCCGGTCCAGCTTTAACATGGTTTTCCGTTATCAACTTTTATAGCAATTCATGTTGTTACGAATATGATCTTGGGTTTTTTCTATCACGTCAGGATCCTGAATTATCCTTGCACAAAAGTGAAAAAATCACTCTTTGAGGACTACTAAAAACTATATAACAGAAACAGCAAATAGTAAAGTAATTTTTCGTTAATGATTACGGATAGCAAAAATTGCCCTCAACAAGCCGTACTTTAACTATTTTTCAATTGGATTATTACATCCCAAGTTATAAGCCTTTAAAAAAAGGATATTCCGCAAAGGCTATTTCCTGACCGAAAAACTAAAACTTTTATTTTATCATAGAAACTTCAAGCCTTTGCAGAACAAGATCATATGATAAATGACAGTTCTATTCTAGATTTAGTGAATAAAGCCACAAATGACTGAGCCAAAAATAAAATTTTAAGAAAATTCGGAAGAAACTAAAGTTAAAGTAAAAAAATATCCAATAAATTGATTAAAAAGTTAGCAATTCGAATGCCCATTAATTATATAAAATATACTTTTGATGAAAAATTATTGGTTTATCAGAAGTTACTAAGAGATTCTTTATGAAAAACATCTCTTTCTAGACGATTGATTTGAGCTTCTTGTATGGGTTGATGAACCAATCCAGCAAAACGGTTAGCACCACTGAATTCTCCGTGCCCGAATTAGGTAAGAATGACCTGTCTCCCGCCAGACAAAAAAAAAAGGTCCCAAAAACTAGTACAGTGTTATCAATTTTTATAGGGTAGATGTTCGGTAAGACCGCTTTATTGTAAAATGTTCATTACATGTGTAAGCACTGAATTCCACCTTAAACTGAAAACCGGTAAAATTGATCCTATCTCTTATTTGTAGCTGTACTGCTAAATTATGTGAGTGAAGATAAGGTACCTTTTCCAATGGACGGTCACATTTGATGCGCAACTCGCATTGCTATGGTGTTTTTGACATTTCTATAGCAGCAACAGCAATGGCAACATATCTCCACCAGATGTGATATATTTTCAGAGGACTCATCCTCTCAAAGGCTGTGCTTCTTTATTGGTTGCATCTATTATTACACACCAAGTAAATATTTTTCTTGTTCTCCGGAACATTTCCAGTGACAAGGCTACGACAAACAAAAAAAAAAGTGATTTCGCTTATAAAAAAAAAAAACATTACGTTGCCATGATGCTGCTGCATTCTTCACGATCCGATTTCATTTGCAACACTGACAACTGCACAATGCCGCGCTATTTATTCCACACGTCGCACAGTGGCAGATCGTGGCCATGAAAAGGTAAAATTTGAAAATACTATGGATTTAAAAAATGTTTACGCCAATCGTCAAATAACACTTAGGGACGGGAAAAAAAACTATAAAAGTTTAAAATTTTGTTTTGGTTTAGAAAAACAGTGGGTTCAAAATTGGACTTTTAACAGCAAAAATGCTCTAAGGAACATTCAATATTAGCAACTGCTGAATAAAACACTCTAGTTAATTTTTTTGAAGGCAAATCCACTAATGTAGCATATCGTTAGAAAGTATATTGTATCTGCTTTATTAAAAATAACTTTTTTTCTGTCGATTTTATGCGATTTTTGAAATAGGGGAGAGTCACCGGTTATGAGATACCTCCGAGTATGAGACAGTCGATTTTTTCTATGACGCAAAACTAATATTGCCAATCTGACTACAAATTGGATTTTGAGCGATTTTTCATATGGCTATATCTCCATATGGCTATATCTCCATATGAAAAAATCGAAAAATTGCTCAAAATCCAATTTGAGGCAAAAAGTTGCAATTTTCAGCATTATAATTATAATTATCCAGCTGAAAATTGCAACTTTGAGCGATTTTTCGATTTTTTCATATGGCTATATCTCGGTAACGAGCCGAGATATTGTTTTGATGACTTCAGCAATGTTGTAGCTATTGAATAGAAAAAAAAAATGCCGGACAAACTTAACCGAAAAAAATTCATCTAGTGCCTTAAAATCGCAAACATGACCATAAAATCCTTATATGAGTCAACTTTGCAAAACGCTCTGGCAGAATTACTTGTTTCGGCGAGTACTTCGACGCCTTATAACGGATTTTAGTTCACTTTTCATGTGCCGCACTGTGTAATCTAAGAAACATACGTACACAGTTTCAGCTGCCAAGGTTTATAATTACTATTTATGACCGCCGTTCCATACAAACCCTCCCACTGTGCGCCGTTGATATTTGACAATGCTGCTGCACCGGTAAAGTTCGTTGCTTGTTTACATAGTCGGCATAAACGAAACTCAGATGCTCCTTCCATAATAACATTATTCATATTAAAAGACAAAAGCATTTTGACACATTTAACGTATTTGTTTATTAAATCCTCTCAAAAAAAATCATTTATCAGCGGCTTGTTTTTCAAAGAAGACACCAACCATGGTTGAGTGATATACGTTTCTTAAGGCTAAGCTCAGAAGCATAACATTCATTTAAAAGTATAATATACTATACTCTTAAACTGGGTTGCAATTTTTTGTTGTTATATTCCGCGAGTACGTCTTTATACTAAGAAATAATTCCAATTGAATTTTTTTCAGTTTTTACCTTTACTTTTGCATGACAAATAAAGTGTGAAAAAGTTATTCAGGCTCAAAGGTAGCAAAAGTCAGTTTTTTGCAAATGTCTCGCTAAAGCTTAAATCTACAGAAAAGTGTTAGGACACAATTTTGTAACTCAAAAAATTACCAGATGGTAATTGAAATTCAAAAAAGGTCAAAATTTGTGACGAGAAAATGCCACATACATTTTTCACTTTTAACCCTTTCGACCCGGAAAAAAACTGTGGGGTACACAATATTTGTGATAGGTTAATCTTACAAACTAAATTTAAGTAAAATGTTTGACCGTCTTTAAAATCAAATTTTCACCACCAGAGGCGCTTCCGGTCTATACTCCCAACAGATGTTTTTGATTTGAATTTTCGGGATACAATGTCCTTGGAGTAGTTATAAGAAAAAACAGTGGTTACTAAAAATTGCATTAATTTTATTAATTCATTCAATTTAAGTGACGTTAATAACCGAGTTATATTATTCAAAAGTATTTATATAAAAATTTTTGGGATATATTGTCCCAGCCGGTTCGAAAGGGTTAAAGTCACAATAACTCCTGATTGAGCAGTCGTACAAAAAAGTATAAAAACTTGTTTAAAGAGAATTATATTCTCTACAAACTGTATTTTTTTTTTTTTTTGGTGCGAGTCATGGTTTAGTAGATATTCTTCAAAATTTCGAAAATAGTTTTTTTAAGAATTGTGAGTCATATGTAAAAAACTAACAGGTCCTGCTTTGTGGATAATTATAGATCTACCAATATGTGTACGCGTAAATGTTACCGTATAGAAGATATTCCGCAAAAATCTTCAAATGACAAAAAACTGGTTTTTATTGAATATTTTCCTAAAGGTTTACTTTATATGTTTAAATATTGCTTATTTTTTGCACACCAAGACTGCTATGGGCTTGGTCTTGGTCACGATGATCATCAAGACCAAGACACCTTTTCAGTCTTGGTAATTTATAGTGAATATGTGTGTCACGCCCCTTATACTTAAGTATAAAATCAGCTTTCAATTTTAAATATAGAATCATAAATATCCAACTGATCTGGAAAACAAGGTTTGCAAATTTTGAATACTCAACAATCTTCAGAGATTTTTTCAAGACCATGATTAAAGCCGAGACAAAGACTTAACGCCCAAGATCAAGACTCAATATCAAAGCCAGTACCAAGAATGCTAAATAAGGCATCATAAAAGTTAGGCGAACTTAAGTGAATGGGGTACTTAAAACATAAACCATCCAGTTCCGAAAAAAAATTGAGTACTAAAGCTGGATGTGCACTCAAGAGGGCAGGCATTTAACCGGGCTTCACTGTAAATACAATTTGCATTATCTATCAGCGTAGTGCTTAAGGGTTCTGAGTCTTCATTTTTGGATTCGTCATGAAAACTGCAATTTTCACCTCCATAGGAAGAAAAAATCTTCACTCTATTAAATTGAAAAAAAAAATAATGTTTTTTTTTTTTGTTTTGGGTGGGCTAAATCATGCAAAAGAATCTCGTTCTAATTAATGTAGGAATTGAACAGAGAGTTCATTTTTCCCCATCTTTTGATTTTTTTTTTTTTGTTTCATGAAGGATTAGACCGGGTCTTCTGTGTTCAATGTCAAATCATATGGAATTAGTTAAGTTCCAGCAAACCGATGGTTTGGCGCACCGTATGCAAATGTCCAAAAAAACATATACATAGCACTGTTCCTGTTTTCAAACCAAATTGATAAAAAACTCCATTATTTTTGTTTCAAAAATAAAAACCATTTTACGTAGCTTTTGGCTCTGTAAAGTGATATTTAAAATGACTGTCAACTTGTGATGGACGTACGCTGTTGCTGTCCGTTTGTTACGTTTTCTCTCTTTCCCCCTTTTTTCGGTTTCGGTTTGAATTCGAATTATACTAAATCTGCATCAACTTCATCATGATGACATGTGAAATATGTGGCAACGCCACCACCATCGCTAACACTGTGCGCTAGATACAAAATAAACAACAACCAGAAAAGCAAAATACCGTTAGAATTTAGTGGTACCTTGTGTGTTGCCACATTTTTTGGATTTGGAGTTTTCTCATTTAGAAATTTTTTCTGTTGCTGCTGCTGCGTTCAACTGTCGATTTGTTTTGTTTCGATTTCAATTTTTTATTTCAATCTTTTTGATAAATTTCGATCCACGTGGTTTTCTGATTGCATTTTTTATCCTCTTTTCCTTTATTTCTCTACTGTTTATATGTGTTGGTTTTAACTTTTTCTAATCTCTATAAAATTCAGCAATCATATTATTTTTTTGCAGTGTGAAGAAGTATTTTACTAGTATAGAAAAGTTTGACAGTTCTCTTTAATTTCATGCAACCAATGAAATCTGGAAACATCAGAAAAAATTTTGCGCTAATTACTTAATTTTTTTTTATTCCACAAAACATAATTTTTGCTAATTACGTCGATATGGCTTAAGTTAAGAATTAATTTTTTTGGGGGCATTGTACCTCCCTTTTTTCTCTGCAAATTATTTGCCCAAATGCACTTTTCACTTGAACTAAATTTCTGTTATATGTGTCAATTAAGTTTCAGAGATATGATGAAGTAATTTAAAGCAGGCGTTGCACCGCCAACTTTTTTAGCCTATTACCTATCTTTTTTGATAAACTTATTTTGAAAGGAAGTAAGACGTTTACGGGATCTTGTGACAGAAATCGGTCAATGGGTTATTAAAGAAGAAAAAACCAAAAACCGAAAGCGATAAAATGTTTCAAAAAATCTAGCGAACGAAGCGAACGAAGCAAAAGTTCGATAATTTTTTAAGAAAACTTTTTGTAGAGAATTTTTTTTATTGTGTAAAATGTTTCCAAAAATCATATTATTCCTTGAACGATTGTAAGCATTTCTTGCCGTATACACTTTTTTTGTAAGATGCCTTGGTTTTGAGTGTTTCTGACCATATAAAGAAAATTTCCATGTTCCATTGGCCATATTTCGGTAAACTTCACTATGCAACAAATGAGTAAAAAATTTTTCCCCAGGGAATGCCATTATTCATTTTATATGTAAAATGGGCTGCTGATTCCGAAAATCGCATTAGTTTTTTTTTTATTTCGTGTCGTTTTCGAGATATCGGTCATTTTCGGTTTTTGGACCAAAAAAAAAAAAAATAGTTCCATTTAAATACAATGTTTGTATTCTACAAGGGTTAAAATTTTCTACAAAAATATTCCTCGTAATATCCTGCATATAATACATACACCTCAAATGTAAGGATCATTAGTTAAATTCATTGATTTAACACAAGATGCGCTATTTTGGTATTTTTCATGTACAGTGGATTAAAAAACTTCAAAAATCGATTAAAAAAAAATCTGACGTGCTGGAGAAAAATGACGAGACACGGGTATTTTTTTTTTAACGCCTACTTTAAGAATTTTTTGGATTTTCTCATGTGTTTTACAAAAAGTTTTAATTATCGAACAGTTTATCACAAAAAAACGAAAAAAAATAGGGAAAAACGCATTTCGGTAACTTTTCAATGAATCGTATACAACTTTTGCATTATTCCATGGATTTTTTTAAGTGGTATCTTATTTTCTTCACAAATATATAGTCTATGATACAAAAAAAAAATCTGCAGTTGATATATTTTTTTAGAAATCAATTTATTTCGCCGAAACTAACAAACCAGCCAAAAAGTGATGTGAATATCATTTGTAGGTAATTTAATTACCTTTAATATGACATACAATACATTTGAATACAAACATTAGTTCTTGAGATATTTGTATTTAAATGGAACTATCTTTTTTTTTTGTTCCGAAAACCGAAAATGACCGATATCTCGAAAACGACACGAAAAAAAAAAAAAATAATGCGATTTTCGGAATCAGCAGCCCATTTTACATATGAAATGGATAGCAGCATTCACTGGGAGATTTGGCTGTTGCATAGTGTTTTAACCTAAGAAATTTTTCAACATTACTAATATTTAGATATCTGTTAATGAATTTTTTCCATTTAGCTTGTTCTACGTGAAACACTGGGGCGTGCCGCCGCCTATTTTTCTAATGAGTTTTATTTGGCTGTAACAATCTATAAAAAGCCTTGAATAAAATTTTGATACGAAGAATACAGAAAAAACATCAGGGCTTGAATCGCCGCATCAGTGAACGTACAGCTCGTGACGTAAAATCATGCATTTCGTAATGAGAAATACATGCGGAACACATGACTTTCCGTCATAAATTGTACGTTTACTGATGCGGCGATTCGACCCCACATCTCCGCTCAAACTCGTGAAGATAATTTCAATCGTTAGCGTTTTTTCTCTAGCTCAGCACTATTGTTATCCCTAATTTTTTAAATTTGCAGAGCCTCTAAGAACTATTGACCAAATTAATTATAAAGTGCCAAAAGTACATTGTTAGGCACACGAAAGCAACATGATTTTCTGCACTTACCTCAGCCATTAACTCCTCCACAACTATTGAGTGACTGCGAAACCAAAGCAGAAACCTTCTGCCCACTACTCGACTGCTGTTTACCCATACTGGGCTAAATGAAAAACTTTTCTCTTTTTATTTTTTCTTTGGTTGAATATTTCTTTAAAACTAATATTTTCAATTGGAATTTTCAACTGTATGTTGGGTGTTTTTGCAGGAAAACTCCATGTGTTGTAGGTTGGGAGTTAAATTTTCATTACTTACGTTTACAGTTTTATTTACGCTCGCCATGAGCTGAGCTGCTTGGGTCCGTCCGCAGTACCTCGGGCGAAATCTTAATCAAACTTTTAAGTTTTTCAACTTTTCAACTTTTCACAGAGTCTGAAGTCAACTCAACTAACATTCTCGTTTGCTCAGAAGGGTTTGAGATCCATTTTTGTAAAAGGAGAGTATATGGTTTGGGTTCTTCAGTCCGGCAGCAACTCATAGCACTTTCATACGAAATGCTACGGATATGAATGTTGTTTGAATGTGAAAAGTTTAGTTAAAATGTTGCTGAATTGCTGAATGAGCAGCTGAATACTGAACGAGTTGTACTAATTTAGTTCTACGTTTTGTTTTTTTATTTTTACTACTGACAACGACTTCGGCCAACTTACACATATGTATGTTAGTATGTATGTATGTATGCATACATTTTCCATATGCTAAATGTAAGAGTGTATCAAAAACATAAACCTAAGTAGTAAGGGTGATGTCTTTGGCCTGTCCAAAAATTAAATACACTGCATGCAATAAAAGTTTCAAACAACTCTGTCACTATATCGTTTTGAAATAAGTATATGGGCCTTAACTTATATATTCCCGAGAATTAATTCTCTTACTCCTTAGTTTGCAATCGTAAAAAAAAATTTTCTGGAAGGAAAATTTCACTGGAAAAATAAGGTTATCGGCAATAATTTGGGAGGGATTATTTTGAAGTTTATTGGAATAAATTTACGGCCCTTTGTAATTTTGCAATGGAAATTCCATTCCCTCTTATTTACTTCTAGTAGATATTTATGTTAAATTTAGACCTCAATATCATCTGATTTTAGTTGTCATCTAGGTTTCATAGATAGGTTTCTTCTATTAACTAATTTTATTCATACGAAAGAAAACTCTCAGCGGGCTTTATTTATATCTATTTCTTGTTGAGTCTCCTACCAGATATTTTTAGCTCCCTTTCAGTTTCAAGATTAAGGAAGCATAGCAATCTTAGTTAAATTACATTAAAATACGGGACTCATAATATCCTGCACCCAGGGTGTATTCACTTTGTCCTTCCGTTTGTAACGCAGAGAAGGGGACGTGGCAGATATAGAAAAGTACATGAGGAGTGATTTTCAAAAGGGCTTATAAACAAAACGAGGCAAAATTAATGTCATAATATTAACTGCCTTATACTTTGTTACAAAATAAATAAAGTTGGATTCTGTTTTCACGAGGAGTTTACCTGATAGCGTGGAACTAATGGCATTTAGTTAAAAAAAATCAAATTTATCCAATAACCAATTATTTTGTAAATAATGTGTATGATATTACTTTTGCCTCGTTTTGGTTATATGCCCTTTTGAAAAATAACTCCTCATATTGGGTGTACGACTTAAAAACCGGAATTTTTTAGCGAAATTTGATGCTTTATTTTGGAAAAATGTTACAATATATTTTATTCAAAGTATTGTCCATTGGAAGCTACAACATTTCCCCATCTTTCAGGTAATTTATGAATTCCATCCCAAAAAAATTGCGCCGGCTTGGCGGCCAAAAATGAATCGAGCCAATTTTCGATATCTTGAACTTAAGTGAAGCGTATTCCTGATAGGGCATTCTGCATCGATTGGAACAAATGGTAGTCTGATGGTGCAAGGTCTGGGCTATAAAGCGGGTGAGGCAAAATTTCCCATCCGTTGTTTTCCAGGTAATTTTTGACTGGGGCAGCAATATGTGGCCGAGCGTTATCGAGGTGGAAAATGATTGACTCATGTCTGGTCGCATACGTTGGCCGCTCTGCCTGGATTTTCTGCTTCAATTGGATCAATTTTTGACGATAGAATTGAGCATTAATGGTTTGGCCACCTGGCAACAGCTCATAATGGATCACATCAAGCTGATCCTGACCAGGACGTTCTTTGTCTTCGACATCAATATAACCACTTTTAAACCACTCACGACAGCTTGATTCAGCTGGAGCATAGTCCCCATAAACTTCTACAAGAATGCGATGACTTTCGGCAGCTGTTTTCTTTGCAAAAAAATGACCCACTAGAACCCCCCCGCAAATGCTGTCTTTTTCTCCAATTTTCGAAGTTATTCATCGTGAGAAATAATAGTGATGCACACAAGATAAAATTGTTTTGTTGACTGATTTTGACAGCTGTCAAATGTACCTTCAAAATGACATATATATAAAGCTCGAGCTTTCACCATATTTGTTAGTACGAACATCCACCATCAAATTCCGGTTTTTAAGTTGTACACCCAATACTAAGAATTATAAATGCAAGCTTCAAGGAAAAACTCGATAAAGTTGGATAAGAGGGCGTGTCACCTCCCATATAAGCAAAAGCTTCAAAATGCTGAAAACATTTTTTGAGATAGTCCAACCACATTTCACTCAAATACTAAGAACTATGAATTCAAACTCTGAGAAAAAACTGGGTGAATTCGGCAAGAGGGCGTGGCACCTCCCACATAAGCAAAATTTTGAAAATACTGCTGTGTAGGGTATTTAATGTTTAGCCAGGCCAAAGGCAACACCCTTACTAGTTTTGAATTATTCGCCAGCTTTGTATGAACTGAAACTTTAAGTTGAAAAAAACAAACATATTTCTTTTCAGAAATACATGAGCCAGTTATTTTGCAATTGACCTTAGTCTATAATGTCATACACAATATGTGCCATAATTGGTGGTACTCAAAAGCGGCCAAAAAAATAGCGGCCAAAAAATAGCGGCCAACAAAAAGGGGCCAAAAAATAGCGGCCAAATAAAAAAGGGGCCAAATACAAAAAGGGGCCAAAAAATAGCGGCCAAATAAAAAAGGGGCCAAAAATGGTTAAAGTGTTAAATTATCATTATTTTGTTAAAAATCAAAGACATTAGGTAAAATAGTAAAGTAAATTGACAAATTGTGTAAATAATAAATGGAAAAAGTTAGTTAACCCTTTCGACCCGGAAGAAAACTGTGGGGTACACAATATTTGGTATTGGTTAATCTTAGAAACTAAATTTAAGTAAAATGTTTGACCGTCTTCAAATTCAAATTTTCACTGCCAGAGGCCCTTCTAGTCTATACTCCAAACAGATGTTTTTAATTCGAATTTTCGGGATACAATGTCCTTGGAGTGGTTATAAGAAAAAGCAGTGGTTACTAAAAATTGCATTAATTTTATTAATTCATTCAATTAAAGTGTCGTTAATAACCGAGTTATATTATTCAAAAGTATTTATTAAAAAATTTTTGGGATATATTGTCCCAGCCGGTTCGAAAGGGTAGAAGTACAATGAAGTTATTTATAGTGAATGTGATTGCTGACATTAGTTAAGTTTTCATAAATTTCAGCATGAGTGAGATCTTCAGTTACCCATTTGGGTTCAAATCCAGAAACTACAGTCTTGAGGCGAATGTTAGTTTCTCGATATCGCTTGCGAGACTGTTCTGGTTCTGCACCAGCAGCATCTTGAGTAGTAGCAAGACTTGCCAAAGAATGTTCCTGCTGAAGTGTAGAGATAAACTTCCAGATGTTTGGATTGTCTTTGATTTTTAACAAAATAATGATAGTTTAACACTTTAACCATTTTTGGCCCCTTTTTTATTTGGCCGCTATTTTTTGGCCCCTTTTTTTTGGCCGGTAATTTTTTTCCGCTTTTGAGTGGAACCGCCATAATTATCAGTTTTTTGAACGACATAATTTTTTCAACATAAGAACATCTATTTCGCACCATGAGATAAACTTTCTGTGAAAACAGAGCCGAAATTTATTCATTCTGAATAAAATGTTAGCCAATTTATATTGTTACATTACTTGAATTGACTTCCCAGTTGCAAAAATAAACATGATAGAAGCATGAATCATGCCTCTTTGAGGTGCTTGGCATGCATGCCGTCCTAAATGCTCGTTCGTTTCTTTTTTGTACAGGCATGTCATAGGAAATCATGCATGCTCAAAAAATGATTTTGAATGCTACAATCATGTTTTCTATTCCTGATTTGCTCATGCTCTAGAATACATATATCATGTTTTCTATTCTATAATATCCATGATTCTTTCATGCTTTTGAATAAATGTTTCATGAAAACCCTATTATACATGATTCACTGCTGCTTAAAGACAACTTCTTCATGTTTTCGTTTCCATACATGATTCATTCATGATTTCGAACAGTTTTTTCATGAAAACCTTATTTTAAGTGTAAAAAACTAAGTAAGAATTATCGTTATAAACAATTTTATTAAAAGTTATTATTTACATTGTTACGTTATAATAAAAAAATTATGTCAGTACCACCAGAATCTTCGTAACAAGAATTATGAAACCCTTTACCCGCGGAGCAGATGTAATATAGTGGTGATATATTTGCACGGTTAAAGATATCTTGGCATACTGAGAAATCTTTATGCGGCATTCCAGCACACTTTAGGACGTCAAAAGTAGATCCTGTGAAATAAATACAATAAATAATATTGCGAAATTTAAAAGAATGGCTTGAGAATAATAAATAAATGAGCCGGTTATTTTGAAAGTTGCCTAAGTCCATTCGATAGCAAAAGTAATGTTATAATATGAATAGGCTGCCATTTTGTTGGAAAAGAATAAAATTGGGCCTATTATTATGGCACATGCTGTATATGACATTACTTTTACACTATAATGTTTTAGGCCACTTTCAAAATAACCATTTCAAATATCACTAGAAAATTAACAATATATTCCAAAAACATTCATAAGTATCTTACCATTTTCCGTATGACCGTAATTCGAAGCAAATTACTCGCTTCGATAATTAGTTCTTGATTCTTCTGATATTGGTATTGCTCTGATATGCTCTAAAAATAAATTTATTAACATCATATTATATCCCAAAGTTACTAGACGAATCTACTGGAAGTTTACCTTTGAAATCGATTCTGCGATTCAGAATTATAAGCGCTATATCATTTATTATCGTATTACAATCTATAACTATGATATTATGGATGATATGGAGGAAATTGCCTTTAGCGTCTGATCGATTTATTTTTGTTTTTATTTTTTGTGACATAAAAAATGTTGACTTCACTTCACTTCATATAAAAACTCAAGTTAAACATGATTCATGAGTACAAAAGAATATCAAAAGGAGTTTTATATTATTTGATTTTATATCGTATTTTCATATATCTGATTTTAAGATGAAAATTGTTTTCAAAATCAGGTTTAATTAATTTGAATAAATTTTAGACTTTTTTTCCTCAAATCTTCCATATTGCTACGAAATGTTTGCATGATTCATGAATGCTACAAAGCATGCATGCTGGCTTTTGCAACTG
This sequence comes from Calliopum simillimum, assembly GCA_951812925.1. NCBI lineage: Eukaryota > Metazoa > Arthropoda > Insecta > Diptera > Lauxaniidae > Calliopum > Calliopum simillimum. Next base: position 63,032,569 of record OX638369.1, on the reverse strand, counting down.
GGTTAGGCCACTTTCAAAATAACCGGCTCATATATATGTATGTAGTTCTTCTTCTTTTCCTTTTGAAAATTATTTGATTTGCACTATTTCAATTCCACTTTTCAGGACACCCTTACACCAACATGCGGATTAGTCTTATATTAACAGTTTTCTCTTGATACAAAGTATTTTGTGCAAATGTTTAACTTTGTATTTATATTTAAATAATTTCGTCTTGCTGTGTTTGTTGGCTTTTACATGTTATACATACTCGTACATAAGTTAGTATGCATGTTTTTTTTATTAAATTTCAAAGTTAAATTTTCTCAAATTGATTACTTGACTGCTGTGCTACATTTCTTCTAATTTTTAATCGTTCTTCGTTACTTCCCATTCACAAACACATCGGTGGTAAAATCCCGCACCTATGCACTATAGGTCAAAAAGCACACTTTTCTGGCCAAAATCTAATTTTTTCAAGTGTTGCTATTGAATTTTTGGTGTGCAGTGTAACAGAGAATACGGCAAAATAAACAAATATTTTTTTTGTTTTGGGAAAAAATAATTTACCATTCTTCGACGTTGTATTTCCATTGACGTCAAAATACAATAAATATGATATGATAAAATTTCAGCCATCTAATCAATAATGATGGCTTTGGCTGAGCTCGTTAACGTGCTTATCGCAGATGACATCATGCCGTTTTACCCGTTATATGGGATTTCAAGATGTCACCTTTGATCGGCCATAATTTTAGAAGGAATTATCGAATGGCGCCTTTTATGAGCTCATTTTGAGAGAACAGAATAGGACAACGAGGTTGATTAGGTAAAAAACAAAATGAAAATTTTATGCAGTCTGCATCTAACCTCAAAAATAATCAAAATAGCCAATTTTCGTGTATTTAACTTCAAACATCTCCAAATCCTGAAGTGATGGCCCAATTTTGCCTCAAATTCACATTCTTTGCACAAAGTAACTTCGGAAATGCCTAGAAACAAAACCTTGCGGGTCTATATGTATTATTAATTTAAAAAATGAAGTACGAACCTATTTTTACCCAGTAGTAAAAGGGTTAAGATCTTTCTTAGAATTGTTCTTTTAGTCTAAAGTCAACATAAAATTCAATTATCACTTAATAACCATGGGAATATAGAAGTTATAGGTTTTGTCCAGAAAAATGTGCTATTTGACCCATAGTGTTATGTACGTACCCAAACAGACGTCTCACACATGCACATGTACAATGAGTTTTCCAACACAGCTTTGCATTTAATCTGGAAAATCTCATGCGCCGCATAAAAAAAAAAACTTGATTTTCGTTCTAATTGTGTAAAGAAAAGTTTTCCTTGTTTTTTCGGAGAAAGTAAAATATTTGGAAGATTTTGTTTTTCCATTTGTTATTTCAACAAATTTTATTTTTATTTTTGTTTGGGGTACTTTGAAAACATGGGGTTGTACATGTCTTTGCATTGTTGTTGTGCTGCTGCCTGTTTTGGATGTTTAACTTTACATGCTCGAAACACTTTGTGAAAAATTGAAAAATGCATGGCATATGTTTTTCTTTGTAAGCAAAATCAGTAGAAAATTATGTTGAAGCTGTTTTTGAAGAAAGTTTTACAACGTAGGTAGTACCTACATGCAGTAGACCCGTGTTTCTCCTTGACTCGTTAGAATTATTAATATGGGACAAACTTTTATTGCTACTCAAGATGAGAAGCAGAAAGACAACATGAAAAGAAAAAGCACTCATTTGCTGTCAAAGTCTAGTGATTAAGGAAATTTTTAGAGATTGATTAGCGCACAAAATTAAAAATTCATTAGCTCATTTATATCGTTAAGAATTTTCATGTTTTAATGGCAGCACAATTACAAAGTTGTTTACCTCAACAGTTTAGATGGCTGTGGCTTTAATGGTGAATATTAAAAACTTGTTTTACTTTTTTTGTTTTGAGCCATATACATTATGAAATTGAATGTATTTCAGTATGTAACTTTTATGTGTTAGAGCTTTACACTTTTCCAGAATCTTTTTCCAATCTTACATTCATAGATAGATGGTTGCTCTTTGCAGAACGTCAGAAACACGAGACCAAGGCCTAGACTAAGACTGATATTGTCTTGGCTAAGAAATTAATCAAGACTAAGATTGCTATTCGATCTACATAGAGTTGTCTTGCCCCTCGACCAAGGCTAAGGCCACGACCAAACCCATAGCATTATTGGTATCGGTTTGCTTATAACTACTGTGTAATGGGGCCAATCTTTGCGTAATCGAGATCAAGACTAAGATCACGACCAAGATCACAACCACAGCATTCTTGGTCTTTGTTTGCCTATCACTGCTGTGGAATAGGGTCAATCTTTACGTAATCGATCAAGTTGAGTTGATTTTTTTGAAATTTATTGAAAAGTTAGTATTTGACACACATATAACTATAATAAATTGATTTTCCGAAATTCCGAAAATTTCCAAGATAACGGCCATAGAAAGTACGACCCAACTATTGGATACTCACATATTTGAAATTTCATATTCATAGCTCCTCGGCTTTTTATCCGATTTTAATCAAATTTTCAGTGTTGTTGAAAAGAATACTTAAGATTTCAAAAAAAATGATAATAAAAAAAAAATTTTTTTTTGCAAAAATAGTAAAAATGTTGTAACACGCTACCCTCTTATAGTATTCACTGAGAGTATGCTATTTTATTTTTGAAATATTATTTCGGCGGTTATACAAAATCGGCCAAAATTTCGTGTTGATCTAATTTTGTATCTAAAAAAGGTCAAATATGGCTTTTAATTGGTATAGCTCAATACTTTCTGACGTTTTTCAGACATGACATAGGTTTGCTGTTATAGTGCAATGATACAGAAGTCCTAAATTGATGAAAATGGCTTCGGTCTAAGTTAAACTACTTTGAAGTTATAAAAACATTTTGGCTCACGAACAAATTAACCCGGCCTTACACATATGTACTAGTATGAAAATTTTTTTGTTTCCTATTTCGCTCAAATTTGGCAATATGGTAGTTCCAGTGTGCAAAAACAATATTCCAAAAGGATTTGGTCCTTGTACCATTTGTTGTTAAAATACAGGGAGTTGAAGTTGGCGTGTTATTCATTTTCATGAAAAGGATGTTTTTTCAAAAATTTATAGCTTACACTAAAGTTTTTAAATTGATATATAAAAGTATCTGGTCCCATTCATTTTTAAGTGTTCTTTTTATAAAAAATATTACTAGGTGAAAAAAATTTTTTAACAAAATTGTTTACACTTAAAAATACTTTTGATTTTTTTTTTTAAAAAAACCATCCTTAAATTTTTTTAAAAGAACTTTAAGTTAAAGCATAATTTATAAGTTTTAAAATGATATATGACTCAAGATGGGATTTGGGCGATAGATGAGAGTTTTTGGATTTTCAACACTCGCGGCAGGCAAAACATTTTGTTTACTCAAGAGGAAGGCATCTTACGAAAAAAGTGTACTAGGCGTTAAACGCTTAGAACCGTTCAAGAAACACGTGTGAAATTTTTGGATATTTTTTGGAAAGTTAAAAAAAATTTGTTTTTGTTTGAAATAAAATTTTTTGAAAAAAATTAAAACAAAAAAATTTTTCAAAAATTATTCAGCAAAAAATTGTTGAAAAAAATTCACACGTATTTCTTGAGCGATTCTAAGTATTTCATGCCTATCACACTTTTTTCGTAAGATGCCTTCCTCTTGAGTAAATGAAAAGTTTGCCTGCCGCGGGCGTTCAAAAGCCAAAAACTTTCATCTAGCGACCGAATCCCATCTTGAGTCATACATCATTTTAAAGCTTACAAATTATGATATAATTTAAAGTACTTTAAAAAAAATTTAAGGGAGGTTTTTTTAAAAAAAATTCTTAGGTATTTTTAAGTTTAAAAAATTTTGGTGAAAAAAAAATTTTCTCACCAAGTAATACTTTTTTATAAAAAGAATACTTAAAAATTATGGGGCCAGTTACTTTTATATATCAATTTAAAAACTTTAGTGTTAGCTATAAATTTTTGAAAAAACACCCTTTTCATGAAAATGACTAAAAACGCCAACTTCAACACCCTGTATTTTAACAACAAATGGTACTAGGACCAAAACCTTCCGGTATTTTGTTCTTGCCATGTACCATATTGCCAAATTTGAGTGAAATCGGAGACAAAAAATTTTCATCTGGGGAAGAAATAAAGCTCCTTCTCAGCACATCGCAATAGAAGCACATTTTTGATTCTTACAATATTTTTAAACTCTTGTTAAAAGCTCAAAAATCTCTCAAAAGTTAGAGAAAAACATCTCTGTTTTCCTCAACGGAAGCGTATTTCATGTGCTTCCGAAGAAGTGCATCCCTGCAATGACATGCTGTGTTTGAAAATATATGCAGTGAGCACAGCGTTGAAAGCAGCTTTTGATTCTCTTGATTCGCATCGGAATAGTATATCGAGACACATAAATATCATTTAAATCAACTTCATCCTATGCTTTAATGTTATTTGTTTGTTAACTCGCTTTCAGGACTTGGTGTTAAAAATACGTTAATTCAAATATAAATATATCTACATATCGATACCTTAGAACGCTATAGTCCTATCTCCACTTTTTGCGATTTTGAGATTTTTGCAGTTATGGCAACATTGTGGGCTTTTTTACCGTTTGGAAAACTGTGTGATGTCAAAATACCACTAAAACACCAAAATATTCGTAAATTAAAAAAAATCCTATCTCCAAACTGTAATTTTTTCAAGAGCGCTACTGTCCTATCTCCACTGAATATTCATATAAGTCAAATTTTTAAAAAAATTCTTCGTTTTTTCACGTTTTCTTCGCGTTTCATGACTTTTTGCGACATTTAAGTGAACAAATTTGGTTACACCCAAGGCTCCACACTTGTTTGTCGGAACCGAAAATTCAAAAAATAAAAAAAAAAAAAAAAAAATCGTTTTTTCGTGTTTTCCACGCGTTTCATTACTTTTTGCGACATTTTAGTGGAAAAAATTCAAAAAATGTACTAAATACGTCGTTTTTTTTAATATTAGTGGAATTCTATATAAGAGCAAAAGTAATGACATACTATAAATTGGCTGGGATTTCATTTGAAGTTAATAAAATTGGTTAAAAACATTAAATTATGTTAAAATATACCATGGGTAAAAATATTGCATATATCGTTATATCAAAATAGCAGCCAATCTTAAATAACCACTGTTTGAAATCTTCTTTTTGCATTTCCCAACAATTGGAAAAATGGAGATAGGACTATAGCGCTCTAAGGTATCGATATGTTCCTACGGATAATTAATTCGTTTCAAAATTTTAATTAGAAATAAAACATGAAAATCGCTTGTGGGTTGTGTACATTTCTTTTACCTCCTTCGTTTGATATCATCCATTAGATACCCAACATCTGTTCATAACATCAAATGTCATAATTTTGGATGTAGTACGTGTAATTTAAACATTTGTTTAATTGCAAAAACGTAATGTAAAAGAATTTTTTTTTTATGAATAAATATGTAGGTAGCATCATTTGAAACTGACATGCTGCCAACAAACTGTGTACGTGTACCTATGTATGTGTGTGTGTGTGTTTGTGATTAATTGCCTGTGTGCACCGCTAATTAATTAACTTAAATATTTCACATTTAATAACATTTTCATTTCAAAATAAAATTAAATTTTATATAAAATGCTTTACTTTACAATTTATCTCTTTCTCTCGCCTTCTCATCATTTCCTGTAGGGTCCGATCCTAATCCATTAGCGTCAGCTTACATGTCAACGGCCGCTGGCTTACCGCAATTTGGTAGCGCCGCCCTGTCTGCATCGCCACTGGCCAGTGTTGCTTTGAGTACCGCAGCTGCTGCAGCGGCGGGTAAACAAATTGAAGGTGAGTTTTTTTAATATTCGGGTAAAAAGAGCGTGGTGTGGGAATTGGGTTATTCGGGAGCATTTTGCATTGTTGCGGTCGTTTATATCCTGATTTTGGTTGGATATATGCATTTATGATGTTGGTATTGTTGTTGTTACTGCTGCATTCTAGTTAGCAAAAGCACAACATTGTTGTATTTTTGATGAGCTGCACCAGCGTGCACTTCGCTCAAATGTCAAACTGACATTTTGATAAATCTACCAAATAGCGTGTGTGTTTGGCTGGCCAATGCACTATAGGTCAAAAAGCACATTTTTCTGGCCAAAATCTATAACGTCCATATTATCATGGTGAGCAGCTGCAAATGCATTTTTTATGTTAACTCTAGACTAAAAGAACAATTCTGAAAAATATCTTAACCCTTGTACTATCGGGTCAAAAATGGTACGTAATAAATTTTCTAAATTAATACTAGCAAGGTTTTGTTTTCAAGCATTTCCAAAATTTCTTCATGCGTAAAATCATAATCCGAGGTCAAAATTGACCCATCACATCAGGATTTGGAAATATTTGTGGTCAAACTCATGAAAAATGGCTATTTTTGCTATTTTTGAGGTTAGATGCAAACAGCACAAAATTTTCATGATGTCATACGATACTTCCTTTAAAAGCTATGGCCGATTAAAGATGACATCTTGAAATCCCATAAACGGGTAAAACGACACGACCTTGGATTTCAAGACATCATCTTAAATTTGCAATGACTTTTGAAGTATTGTATAGCTTGGTAAAAAGAGGTACTCAGTAATGAAAAAAAGCAAAAAAAAAAAAAATGTTGTGCTGTCTACAACTAACCTCAAAAGTAACAAACGTACTAATTTTTCGTGTATTAATCTCAAATATCTCTAGTCACCTTTACCCAAGTTGCTTGGACTAGTACTAGTATCTCCAGTATTTTCTAATAAGATAATGAAAAACAGCTTCTTCTTTTTCTTTTGTAACCAGACTTCGAATAAACCGGGATTGCGGAAGAAAAGTTACCTGACAAAAAAACTCTTTAAAAAAAAATCGGCCAGAATCGGGCGTCTACATTTGAAAATAACAAAAGCAACATCTACCTAGTTTCGGGTTTCTTAAGACTAACAAATCTCAATAAAATTTTAAAAGCTTACACGATGTTCGAAATTTTAAAAAAAAATTTTAAGAGTCTGGGGTCTCATTTGAGTTTAAGATTTTTTCACAGAAAACCAAAACATATTTTAATATTTTGATCTACATTGCATTATACATAGCATCAGCAATTGTATCCTTTTTTATTTTAGAAAAAAAACAAATTATTGTAATTACTTTTTATTAATTGAAAAAAGAGTTAAAATCACGACTTTTTTGCATTATCTCAGTAAAATGCAAATGCATCAACTTTGATGGTAAATTAATTTTCCCCAAAACCAAAAACATTTTTTTTTTGACTTGAAGTATCCTCTGTCTCACTGCAAAAATCATCAACAAAAATAGCAACACTTGTAAAAATTGATTTTTGTGTGCCTTTTGACCTATAGTGCAGTGTATGTATGTACTCTTTTTTATGAGTTTATACATATGCGCCATTATCTGTACACATGTACTTAATATGCAATACGGACAAAAAGTAATGGAAGGTATTGTTTTATATGTTTTAATTACAATGCCCTCAATTTCTTTAAAAACGTACATGATATGATGTTCCACTTCAAAACGAGACCATCTGGGTCATTTTCATTCATCAACGAATATAAGTATCTGAAGGTGTGGGAGGTGTACGTTGAAAATTTTGCTTAAGATTTTAATAAATATTTCTTTTGAGCCCGTTTGAATTTGGATTAACGCAAGAAACTAGAAACTGACTCTGCAAAACATAAAATAGTCATCTTTATTTTACCTTTCTCATTTTTGCCACAGCGCTCAAAACTATGCAACATTTGATGTTTTATGCCGCAAAAACACTTCCTGTTCATACGAACGCGATTTCCTCAATTGCATTTTCCTTTTCCGCCTAACAAAATGATGCATCCGCAACAACTGTACAAGAACATACTTACAATCATGGATGCTCCGGCTTCTGTGGGTGTGATCTCTGCATCATATGTGCTGGTGTCTTTATCAGAGTTGTAAGAAAGATAATTTCTTTTGAAATCAGAATTTTTTTATTCTTTTCTATGATTCCTTTCCAGAAAAAATAATCTATTTACTTAAACTTGTCTTTTAGTTTTCTCAATGGAATTTAGAGAAGAAAAAAATATATCGATTCTTTCAACTCTGGTATCAAGTTTCATTGTAGAATACTCTGATTCGTTATATACGTGTAACTTCACAAATAACATTAAAAACTGTATTTTTCCACTTTTAGACTGGAAAATCTGAAAATTCAACCCTGATAGAGAAATTCTGTTACCGGATACGGAATGCATGTTATGTTTTCGCTTACACTTGTTGCGCTGTGTTGAATATATGGGCATATCCGAAAATAATCTCCTCTTATATGACCCAGGTTTTAAGAACATTTTTTTTTCCATGTTCAATAACCAAATGTAGAGGTCGTTTTATCTGAAAATTTTGTGAAAATCGAGATTTCCGATAATATACGGTAGAGAACATATATCAGAAGTAGAAGATATATTACGGGGCTTCTTTCCAAATATCTTGCATTATGTATCGCTATGGTGTTATCGCCAAAAATCGCTTTTTTTACCCCAAATTTTTCGTTTTTCATTTTTGCTCGGCAGGGGGCGCTTAAATTAAAAAATATCACAAATAAAATAAATTTACTTTCCATCAAGAAATTTGCTAGATTTTTTTCAGAATTTTAGGACCTGTTATGTGGCCGTAATAAGCGAATTAGACATTTTAAGCCATTTTGTCGCCACTTCCCACTTACGATTTTTCTGAATTTTACTCCAGAATATTTGGAAAAGAGCCCCGTAATATATCTACTTCTTCTGAAGTTTGTGCTCTCCCGTATGTTATCGGAAATTTCGATTTTCCCAAAGTTTTTAGATAAAACGAATTCCTGACACCCTCTCGGGTCGAAGTTTTTTGGTTCACCTATCGGGAAATTCATTTTATACGTTTAGGAATATATTCCACCACATTTGGTTAGTGAACATGAAAAAAAAAATGTTCTTAAAACCTGGGTCATATAAGAGGAGATTACTTTCGGATATGCCCATATGTATTTGTGCATAGTTTATGTTCCTTATTATTTGGATATACATATGTACATATCAAATTTAAGCTTAAAATTAAGTAAAAAGCTGTTCTTCCTACGTCATTAAAAAAATTTCCCAATTAACATCAAAATTTTTGTGCAGTGCATACAGAAAATATCATGATCAATTGAACCAATGAGAGAGAAAATCTTACGCTCACTGTTTATCCGCGGCATAAGCGGCGTGGCATGGGCAAATTTGAAAAAGTATCAAAACCTGCAAAAAAAAGTACCAAAATAGTACCAAGTCATGAATAGAAGAAAAACTCAATTATATGTAAATAATGTACAGTAGAGCGCTAATATGTGCGAATTTTCGTTTGCTCCCCGTCCACTTCCTGAAAGTAGTGGTCAAAAAAATAAGATTTAAAAAAAAAATTACGAATCAGCAGTGGAAAAACCCAGCCGGTTTTCGATCAAAGGCCGAAAAATTGACTAAAATAGGCAAGTCGCTTTGACTGCCCGTTACTTCGAAACTATTGATTTTCTCGTAATGTTTCTAAAGATAACTTTTGTAGAAATTGACTAGGTTAATACTATTTTCTTAAGAAGTTATGGTCCAAAAATTAAATTTGTTGCTGTTTCGGTACAAAAACTTAAATTTTTAAGAAAATTTTTTTTTTTCTATAAATTGGTTTGGGCTGCGTGCACGAAATTCGAAATTTTCGATTATCTCTGCTAGAACAGCCCAAAACCGCACTAAAATAAAAATAAATGCTATTTTCGTGTTCAGTGATCCAAATTAGTTAAGAAAATATAACTACTAAAATGGTTTCTTATCAAATTAAAAATTAAGAAGAAAAAAATAAATTTTTTTTAACTTTGAAACTGGCTCCATTCCTTAAAAACTAATAATAATTTTTTATTTAATTTAATCAACATTTAATTTCCTACAACAAAAGAATTCCAGAACAAATATTCCGCATTTTGAAAATTATAAAAAACTAATTTATAGACAAAAAGTCATGAACATTTTCTTAAAAAATTGAAATTTTTGTACCGAAACAGCAAAAAATTTTATTTTTGGACCAAAACTTTATAAGAAAATAATGTTCACCTAGTCATTCTCTACAAAAGTTGGCTTGGAAACATTACGTAAAAATCAATAGTTCCGAAGTATCGGGCAGTGAAAGCGAATTGCCTTTTTTTAGTCAATTTTTCGACCATTGATTGAAAACCGGCTGGGTTTTTTCCACTACCGATTCCTAACTATTTTTTTGACCATTTATTTCAGGAAATGAATGGGGAGCTAAAAAATTCAGAACCTCGCACATATGTACCATTTGATCACTTCTTAGAGTAGTATTTTCATGATAAGTAAATTTTTTAACAATCCCAGAAGTGTAAAAGCTTTGCTTTGCACGACTACATGTTAAATAATGTTGTAATGTTAACTAAGAATATATGCCTTTATTATGTATGTATAAGTAATATCGCATATTAACTAAGCCAAAATATGTATTGCAGCAACATCATTTTTTTATATTTTTATTTTTTTGGTTGCATCTTTTCTTTTTCCCTTGCTCCTGCGGCGATACCAAAGGATATTATGCATTGAAACAAGCAAAAGGAGAAACGTCAAGTCGTTGCGATTTTTGTTTTGTCTTTTAACTTGTTTGGTTTATGCCGCGTTAGTGTTATTTTAAAAAATTGCTGAGGATAAAGTGTTTTATATATCTTATTTACATACTCGAACATTTATTTATCTTTGTTTGTTCTTGGGACTGTATATGTACCATGTGGAAGATATTTTGAGGCATGCTCAAAGGGTATGATTCCTACAGATTAAACTGTATACGCATTTGCCATGTAAAAGTTCCATTTCAAAGAAACTTTGTTTTCACTATTTGTTGATTTAGTTTAATTTGAATGACATTAATTAAGCTTTGAACTGAATATAAGATACTTTTGTATGACTTAAGCGAAAGTTATATACCAATATTCTAGGTCTAAGCCTCAGAATCACTCACCTTGCCTAACTCATTTTAAATTATTGGTGAGGAGCACACCAAGACCATAGCAGTCTTGGCCTTCATCTTGAATATTAAGTCTTGGTCTAGGTTATGATATTGAGTCTTGAACTTAGTCTTGGGCATTAAGACTTGGTCTCGGGTTTGAAAAAATTTCTAAAGATTGTTGAGAATTCAAAATCTCCAAACCTATTTTTACAAAGAAGTTTGGTTTTTAAGTTGCCAAATTTCGCATTGACTTGACATATTTTCCTCATCACTATAAACTAGAGGAGCACTATCTAACTCTGTGATGTTTATTGAAGAATCCTGTAACGTATCCGCTATAGCTCCTCTTGATACTCCACGCTATTTTTGAAAATTGTTCTGATATCCTTAAACATGTAATATCGATTAACTATTGCCTTTGATACATTTCTATAGTGATGAGCAAAATTAGTCTTTTCAGCCTTGGTAATTTATAGCTAATCCACGCAGGTGTTTCACACCCCTTTCGAGGATGCTTTGGAAAAATAAGGTTCCAAAATTTTGAATGCTCAATAATCCTTCGAAATTTTTTCAAGACCAAGACTAAGGCCGAGACCAAGACTCAATATCAAAACCAAAACCAAGACCAAGACTCAATGTGCAAGAACAAGACCAAGACTGCTATGGTCTTGGTCTTGGTTTGCTCATCACTACATTTCTATACTGATTCTTCAAGTTAACCTGCAGCTCATTTTATTATTAGTACTAGTGACTTTTAGCTCTTGCGACGATTTTCCCAATTCTTGGATTTCCTTTTCCAGCGACCTCTTCCAGTTGGGTCTTGGTCTACTACGTCCTCTACTGCCTTGTGAATTCCACTCAAGAGCCTGGCGACAGACTTCGCTGTTCGGTTGCCGGAGTGAATGACCAATCCATCTCCACTTGCGCAGCTTGACCTCGCTTGCTTTAGACCTCTCATATGAACTTTGCTCGTAAGCTAGCGGAGAATCTACGGAAAAAATTCTTATTTTTGCTTACACAGTATGTGCCATCGTTAAATTATTTGTAATTTTTCTTTTATTTCACTTTTTTTACATCCGTTTTCCTTATCTTCACTTCCGTTTTTAAATAAATGTGTGTTTGGCTTGTGCAATATGTATGCGTTTTACTCAAATACATACGCGTATGTCGGAGTGTAAGTGAAATAAATGTATTACAAAAATTGGTTGCACAGATTTTTTGTGTCTTATATCGTACAGACGATGCATCCATACAATGCACGTCAGACGTTGATTTTACTGCCCCAGTGGAAATCAATAGAGTTCATTCATTTACTAGCAAGCAGACTTGGGGGCAGTGTAATACATTTTCAGTTCATTGCGCTTGTCACTATCGCAAAATAAATATTTTGGATAATGAATTTTTGAAATTTTTTAAGGCTAGACACACCTCTCCACACATGTTTTAAATAAAAAATGCTTGCACCCAAAATGTTTTTTCATGAAAATGTGTAAAATGACTCTAGGATGAAACATATATAGCTCTTTTTTCAAAGTAAACGGCATTTTTTTAAACTAGGGCCGTAAAACCCATTTTTTAGCACGGGGCTCTGTACTAAAACCAAAAAAAAAGTTTGACTAAAACGGATACTAATGTATTTTTTGATGCTGAATCCGAATCTGGGCTTGAAATTGTTCAAATAAAGCCGAACATAAAGCGTGATCATTGGGATTGCCAGATATAAATTGAGTTTCGACTTGACATTCGGACTAAAAATCTTTTATACGAGTGTTAGGAAAACCATATATTTCAGTCTTTGTTTTTAACCAAACAACTTTCCAACACGATAACTGCTGAATAAAATTCTGGTACGCTAATATGCAGGTATAAAGTATAAGTAAGCCTCTGATATTTTCAGTTTGAAACACACTTTGTCTTTATTTACAATGGTCGGCTATTAATAAGTCGATCTTAAGCAGGAAATAATGATAACCATCGACTTGGCACATTAAAGTGACGATTTTCATATCGTCGGGAAAAATATGGAATGAAATTTTAAATTTTACATGATTAAAGTGCCTCTGACCCAGTAATAGTGTACTAAGCTTGCAGAGGTGCCGGGTTTGATTCCCTTTTCAGGCATGGCAATATACTTTCCACATTTACTGATTTTACTTTACTCCTAATTTTCTCCTCAATCTCTCCTCAATTTTCTTAAAGTATTATTTTACCTAATACTCAAAACAGCTTTCTGTTTTGCTAGGGCTATTTAATTGCTTTTATTGATTAATGTGCGCATATTCTTCCCTTACTTTTTGAAAGCGCTGGTAGTGTGGCTTATTGGGAATGAGTTTGAATAATTGAACATTCTCTATCCCGTTATAAGGAAATAAATGAGTTGACTTTCATCTCTGTAGATATGTTCATAAGTTAGCTTTGTTAAATTTTCCTCATGGGTACATGGCACTTTGTCTTTTGTCATCTTAAGATTAGTCTTAGGTTACGTGTGCTCCGTTGCTTATGGCGAAAGGATATGCGATAAAATTGAGAAATTACATAACGTGAAATTGCTTGTGTCTGTTTGGAATTTTCCCATATTCCTTGGGCGTGTAAATTTGAAACGCGCATTTACTTGTGTTTGCGCACTTTCAATAAAAGTTTTAATTCCTGTCAGGCACACCATATAATGTAGTCATATAATCCTTTTCTAATTGATACTCCTGCAAGCATTTTCCATGCTCATTATGCAGAAACATAATCCTTCTTGCAATCTGTGTAGTCAGTGCTGCGTCCAAGCTGATAACAACGTGACTTTAATTCGAATCCTGAAATGTAGCCGCTGCCTAAGTCCACTGACAAAGTTAAAACAGAGAACTTAAAGTTAAGCAAAGTTTTAATGGTTCTGTTATTTAAAGATGCCTATCCTTTATCAGTCACACACACACACACACACATAAAGTTTGCAAATGCAATTGATGCAAATTTCAATCAAAGTTAATGCATTCAACATCACAACCTCACACCTTTTCATGCATACGTACGTTTGCCTTAAAACACTCGCACGTGTAGTAATGCAGGCCGTGTTGTTGTCTGACAGCTACGCAGTAGCGTCACTTCGTTAAGGGATAAACATCCCTTTGCTAAGCCAACTTTCCAGTGGCAGTGTAGAATATTATTTTCAGTTCAGATGGGTGGCAGTAATACTTTTGATACCCATCCACACCTTAACACCTTCACTAAAAAAGCAATAGGTTCCCTTTTGTTGTCGCCCATTGTTTCGCCGCCAGTGCTAAGTGCAAACGCATTTACTGACGCTTGCAATTGACAAACGAGCGTCAAGAAAAGCGTATTAATGTTATTAATAATAGTGACAACAATAACAACATCAATAACAAGGACGAAAGCAACAACTACATTAAACATTCAATTACGCGCTAAGTAGCTCCCCTCACATATGAGAATAGCCTTTGTGCCGCAGCTCCATATCCTTAATGCACACTCTATCCGTGTGTGTGTCTTTATGATTCCGTTCGTTTGTGTACGTAAGTATGAGATTATTTTCTCACACCATAAACTGAACTTTTGAGGTCTTTTTGATTTACCAGAGGCTTTAACTTTTCATCCTATTTGCCGTAAATATTATGGCTTTGAAAAATTTAAGATTTAGACGAAAGTTTATGTTTTTACAGTTTTTTAATTAAATTAATTCGTTTGAAGCTCTGGTTTAAAACAAAATTTTCACCAAAGACAGATTTTGCTTGCGAAATTTTACTAAAGGCACACAGTGGTCTAGATATTATTTCTATTTTTTATAAAAAAAAAAATATCAGCTTTTATGTTTTGGGGGTCGCTGTCTCTAAATCTGAAAACAATTTCACGACAAAATTGTGGCTGGGGGATTTTTGAGGTTGCTGATTTTGAATCCGATATCATCTTTTTTATAAACGAAACAGCGAATCCAAAATGGAGGCATGAAATCGAAAAAATCTTAACATATGAATGGGTTTATTTGAAAGTGGAATAAGTCCAATTCCAGAAAAATTGAGTTTATGGTAGTTATAGCTAGGTATATATGTCCTCTATTTATATTGAAAATTACAGACTCGTTAGACCACGATTTCATCATAAATTACTCAAAAGAACTTTTCATGAAAAGCATTTTTACAAAAATGATTTTTTTGAAAGTGGAATAAGTCCATTTTTTCATCTACTGCTACACAGAAGATATTGCTTTTAATTCAATTTAAAAATATTGGCAAGTGCTATTTAACTGGTGTTAAGTGTTTACCACTGTAAATTTACCAAATTTTGTTATGCTGTAAAAATTTTTACAGGTGTAATAGAAAATAGTCCAGTTTTTTTGGTCTGAATGGACTTATTCCACTTTCATTTATAATAAATTTAAAAATTTGTTATACTTTTGTATGACTTATTCCATTTTTACTCACAAAATATTTTGTAAACTAAAGCAAAGGAAAATTAAAACTTAGAAAAATTTTACTTTAAAAACTGTTGTTGTTTTTTTTTCTTTTATTTTTGCCCAAATAGGGCTCTGGAAAATTATTACAACAACAACAACAACAAAAAGTTCTTGTCGGACCTACTTTCGGAGATATAGCCATCGGAAGATCGAGATATATCTTTTATAAAAACTATTATAAGTTGGGAACCCCTGAAAGGATTTCAATAATGTTAGTGTCATACGAAAGATATATTAATTTGCTATAAAATCAACCTGAAAAAATTTTTAATGCGAGTGGGGGTTTCAGAGATATTGCAAATTTCACGAAAATTTTGATAATTTTTTTTTTTTAAAGCACTATTTTTCCAAAATCTGTATCATTAACGCATAGTTTAATTAACATAAAATGAAAGCTCAATTTATTTCTTTTCATTCAACATGTAATTTGTACCTGATTTCTTGCATTACAAATTTTTTTTTATAGGAAAACAAAAAAGTAAGTTATTGAAAAGCATCGAAAAGTCTACAGGAATCGGAATTGATCGAAAACTATGCAAAAACATCGTTATTGTTGTTATTGTTATTTTTATACCCTACACCCAGGGTATATTCACTTTGTCCTTCCGTTTGTAACGCAGAGAAGGAGGCGTGGCAGGTATAGAAAAGTATATATATTCTTGATCAGCGTCACCTCCTGAGTCGATATAGCCATGTCCGTCTGTCTGGCTGGCTGGCTGGGTGGCTGGCTGGCTGGCTGGCTGGCTGGGTGGCTGGCTGTGTGTTGAAATACACTTTTTGGGAAAACTGAGCAAGATAATTCAATGAAATTTGGTACACTGCCTCCGTCGTCAAAGTTAGCTCGGGGGATTGAAAATGAGCAAAATCGGTCAACAGACACGCCTACCGCCCATACAAAAATTATATTCAAAATGCAATTTTAGGAGTATTTTTCACGACAATGCAACCACAATACATATAAGTACTACGAATTGTAAGCGCAAGCTCTGATAAAAATTTGAGCGAATTTGGACAAGAGGGCGTGGCACCTCCCATATAAGCAAAAGCTTCAAAACGCTATACTGAAAGCGTTTTTTGAGATATTCGAACCAAATTTGACTCAGACACTAAAAATTATAAATGAAAGCTCTCAGCAAAAATTGGGTGAAATCAGACAAGGGGGCGTGGCACCTCCCATATAAGCAAAAGATTCAAAATGCTATACTGAAAGAGTTTTTTGAGATAATCCAACTAAATTTCACTCTGACACTAAAAACTATAAATGCAAGCTCTGAACAAAAACTGGGTGTACTCGGACAAGAGGGCGTGGCACTTCCCATATAAGCAAACTTTTCAAAATACTGCAGTGTAGGGTATTTATTTTTTGGCCAGGCCAAAATTTACACCCTTACTAGTTATTGTTGTTGTTGCTGGTATTATTGTTGTTTTTGTAATGTTTTGCAAAATTTCATGAAAATTTCTTTAGTTTACTTTTTTGTTTTCCTATAAAAAAAAGTATGCTAGTGCAAGAAATCAGGTACAAGTTACATGTTAAATGAAAGGAAATAAATTGGGCTTTCATATTATGTTACTAAAACTTTGCGTTAATGATACAGTTTTTGGAAAAATAGTGCTTTAAAAAAAAAAAATTATCAAAATTTCTGGAAATTTGAAATATCTCCATAACCACCACTCGCATTAAAAATTTTTTCAGATTGATTTTATAGCAAATTAATATATCTTTCGTATGACACTAACATTATTGAAATCCTTTCAGGGGTTCCCAACTTTTAATAGTTTTTATAAAAGATATATCTCGATCTTCCGATGGCTATATCTCCGAAAGTAGGTCCGACAAGAACTTTTTGTTGTTGTTTTTGTTGTAATAACTTCCCAGAGCCCTATTTGGGCAAAAATAAAAGAAAAAAAAACAACAACAGTTTTTAAAGTAAAATTTTTCTAAGTTTTAATTTTCCTTTGCTTTAGTTTACAAAATATTTTGTGAGTAAAAATGGAATAAGTCATACAAAAGTATAACAAATTTTTAAATTTATTATAAATGAAAGTGGAATAAGTCCATTCAGACCAAAAAAACTCGACTATTTTCTATTACACCTGTAAAAATTTTTACAGCATAACAAAATTTGGTAAATTTACAGTGGTAAACACTTAACACGAGTAAAATAATGCTTGCCAATATTTTTAAATTGAGTCGTACGCAAGCCCTTCAATATCTCAGTTTATGAAAAAGTGGACTTATTCCACTTTCAAAAAAACCCATTCATATATAAAATTGAATAATTTTTAAACAGTTGATCTTAGGAGTTTTGATATTTTTTTTATTTAATTGATAATATTTTACAATTTACAGAAAAATAACACTTTTATAGTTCTAGCCTTCCATTAGAGGTTTGATAGTTGTTTCAGACACCTTTCTGGAACTGTTTGCCCATCTCCTTTTGAAATCTTCGATATTTTGGGACACCTTTTTTGTGCTCTTTAAGTTTCTTTTCACAAGAGCCCAATATCTCTCCACTGGTCTTAGCTCCGGACAATTTGGAGGATTGGCCTCTCTTGGAACAAGAGCCGTAGTGACATGATGCCAAATCAGGCAAAAAATATGTGGACACATTGTGCTCTCTTATGAAAGGAAGAAGTATTTTTTCAAACATTTTTTGATGTATATTTCGGTATGCCATACCAGGAATTTTTTAGGAAATTTTGTCTGCTCTTGGATTCTAAATTTTTCTTCAACATTTCCTCGAGCATCGGCAACATAAAAATGTTGACCCGGAAGCTGCGTAAAATCTGCCTGTACATACGTTTCGTCGCCCATTATACAACATGAATATTTTTGTATGAAATTCGATTTTAATTTCCGAGCCATACTTTTGGCGTCTAAATTTTTTGCAGCATTTCTGTCTGGAAATTTTTGGACTTTGTATGTTTTCAAACCTGCATTGGCTCTAACTTTTCGCACCAAATAGTCAGAGCACTGGGCTAACGGTGCAGCTTTTCTTTCAATTTTCCTGGCTTTCCCAATATCATGTGGTTTCTTCCCGAATCAGGTTTCCTATCGATGGTCAAATTCTCCTGAAACTGTTTAATAACATTGGAAATAGTTTGACGGCAGACCTTCAATCTTTGGTCAATTTTTTGTAGGACCAATTTGGATTTTTTTGAAAATTTTTAATCAGCCATGTTCTGAAATCCGATTCACTTCGGAAACGGAATGAAAGCAATCTTTAGCAGCTCCGCATTTCGATAACTAACACCAAATCGGATTTATGCTTCGGTTAGTCGAATAGAAACCATTAGCAAATTTTATTTGTTGAAATACAAATCCGAATCCATTTTATTTGTCGCAAAGCAAGGCTCTTGAAGATTGCATTCATTCCGATTCCGAAGTGGATCGGATTTCAGAACATGCCTGAATATTTTTAAGACGTACTTCTCTTTCTTTACTCATTTTGATCAAACTCATAACAAATCATCATGTTTGTGATTGAAAATAATAACTTACATATTTTTCATAGATAACTAGATCAAAGAAATTTTTGAGTTTTGTATCCAAAAAAAAATTATTAGGTAAAACGTGTGTTAAGATTTTTTCAATCTCACTCATTATGATACGTATAGTAAATCAAGAAATAAATAGATGCTACTTATACTATTTCAGATATAAACTATATTGCTTCACCTCAAATCGGCCTTCTGCGCCTGTAGGCCATATGACAAAAACGTTGGGAAATTAGTCTTTTCCAGCTTAAAATAAAAATATTTTCAGCAAAATGATCATAACGTCGGCCAATTATAACAATTTATTTTTTGGAATATGCAGAGTTTGATTAGATTTCAAAGCTGTACGGTTTATTTCATCATCTTGTTTAGCTGGGAAAAATTTTGGACATTCTGAAAAAATGAACTGAAATATCTCGAAAAATTCGATTCGATTTTCGTTAGTTTTCCATTCACCGCAATGATAGTCCTTATTGCTCTTTAAAAGATTTTGAAATTAAGAAACAAAACTGTTTTCTAGATGTTTCAATTTTAACTTTTTGTTTTTAATTTTCAAAAAATTTTCCCTTGCTGTACAAAATCTTGAAATAAACTTTGCAGATTTTGAATACTGCTTAAATTCCGCATATTTCAAAAAAAAAAATTGTTACAACTGACCCAAAGATACCGAAGTAATGAGCATTTTCTGAAAAAGGTTTGTTTAAGTTCTAAAACACGAAAATCTCATAATTATTGTCGTCTTTCCTGCAGTTCAAGATAACTGGTTTTGGGTGCAATAAAATTAGTAAGGGTGTTATCTTGCCTGAAGAATTTTGAAAACTTTCTTTGTGCAGATGTGCCACTCCCTTTTTTTCGAATTCACTTACTTTTTGCCCAGAACTTTCGCTAACTATTCCTAGTATCTTTGCGAAATTTTGTTGCATTACCTCAACTTAATAACAACATCATTTTGAAAACTTTTAGTGTGTAGGAGGTGCCAAGTCCTCATGCCGGAACTAATAAAACTGACCAGAGCTGGTCTGAATTTACACCGTTTTTGCTCAGAGCTTGCAGCTACCATCCTTAGTATTTATGTGTATTTTGGTTGAGCTATCGTAAATAATGCACATAAAATTGAATTTTAAATATTTATGTTGTATGGGTCGTGGGCGTGTCCGTTGACCGATTTAACTCATTTTCAATTCCACGAGCTAGCCTTTGCGACGAATTATATGCTTAGTTTTCCCGTGAAAAATATTACCACGAACAGACAGCCAGGGAGCCAGCCGCACAGAAAACAGACTGACAAAGCTTTATCGACTCAAGAGGTGACGCTGATTGTGAATATATGGCGTATAAAAAGATAATTGCTTAATTATCTTATCTTAACAGCTCCCATCTTCCAATCGGCATTTTTAGATTTAAAATTTTGTATATCTGCAAAACTTTCTTGTTGGAAACATTAAGGTAGGGGAGAAATGTGACGAACTACTTTAATTAACAAGAAGTTTAAATTCAAATTTTAAATCAACAATTTCTTTCATAAATAAACCTCTCGCCTAATATATAAAATAATAATCCTCTATATTCTATTCATCTGCCAAGGAATTATTAACTTCCCGAACATATATTTTGAAAAATGAATCGCAAGCCCATTTTCTTATCTCAACACATGCATGCACAATTTTCCAATTAAATTCATTCATTTACAGTGGTATCAGGCAGAGCAAAAATAACATAAACCTTCCCATACATGGAATTTGCATAAAATGGGTTTTAAAATAATCAATCGCAGCGCAGCAGCGTCAGATTGTCATTGAGTTCATGTCAATTCCTTCGTGATGCCTTCCACACCAAGCTGCTTGGAACGCAAACGAACCGCAAGAGTTTTGCCCAATTTTGTGCGATTTGTTAAACATTTTGTCTAAATTACCTTCGCACATACATATGTGTGCGTGTGTGTGTGCCAAGTAAACGCACACACATGCCAGATAAGCGATCCGACCCAGGAGAATTGCCTCTCTCTGTAAGCAAGCATCACGTCAGCAAGCAAGGATAATGAAGTGTTGAAAAATCATCAAGTTAACTAACACAATAGAGAAAAAAAAATTAAAATAAAGAAAATTCTAAACTGTGCCAAAATTGGCAACCGCAGCTTATAAAAACTCCTGCCTGCTGCGTGTTGCTGCAAGGGAAACTACATTTTCCTTCTCCTTCTTTTTTTACACTCGTATGTGTCCTGCCTTTTCGCACGCTCATTCATTCGTTTAACATAACAATATCCTTCATTATGACACCGTATCCGTTGCTAGAGTCGTTTACGTTACGTTTTACAGTTACGGTTATTCGTAGTTGTGAGCTAGAGGATTGTCGTCCCAGTAGAAAACTCAATTTATAGTCAATTTCAATGTAAGATCAGCCCATTACTCTCTCTCATCCATGTGCATTAAATGTTTTCAAAGATATGATAAATTAATTTTATTTGAATCACGGAAAAAACAAGAAAAAAATATTTTTTTTAAATTTTTGGTTCCTACATTCAGAGGGACCCTTGGGTGGAAAAAAAAATGTTTCCCCTAATATATCATTATCGCGTAGAAAACACGAAAAAAATAATAAAATTTTTTTTTTTTAACTTTTGGTTCCGACTTCCAAGGGGGACCCTTGCGTGTACAAAAATGTCTTCACTAAAATGTTCTCGAATATTTTGGTGTTTTAGTGGTATTTTGTCATCCCACAGTTTTCCAGTGGAGATAGGACTATAGCGCTCTAAGGTATCGATATGTAAAGACTTCTTACTTAAATATAGTCGATTTTACTCCACCAATAGCATGAACCAAAATAATGTATGCATCTTGATTTGCAGTATTTTAGTAATTTGATTTCTCCCATTTCTACCGGTTTCCTTCATTACCAATCAAATTAACATCTTTTGAAAGTCAAGTCAAGATAGGGAAAACGCGTCAGATATGGCACCTTTTTTGTTGTACTGTGTTATTCTTTAACTAATTTAAACAAAAAAAAATGTCTGCATCTTAAATAAAAATTTTGCGTTTTAAAAAAATGCTATCAAGTGCCAAATCATCCGAGACTATGGGTGATATGGCACCATCACATAAGTGATTTGGCACCCTAGGTGACTTGTAAGTTTTTGCTGCAAGAATTGTTGCTTGTTTTAGTATAAGATATACATGTTTCATGTCACCACATGCGCATTGGATCCCAATATCTGGTTTAGTGATTTGTGTATAGTATTCTTCACATCAGATTCATCTTGTAATAAAATATTTTCTTCACTTTTATCAGAAGAAGCGAACTAGTAATCACCTAACGTTTATATGTACTCTGCTTTGGAACCACCAAATGTTGCATTGGTTGTGTTTTCCGCTACAAATATTTCATTTCTTCTGGACCATATTTTCAGGAAACGTTAGAATTCTTGCCGTTTATTTTCTTTTGTTTAAGAGTTCCTAGAAGTCAGTGGTACAGACGAGATTTCACTTAACACCATTTCTGGTTTATGTCACTTGTATTCAAAGTTTACACAGGATTTTGTAAAATATCAGAGAAAACATTAAATTAATTAGGTAAAAATTAAAAAGGAATCATTGGAGGTCTTACATGACTAAAATTCTGCTCTTTATATTTGTATTCCCAAATATTTTGTAACACACAAAGGGGTACATGGCACCAGAACCATATCACCCATAGAATTGGGTGCCATTTCTTCTTTTCGGTATATACCACGAAACGAATAAACATATTGCATTAAATTCTGTTTGTTTTCATATGAGAGGGGTTTTTTTTTAAAAGGGCGTATTTCTATGGCAAACAAATGTTCAGTAATGAGAAAAAACTTTTAGGGGCTGTTTACCGTAACTTATTTTTTCTAATCCCCTTAAAACTTTTATTTTAACATTTTTGTTTTTAATGGAAAAAGTAAAAAACTTGGAAATACGCCCTTTTGAGTTAAAACATTTGGAAATAAGCACTTTTGTCTAGAACTTTTTCTAAATCACTCTTATTTCACTCCTATTTCATCATATAGCAGCTGTCTATAGGCATGATATGAGGAGTGATTTTTCAAAAGGGCTTATAACCAAAACGAGGCAAAATTAATGTCATAATATTGATTGCCTGAAACTTTGTTACAAATCAATAAAATTGGGTTCTATTTTCACAAATAGTTTGCCTGATGGCGTGAAAATAATGCCATTTAGTTAAAAAAATCATATTTATCCAATAACCGATTATAATGCTAATAATGTGTATGACATTACTTTTGCCTCGTTTTGGTTATAAGCCCTTTTGAAAAATTACTCCTCATATGTAAGCACCTATATAGTCTGGGGCATATATGTTCCTTCTGCTACTATACGAAATACGTCTTTTTGTATTAAACTATAAAAACTCCTATGGAATTATATGGAAATAAGCTCTTTTGTTTCGAAATGTGAATTTTGATCACGATTTCCTCTTGGATAATGCATTCTTTGTGATGGATTTTGAACAAGAGGAAGCATTTTAGCATGATTATGACGATAATGGCATTCTTAGGTTTGTTCGAGGTCGGAAATGGAAATACGCCCTTCGCTTATGATATCGAGCCGTAACCGCAACAGTAGCGTATGCGACATTTTTTCGAAATTTTTTTTTGATGCAAACATGTTCGAAAATGTCATTCACAACTATATGCCAAATATTAAAACTGAATTTTGTGTATTATCAAAGATATCGCACTTTCCATTATGTCGTAAGAGCCACATATGTTTTTTTGTTGACCGCAAAAAGAACGTAAGCACCTCAAAAACCAGAGAAGGAGGGGTGGCAGGTATGGAAAAGTATATATATTCCTCGTCAGAACCTTTTTTTAAGTCGGTATATCCATGTCCGTCTGTTTGGATGGATGCTTGTGTGTCCGTGGAAATATAATTCACGGGAAAACTTAGATAATTCGACGAAATTTTTTGAAGAGGGTCGTTGTAAAAGTTAGCTCGAGGGATTGAAAATGAAGCTTGAAGCCACAGTCCTTTTCTTTGAAAATCAGTTTGAATTATGTCGATATCTTTTTTTGTCTTAGAAATATCGTAAGCTGAAATATCAAAAAAAAACGTGGATTTTTCCATTTTTCACCTTTTCAGGTTAGAATAATTCAAAGAAGAAAAAATATATCGATATAATTTAAGCTGGGTTTTGAAGTAAAATAATAGGGCTTCAAGTTGTCTTTTAAGATTTTATGGCTTAAGATTTCCTTGTTATATTATATAACCTCAAAAGAATAAAAAAAAAATGTATTCTACTTTTCACAAAATGGATGGAAAATTAGTCTTTAGGCTAGGATTTCTCTCAAACCATTTTAGATATAGCAATTCTAAAACCAGATTCGGATTCAGCATCAAAATTTACATTGAAAATGGTTTTTCTTGTTTTCGTCCGTTGCTACTTTTCTAAAAAAAACGTGAAAGTTAATTTATTTTTAACAAAAAAATTTCAAAAAAAAGTTGTTAAAAATACAATATCTCGTTAACGCGATCAGTTAAAACATTCAAAAATAATATTTTTGAATCTACAAATAAACAGAAAACTAACTGCACACCCAGGTGTTAGTTAGTTTTTATCAAACTTTTTTGTTTAATGCAGAAACAATGTGAAGACCATTTGGTAACCTAAATTCGACTCGGAAAATCGATTAGCTTGTTGACCGATTAAAAAAAAAAACTTTTTCTGTATATTTGGACCTCTATGAACAACTTTGCAAAAAAAAGACCTGGAGTGGGACTACATCGGAGTAAAACCAAGTTCAAACGATGTGTGTGTGTGATATTTTGTAAGTTTTTAATACCAAATAGTACTGTGAATTAACCATATTAGAGTCAATCTGACCGTTTTTGTGGGTTGGTACAATTTCAACCGCTGAAATTGTTACAAAATTCTTTCTGCGTTTTAAATAAATGTAATAAATGCATTCTTTAAAGGCAAAACCATGTAATTTCAAAAAACGTATGCGCCACATTTTAATTTCAATCTTCACCAAGAGTGACTGCGAAAATGTCGTATGCGCCATAAATGAGTGAGATATACACGAAATCAATTTAAAAACGCGTCAATTATTTATATGAGGTCTAATATAGACTACATTTAACGTTTTAAAAAAGTCCGCCATGCATGTTCGAAAAAAAATGAAAAAAACTCTCTCCTGTAAAATTTTCTTTTTGTCGCATACGCTACTGTTGCGGTTAGGGCTCGATATATTGGTTTGTTTAAGATTTTTTGTTTGATGGAAAAGTGTAACTCGGTTCTGGGGCGTTTCTATGTCAACGATTTTGTAGAAATTTAGTTTCAACATGTCGGGTCAGCTTTCCTTCTATTGAATATAATCCATATGCATCATAAAACATTATTTTCCAATTTTATGACATCCACTTAGTGTTTTTTTCAAGTGTAAAAATGCTTTTCGTTTGACAAAAAGTTAATTGATACAACTGCAAATTTTCGATTTTGCATTCGTAAGTTTAAATAGTGCACAAAGGTATGTAGTCTTAAAAAAATATGCTCAGTATGGTGGAAGTCATAAAATTGGAAAATAATGTTTGACTGCTCATTTTATGGCATGTTACTTTTTTGATGCAAATGGATTACACTCAAAAGAAGGGAAGCTGACCCGACAATTTGAAACCAAATTTCTTCAAAATCCTTGACATGGAAACGCCCCAGTACCGAATTACACTTTTCCATCAAACAAAAAATCTTAAACAAACCAATATAATCATCAGCAAATGGTCACCTTAACAATATTTTTTGATATTAAAGTGCTGAACGCAATCAATAGGCACCAACCGAACCAAAAAAATTGGGTTGCTAACAAAAACAAACCGGAAAAAATGTCGGAAATACACTAAAAAGCCTTATGGAATCTTTGGCCAAGATTTGTGCTAAATGGACAAATGTAACAAAATGAATAACATATTGATATATTTGCTAAAAATATTCCAATCAATCTTAAACATGTAAAAAATCAACCCCTTCTGACTTAACCAAAAATATTGTATTTAACAACAAGTGTATTTTCTTCCAAAATCAAATATTCGAAAAAACCGAGTTTCGTGAGGTTTTGTATCAAAGAAAATGTTTAAGATAAATTTCCACACTCAAATTGATATATAATAGATCAATAAATAGAGAAAAAACTCTGAAAAATTTAAACCATTTGCTTTAGTATTAACGGTTTTAAGGGCATGTTAATAGACCAGTTTCAAACATGAACTCATATTGCTCGCCAGTGTAAATGTAAAGCAAAAGTCAATCGTTCATATACTCAATATTTTTTTAAAAATCCGACACATAAGTTATTATTGCACTTGAAGCTAACGAACTTTTCATCACGAAGTCTCTCGCGCTGCTGATTAAATTGTGCCCATATTTGAATGCTATAAAAGCTGCAAGTATTGAAATTGAAAGAGGTGCCACATCACTTGGGGATGCCACCTCTCCCGGGCTTAACCTAATCAATTCTTTCCAAATATCTTGCGGTATTTTCCGGTAATCGCGACAGGTAGACAAAAATAGCCAGATCCACTCAGGAGATGACGATGGTCAAGATGGCCGCAAATTAAATTGCGAAATTTTATTTTTGTACGCTCGATTTCATTCTTCAAGGTCATTTTACAAAAAGACATCACAAGAATGTCAGTTTTGTTTTATACCTCTCATTCTTCTATTCTCCTGATCGCTGATTTTATCTCTAATAACTACAATTTGAGTATTGCTTTGCCGTAAATTCCAAAAAAATGTGTTTTTAAACTAGGGATGCAACTCTCTTTCTAAACTTTTTATACATTTTGTTCTACCTCTTTCCAATTCTTAGTTATCCAGTATTTCTGTGTCAAGTCATTAACTTAAAATATACTCAGCCGACAATATATTTTCTACCTTGTACCTTTTAAAGTTAACACTTTTGGATTTAAGAACCCACGGTACCTCTTATTTTGAGCTTTAGAGAGAAGCTCAAACAAAAGTTGGTTTCGAACTCAAGAAAGATAGATAGGATTGTTTGTCCTACTGGGGGTTTATAAATAACTTTGCTCGTGTACAATTATGTGTGGATGTGTGTGTATGCTTCCATTGGTACGTTGCACATATCCTGTAAAGTATCCGTTTTCCGCATTAATTAGAGACTGTTGCCTCAACATGTTTTGATGTGAAACGAATAGCGATCCATGTTCGCACTTACGGCGACATCATCCTTAGTTGGAGACAAAAGTAAGCGACAGGCATAGGACACCGTCGTTGTAGTCCATTGTCACTAAATGTGCTCTCAGTTAAAAAATGCTGAAACAACACATTAAAGTAGTTGCTGCTGCTTGTTGAAGTTGTATGGTTTTTTTTTTTTTTTCAGCGATTTAATTTAATGAGTCATTTTGAGGAGATTCTGCTCCAACAATGGCTATTTGTACGAGACAACTCCTGTGTTCGTTTTAGCTGTTTCTGTATATAAAAGTGTTATGGTTAATATCGTTATGTTTATTTAACATATATCTGCGGAATTGAGCTTACTCGTATGAGCAGAAATTGCTGTTTCACAAGCGCCAGCTGTTGTCAACCAAGGAACATTCGTTTGTACAATGGGCATTAAAACTTTTAATGTAAAGTAACTGATATGATACTTAAATCCAACAGTAGTAAAACTAGGTTAATCGAGTCTTTACAGTTTATCATAATTGATATTTAAAAGTACATAAGCAATTGAAAAAAGAGGAGATAATAGATAAAATCATTATATTTCATAAATCTTATCCCTTCAAATATAATGCTCTTGAACACGAACAAATAATTTGTGACGTCCTTAAATAAATTTCATTAAATGAACATTGCACTTAAAAGATTTCCTGCTCTGAACATCATGCAGCACATTATGCGTTCCTATAAAAAAAAAATTATATTAGAAATAGTTTCTTGGTGAAGAAAAATAGAAAAATTTATAAAAAAAGTAGGTCAAACTCTGTATCCTACTCAAGAAAATGAGAAAAAAATGAAAGTGCAACGAAAGCGTCTTAGTTACAATAACAAATAAGGCTTTAAATCGAAATCCAATCATCTTTTCGCATTATAGAAGTATCCATCATCTATTGAATGCAATTTTTTGCAGATTTTTTTTATTGTTTCGTTTCATCTTTTTTTTTCTTGCAGGACCTGAAGGCTGTAATCTCTTCATCTACCATCTGCCACAGGAATTCACTGACACAGATTTGGCATCGACCTTTTTACCATTTGGCAACGTGATCTCTGCCAAAGTCTTCATCGACAAGCAGACGAATCTCTCCAAGTGCTTTGGTTTTGTATCCTTTGACAATCCGGAATCGGCGCAGGTAGCCATTAAAGCAATGAATGGATTTCAAGTGGGCACAAAACGTTTGAAGGTACAGCTTAAGAAGCCAAAGGATGCTTCGAAGCCATACTAGAGCCAGAATCAGCAGCAGCAGTTGCTGATGATGACCAAGAGAAGAAGTCAAACAAAAAAAAAATTATAAAAAGTTATAATGAAGAAGAATACGGATTTGCTGTTCTGAACGAAGCGGCAGCAAAAGCATGATGATGATGATGATGGTGACTTATGATGTTTCATGTGAGGCAAGGCAACTTGAAAATAAATAAGAAAATACATAATATGAATGGCTTCTTATCTTTATGTTGGCAACTTTAATTTTTTTTCTATTTCTCTATCCTTATTATTATTATTATTGTTTAATTTTTATTACGTTATTACATTTATGGCTTTTATGAATTCTGTGTTGAATTGAAATTGTTTAAATTTTGTAGTTGTAAGCATTTGGAAAGCGATATGCTCAATACATATTTGAATTTGTTTACCCTATATATATACTTACATACATATACATATTTAGTATGTAGAAAGCACAAGATTAGTTTAAAAATTAACTTGCAAAAATTTGGATGCTTTCAGTTAATTTTCAATTAAAAAAAAAAAAATATATAAAATTAAGAACAAAAAATTAGTGCCTTCACCGTAAAAGTTTCAGCTCGTTTTGATTTCTTTTTTCTGAGAGCGGTACATGACAAATTTTGTTGATTTTTTTAAAAATAATTAAATGTATTGCAACAAAATTAACTAAATAAATAATTTGTTTTTTTGCTAAACATCGTTATTACGTTTGAAAAAGCATTTTATACACTGAAAATTATATATATATAAAATCAAATGCACAAATCAGAAATACTTTTAGCTGTTGAAAAAATCACAACAACAATAAATATTGCATATATGTATATATGTATATGATCCGTCGTTAAAAGTTGTCTAAATCAATGGGATGCGAGTTGTTTGTAAAAATCATTTTTAATCTTGAAAACTTTAATGAAATCCATGATATTATTTTACTTAACTCTTTAATAATTGTCTTATCTATAACTGTTGAAAGCACTGATTTTCAGTCCGGATAAATGCCCTTTTTTGTGAAATTTTGTGCTTGATACTTAGAATATGTTTTCAAAAATCTCAGAAAACAAATTGATGTTACTTTTATGTACACTTAAAAGTTTAATTTGTGCACATCCGGAAACCTTAACTTTTGATTTTTTATTTCGAAACCCCCAGACTTAAATAAGAGTAAAGTACACAAGGCATTAATTAAAAAACTAATTCTAATCACTTCTAGTTATGGACAGATAGAAATATATGATATTTAAATTGAATGCCCTCATAACTTTTTTATATATGAAATTAAATGCTCAAATATCCAATCTTTTGCAATTTAATTTGCACTATTTGTATTTCATATTATTAAAATATGATTTTTATTAAAAAAAATTCATTTGCGCGCGTAAATGTCAACAGTTGTATGTCTGTTGTACATAATTAATTATCGATTTATAGTTTGGACATTTAAAAAAAAAAAAAAAAAATTTGAATGTTAATTTTTTGCACATTTTAACTACTGCTTTTTTCACTACTAAGACAATGTTATAATTTTCAAAATTTTACTTTTTTAATTTTAAACAATTGAACTTTTGAACAAAACTGAATAATTTTTAATTTTTATTTTCATTACTTTGCTATTGTAAACTATATTATTATTTTGCACATTTTATACGATTTAATTTGTTTAAATTTAGTTTTTAAGCATTGTTACTTTGTTTACTTTAAGTTCAAGCAATTTTTCATTCATACGAAAAACCACGCATTCGAAAACACAAAAAAAAAATGAATTTTTTAATAAAACTTTATCCGAAAAAACTTTATTGTACATGAATTTCTTAAAAAAAAAGCACATTTTCAATAAAAAATTTATTTTACAAATAATGCAAATTACAAATTATATTGTTTGTATGTTTTATGTAAAATTTTTCTACTTTAAAACTTTAGCAATTTTTTTTTGCTACTATTCTATTACTACTTTTTTTTTCAAATAATAAGGCAAATACAAAATATCAAATACAAAATTAAAAAAATGTTTTAAAACAATACACATTCACATTTTTCTACTGCGCTTTTAACAAATATACTTTTAAAAGTTGCAAAAACTAAAAAAAAATTTTAAATAAATTTTTGCTCCTTTTTCAATACCTTTTTCAAATTTTCTTACTTATCTTTGTATGCACTCTTATCTTATCTGCTTATCATGTTTTATTATCGTAGGTATTTATGTAGTATATCTTATAAAATTTATTAGTTTTAGCTTATGTTTGCATTATAAATATGAATTATCTATTGTTTTTCTGTTGCGTGAATTACTACTTTTTCTATATTGAACATATGTATGTATATCGCCAAACTGCAACTGCTACTTTTTCTCTTAAAATATTTAAAATAAAGCTTTGTTTTATGTTTTCATTTACATTATTCGTTTTTAGTTTTATTTTTTGCGCTTTTTTTTCGTTATTAGCAAAAAAATTAGCATCAGTACCTGAATACCTTGTCTGAAATTTGTATAATAAAGCAAATCTTTAGCTAGACTTAAGGTATTGCAAACTTGATTTTGATATTTGCTTAAAATATAAAAGTTTCATCTTTACCACCGCCGCACAGTGTGACTTTTTTCGATGAAAATGGACAAAATCAATATCCCGACGCTACAGATTAGCTAAAAAAATTAGGGTGGTGGCATTCGAAAGGTAATTGCATGTACTTTTTGGGAAAATTGATCCCGAACGTACTTACAAGAGTCCGCATCCCCCACATGTGGGTCATTTTGACCCAAATGTGGGGTGGTCAAAATGACCCACTTGTAAGGGTCTTAGAGAGTTAAAATTTTCTCCAAAAATATTCCTCGTAATATCCTGCATAAGTTTACTGAACACATAATACATCTCAAATGTAAGGATCATATAGTTAAATTCATCGATTTAACACAAGAATGCGCTATTTTTGTATTTTTCATGTACAGTGGATTTAAAAACTCTGGTAACTTTTCAATGAATTGTATACAACTTTTGCATTTTTCCATCGATTTTTTTAAGTGGTATCTTATTTTCTTCACAAATATATAGTCTATGATACAAAAAAAAAAGTTACAAAAAAGTTATTTCTTCTTGTATAAATCTGCAGTTGATTTTGATTTTTTCTTAATTTTTTGAAAAAAAAAAAATGTTTTTTTTAGAAATCAATTTATTTCGCCGAAACTAACAAACCAACCAAAAAGTGATGTAAATATTATTTGTAGGCAATTTAATTACCTTTAATGTTACACATAAAACGTTTGAATACAAACATTGGTTCTTGAGATATTTGTATTTAAATGAAACTATCTTTTTTTTTTTGGTCCGAAAACCGAAAATGACCGATATCTTGAAAACGACACGAAATAAAAAAAAAACTAATGCGATTTTCGGAATCAGCAGCCCATTTTACATATAAAATGAATAATGGCATTCCCTGGGGAAAAATTTTTTACTCATTTATTGCATAATGTAAGAAAAAAAAAAAAAAAAAACCTTGTTTAGGTCGTTCTTTAGGGATGCGGACTCCTGTAAGTACGTTCGGGACCAATTTTCCCAAAAAGTACATGCAATTACCTTTCGAATGCCACCACCCTAATTTTTTTAGCTATTCTGTAGCGTCGGGATATTGATTTTGTCCATTTTCATCGAAAAAGGTCACACTGTGCGCCGCGGCGACATCTGGAATTTCTCGTTGCAAAAATCATTACTTCTGAACCATTTAAGATATTTTAATTCTGTTTTCGGTTATGGATAGAAAATTCTTATAGCTATTACATTAAATTTCATTTAGATTGAATTGCATGGTGAAAAGCAATGTTTTGTTGAAGTTCGATTTTCTGTAAATCACACACATATGTTATTGTTAGGAAAATCCCGGAACGGTCAAATTTTTCAGAAATTGGACGTTATATCAAAAAAAAAAAATACGTGTCAAATAATTTTTAGAGATCTATTTAACGATATGAATTTTGACCCCGTCTTACCACCCGACAGGGGTTGGAGCGGAGGAAAGTTCAACATTTTAAATCGAAACCCCCATTTGTTATTGCAGATTCAGATTATGCGTAAAAAAGTACGAAAATTTTGGCGACAATATTTTTTTTTTATCCTGCCTAGATGGTGCTGTAATCGGCAAAAACAAAATTACAAATACAAAGTTTTGTACCGTAAGCAGGGGTGACTTTGACATCCGGGGGCGACTTTAACCCGCAAGAAAAAAAAGATTAAAATCGTAATATTATCACCCCAAGGACTAGTTATCGATTTGTATTGGGTCAATCAGTATCCTTGAGGTATTGCCTTTTAGCGTCTGTTTTCAATATTTGATTTGAGCGCGAACTTTCGGATATATTGTTGCATTTTCTAATAGTTGTCTTATGCCGTATTTTTTAACATTCAGATAATTACTACTTATTGACTAGAAGGAAAATTGCTGGCGTTAGATGAGTGATATAACTAGAACTATTATTTAATTTACTTCCATAATCCATCGACTTTGGTGGATATATTTGCCTCTAAGTATTTTTAATGCATTTTTATATCAGAGTATGTTAGAAAACAATGTTTTTGGGGTGACTTTGGAGCGGTCGAAAGTCACCCCCAAAAAACTTTGTATTGTAAGGCTGGCTTAAAAGAAACCTAAACTCGGGCTAAATTAACGCCCAAAACACCAGGCATGGTGAATTTTAGTGAAAATAAAAACTAGTCTTCTGCCAAAATGAAATTATATTTTCCTTTATTTCTTTGTAAAACAATTGGCTGCCCAGAAAGGATATTTGCTATTATTTATTTAGCGAAATTTTGCAAAAAATTAAGCCACCGAAGCCCTTTAACAAATGAGGCATTTTTAAAGTTACCTACTAAGAATTTCTTTCGTTTTTTAAATTTTTTCAATCAAGTATTTTTTGTTTTCTAATTTTCAATCGATTTTAAGCTTGTTTTTGTGGATTTTTTAATATTAGTATTGTTATTTGACGTAACTTATGTACCAATAAGTAAAGCACACCGAAGGCTAAAATCGCATTTATCAAAAATTTAAGTTTTTTTTTTAATCTCGTCCTTGATAACATCCCATTACCTAGGCCGATTGCCTCTATGAATATGCCAAAATGTAAAGTGAACTTAAGTTTCCATAACCTGATACCCTGATTTTGGATCGTTAAAGGTATAGCATGTAAAATCAATGAGTGAAATTTTTCGGTTAAAGTCGCCCCACCCTTGAGGTGACTTTAACCCACTTACAAAAATATTATCTTAAAATATTTGTAATTACTTCGTATAAACTATATTACATGACATTAAAGCTAAAGCCCCCACAAAAAATTAAGACTAATAAAACCAATAATTTTATTTAAATTGTTGAAATAATAGGCTCCTAAACTTGGAAATTCTGATTTTTTGTATCAAAGTCACCCCTGCTTACGGTAAAAATAGCGTTATAGAAAAATGCAGTCACCTCAGACATTAAAAAAAAGATATTTATTTTCAGTGTTAGTTGATAGCATAAAAACCGCTTATGGCATATATAAAAAAAAAAATTAACCTTTCTTTCATACGCTGCAAAAAAATTAGAACCTCATCTGAAATAAAGAAAAAAAATAAAAAATTTAAAAACTTGAAAAACCTTTGACTTTGACCAGCTCTAAAAAGCAAACCATTCTTTCAAATTAATTAAAATTTTTTATTCTTGATTATTGAGCATTTGTTTATCGAACTCTATAATAAGATTTTCGAATTTCTACGGCAGAGCACGTCTTGTGCTAATGCCCGGCGCTAACCAGACGCAGAATGGCAACTCTTGGGCAGGCTATGTTCGGCTCCATAACACGGTGCTCTTAAACAGTCGATAGGTTTTTTGGCTATGTGGAGAAAATCTGTGGGGTTTCATTTGTATTAGTTAAGTGGTCTGGAAAATGCAAGCCCCGAAATCGTAGCTGATCATCCTTGCGAAATATCGCAAAAATACATATCCCATACAAAATAAAAACAATTCATAAAAAAAAATGCAACAAACAAATATAAAAATAGTTATATTTAATGTATTTTGCAATGCTGAATCCAAATCTGGCCTTAAAATTGCTATATCTCATACGATTTTTGAGATATCTAAGCATAAACAAGGAAAAAATACAGTTTTTGCTATATTTTGAAGCTAAATAACTATAATATAGAACATTCATACGCAAAATTTGATACATAATCTAAAAGATCCATCCTTTTTCTTTAAAACCGCATTTAAATTACGTCAATAGCTTAATTTTCCTCCGAAATATCGTAGACTAAAATAATGACAAATCACGTTTTTTGCACTATTTTAACTTTTTAGGTTAGGATATCTCCGAGAAAAATAAAGATATCAACATTGTTTGAATTAGGTTTAGAAGATTGATTAAAGTTTTCCATTTCTGCATCAGAATTTACGGATATACATCCTGTTATATAGCTCCAAAATACAGCAATAAAATTTAGCATCGGCTTTTTTCCTTGTTTAGGCTAAGATATCTCAAAAACCGTATAAGATACAGCAATTTTAAGGCCGGATTCGGATTTAGCATTGCAAAATACATCAAAAATAACTGCTTTTATATTTGTTTGTTGCGTTTTTTTTCTGAATTTTTTTTCTATTTTATATGGGATATGCATTTTTGCGATAATTCGCGGGGATAATCAGCTACGATTTCGGGATTTGCATTTGTCAGACCACTAAACTAATACAAATGAAACCTCATTCACAAATTTTCTCCACATAGCCAAAAAACCTATCGACTGTTCAAGAGCACCGTGATAAATGAGATAGCTGGAAAAGCATTATCGAAACTAATGAATTTCGCCTTAAAAACTGGATGCTTCGATATAGATGAAAATCATGAAGCCAGAACACTGCTATTCTCCTAACTGAAGGGAGTTTTGTGGTAACGCTATGGACCTAGTTGGTCTATGTGAGGTTTACGCTTACGCAA
This sequence comes from Calliopum simillimum, assembly GCA_951812925.1. Classification (NCBI taxonomy): domain Eukaryota; kingdom Metazoa; phylum Arthropoda; class Insecta; order Diptera; family Lauxaniidae; genus Calliopum; species Calliopum simillimum. Next base: position 62,997,146 of record OX638369.1, on the reverse strand, counting down.
TTACCGCCACCCTAACCTAACCTAACCTACCACCCCAAAGTTGATTTCTGCAACCCCTTTTGAGAAACGTCGCCAGTGTGGCGTTAAGAAATATCACCCAATAAAATAACACCAAAAAAATTAAATAACGCCCAAAATAAAAACGAAATCACGCCCAAAAATATGAAATAAATATAAGAAATAAATAAAAATATAAAACAAAAAAGAAATATCGCCCAAATTATTCTCATTTGGGCAATAATCATTTTGGAAATAACGCCCACAATTTGGGCTTTATTACGTTATTTTTGAGCGATATTTCCTAACGCCTAAAATTGCACGTACTTTTTGAATGGAACAAAGTAAGGAGAAATAAAAAAGCTATTCATTGAACTGATAAAAAAAGTTCCAAATTTGTGATATTTTTCAAAACTTGATTGCGGTTTTTTAACAGATTTTCGGACTTATTTCGAAAACCATGAGTTTGCTAGTATTTGTTTAGCCAACCTCTTTTATAAGAGTTGATTTTCTACAATTTTGTTTTTGAAAACATTAATCTCATGTGAAAAGTTTGCCTTCTGGAAACCCCGGAAGAAGTTTTTTTTGCTATAAGTAACTACACAGATCGCAGAAAAAACCCCGTTTGTGAGTGTTTTAACTACGTTTCTTTGCTGATTTGGATTTAACAACACTCCAAGCTCATATTTGAAACTCATTCAACAACGCTGGTTGACAAGCGTTGTTAAACCCAAATCAGCAACGAAACGTAGTCAAAACACTCACGAAGCGTTGTTAAACTCAAATCAGCAAAATCAGTTCATTTCAAAATAAATAGACTTTCAGTCAACTTCACAATAATTATGGCCGTGGCTGAGTTGCTAACGTCAGCATCCATCACAAGAAAGGTTCAAGGTTCAAATCTCACCAATATCAAACAGAAAAAATTTTATTTAAAGCATAAAATTAAAAATAAAAAAGTTTTCTTAATTAATTCAAAAAAAATTGTTTTTTCCATTGTATTTTATTTAGCAACGCGCGTTGGTAAATCACTCACAAACGTAGTTGAATCCCATTTAGCAACGCGCGTTGTTAAAACTGCCACCAACGAGCCATGCTCAAAATTTGGGTCGCCACGTTGTTAAAATAACCACGTTTCTGCCACTTTTGACAATGTTGTTTTCTCTGTGTCATTTATGACTACACCCAAAAAATTGCTGCGGTAGTTTTAACAACGTTTTGTTGTGGATTTTACAATTCTCTGTGGATTGCTAATTTTAAAGTTAATATTATCGAATTTACAATTAATTGTTAATTTTACAGCAAATGCAATAATTTCTACCGGAAACTTGTTAAAATTATCGATATAAACTATTTTTTGTTGTGAAATCTACAGCAAATATTTTAATTTTCACAGCTAATTTTTCAAATGTACAACAAAATTGTAATATTAACTGCAAAAGACATGGGTTGAAAAATTAATGTAAATGCTGTTCAACATACAGCATTTTGCTACACTTTTACAACAGATTTTTTTGGGTGTATAATTGAAAAATTTGTCCTCATTAAGGCTTCAATTAAAGCTTTGAAAAAGGATTAAACATTTTTCTTAATCAAAAAGGTAGGTAGATACATACTCGTAATTTTTATCTTCTGAAAAAATTATAATATATTTAAATGAAAAAGCACACATGTTTTTGTGACGCGGTCTGGGAAAGGGACTTTGGTCGGATTTGGGTTATAGGTATTTTGGGAAATAAAAACATATTGCGAAAATTGACTAACTTAGTAAATAACTTAGGTTTCCATTTGTGTGGTCCTACTGGATGAAAGACAAAATTTTAAAATACATTTATTAGTAATTGACAAAATTGAGTTTCAAATTCGGAAAGCTTATAGGGGTTCGGAAAAACTTATTTTACAAGTTATATCAGTCCCCATCACACATGGACATATAACCAAGTTTTATATGTTTGGCTCAAATAAATAATTAAATAATTGGTGTATATTTAATTCGTGTATATATTTGCTCTTTCTTCAGTGTGAAAATGATATCATATTTTAAGCATTTGGTCAATAAGAAACATTTTCAATGTAAGTAAATGCTTGAAAATTAATGTACTTAAATATTTGTGGATCAAGTAAGAGTTAATACTTATTGAATAGGAATATTTGGTGGCACAATCTAGCAATAGATATAGTGAACAGGAAAAAAGCAATATTTTTGTTTAAAATTTTCTTCACACTTAAAATCTTACTGCAATGCAGACTTTTTTTCATACACTGCCTGAAATAATATCCTTACCAATTCTTCTAAGCATAAAATAACCCCTTACGAAAATAACTTTATTCTCATTTTTCGAAAACTTCTCTAACTAAAAATTTAATTGCAGTTTTGCCTTCTTAATTGACTTCACTTCTATTTAAAGTTGTTGCAAGATGACCTAAGAATAAACTTAAATCTGTAGAACAAGTGCTGACAGCCTAAACAAAGCCGACAATAACAAGGATAATGAAAAAGGATGACAATCCCTATGAAATAAACCTACAAAAAAAGGAAAACAGAAAAATATCACAAAATAAAATTCATTGACTCTCAAACAATGCAGCTGACAACAATAACAACAACAACAATAAAGAAAAAAAAAACAAAGTCAAGTCAACAACTACACTTGATTAAACTGCAAAGGATAATACAGCAGAGTGGGGTACAAAAAAGGATAATAGACAAATGGAAAACAAATAAAAATGCAATGAAAAAAAATCAAGTTTATAAATTAACATTGAATTCTTTTCATTCCTCTCTGGCAGGCTGAGTGCAATTTATTGCATTTTGTATTTTGATGTCCTGCAAAAAGGACGAGAGAGCAACAATTTTAGTTTTTATTTTTTTTTTTGTAAAACAACAAAAAGATTAAAATGCAAAGTGCAGAAAATGTCAAAAGACAAAGAGTAATGCAGTGTAGAAAACGAAGATGGAAACGTAGGGACAGTGTTGGCGAATAAAAGTAACAATCAAATACAAAAGCGAAGAAAGAGACAAAATTCAAAATAAAAAATTAACTGAATGAAAAGTTGGACGAGGATATCAAGGATGCTGAATGAAGTTACAAAATATTTTCATTGTCAAAGTGGAAGCTCATCACACTAAGGGAGGATTCAAGTTGCCAGGGAAATATATTTATTCAAGCGTCTTCCTGACTCTGTCTCTGTCAGTGCTTAAAGTTTTTATTTTTTTTTTTTTTGCGTTTTGCTGCCTTAATCAAGGATATTTTTTATACAGTTAAACAATCTTTATAAAAAAGCAACGATATTGAATTCATTTACAGTAGACATGAAACATTTATATGAAATAGTTTTCTTCCAAAATGTAAAGAGAAAAATTCAGTTATGAAATTGGTCCAATTTAAATTGATAATCATATTTTGATATGAAAGTGAATTTTTTTCACCGGAATTGTCTTTATTAAAGTATAATGAATAATGTGTAAAAAGTCCATTGAAGTCCATTGTGCGCATAAAAAGTTATTAAGGCTCAAAGGTCGCTAAAATCAGTTTTTTGCATATATCTCGCTAACGCAAACATTTACAGAAAAATTTTTCTCCACAATTTTGTAACACAGGAAATTTCCTATGTAAAGATGTAAAAAATGTTTTTGTGTTGCTTATAGTTTAGGAGATAACTCAATTTAAAAAGTTGTGCACACTTTTTATATGTAAATGCTACGTATAAGTTCATATTAAATTATCTTACTTTTTAAATTGCAAATACTCTTTAACGAGGAGTCGTACAAAAAAAATTAAAAAAACTTTCAAAAGATAAATGGATTCTGTATACACCGTATTAAATTTTTTTTGGAGCCGCTCATGGTCTAAAAGATATTCTTCACATGTACACATTGAAATAACCGTTTAGAAGACAATCAAAAAAAACTTAAAATGGCAAAAAAACTGGTTTTTATTGAACAACTTCTAAACGGTTACTTTAATGTGCACACATATGGCTTAGTTTTTGTAGACCTTGTAATGCTCTACAAAACTGATGCAGGTGCTTTTTATCGTATGACTTACCGTTTCAGAGATATCCTTCAAAAACCAGTATTTTCGAAACCTTAACGGTTTTTCTTTTCTTTTAGACCGTGAGCAGCTCCAAAAAAATTTAATACGGTGTTTACAAAATGCAATTATTCTTTGAACGGTTTTTTAATTTTTTTTGTACGACTCCTCGTTAAAGAGTATTCGCAATTTTAAAAGTAAGATATTTTAATATGAACTTGTACGTAGCATTCACATATAAAAACTGTTCACAACTTTTTAAATTGAGTTATCACCTAAACTATAAGCTACACAAAAACATTTTTTACATTTTTACATAGGAAATTTCCTGTGTTACAAAATTGTGGAGAAAAATTTTTCTGTAAATGTTTGCGTTAGCGAGATATATGCAAAAAACTGATTTTAGCGACCTTTGAGCATGAAAAACTTTTTATGCGCACAATGGACTTCAATGGACTTTTTACACATTATTCATTATGCTTTAATAAAGACAATTCCGGTGAAAAAAATTCACTTGGAATTATTTCGCACAGCAGCTCTTTTTTCATATTATTTTCCTGGGCTATTTGACTTAAACATAAGAAAAATTTGAAAAATTACAACTCGATCAATCTAGATGATTCAAAAAAATCCCGGAATTGTCTTGGATTTAAGATGGATGCATATTGAATTGCGTAATTTATTTGATTTTACTCTACAACACATCATCTACAACACATCTACACAAATCATAGCCCATAGTTTTTTTACCATATAGGATAGATCATATACATATTATGGACCATGGACCATGTATCGTCACGTCAACTACAACCATGTAACTCCGAAATAATCATTTTTGATATAAGTGGCCTTAAATATTCTCCATTGCTAAGTGCACAATTCTGTCTAACCATAGTTCCCTAAAGTGTGAACATTGCAAAGTTATAAGAAAAAAAAACAAAACAAGAAAAGTCGAAACCAGCGTAAATTTAAATTTTTAAAAATCTTAAAATTTAATTATTTCAAAACTAGAAAATTGGAGTTACCTACACGTGACGATATACCATATACTTTAGGGGACATACCATAAGCTATAAATTATGGACCACTGGCTATAAAGAACAGAAGATAGACCATATTTTTGGACCATTCGACCATTAACCAACCCATGTCGCTCTTGCCTACGGCAGTGGTTAAACTGCTCATACGTAATTCGTCGATCATAGCGCGAGCATTATTGGATCCATGCTGTGAAGTCAGCAAGATATCAGCGGCATTCGTCAAAAGTTTGCAGATACCAATTACAAAAAATGGTGACAATACTGTATGTGAAGTGATGATAACGTCATGTCACGATCCTACGGTGCGTCTTAGTTTGCAAGCGCTTGTGGGACATTACTTCAATTTCAAGACGCCAACGAAACATGCAAATGCAGTTTTAAAGGAGAAGTTCTTCAATTTGATGTTGGCTGACCCGAACTTTTTTACCTCGTCAGCTGTGGCTGTCATCCTTGGGGCTGACATCTATCACAAAATAGTGCGATCGGAGATGATATCCAATCCGGGCTTACCTATAGCTCAAAATTCTCTTTTTGGTTGGGTCCTTTCTGGCCTGTGTGTCCTTTAAGACACTTTCAAATTATTAAAAGGGGTCCCTTATGGCCCGTGTGTATTGGCCCTATGCTCCTCCTAGGAGTTAAAGGAGAATACATACATATGGCCCGTGTGTCCTTGACACTTACATTTTCATGCATAGATGATTTTTGAATTGAATTGAATTGAATTTTGCTAAATCTATATCTATACTATTTATTTATTTATTTATTTATTATAATGATAGTTAAAATTATAAAAATTTAAACTAACAAAAGAAGTTTTATAGCACTGACTTCTCAGGTCTTCGGCTATATAAAATTGCTTATATGAAAACCCTATGTAACGATTTGGTGCAAAATATACCGAACCGATTTTAATAATTTTTTTTTTAAAACGTTCTACGTGTAAAAAGGAACGGGAATGTATACTTATTTTTTTGGTTTTTATAATATAAACCTTTTTTTTTTTTAGTATGAAGTTGTTGAAAAAAAAAATTCAACGCTTGCATAAAAATGATCGTTTGCATTTCAGTCGCTATAGCTTGCTGCGCCATGAGTTATGTGCTGTTGTTGTCTTTTACCTCTCTTTCATTTATTGTTTTTTTTTTATTCTTGATGTTGTGTTGTTGATGAGAGCAAAAATGAGAGTGATTTCGTCAGTGATGCCAACTCATATATTCAATATTTTTGGACTTTTAACGATGTTTTACATGTTTTTCAATATTTTTCAATTCTTTTTGACTTTTTTCGATATTTCGGATGTTTTTCGAAACACTTGGACTTTGACCGATTTCTTCGATGTACATATTTTACTATTTTTCGAAACTTTTGATTTTGTTTCGATATATTGGATGTTTTGTTTTTAGACTTTCACCGATTTCTTCAATGTGTTTCAATATTTTTCAAAACTTTTGGGCTTTTACCGATATATAGGATGTTTTTCGATTTCTTTTTTGTAATTTTACCGATATTTTGGATGTTTTTCAATAAACTTAGACTTTTGCCGATTTCTTCTGTGTTTCAATATTTTTCAAAACTTTCGAACTTTTACCGATATATAGGATGTTTTTCGACATTTTTGGAATTTTTTGTGTTTTGGGTGTTTTTCTATAAACTTGGACTTTACCAATTTCTTAGTTGTGTTTCAATATTTTCCGAAACTTTTGGACCCTTTTCGATACATTGAATATTTTTCGATATATGTATTTGAACTTTTACCGATTTCTTCAATGTTTTCCAATAATTTTGGGCTTTTACCGATATGTAGGATGTTCTTCGACATTTTTGGACCTTTACCGATATTTTAAATGTTTTTCAATATTATTCGAAACTTTTGGACTTTTACCTATATTTTGGATGTTTTCGTTATATTTGGACCTTTACCTATACTTTAGATGTTCTTCTATACATTAAGAATTTTGCCGATATTTTAAATGTTTTTCGATACATTTGGGCTTTTACCGATTTCTTCGGTGTATTTCGATACTTTTGGACATTTACCGATATTTTGGACATTTTTCCATAAACCTGGACTCTTACCGATTTCTTCAATGTATATTTTAATATTTTGCCATACTTTTGGAATTTTGCCGATAAAATAAATATATCGGAGCATCTGTTTGTGGCACATTGTTTTAAAAAATAAAAAAGTTTTCGTAATTAGCTTTTTAGTGCCTGGCTTTTTATGAAAACCCGTGCAACGCCGGGTAAAACAGCTAGTTATAATATAATATCCAAAGATAATGAATTTTTTTAAAAAAAATTCCGAAAACGCTCGTTAAAGGTACTTTGAATATCAAATTATCACGTAACTTTATCTCTTTACATATTATTATTTATTAAAAAAAAAAAAAATTTATTTTTACATAAATATTCCAGCTATTCTTATTGCAGTAGATATGTATATACTGCAAGGAGGCCGGCAATGTTTATGCCAAAAGATTTTCCCTTTTTAAATTTACAATAGTTTTAAAAGCACTGAAAATTCATATCTAATGATATGAATTTCTGCCTTTGCGAAACGTATGGGTACCAACCCATGAAATTTAAATATAAGTAAAATTTAGGCGTTATCTTCTCTAGTGGATTAGCCATTTTATCTTATAAGATTTCAATTTCCTTTTTTTCGATCTTATTATTCTGGATTCTAGCAGCACGTAAGAAACTTGACTCAGCAATAAAAAAAATATTCTTGAAATTTACTTGGCAATTTGTCTTTCTTTTTATTTCATTTGTGTATATTTGATACCTTGGAGCCTTCGCTCACCATATTCAGAATCTCCGATTCAACAATCATCCTCAATAATCTTTACGATCGTAATTGGACCATTACTTTCTAAATAAACGTCTATCGAAGAGCTGTTATCTCAAGTTCATACAAATAAAATTTGGTCTATTGATGTAGTTGAGATATCGTTTGAATAACGCTTTTCACTGTAACTGTGGTATAGCTTTAAATGTGCCCACAATAGCAATTTTTACACCTTAAGCAAGGGTTTTTTAAAAACTAGAGTCAGTTCAAATGAAAAGATGATACCATAATGATAGATGATGCATATTGACTTTACTGAATCAATTATTTACTCAAAAAATTTAGGTCCTGGAAATACTTAATTTTGTAGGATAAAGGTCACCTAATACTAAAACCAAGAGCATTTTCTGATCTTATACTCTCATAATTTTCCAGAGCCAATTCCGTCAAATTTTGCGAATTTTGTAAACTTGCTGTTTTTTCAGTGGCCCTATCCTTCCTCTACAAACACCTTAAAACTAATACGCGGTATCTCTTACCTGGAATTGGCGAGATTTTTTCTAAAATTACTCATTCTTGGGTATTTTTCTACTCAATAGCCGTTAATGGGTTAATACAAATAAAAAAACAAATTATTAAAAATTAAAACCCACAATTTAACAAGGGCCTGTTTGTCTGCTCATGGAAGGGGAAACTAAAAAATATTGATATGAATTTTAGTCCGATTATACATGGAAAATGCCAAAATATATTAAGATTATATCGACGCCTGATACGAAAAGTAGGATGATTCATTTCTCCTATGAAAAGTAGGATGTTTTATATTCTTGGACGAAAAGTAGAACGTTTCAAACTTTTTTACGAAAAGTAGGAAGTTTCATAATTTGTTACGAAAAGTACGTTGTGTTAAACTTTTAGACGAAATATAGGATGTTTCATATTGAACGACAAAAAAAAGGTGGATCATATCACAAGCGCATATAAAACTTTGTTAACTTATTTTATGTATTTAAATGAACCTTAACCTTCCCTGTGAGCTTCTTTTAGTTTATGCATGACCTAAAACGCTTGTGTCATTGACAAATCTGCTTAAATATTTATTGTTTTGATGCTTGAACTAAACATACAGCAGCGGAGATGGCTAAAATAAAACATGGTTTAGCCTAAACAAAACTACAGCAAACTAACAATCACATAACAGATGAATATGATTAAATTCAGGATGTTTTCAAAACTGATTATCCGTAAAGTAAACCCCTATTTTTATCCTTGGATACTTGAGAATTTCTTGCACAACGTGTTGCGCTTTTAAAAAGTTGTTTGAAGTTGTGTTTATTGCAAACCGTCTAAAAGAGCCAAAAATAAGTGTTAAACGTGAAAACGTATATTCTATGAAGAGGCGTGGCACCGCCTATCTAAAACATTATGGTCATGTTATCGTTGCTAAGTGGTAACCCTATCTCCATACCAAATTTCATAAAAATCAATGCGGTGGTTTAGCCTTGAGAGGGTTTTTTCTATTTAGGGGCGTGGTACCGCCCACTTTAAAAAAAAAAAATCCTATGCACTGCTACTCTTCACAGCCTTTCCAGCAAAAAAATTCAAGTGAATATGTTGAAATTAAGGCATAGAAAGGGACTGAACCGATTTCGTTTACCTCTTTATATATATGTAGATATGTAATGTTTTCTCATCGTTCTTTCGCTTAATAACTTATGCCAGATATTAATATTTCATTTACATTAAGAAATTGATGTACGAGTAACAAAACAAGAAACACCCTAGTTTTTCCCAAAATACGCTGCAAGAATCAACGTCAACCTAGCTTCCGTGCAAGGCATCGAAACGTCCTAGTTTTCGTCCAAAATGTTCAGACATCCTATTTTTCGACATAAAAACTTTAACGTCCTACTTTTATACACAAAACTTCGAAGAAACCTAGTTTTCGTCATATATAATGAAACATCCTACTTTTCGTCCAAGAATTTTTGCAAACCTACTTTTCGTAGGAGAAATGAATCATCCTACTTTTCGTATCAGGCAGCGATATGCTCCATCAAGGAGTTTCCCGAGAATACATACAATATATTAAATCTGTTAATATTAATTGAAAGAAAATGTGGTAAAGTGATAGTAAAGCTCGAAGTAGTGGATTAAGTAGCTAACATGTAAAAGTAACCCGTTGGTTACCCGCTTGATATCACATCATTGATATCCTTTAATATGCATATAAATGTGAATGTTTTAATTATCTACATACTCGTACATACTTACTTTACTTTGAATGAATTCATTTTCGTTCGTTTGTGTTTTAAAAATGCGCTTAATGCGACTTGGTACAATTTAATCAATTTATTAATGGATAAGAAACCTCTTTCATTTAAAAAATATTTTCCACCCATTGATAATTCGCCTTATAAATTTCTAATAAAATTTCATTATATTTTACGCAAAGGAAAATGTCTGTTTTTACTCTTTCAGTTTCTGAATTTAAAGTAAAAAAATAAATATTGCTAGAGGTGAGATGACTTCTTGCAAATGTTATTCTAATGAAATATGCTTTAATGAACAGATACATTAGACGTATAATTCACCACCGCCCATACAAAACAAAAATCATTAGAAACGCCGTGTTTCGACCATTATTTGCGAGAATGCATCCAAAATACACACTAATACTATAAATAGTAATGACAAGTTCCGAACAAAATTTTCGTGAACTCGGACAAAAGAGTGTTGCACCTCCCATAGAAGCAAATTTTTGAAAATACCATACTGCACGTGTTATTTAAGTTAATTCAACCAGAAATAGGCGAAGCGAGCTCAGAGCAAGAAGTAGGTGAATTCGGACAAAAGCGTGGCACCTCCCGTATAAGCATAATTTTGAAAATGCCGTAGTGTAAGCGTTATTTTAGCTATCGAAACCAAAACACTAGAAATACTTAGTCGAAGAAAGCTCAGAGCAACAACAAGGTGGATTCGGACAACAGGTCGTGGCACATACCTTACAATTAAGTTTTTAAACTTCTACGGTGTAAAGTATTTCAATTTAGGCCAGGCCTAACATAGCACCCTTACTAAATACAATCAAAATTAAACAGAATTTACGATCCCCAAGAGATAAGTTTAAGCAATACACATCATAATACTATCATATAAAAGACAACGTCTGTCAGTCTGAGTCTCCATAACTCGAGAACCATTTGCATGGTTTTTGTTTCTTTCATTTTCCAAGGCGAGGTTTAAGGATACATTTTATTTTGAAATACCCTAGGCTTCGTACGAGTTCTTGAAAAATCCCAAAACTCGATGATCAGCCATCCGATTTGAGTTATTTTTTGCTTTCAAAGACATGTCTCAGGGGAGATTCTAGGACAGACTCTAATTTAAAATTCTCTTGACCAGGGTTTGATTTTGCTGAACTATTTTTTAGCCTATTGATTTGCTGTGCTGCGACTGTAGAAAAAATACGCAGCACAGCACTACAGTCGAAGCACAAATTTAAAATTGAACTGTCTGCTGTGCTGTTTTTTCAACTCATAAGCAGTAGAAAAGCCGAAGCTCTTTTACGAAATCCGATCGCTTGCTGCTACAGCTGAAGTCGATTAATTCAAAATCTTTGCTTCGCTGCCGCTATGCTTTTCGAAAGAGAACGAAGCAATAGCAAAAGGAAACAAAAACATTCAGGTTGCCATCGTGTTTTTTTTTATGAAAATTACCTTAAACCATACATTTAAAAAAAAAAAATTGATTTTATCATTAAGCCGCTTAGATAAACTTTTAAAAAATCTAACATATTTTTTAGGGTTGCCACCTGGTTTTTTTAATAAAATCAAAATTTTTTTCAACAAAATGCTTAAAATCATATTTTCTCTCTATAAATTGACATCTTGGATCCAAAAACGACAAAACAAAAATTTAGGGTTGCCATATTAGGGTTGCCAGACGTTTTTTTGTAAAATTGCATTTCTTTGTCAACTTTCGTTACTGAATGTTATAGAATCGACCCAAAAACCCATAGTAAATTTTTTGGGGTTGCTACCTGGTTTTTTTAATAAAATCAAAATTTTCTTTCAATAAATTGCTCAAATCATCATTGTTTCACTATAAATTGACATCTTGGGTCCAAAAACAACGAAAAAAAAATTTAGGGTTGCCATATTAGGGTTTCCAGACTTTTTTCGCAAAAATGCATTTCTTAGTCAACTTGCTTTACTGAAAAGTTATAGAATCGACCCAAAACCCGCAGCAATTTTATTGGGTTTGCCACCTGGATTTTTTAATAAAATCAAATTTTTCTTTCAATAAATTGTTTTTGGACCCAAGATATCAATTTATAGAGAGAAAATGATGATTTTAAGCAATTTATTGAAAAAAATTTAAATTTTATTAAAAAACCAGGTGGCAACCCCAAAAAATTAACTATGGGTTTTTGGGTCGATTCTATAACATTCAATAAAGAAAGTTGACAAAGAAATTGCAATTTTGCAAAAAAGCTTCTGGCAACCCCAATATGGCAACCCTAAATTTTTGTTTCGTTGTCTTTGGGCCCAAAATGTCAATTTATAGAGAAAAAATGATGATTTGAGCAATTTATTGAAAGAAAATTTTGATTTTATTAAAAAAACCAGGTGGCAACCTTAAAAAAATATGTTGGATTTTTTAAAAGTTTATCTAAGCGGCTTAAGGCTAAAATTTAATTTTTTTTTCTGAGATGTATGGTTTAAGCAAATTTAAAAAAAAAAACATGTGGCAATCCTGAAAATTGTTTCTGCTGTGTACAGCCGAAGTTCAAACAGCCGAGTTAAATAAAAAGCAAAAGCACAATTGCAGTTACGCTTCGCTTCGTGTTTGTGCTTGCTTAGTTGAAACTTTGCTATTTTCAATAACAAAAGCAATAGCAGAGCACAAAAACAAAAATGTGCTTGCTTGAATTGCTTTGACTTCGTTCGTTGAAAAAAATCACAGCAAGCAGTAAGCCCAAAATGTAAAACGCAATAACTGACCCAGCACAGTTCAGCAAATTTTCGTTGCTATAGCTATTTTATAGTCAGCAGATCAAACCCTACTCTCGACATCACCTGGAATATTAAAAAATTTTGACACCGATACAGTTATCATCCGCTGGAACCAATTTACTTATATGAAAAGAAAAACAAAACAGAAACCAGTGACGGCTTTAAGACTTTTTTGAAATGTTGGTACTCGTCCTAAATTCAATGGACGAGGTCGAAGGTACCTTAGGGCTCGAGCCGTAACCGCCAAAAAGACTTAACCAACACGATTTCAGATTTCCGTTTTTTGATAAAAATCGATATCTCGCATCTATACGCATATTCCCCGCAAATTTCATAATTGTAAAAAGCAAAATTACGAAGTTATAGCGAAAGCAATTTGGACTTCTGCACTACAATGTATGCGAAGAAAATTCAAAAAAAGCTTTTACTGTAAAATTTGTTTTTAGTCGGTTGAGTCTTTTTGGCGGTTAAGGCTCGACTCCGTTGTATACTTTTCAGTACTAGTAACAAAAGCTTTGAAAGTACATTCTGCAAAGCAGTTCTTTTCGAAAGTACAATTGTACTGAAAACCCCATCACTGAAACTTGCGTGCGTAAAAAAGACATTTCAACTTCATTGATGGCATTCTCATCTCTACATTTGTCTTGTTGTCTCTTCAATGGCATCGTATTGAAATTAATTCTAATTAATTTTACAGTGCTGACCCTCATTAGCGTTTTCTTTTTCATTTAACTTTGTTTTGCTTTCACTTGTTTCGTTTTGTGCTTTGGTGTTACTTTCGTCTAAGTCCTCCCTTTCCCCTGTTCTTTTGGTACGTGTGAAAATCTATTTTACGCCCATTTTACACTCGATTGTGAAAATACCCGTTGCGTATAAAATAATTTCTTCAATTTGGTTTTTGTTTTTACTAATATCCTTTTATCCTTTTTACTCTCTTCCCTCTGACTCCCTGGTACTTGCTCTATCTATGTATTTATTTCTTGTTGCCATTAAACGTCTCTTGTGGTTTTAATTTGATGTTTCATGTTGATCTTTTGGGGTTTCTTAAATGAAGATTGATTAATTTGGGTGGCTGCTGTGTTTGGAATTTAATATTTTGTCCTTAAAATGTAAAAGAAACTTTTGAGAATTTTAATTTATTCAAAAATCTTATTTGTAATAATTTTATTTGCATTTTTTATTACAACAATGAACTCGGCATCAAGATATTGCAAAGCAGGGTTAATGTTGTTGAAATAACGCCTAAATTCAATTGAAAAAAATTGTGTAAGAAATTTGCATTTGGAGAAAAGTACACAAAATGAGTGAACGATTGTTGTTGAGTAAGTGGGTTTCACTTCGCAAATATTTTTCAATGTAGAATCAGAAGAAGTCAGAATTAACCCAGCTGGTTAGGTAATTTAGATATTTGAGTTTTAGAGCTCTAAAACAAAACTGAGACATTTTTCTGTATCAAAACAAATAAAAGTCAATTCAAATGCCTTTCATATCATTTTCAATTCCTTTCGTAAAACAGACATTTCCGGATTCTTCTTGCTAAGTTTTTAAAATTTTTAATTTTTAAGATTTTAGATAACACTAAATAGTTTACAGCCAAAATTGACTTTGATTTTCAATACTCATTTTATATGTAAAATCGGATGCTGATTCCGAGAATCACATTATTTGAGATAAGTTTCAACCACGTTCGTGAGTGGTTTAGCAACGCACCATACAAATATGATCTTGGAGCGTTGTTAAATCCAAATGAACCATATTTTTTTGGTCCATAAACCGAAAATGACAGATATCTCGAAACTACGTAAAAAATAATAAAATAATAATGCGATATTCGGAATGAGCAGCAGAAAATTAATACTTAGTGATACCCAAAGTTTAGAAATTTTTTAATTATTTGTAAGCAAGTGTAATTATCATTTTGCATTTATTACATGTAAATATATTATAGCAAAATGTTATAAAATATTTCTTTCTTTTCTTTTTGCAGCTTAAACTATCGTGCAGACTGATTGTTTTTGAAACAGCTTGAAGCTATTGTGTAAATACTATGTAAGTACATTATGTAGATAGTTAAATAAATTACATTTTGTCAGCTGTTTATGCAATTTAATGGTTTCGGGTATGCTTCTTCTTAATCTTTTATCCATTTTGATATATCCTTTTCCAGTTCAGAGCAATCCAGTTTCTTTGGGCAAGTCGATTTCCAAAAAATTAAAATTGTCATTTGGTAGTTTTACCTGGAAAGTTTTGCGGGATTTTTGCAAATGAGTTATTTTACAGATTTCGATGCGCTCTTTCAGAATTTCAACTACGCTCGCGCCGCCATATTGGAAAAATGGCGTCTAAAATCAATTTTTTTACAAATATCTCTTTAACGGTTACATTTGGAGAAAAATATTGCGGCACAATATTGTAGCTTATAAAATTTTCTATAAAAATTACCCCTTAATTGTTTCCGTTTGACTTATAACTCAGGAGATATCCTAATTCAAAATTTGGAAAAAATTAGTAAATTGTGCATGCCGCTTATGAGTAGGCAAAGTGATGTGTTGAGCTTAAATTACAATAACTCATGAACGGTGAGTCACACGTTCAAAGTAAGAATACCTATTTATAGGGAACTACTTCCGCTATAAGCTACATTTTATTTTTTTCACATGACCTATAGTTTGCGAGATATTTTTTCAACAAACCTAAAATTTAGAAAAAAAACCGTTTTTTCAAAATAGCTCCGAAACGCTTTGTTCTAGAAAAAATGCATTTTGTAGAACGTTCGATTCCCTATAAGGATCTTTCCGAACTGTTTTTTTGTCCGACTTACCGTTCGTGAGATATCGCGTCTTGAAAATCATTCAAAATTGAACATTGTAATATGCTCCATACTATGTTCAATTTTGATTGATTTTCAAGTCGCGATGTCTCATGAAGGGTAAGTCTGACGAAAAAACACTTCGGAAAGACCCTTATAGGATATTGAACGTTCTTCAAAATGCGTGAACAATTTTTTTTCTAAAACAAACCGTTTTGGAGCTATTTTGAGAAAACGGTTTTTTCTAAATTTTAGGTTTGTTGGAAAAATATCTCGTAAACATTAGGTCATGTGAAAAAAAAAATGAAATGTAGCTTATAGTGAAAGTAATTCCCTATAAACATGTATTCTTACTTTGAACGTGTGACTCACCGTTCATGAGTTATTGTAATTTAAGCTCAACACATCACTGTGCCTACTCATAAGCGGCATGCACAATTTACTAATTTTTTCCAAATTTTGAATTAGGATATCTCCTGAGTTATAAGTCATACGAAAACAATTAAATGATCATTTATATAGAAAATTGTATAAGCTACAATATTGCTCCACAATATTTTTCTTTTAATGTAACCGTTAAAGAGATATTTGTAAAAAACTGATTTTGGACGCCATTTTTCCAATATAGCGGCGTGAGCGAACACGATTCGAGGTAGCAAAGTTGAAATTCTGAAAGACCACATCGAAATCTATAAAATAACTCTTTTGCAAAAATCCCGCAAAAAATTCCAGGTAACATCATTTTATTCTCCCAAATGATTGTACTATATACTCCAAAACAATTCTCTGCTGACGATGTTTTCATATGATACAACTTAACCATAAATAATTTGAACTTAAGCCTCGTTCGAAGTTCATGCAGACTTTATTCAAAAAGAAAATACATATCGTCCCCTTTCAGCCTTAACCACGTAACTGCAATTTTTTTAAATTTTCGAAAAAAATTTGTCAATACGTTATGTGAAGGGGTCTGACAATTTTCCGATAGAAAATAAAAATTAAAAAAAGTTTGTGTTACTTGGTTAAGGCTGAAAGGGGACGATATAGACATTGTTTCTGCTTCGTTAGTTTGAAAGTGGGAAACATATCGTAGCACACTGGTTCAAAATCCACAAAAGCTGTCCAAATGATGAAAAAAAGTTGTTGTAAATTAACTTTTTATGAACTGTATTATCTAACTGATATGCATAGACCTCAAAAAATAAAAAAGATACTGGAATTCCTACAACGCTCTAGGATCTCTCCAAAAGTACGCTTCTCATACGCAAAATTCTGTCAGTTGAAAGTAAAAATTAAGTGTTCACTGTAAAAATTTTATGGTTACTGTAAAACTGAAAAAATTTCTGAATAAAGAATCTCTTTGTAAAAGAGAGTAGGGGAGATGTGTGTACCTTGGTCCAAGTGTACCTCGATCCGAGTGCCGTTTGCCACTCAACAGCTGCACGTGTACGATAATGTTCTTTTATGGAATTTTCCACTCATAACGGTGACTCATATTAGTTGACTTCAGACCGTCAAGCTGCATGCGTGTATAAAAAGCGACGGAAAAGTGTTTTTTGTGTGTAAAAATTAGTTTTTGGAGTAAGCTACGAAACGTTTTTTGAGAAACATACTTGAAATATTTCAGTTTTACAACATCAGGAAGGAAGTTTAGTTATTGGTTTAAGCTTTTAGTGTGTTTTAGATGTATTTTCATTAATATATGTTATGGGTGTTGACAGTTTTTAAAACATGCTGTCTGTGTGTACCTTGGACCTATGCTTATTAACCCGGAAGCCTTTTTCCACGGGCAACCAGGATGCCATAATCGCCTCTCAGTATAATAGTATTATTATTATTTACGTGATTAATGTATTTATTTGCAATCATTTTTGTTTAAATAATTGTTTTTTACTAAATGCACTTTTTTGTGTCATAATATTTGTTTATGAAAATTTTTTTTTTTTATTGAAAAAAATTTTACTTTTGATAACGTAATAAATGGTTCTTTCATAATTTATTAACTAAATACAATGTATTCTCTTTTATTTTTAATAGTCCAAGGTACACTTGCATGGTGTACCTTGGACCGTTTGAGATTGCAACGGAAAAAGTAATATTTCTACTCAATGGTAAGACATAGAAATATCATTGTCTCGTCATTTGATGCTGCAAGCACTGTAGAAATATAACTTAATCAAAAAACTAAAGAAACTTTTTTGGAAAATCCTGCACATTGAAAAAACTGAAAAGCGGACCAAGGTACACACATCTCCCCTACTATCACACTCTTAAACTCAAAACTCGCAACAAGTTATACTTTTTTGTTAATTTTGATTAACATGAAATCAAATTATTTGACAAAATCAGTAAGCAATAGTCATGATAAAAAATCCCAATCTAATTTGTTCCGCGAGGTTCCAGCAAGATATTTATTTTTCTAAGAAGATAGGAACTTTTTCTAAGACATATAACAAAATTGAGATGCACTTTTTAGCCCTTTTTGTTTGACGCAAACTTTTCATAGGAAAATTTAACCATTTCGCAATTTTGTTTTTTTTAATTCAGAGACCCCAAAAACAAAAAATTTCGTCGCGAAAATATAATAATTTCGACTTTTGGCCAGCTTTTAAAGATTTTGAATCAGTGTGCGTTGGGTTAAAACATTTTTCATGTTTTGATAACAAAGATTTTTGAAATTTGTTTTTTCGTATGAGATTTTGAAGTTTTCTGCTTTTCATTCTTTATCTAAAATTGAATACGGACTACATTTCAAAAAAGCCGACTGGACTTGGGCATATGGCTGTTTTCTCATCATGTTTCTGCGTACTTAACTCAAAACATCAAAAAATATAGATGTTCAGTTGTAGTTAAAACCAGACGATATCTACTCTTATTTTTCCTCATCAATCCAAGAGCTGCTTTAGCGTCTGAGGACTCATCGTTCAGAATCATAAAAAAATCTCTATCATGTTGGGCCCTAATTCTGAGTGGTAATGTTTTGAGCAATTAAAGAAACGACAGGAAGGGTATTGAAAACTTTTTGTTTATTAACGCCTTTAACAATCGATTTCGTTTTTCTATGTAAAAGATAATGTCATTAGTCTATTGATTATGTCATTTTAAAAGAAACTAAGACGTTTACGAGCTTTTATTACAGAAATCGGTAAATGGGTTATTTAAGAAGAAAAAATCGCAGAGTGCTATCAAATTAGAGGCTGGAAATCGGATAGGGGGTCAAAATGCACCCTTTACAGTTTTTTCAATGTATCTAACGAATAAAACAAAAATTCCATATTTTTTTAGAAAACTTTTTGTAGAGAATTAAATTTGCCATCGAAATAATTTATTTAAAAAATTAAAAAAAAAAATAGGTAGTTATGCTAAAAATGGTGAAATGAAAAAAAAAACCAGCTAACCATTTCTAGTATTTATGTGTATTGTGGTTGCATTTTTATGAAAAATACTCTTAAAGTTGCATTTTGAATATATTTTTTGTATGGGCGGTAGGCGTGTCCGTTGACCGATTTCGCTCATTTTCAATCCGTCGAGCTAACTTTTAAGGCAAATCCACTGTACCAAATTTTATTGAATTATCTTGAGTAGTTTTCCCGTAAAAAATATTTCCACAGATGGACAGCCTGCCAGCCAGACAGACGGACATGGCTATATCGACTGAGGGGGTGAGGCTGATCAAGAATATAAATACTTTTCTATACCTGCCACACCTACTTCTTTGTGTTACAAACAAAAGGACAAAGTGAATATACCCTGGGTGTAGGGTACAACAAACAAAAATTTCGAATTCTTGTGTTTTTGTACTATTTTGCCTATAACTTTTTAAGGGTCAGAGATAGGTTAAGACATGACTTGTAATAAAATTTCTTAGGTAAAATTGACAATATATGGCAAATCGAACATGAAAAGTTTGCTTATGCTGTCGGAAAGATGGTTTTTACTCAAAACCAACGCATCTTAAGGAAGAAGTGTAGAAGACAAAAAAATGCTAAGAATCATCCAAGAAATACGCGAGATTTTTTTGAACTTTTTTAATATTGTTTTTTTTTTTTTTGACCAATTTTTTAAAAATTATAAAATGTCTCCAAAAATTATTAAATTGTGTAGTTTTTGGCCGATTTTAAGAATTTTTTGGCTTATACACTTTTTTCGTAAGACGCCTTGGTTTTGATTAAAAATTGTTTTTCCGACCACATAAACAAAATTTCTAAGTTCGATTGGCCGTATTTCGGTAAATTTTTGACCAAGGAAATTTTTTAATAATTTTAAAGGGAACCTTTTTTTATATGCAGCTAGAAAAAACTATGTTTTTATATCACTTTTCATTTCCTATATTTTACTGAAAAATCGCTTATCTACTTATAAATATTAGATTCTTTAAAGAGAAAAACTTCTGCAATACATTTAGTAACCTCATTAACTCTTTTGAATTGCTTGGAAAAACCACTTGACTCACTTAAGAATTAATAAACAAGAATAATTCCTCTGGAAAAATAACTTATCTCAAAATAATTTATATTACAGTCAATTGTGTATCTTGGACCAGGTCACATACTTATATTGATTTGGAAAAATAACTTAAGTTGTTTTAAGCTCTTATTCTTTAACACAATTTCAAATACTTCAAATCATAAACCAACTTAAGTTATTATTCCAAATGAGATTGTACGTCTTAATGAGATAAGTCAAATTTCCCCCATCCACAACTTAAAAATTATACAATGTTATTCAAATTTTGTTCAGGGATACTTTTTAAATACTGCGAACGACGTGGTGTTCTTAACTCAATTTTTGCTTAAGTCGACTTAAGCAGTTTTTCCTTCCTGCCATAGATATTTTGAAAAAAACTGTAGAGCGTGCGTTTTGCCTCCCCCCCCTCCTATTTCCACCCACGCGTTCCGCGGTTTTTTCTTCTTAAATGATGCATTTACCGATTTCTGCAATTAAAACCGGTAAATGTCTTACTTACTTTTAGGCATGTTTTTTACGACCTAATCAATAGACTACTTATAAAATTGCAGAAAACAATTATTTTACATTGTGATTTTATGGCAGCTAAAATAATGGTAAAAATTTTCCATGCAAATACAATGACGACAGCTGAATTTTATCTTGAGGCAATGTTCCCAGCAAACATTTTCAATCGCGGACAATCTTCCATCTTCTTGGGGATGCATTTAAAGCTCTTCTACGCGAGCTTTCCGCGATAAAAATTTTCCGCGAGTAACAGAAGATTCCTCCTTACACTCTTCTTGAAGATCATTGCAAATCAAACATCTTCGCGATGAAAATACGACTCGACCAGGCGAATTTTGCGCAACAAAACTTCAGCGCGAGTAACAGAAGATTTCTCCTTACACCCTTTTGGACTCTTAGGACCCAAAGCGATTACTTAAAGGGGTCGAAGACATCTCTGGTCATGTCTGAAATCTATTTTGACCTTTTCCCATCTATTGGACCAAAAATTTTATTTTCCAAAATGGGCCCAAATCGGTCACTTAGAGGGGTGGGGGACACCCCTGTTCATGTCCAAAATCTATTTTCGATCTTTCCCTATCGATTAGTGCAATAAAATTTTTTCACCAAAATGGGCCCAAATCGGTCACTTAGAGCGGTCGATGACACCCCTGGACATGTCCAAAATCTATTTTCGACCTTTCCCCATCGATTGGTGGAATAATTTTTTTTTTTTCAAAAATTGGCCCAAATCGGTCATTTAGAGGGCCTGGAGCCAACTCTGGTTATAACCAAATATATTTTTGACCTTTTCCCATCGATTGGAGTAAAAAAAATTCACCAAAAAGAGCCCAAAACGAATAAGAAAAGATTTGCCTAAGGCTCTTCTGTAAGATGGTTTGAAATCGAACTTCTTTGCGATTAACCAACAACTCGTCCAGACGAGTTTTACACGATACAAGATGGCCGACTACTACATGACGTCAGCACCTGAGAAATTTCAAAAAAATTAATAGGGGAGGGGGGGGCTAGTGTGGACAATTTTTATATAATTACAAAATTATATATGTAAATATGTAAGTTTTGTAATAAAGTAATTTTTAGCGATTACTTACACCTCTTGCCTTCATAATTGCATCAATAGTTATGATTTTTTATTTTTATAAATGCTTTATTAATGCATTTTAAAAAGAGCTTACATTTGTCCACACTAGCCCCTTACACGGGGCTAGTGTGGACAACCATTGATTTAACTGGGGGCTAATGTGGACACCATAAGAAACTTGATAATTCATACAAAAACGTTAAGCAAGAGTTCAGATACATGTTTATTCAAGAAAATAATGATGTAATACAAATAATAATACAAATAAAAAATTAACTGCTATCCCATGTTGTGTTTGAAGAAATTTATATCAAACTTCATATAACTTGCTGATCGAGATATTCCCGGCAGTTGTTGTGCTTGTGGTAGCTTTGCCACTAATTGATTTCGGTGAATTTGGCTGGTATCCGGTATATCGGGATACGTGAATCTGTCGTTCTTTCTTTTTAGAAACGTAATGTCGAAATCTGGAGAACCGTGGATCGTGACAATTTGGCCAATATTAAATACTTTTTGTCCATGTTGTTTTAAACTTCATATAACTTGCTGATCCCGATGTTTCCGATAGTTGTTGTGGTTGTGGCAGCTTTGCCACTATTTCATTTCGGTAAATTTCGCTGGTATCTGGTAAATTGGGACACGTGAATCTGTCGTTCTTTCTTTTTAGTAACGTACTTTCTTGGAACGGCTTTTAGAAATGGTCTGACGATTTCTGGAGTCATTTCAGCTGCTGCGGACATGTCCACACTAGCCCCATTTCAGTTGTCCACACTAGCCCCTTCATGTCTTTTTAAACAAAAATATTTTTTTTTTAATCTTACGGTAAAGTTCTTCAAAAATAATTTCAATGGTTTAAATAAACACTATTTTAAGTTGTATTATCTATTAACACAACAGCAGAAGAATAATTAGTTTAAAAGTATCACTTAAATTACGAAACAACAAAAAAATTACTTTTTGCTGCATAAAACACGTTCGGTCACGTTATCATGGAAAGCTGAACTGTCAACAAATGAATTTTTTTCTGGTGATGCAGAGTGCAAATACCAACTTGAAAAATATAACACAGAAACAAAAAATTCAAAACGGCGTGAGCCCCCAGTCCACACTAGCCCCCCCCTCCCCTAATGTTTTTTTCTAAAGGGCAATATTTCTGAGGCCCGATATTTTTCACGAAGCAAAATGTCAAACTACACGGTATATTTTTAACGGCACATAAATTTTGACAGATAATTGTACAAAAATTAGCAATTTCTTATGAAATTATTTTTATGTCGCAATTTTATATTTAATTTATTTTTTATTTTTTTTCAAGTTTTTTTTTCGCTTTAAAAAACATCTTGCGGAGTCGTCTGTGGACCCTTCCTAGGGATCATTTGCAGATTTATCTTGGGGAGTCGCCAGACTACTCTTCCTGGGGATCATTTGCGGATTCATTTCGGGGAGTTGTTAGAGGATTCTTCTAAAACAATCGTAATCGACCGGACAATTACTCACGCCTGAAACATCGCGGAAGAGTCGAATGCAGCTGTCGCGGACGATTTATTTAATCGCCTCGGCGAATCGAATACGATTCTTCCGCGATTGAAAATGTTTGCTGGGTTACGTCAAATAAATGCGTGCCATATATCATAACATAAATACTACAACAAGATAACTCCTAAATTATAGCTTTTGGGATAAGTAGGCGATAATATTCATCTTCGTTTGGCTTACAATCTGCTCCAAACAGAGGACTCCGAAGTGACACCATTACGTAGCTATTTGAGAAAAAAAAAGATTTATTTAAATTCCCAAAAATCTTAAAATTAGTTTTTCTTAAAACTAAAAAATTTAAGATACCTAGTTAAAGTATTCGCATTTATGAATCATCCTCTTCCCGATAATATTAAAACTTACTACCATTTATTTTTATTACTGAATTAGTAATCTCATTAATAAATTTATATTAATTTCTTTGTTTTCAGAAAAACATTGCCATCTATAATCCCATCTATATCTGTCTAATGAAATCGCTTGTAAATAAATATCATATTATTTGCTGTAATTAAGGAAAAAAATTGTAAAATGTTATCAAACTATGTAAATTCCTGTAAAAAACGTAAAATATTAAAAATGTTTTAAAAAATTTTATATTTATGAGAATGCATAGAAAATTAAGCAAATAATAATAAAAAACCAAAATTCTTAAAATTTATGCGAAAAATCATTTAAAGCATTGACAAATCAGATTTGTAAAAATTCGAAAGTAAAATCTTCATTTGTTACACAGTTAAATAAATTTATATCATAAGAATTAAATAGGTTTTGTGACTAAAATGTTTTTAAATTGTAGTTCACTCCGCTTTTAGTGTTGCATAACAATATGAAATTAGGTTTTAAGTAACATTCTCGAACTGTGTACATAATTCGTAAGTAGCATTAATAATTGCGTTGATATCTTTAAAAACAAAAATTATGAAATGTAAATTTTATGTAATTTTTTTAAACAAAGCAAGGCTGTGTGTACTGAATAAACACAAAATTATTTAGGTATATTATATATATTTAGAGATTATATAATTAAATAGTGATGATTATATATTAAGAAAAATATATATATTGATATACAAAGAATAAAATGTAAAAAAAAACCAAACAAATTCATACATACATATATTGAGATCAATAAATGATGTAATACATTTTTAGAAAATTATCAAAAACTAATGATTTTTATTTTATCCAAGGGCAACTATTTTTAAGGGGCATTTTCTCACAAGTGATGTCAAATAAATATTTTTCTTCCATTTATATAGAAAATTATTCGTGTGATTAACATCTGTCAAAAATTATCGATTATGTACAGTAGGCCGGGTCAATTTGTTCGGGAGGCAAAAAATTGGCGAAGAGTATTTCAACAAAAAATTCTAAAAAACTTTGCTCAAGAAACCATAGGACTAAAAAAGAAACTAGCAAGGGTGTAACCTTTGGCCTGGCCAAACATTAAATACCCAACACTGCAGTATTTTTAAAATTTTGCTTATATGGGAGATGCGTAGCCCTCTTGTCCGAGTTCATCCACTTTTTATGCAGAGCTTGCATTTATAGCACTTGGTGTCTGAGTGAAATTTGGTTGGATTATCTCAAAAAACGTTTTCAGTATAGCGTTTTGGAGTTTTGCTTATATGTAAGGTGCCAAGCCCTCTTTTCCGAGTTCGTCTAGTTTTAGTTGGCGTTAGGAAACAACGCCCAAGGGAATAACGTCCAAATTATTTTCATATAAATCTTAGCGATAATCATTTTGGAAATAACGCCCAAAAATTCGGGATTTTTTTTTTTTTTTTTTTTTTTGGGTGTCATTTCGTTTCTTTTTTTTTTTTTGGCGTTATTTCCAAACGCCGTTTTAGTTCAGAGGGTACATTTATAGTCCTTAGTATTTGAGTGAAATTTAGTTGGGTTATCTCAAAAAACTCTTTCAGTATAGCAGTTTGAAACTTTAGCTTATATGGGAGGTGCCACGCCCACTTGTCCGATTTTACCTAGTCTTTTCTCAGAGCTTGCATTTATAGTTCTTAGTGTCTGCGTAAAATTTAGTTTGATTATCTCAAAAATCGCTTTCAGTATAGCGTATTGAAGCTTTTGCTTCAATGGGAAGTGCCACGCCCTCTTGTCTGATTTCACCCGGTTTTTGTTGAGAGCTTGTATTTATAGATCTTAGTGTCTAAGTAAAATTTAGTTGCATCACGTCAAAAATCGCTTTCAGAATAGCGTATTGAAGCTTTTCTTATATGGGAGGTGCCACGCCTTCTTGTCCGAAGTAGCCCAGTTTTTTTTTCAGAGCTTGCGCTTACAATTCATTGTATATATTTTTTGTATGGGCGATATTCGTGTTCTTTGAGCGATTTCGCTCATTTTCAATCCCACTAGCTAACTTTGACGACTGAGGCAGTGTACCAAATTTTATTGAATTACCTTGTTTAGTTTTCGCAGAAAATGTATTTCTGGCTATGTCGACTCGACCCAGGGTAAACCCACTTTGTGCTTCCATTTGTAACGCAGAGAAGTATGCGTGGCGGTATGGAAAAGTATACATATTCTTAATCAGCTTAACCTCTTGAGTCGATATTGCCAAGTCAGTCTGTCTGGATTTTTGTCTATCTGTCTGTTAAAATCATTTTGATATTTCTTGAGAGCAAGATAATTCGATGAAATGGAAACTCTAATCAGAAACTTGGTTGATTCGTACAAGAGGCCGTAGCACCTCCCATACACTCAAAGTTTTAAAAATATTGTAATGCAAGCGTTATTTGAGGTAATGTAACACAATTTCGCTTAGATACTAGGAATAGTTAGTGGACGCTCTGAGCAAAAACTAGGCGAACTCAGACAAGAGGGCGTGGTACCTCCCATACAAGCGGTTTTTGAGGAAATGCAACCTAATTTCGCATATTAACTGATTGTTGGAAACTCTAAGGCCATTTTCATAGGAAGCTACAAAATTGTCTACCAACATTTCGTCCCATTTCAATGATAACCTCGTAACTACAAACTTTTTTAATTTTTATTTTTTATCGGAAAATTGTCTGAGACCTTCTCATAACGTAGTGCCAAATTTTTTCGAAGATTTAAAAAATTTTACTTGTACGGAAGATGCCACGCCCTCTTGTCCGAGAGCACCTACTTTTTGATCAGATCGTGTGCTAACTGTTTCAATTGTCTGAGTGAAATATGGTTGTATTTATTATCTCAAAAAAGCATTCAGTATAGTATTTTAAAACTTTTGTAAGGTGCGAAGTCCTCTAGTTCGAGTTCACACACTAGGTTTTTTTAAGAGCTTGCATTCACTATCCTTAGTGTCTGACTGAAATTTGGTGGGAATATCTCAAAAAACGCTTTCAGTATAGCGCTTTGAAGCTTTTGGTTATATGAGAGGTACCACGCCCTCATGTTCGAGCTTGCCTAGTTTTTTCTTAGAGCTTGCATTTATAAATCGCTTTCAGTATAGCGTATTGAAGCTTTTGCTTCTATGGGAAGTGCCTCGCCCTCTTGTCTGATTTTACCCGGTTTTTGTTGAGAGCTTGCATTTAAAGATCTTAGTGTCTAAATAAAATTTAGTTGCATTACGTCAAAAAACGCTTTCAGAATAGCGTTTTGAAGCTTTTGCTTATGTGGTAGGTGCCACGCCTTCCTGTCCGAATTTGCCCAGTTTTTTTTTTTTCAGAACTTGCGCTTACAATTCGTAGTATTCATGTGTATTTTGGTTGCATTGTCGTGAAAAATACTCTAAAATTGCATTTTGAATATATTTTTTGTATGGGCGGTAGGTGCGTCGGTTGACCGATTTCGCTTATTTTCAATCCATCTAACTTTGACGGCGGAGGCAGTGCACCAAATTTTATTAAATTGTCTTGCTCAGTTTTCCAATAAAATGTACTTCCACGCACACCCAGACAGACGGACATGGCTAAATCGACTCAGGAGGTGACGTTGATCAAGAATATATATACTTTTCTAATCTACCACGCCTCCTTCTCTGCGTTACAAACGGAAGGACAAAGGGAATATACGCTGGGTGTAAGGTATAAAAATTAGAAGGTTGCCGTTATGTGAGCGGAAATAAAACATGTGCCCAAAACTTTTTCGATTAGTTTTCGTGGAGTTTTTGTAATATTTTTCTTGTATATCAAGATGGCCATGAAATAAAGAAAAATTCCTTAATGTGTTTTGATGGAAATTCACTAGTGGTACAGATTACATAAAAAAAATATCATCCAAATAGTGATAACTTGTTAGTTTTCAATACATTTCTTCTAAAATGATGTATGTATGTGCGTAAACTTTTTTGATTCACTGTACTTTTCCATACCTGCCACGCCTCCTTCTCTGCATTACAAACGGAAGGACAAAGTAAATACACCATGGGTGTAGTGTATAATAAATAAAATCCGGCGTTGTATTTTTTTTATACCCTATACTCAGGGTATATTCACGCAGCTTTGGAGATTGAAAATGAGCGAAATCGGTCAACGGACACGCCTAACGCCCATACATAAAAAATATTCAAAATGCAATAATAACAGCACTATTTGCAATAACAGAAGCAGAAGGTTTGGCACCTTCCATATAAACAAAAGTTTCAAAATGTTATACTGAAAGCGTTTTTTGAGATAACTCAACCAAATTGTACTCAAACACTCAGATCAATAAATGAAAGCTCTGAGAAAAAATTAAGCGAATCAGGACTAGGGGGCGTTGCACCTCCCATGTAAGCGAAAGTTTGCAAATGCTAGACTGAAAGATTTTTTAAAGAAACCCTAACCGAACTTTACGCAAACACTCAGAACAATAAATGGAAGATCTATGCAAAATCTAGGTAAACTCGAAGAGGGCGTGACACTCCCCATAAAAGCTATTTGTTCTTATGCTCCCCTGGGAGTTATGGAAGGATAAAACAATTTATTTTAATAAAAACTTGTATGTACAAGAGTATTGCATAGTATTTATCAACTAAGTGTTTAATAATATAATTGAAATGCAGTGTAGGGTATTTAGTTTTTGGTCAAGCCAAAGATACCACCCTTACTAGTTTTTATTTAATGACAAAGTTTTCGAAATTTTTCAATGACTTAATATGTTTTTGCAGGAATTCAGACAAATATGTATTATCGAACACTTTTACAAAACAAAAAACAGTCTGCAATAACTAACTTTCAGTCACATGTAAACTGTTTTGGTATGATCTTTTAAAATTTTACGGACATAAAACAGACAGAGTTGATTGAATAACGCTGACGCTTGAATAATGCTACACATATGGTATGGCAGTTAATTTTCAAAAGATTCCTTAATTTTACTTATAAACTAAAGGGCTTTGAAAAAACTGGAATGGTCCAGTTAAAAAAATTAACAAGTTAAATTGTTGTTGTTGGAATATGCAAAATGTATAGGTATCGGTTGTTAATCCAGTGTAGGGTATTTAATTTGTGACAAGCCCGAAGGTAACACCCTAACTAGTTATAGAATCGTAGCGTTAAAATTGTAGTAAAGTGAAATTGTTCAACCCTGCGTATTAACATTTGGCATGTCAAAATCGGATGTGAAACATTTGAAGAAGAAAACAAATTCGAAAACTACGTGCTTTGCCATAAAAAAAGGTTACCAGACGATTTATATGTAAGTAAGTATTTGTGAAGTTACTCACAACACGCACGCAAAACGCAGGCTGACGACACCCAACATCGAACCCGTCAAATTGAAATCCAAATCAAAATTTCGGTGAAAGTTTTGCAGAAGTTTTGTAAATTCGTGTATTTTGGTGTCAAGTTTTAAGCAAAATGAAATGAAATCAAATCAAATGAAATGGAATTTAATGGAATAAAGTTAAATGAAGGGTTTGTGTAAATGGCATCATACAAAGAAAGATTTATGCACGTAAAGGGCAGAGTAGCAGAAATGGGAAAAGGTACGTGAGCGCTTTTTCTTTGAATAAATTCCTTTCCCTGCAGCAATAAGCTGAAATATATTACCTTGGGATGTGGAAGGAACATTGATGGCATGGATTTTTGTGCGTGTCCCAAAAACGCCTTTATTTATGCCTACGATGGTGTCAATTTAATTTATGTTGTTGTTGATGGTTTTTTTTTTTTATTTTTTCGCAAAAGCCATACACTAACTGAATGTAAATGAGATACATTTGAGAATTTTGAACTTTGCTTACAATTAAAATGAAGATTTAAGGTTTTTTCGATTTAGCCATGATGGATGCTGCCTTAACAAAATGGTCAAAAATAATAGCACAATAAGTGGCCAAATAAAGTCCAAACAATGATTGAAATGTAATTGAATACTACGTGGCATGAAAATTTAAGTTCAGTTCTAAATTCGATTTTATGTTACCTCTCCTGAGTTCAATCTTGCTTTGCGGTCCACATTCTTTCTTTAGAGAAAACCTCATTTAAAATTTAAAATACAGTCTTTGCGAAAGGTTGAATTAGTCTCATTTTTTACAGAATTATTATTGGCTTGACAAATTGTTGCAATAATCTAAGTTATTATAAGTATGTACATATGTATAAATCTTATTGTAACTTGGCCAAAGAATAAAAGAAAACTATGATAGAAAAGTTGCTATCTTTGGCCTTGCCAAAAATTTAATTTCGATCCTTTGCACTCCCCCAGCTATCTTTTACGACGAAGGCAAAGTGCAAAATTTCATCGAATTATCTTGATTCGTGAATGTAGTGCATACAAAAACCTCATATGGGTAATTCTCAAAAATTTGGGAATCCTACAGTTTTTGAGGTACATTCACCAAACTTGGTGAAGAGGTCATTTTTTACATAAGAATCAAAAAACTGAAGGGCACGGAAAAGGTCGTTAAAAAAGTTTCGTATATATATGAAGCAAAACACGCCAAGTGTACCAGCTGAACATTTTTTTGTCTCCGATTTCGCTCAAATTTGGCAATATGGTAGTCCTGGTATGCAAAAAATAATACGGGAGGATTTGGTTTTAGTACCATTTATTATTAAAATACAGGGTGTTGAATTTGGCGTTTTTAGTAATTTTCATGAAAAGGGTTTTTTTTCTAAAATTTTTAGCTTACACTAAAGTTTGTAAATTGATAAATCTAAATTACTAGTCCCATTCATTTTGAAGTGTTCTTTTTATAAAAAAAATATTTCTTGGTGAAAAAATTTTTTTTTAACGAAATTTTTTAAACTTAAATATACTTTTGAATTTTTAAAAAAAAAAAACCTCTCAATTTTTTTTTAAAAGTACTTTAAATTAAAGCATAGTTCAAAGTTCAAATGATTTATTGAGACAAAAGGTACTTAAACATTTAACTCATATATACAAATATGGAACAATAACAGTAAATGATATATACAGGGCTGTAAAAAGTATGGCCCTCGATAAAATTATATGAAACATGCTACGATGCAAAAATTAAATATATTAGCAAAATGCAAATTGATTGCAGGAATTGAGATTTAAAACTAAGCTCTTGCTCCCGGAGCTTATAAAAAGTTACTTAAAATTAATGAAGAAAACATTTTAAACTTAAAACTAATAACACAAAATCGAGCTTATTTTTTAAGTAATAGATCATCTAAAACTTAGCTCGAGAAAATTAAAGCATAATTAAAAAGCTTTAAAATGATGTGTGACTCAAGATGGGATTCGGTCGCTGGATGAGAGTTTTTGGCTTTTGAACGTCCACGGCAGGCAAAACTCTTTGTTTACTCAAGAGGAAGGCATCTTACGAAAAAAGTGTACTAGGCATAAAATACTTAGAATCGTTAAAGAAATACGTGTGAATTTTTTTGGAATTTTTTAAACTGTATTTTTTTTTTTTTTTGAATAATTTTTGAGAAATTTTTTTTTGCAAAATTTTGGTGAAAAAAAATTTTTTTCACCAAGTAATATTTTTTTGTAAAAAGAACACTTAAAAATGAATGGGACCACTTACTTATACTACATATCAATTTACAAACTTTGGCGTAAGCTTTAAATTTTTGAAAAAACACCCTTTTCATGAAAACGACTAAAAACGCCAACTTCAACACCCTGTATTTTAACAATAAATGTTACTAGGACCGAATCCTCTCGGATTATTGTTTTTGCATACCACGACTACCATATTAACAAATTTGAGCAAAATCGGAGAAAAGAAATTTTCAGCTGGTAAACTTGGCGTGTTTTGCTTCATATTTATACGTAACTTTTTTAACGACCTTTTCCGTGACTTGTGTCCTTCAGTTTTTTGATTCTTATGTAAAAAGTGACCTCTCCACCAAGTTTGGTGAATGTGCCTCAAAAACTGTAGAATTCCCAAATTTTTGAGAATTCCTTATATATACAAACTTATGTACTTCAAATCGATAGACTGAGTTATACGAAACTTTTATTATTTGTTGGGCTTAGATGTTTACGTCATTGGCACTAGAGTAGCTAGTAGAGGATCGAAGGGGGCTTAAGAAGGCGACAAAAGTAAGCTTTAAGGGGCGGCATAATGAGTTCTTGAAATATATATTTTTCCATAAGTCTTAGATGACTATTCAACTAGTCATAAAACCTTTTTTTTTTGTCGCACAAAGTTTGCCCTGGGCGAAATGTAGTAATATTATTAGCTACCATCAAAGCAAGTGTCAAGTGTCATTGGTGGTTGGAGCTTACTGTTCCATGTTTTTAAGTAAAAACATTACGAAAACAAAGCAAAAAAAAATGTAGGAATATGTATCCATATACTTAGGTATGTATATTATGTCTTTTCATGAAAACACTGGAAATAATTTATTCTAGATACAATGAAAATCACAAAACATATCAATCATTTAAATGTGGTATGAAAATGAACGAACGCATTCATCAAGAGAGCTCAGCAATTTTCACTTTTCATCAGCCATGCAAATTTATATTGAGAGGGTTATTTAAGATAATGCGAAAAAGTTCAGCAAAACTCGTTCGTGTCACCATCTATACAAATACTAAGAGTTGAATATGCATACTCTGAAAAATATTCAAGTAAAGACAAGGGATCAGGCACCTTCTGAACCTACTAAACCATCAAAACACTGCGCTGAGTGTTAAGAATCGGTCGTACTAGCTAGAGACCAGACTTGGGGATTTTACATTAAAGTTTCATTTAATTCTATGAAAAAGAAAATTAGTTCCATTAAATTTAATGAATCTCTAAAGAACACTTTTTTTTTAAATTTTCTTTAGGTACAAGTTTCATTTAACTTAATGTTTATAAAAATTTGCTCCATTAAATAATGTAACTTTTAAGGAAAATT
Source organism: Calliopum simillimum (assembly GCA_951812925.1). Classification (NCBI taxonomy): domain Eukaryota; kingdom Metazoa; phylum Arthropoda; class Insecta; order Diptera; family Lauxaniidae; genus Calliopum; species Calliopum simillimum. Next base: position 62,964,621 of record OX638369.1, on the reverse strand, counting down.
TTATTTAAGTTTCAATAAATTCAATGTAAGCGAAAATATGTTTCATTGAATTTATTGAAACTCTTAGTGAAAATATTCATTAAAGTTTAATTTAACTCAATGAAATAAATTTTTTCTTTTAATAGATTTAGTGATAATGGTAAATTTTTCATTACCATCAAATCAATTTAATGGTAGTGAAAAGTATTAGTAAACGAATTGATTGATAGTGAAATATTTTTAATTACCATTAAAAGAATTTTTGATAATGAAGTATTTGTATTATCACTAAATTTAGTTAAGTAAATTTATTACTGTCTCCAAAACTTATTTTGTGGTAGTGAAAAACTCAATGAACTAAAAATTAAGAGCATTATCCTCAAGTCTGCAACATGCGTAGCACAAGCAAACATTTAAGAACGGGGGACCTAAGTCGGACGATAGGTAGATTTTGAGATATAATTGATAATTTTCCTTTAATATCCAGTCACAATTTAGAGCTTATGGGTGGAGGCTTTAGCTCCCATAGCCCACCCTCTGGACACGCCACTGATGCTGACAGAGTTTTTCAGACACAACTATTGTTAATGTACTGTATGGTACATAGCTTTTTCTTTAATTTGAATCCAAAGTTTGTAATTCAGTTTCGCAGCTGGCCGGATCCATACTCTTTTAATTTATCAAAATTTCCTTTCGTAAATTAGCGTCTTCTTTGTTTACTAACTCGAATGAAATGTTAACTTCCACTAAATTTAAGTTGCTTATCAACAGCTCAGCAAATTATTTACTTAGTTACGCTTCAATTGATTGCAACTCGAAAATTGTTTTAGCCCAAATAATGCTGATTTAAAGCAAATTGAACGTCTTCTACAAGACAATTAGTGTCGATCACAGCAAAAAGAAAAATCTACTTCAGCCCATTCTGGCTGGAGCAAGCAAAGCTGAGATAAACTTTGCATAAAAGCAATCTGTTCTACTCCACCACCACCGTGCAAGGTTTCAGTGTGAAAATCCTGCCGATTGCGAGAAGGTCTTTTTATGCCATAAGTTGTTTTTAGTGTTGCAACGAAATGCGATGTAGTAGTGAATTCTTTAGCCACAATTTTACTATGAAACACAAATAGGAAAAACATGGTTGAAAGGTACACTGAAAAAAAAGCTTATGTAGCCTCAGAGGTATAATGTGTTAAGTGTCTTATCGATTAATCGATAAAAAAAAACTTAACAATTCACGTCGTAGACAATAAGGATAGCTGATAATAAGATTTTATCATTTGCACGTGTTACTTGGCGCTGCACAGTGCTGTAGAATGCGATTCTAACCGATCATAAGTGTTTCCCACTTATTATCAGGATAAAATTTCTCGAAAACAAAATGGCGGACGATTTCGGTCTATGGGCGTGTTCATGATTCGATCGCTAGTAGACACTAGAAGCTAAATGCTACCAATAGTATCTCAAATATCAAATAATTTTGTTGTACTTGAAATATTCTCGAAGTTATGGCCATAAAATTTTAGGCTATATGAGAGGTGGATGTTTACTGGGCCCGATCATGCCCATCGGCTAGGTACTACTATTTTTTCTGATGATTGGGATTTCTTTTTTATAACGGGTGATCTAAATAAATACTTAAAAATCATTGTATTGATGCAAATCTTTATTTGGAATGATAGTTCGGTTAAACTCAATGTTTAAAAATTATTTCGTCCAAATATTGCCCACGACTAGCTCGTAAATGGTTCATTTTGTGGGTCCAATTTACGACAACTCTTTTGAGCATATCAGCCGGTATTCCTTGAATAACACGAGTTATGTTGGCTTCCAAATCGTCAATAGTTTTGGGTTTGTCGATGTGATTTAACATATCTTCAAAAAAAGTAATCCAATGGCGTCAAATGACACGATCTTGGTGGCCAATTATCAGGTGCATTCCTTGAGATGATGTTTTCATCGAACGTTTCCCTCAATAAAGCGATTGTTTTTCCAGCTGTATGGCATGTTGCGCCATCCTGTTGAAACCAGAAGTCAGCTACACTAATATGAAAAATTTTTGCCAATAAAAATTCATTGATCATTGCTCTGTAGCGAGCACTAATGATCGTAACACGGACTCCATCCGCATTTTTGAAGAAATACGATCCGATGATACCTCCTGCCCGTAAACCACACCAAACAGTACATTTATCGTGATACATTGGAAGCTCTGGGATTGCTTTTGGTTGTTCATCGGCCCACATACGGCAATTTAGCTTGTTAACGTAGCCGTTCAACCAGAAATGAATTTGTTGTAAGGCCCATACACCGAAATTAAAACGTACACCAAGATCAGCCGGCTTCAATTCGTGTACGAGCTATATTTTATAGGACCAAGATCACGCCTCAAGATACGCCACAATGATCCATAAGAGATGCCCAAAGGCTGAGATCGGCGACGAATGGATTGTTCACAGTTTTCACGAACACTCTCTGCTAATGCAGCAATACTCTCTAAATTACGGGCTCTTTGCACTCTGTTTGAATGATGAATATCCAATTGTGTCAAATTGCTTCGAAATCTGGTGATGGTGTTACGAATAGTGCGCTCAGATGGACGCTCATAACGACCAAAATGATGTTGAAGAACTCTATAACATTCTCTTACTGATGACTGATTTTAGAATTACTAAACGTTGTTCAGGAGTTATGGCGGAATTAGCCAAGAAGTAGCGTTTCGTAACGTGACTTCTGTCAAAATCTATCAAATGGCAGAAGCGTGTAAGCGATTAGTGAAATCGTAAAGTAGCGGTACGCAACGTTGAGACCTGTTGAAATTAGATTTTCAAACGTCGCACTACGTTGTTAGATAAAATAAATTAAATTTGGATGTTATAAATTAAATTTTTTGAACAAATTAATTAAAATAAGTATGACAATGGATGCTTGTTTACAAAAACTAGAATTTTTCAAGTAATTTTGTAGTTGTGAGGTGACATTTCGAACGTTGCCTACCGTTTTCACTAATCGATACTACGTTGACAAGCAACCGTGACGTTACGTTACGAAACGCTACTTCTTGGCTAATTCCAGCATTAGTCTATTTATGATTGAGTCGTATTGAATACTGAACACAAACGTTATATGGACAATCCATTTGACATATAACAGCTGTTAAAACAACCCAGTTGGAAAATGGACTTCATATTGGATCACCTTTTATTAATAAAAACCTATATCTAAGTATGGAAGTCTTCAGGAAATAGAATAGTAATAGAGTTTCAAGAGGTAGAACTATTTAGTTTTAAACATATGTATTCTTATTTATTTAAGTTTTGGCATTTTTATGAGATTTTAGGTAGAAACTTACAATTGAAGAATTCATCAAGTTCAAGAAGCGAAAACACATGCCGAATTTTTTAAAAATTAAAATTGTTTGTATATCCTTAGGTTTTACTGTGCGCTTAGAGCACACTCAGAGCACTGGAAAACCTAGAAATATCCATTTATTTTAAATTTTCTTAAGAAATTAAATACTAAAAATTTAATAACATTTTCAAAATGCACTCATCGCTATTGGAAAACCCTTTATTTACATAGACAACAATGAATATTAGGTCCGCTCGCAAAGAGTATTATACTCGTATAGAATACTCGATACATAAAATAATTGTCAACTTTGTCTTTTACGGATACTATTTATTTTAAAGTTAAACATAATTTTTCGCAGTGCACTTTTTGGGCGTTACACAACGAAGCTCACACAACTGCTACAATTTGATCAGCGCATTAAACTTCCATATGAGAACGTAAGCAGATTAGTAAAGTTTGTAATTATGTTGGTAATTGATTAGGTTCGAACAACTAACTCGTAATAAGATTACTGTGGCCAGGTTAAAAACCCACAACCTACAACGAGCGAAAACAAAACTCCACAGAATCTGTGCCGAGCTGAACAAAACTGAGCTGCTTCCAGAGTGGAACATGCAATGGAGGCTGTTGGCAGCGAACGTTGCAATTCAACTATGAAATTGAAATGATTTGTGGCGGCAAACGACAGGACGGACAAGGACGAATGTGCCACGTTAAGGTTGTTAAAGGCGATGGAGATGGTGTTAGTTTGGCAAAACTAAAGCCCACAAGTAACACAACAACAGAAAATCGCACGAATGGTAAAAGGAATGAGGAGTTGGAGCAGAGAAAATGCGAAATGCGATATGTTCGGTAGCGATGAAGCGTAAGAAGAAGATAAATTGATGCGCTTCAATGAAAAACCGCACCGATAACATTTGGTATCGGGAATCAGAGATTAGGGATCATGGCGCAGTGCATTGTCATCTGCGATTCTTCGTCGTCGTCGTTGTCGTCGTCGATATGCAGGATTAAGCTGATTAAAATCAATGCGGCGAAAAAGAGCATGCCATTACTTAAAGCAACGAACTAAGGTGTTTTGTGGGAGTTTCGATTCCATAAAAAAAAATTTTTTTAAATTTTATCAAGCAACCAAAATAATTTAAAAAAAAATTGGAGCATACATAGTTTACGCGTACACCATATGGAATAATGCTGGTATTTTGTTGCATAAACGTAGGGCAGCCAGCTCAATTTTCAAAAAAGGAGGACAGCAAGCAATGAAAAAGAGTACAAGCACAAAGTTTATTTATAAATTTTCATTATTGATGACAAACTAGAAAAAAAAAGCTAAATTCATCTAAACATAAACTGAATTGATCTTGAATTTGCTAGAAAAACAAAGCTGATACCTCCTTCAGCGTTCTACGTCCAAAAATTACATTCAGCCATTCCGAGGCGTCACCACCTCTGATTTCACTGAAATTTGGTACAAAAATGGCAAAAAAAAAAATGTTATCCATTTTTATTTTGTGGATTTTGGAGGGATGGAAAAAGTTGGCAAATAATGACAAACAGTATTTCACAAAATTGTCCATAACTTTGACATTACTTAATCAATTTTCATGTGGAGATCAATTTTGGAAAGTTAATGAATCAATGCTATACATATTGTACATTTATAATATTTTCGCGATTAAGAAGTCATTTTCTTCAGAGTTTCTTCCTTCATTCGGTTAGAACATAATGACAATTTTGACCTCTTGCAAGTTTCATAAGTAAGGTTTAAGTTAAGAGGTTCCGGTTAAAAGAGGACAGTTGACAACGCTACATCAACGCAATGTGTTCAATAGAAATCATTTTGAATAACCAAACATTCAGCGCTACCTAACAGATAAGTTCTAAATAAAACTGTTGAAATTTTCTCAGCTATGCAATTGGCGAAAAGGTCAATCTAGAAGCGTTTAATTCATTTTTTGAAGTTCGGAATTGGAGTAAATTTTTTTTAAGTACCGTTAACCAACACCTTAATGAACTTATTAGTACTTTTTGTTTTGGCTTACGAGATTCTGTGAACAACTGTAAGCTTAAAACTTCACATGTATTTTCGAAAAAAAAAAAAAAAAATAGTCTATCTTTTTTGAGTAGTATATGAAGCAAAACACGCCAAGTGTATCTCCCATTCCGCTCAAATTTGGCAATATGGTAGTACCTATGTGTAATAGTATGGGAGGTTTTGGTCCTAATACCATTTGTTATTAAAATACATGGTGTTGAAGTTAGCGCTTTTTGTGATTTTCATAAAGAGGGTCTATTTTCAAAAATTTATAGGTTACACAAAGCTTTGTAAATTGATAATTGTAATAAACTTATCCTATTCGTTTTTAAATGTTTTTTTACAAAAAAAAAAAATATTACTTTAAAAACAAAAATTTTTGCACTAAAATTTTTTAAATTTAAAAATAGTTTTGCTTTTTTTTTTTAAAAAACCGCACTTAACATTTTTTAAACTCTTTTTTTTACTCAAGAGGAAGGCATCTTACGAAAAAAGTATTCAAGGCTTAAAATGCTTAGAATCGTTCAAGAAACACGTGTGAATTTTTTTGAGTTTTTTGGATAGCTTAAAAATTTTTGAAAAAAAAATTTTAAAAAATTATTAAAAAAAACTTAAGCAAAATTCCATAAAAATTCACACGTATTTCTTGAACGATTCTTAGCATTTTATGCCAAGTACACTTTTATCGTAAGATGCCTTCCTCTTGATTAAAAAAAGAGTTTTGCCTGCCCTGGCCTTCAAAAGCCAAAAACTCACATGTAGCGACCGAATCTCCCATCTGGAGTCATGCATAATTTTAAAGCTTATAAATTATGCTTTAATTTACGTACTTATCAAAAAAATTTAAGGGTTTTTTTAAAAACTAATGCAAAAGTATTTGTAAATTTCAAAAATTTTGGTGAAAAATTATTTTATTTTGAGTACTCTTATTTTTTTAAAAAAAGAACATTTGAAAATAAATAGCATTGGTTTCTTACAATTATCAATTTGCAAAGTTTTGTGTAAGCTATAAATTTTTGAAAATACACCCTTTTTATGAACATCACAAAAATTGCCAATTTCAACACATAGAGGGTTAAACAACAAATGGTACTTGAACCAAATCCTCCCGCATTATTTATCTTGCACACGGGTACTACCATATTGAGGTATCTGAAGTTAGCAGACCAACTTCAAAATTTTGAAAAATTTTGATGGCGGAATTTCCCGTAAATTATTCGATAATTAACCGTGAAAAGAAATAATTTACCGCTCCCATCGATTTTAAGATATAGTGTGGTCTGCTAACTTCATAATTTTCTTAAAATTTTCTGATGAGGATATAACCAGATAATAAACCGATAATTAACCGTGGAAATAAAAATTCATACAGGGTGCTCCAAACCGAGATAACGAACATAGCACCTTGTATTCTTTGAAACAACGGAATTCTTATTATCTTTTATTTTATTACTATCTTATTCTACACTGAAAAAAAGTAAACATTTGCCAAAACAATTTTTCTATAAAATGTATATTTCGAAAGTTAGACGCAAACGAAAATGTGATATTTCAAGTTCATATGAAGTTAGCAATCTTTTGTTTTTTTTTTTTTTTTTTTTTTGAATTTTCGAAAAAAATTTTGATGGGGGAATTTCCCGAAAACTAACCGAAATTTAACCCTGAAAAGAGAAAATGTACCGCTCTCATAGTTTCTGAGATAATTTCATATAAATTATTAGACCGAATTTGATTTTCTTAAACTTTTTGAAAAAATTTTAGAAAAAAATTTTTTTTTTTTGATGGGGGAATTTCCCGTAAGTTAACCGATAATTAACTGTGAATAGAAAAAGTTTACCGCTCTCATAGTTTCTGAGATATAGCGTGGACTCTAACTTCATATGAAGTTAACAGACCACATTTCCGTTTGCGTCTTTCGAAATATACATTTTATAGAAAAATTGTTTTAGTAATTGTGTGCTTATTTTCAGTGTAGAACAAGACAAATTGAATAAAAATTCCGTTTTTTCTAAAAATACAGGGTGCTATGTTCGTTATCTCGGTTTGAAGCACTCTGAATGAATTTTTATTTCCGCGGTTAAATATCAGTTAATCATCTTGTTATATTCTCATCAGAAAATTTTAAGAAAATTATGAAGTTAGCAGACCACACTATATCTTAGAAACTATGAGAGCGGTAAATTCTTTCTTTTCACGGTTAATTATCGGTTAACTTACGGGAAATTCCCCCATCAAAAGTTTTTCAAAATTTTTGTAAAATTTTTTCAAAAATTTTAAGAAAACCAAATTCGGTCTAATACTTTATATGAAGTTATCTCAGAAACTATGAGAGCGGTACATATTTTCTTTTCACGGTTAATTATCGGTTAATTTGTGGGAAATCCCCCCATCAAAATTTTTTCAAAATTTTGAAGTTAGACCAACTAGCTTCAGATACCTAACATATTCCCAAGTTTCAGCGAAATCGGATACAAACAAATTTTCTGCTGGTACACTTGGCGTGTTTTGCTTCACATACTTTGCTTTGACTGCTAAATATATTAACCATTTTATAGTATATTAACTATTCTGTTAATTTATTTCTAGTAATTTATTTTCAATGGAGGGCAGCTGTTCTGATTAGACCGGCTTGTTTATATAATTCCTTGTGACTGTAAAATACCCAAAATTATGTGCCAGTTCCTGCCAGCCTATATAGGGTGTTGAAGTTATCGAAATAGGAAATGTCGAAGCTATGAGCAATTTAGACTTATTTTGCTCATCATTAGTTTTGAAGCTTTTGCTCATATCAGAGGTGTCATGCCCTTTTGTCCGATTTGACCCAGTTTTTGCTCACAGGTTGCGCTTACAACTAGTATTTATGTGTATTTCGGTTGCATTGTCTTAAAAAAAACTCCTAAAGTTGAATTTTGAATATATTTTTTGTATGGGCGGTAGGCGTGTCCGTTGACCGATTTGAAAATTCAACCCCACGAGTAAACTTTGACGGCGCAGGCAGTGTACCAAATTTCATTGAATTATATTGCTTGGTTTTCCCAGAAAATGTATTTCTACACCCAGCCAGTCAGGCGAATGGACATGGCTATATCGACTCAGGCGGTGAAGCTTATCAAGAATATAGATACTTTTCTATGTCTGCCCTGCCAAAGTGAATATACTTTGGGTGTATGGTATAAAAAACCAAAAAAAAAATTGAGGTAGTCTTCTGCTTTATTTCAAAAATGCCCCAACCTTTCTCTGTATGTTGTTACCATTCCATTGGCACTGATTTTGACGTACGGTTGCTACCAACGCTTTGTACTCGAATTTTATTGGAAAATTCAATTATGAAAATTATTTGCTTGGATAGTTTTTGTGGTGTTTTCATTACAATTTCTGTTGCTATTGCTGTTGCTGTTGTTGTCGTTCAATCAGTATCATTATTTGATTTTTGGAGTAGGTGGTTGTCTCGTTCATACATGCATAAATTAGAGGCAGGAATGTGCGCATTTATTAAATTCAAAAATGGATGCTGTTCGAATGTCTGATGTAGCCCATTGTCAGCGGGTATAGACCATTTGCACGTTTCCTGTATGCCTTTGTGGGAGCGTTTGCGTGAATACATACATGCGTATGTATGTTATGGTCTTTTGTGTGTGTGTGTATTGTTTTGAAAATTTTGAAAATGTATAGGAATATTTTTTGGGGTTTTTTTTTGCTTTAATGAAATTGTGCGCACCGAAGTCTAAACAACAATCTCGTATACGTTATAAAGTCAAATTAAGATGAAGGAATGAGTTCACAGGACAAAATTGTGAAATTATTTGCTTCATTAATTTCTGAAACATTTTTGATTGACTTCGCAATGAAATTCAATATTTTACAAGAATTTTATTATGTTACATCTTTTTGAAAATGACAGCTTACCTACCGATTTCTAGTAGAGTATTTTTGACGAGGATAGGCACAAAGTGTTGCCGTTACTTTGAGTTTTATGACACACAGCAGGGACGTAGTTGAATGGGATAGCATAAAGAAAAAAAAATCGGCAAAAATGGATTAATTTATCACAAGTACAATAATCCGTTATAATCGCTTTTGGCGAAGCAAAGTAAATGGACTGTAAAAGGACTTTAAAATAATTCAAAGAGTTATCCCACAGTTCGAAGATATTAATTTTATTTTTTGAATGAAAGGCCTATACATTACACCGTTCTACACGATCTTGTACAACTGAAAAAAACCAATATATTCTGAAAATATGGCTAAAAATAAGTTATTCGTGTCTTCACATTTTTCTGGATCAGCTCGAATTTTTGTTCTTTGAAATTTTTTTTTATGTGTTGATTCGATAGACTAAATTTTACGATCTTTACATCTAAGTTGTATCGCGTGTTTTGAAAACTTAAGCAGGATATTTAGAGGAATATTTTCGAAGAAAACTTTAACCCTCTACATCCCTTACAAATGGGCAATTTTTAACCAATCCTTGAAAATGACCCCTAATGGAACAATATGTAATATGTTGCCGAAAACTAAAAAGTCGAAACTTCATGTTAATTAAATTTTTTACGTATTATTTTTAAGTTTTAAGCGTTGCTTGACTTCAGTGACTCCTAATGGAATTTTTCGTAGAATATTTTGTGTAATATTTAATATTTTAACCCATTTGTTCCGAATAAATTTAAACCGAATTTATTGTTTTTTGTTACAATTTAATTTTTTAATTAAGTTATTTTCAATGTGAGTTTAACACTTCGCAATATAGGCGAGATGTGTGTACCTTGGTCCGCTTTTCAGTTTTTTCAGTGTGCTGGATTTTCCAAAAAAGTTTCTTTAGTTTTTTGATTAAGTTATATTTCTGCAATGCTTGCAGCATCAAATGACGTGACTATGATATTTCTATGTCTTACCATTGGGTAGAAATATTACTTTTTCCGTTGCAATCTCAAACGATCCAAGGTACACCATGCAAGTGTACCTTGGACTATTAAAAATAAAAGAGAATGCATTGTATTTTGGTAATAAATTATGAAAGAACCATTTATTATGTAATCAAAAGTAACATTTTTTTCAATAAAAAAAAAAATTAATCATAAACAAAAATTATAACACAAAAAAGTGCATTTAGTAAAAAACAATTAATTAAACAAAAATGGTTGCAAATAAATACATTAATCACGTAAATAATAATAATAATATTATATTGAGAGGCGAAGTTAAGGACTCTTGGTCCGTTACACTTAAAAAAATTAATCCTTGGCCGCATTGGCTGGCCAATGCCAGCCAATGCCCAACGGGCCAATAATATTACCTAGTGAAATTAAACAGCTGGTTCTCTTATAATTCCTTTAATATGTAAATCTTTACGATCAAAAAGCTTAACTTCTACCTCTGACTGCAGCACTAAGAATGAATTAAACTAAAATCCTATCGATACAAAATACTTATTTTCTATACCTTAAATAAATGCTGTGTAAGCGCTTCACACGCTAGCCGTGGGACCGCTAGCATGCGTCGGTGACATGTGCAACGATTATGCTGATGGTGCGCAACGTGGTTCAAAGTAGAGCGGTGAACTTGCATACCTTTATGCAACTTGACCGCTTGCGCGAGTTAACTGCCGCCCCTCTAAATATCTGCGTCCCGCAGATTTCCGCAATGTTGATAGAAGCATGAAACGTTTTGTGCTTGGTCCCTCTGAGTCTGTTGCGTGATTACTGGTTGGGCGAGGGGGAATTGAATGGCTGGGATATCTGCTTTTCCTGTGAGTTTCCTCCAGATTACAGCTAAAGCGAATGTCAGGCTTATTAAGATGATCACGTCCGTAATCAAGGAAATTTCGAATTTCTCTTCCACAGATCCTAAATATTTGATGTTTCTGACACTAAGATCATGAACGTAGTCCAAGTTGACCCGCAGCCCCTGACTTGTGATGTTCGTTAGAATTGATGGAATTGCATGTAGGCTGGAACTGGTTTTGCTTATAAACGTCTGGTTTCTTATCCGAATAGTTTCGTTCTTGAAGTCCAGCACATAAGTCCCATTTAAAAGGTTTGTCACGTTGTTGGCGGAAACTTGCCCCATGAAATTGGTAAGGAAGATAGTATGGTCATTGATGAGTTCAAGCACTTCCTCGTTGTTGGTTCGGTACTGGCATTTCGCATTTCCTCCTTTTAAAATCCTTGGTAGGCAATCCGCCTCTGAAAGTTTCTCTAGTGTACCACTGCCGCAAATAGTTGAATTATTTATGGAGTAACAGTCCTTCAGAATTCCGTAGGTTCTTCTTGGCTAACTAACATTTCCCGGTAATGGATGTCCAGCTGCTTGCCATCTCTTACTGCCGCTCTTACTAGTAGCATATTGAATTCCTGCTACCTCACTTTTGGTATGGAAACTACATACGGGAGCATGGAGTGATTGGTGTAGATTGAAGGTGTTCCGTATTCCAAAGCCTCGATTGTGTTCCGGTAGGGTAGTGTCTCAATTTCGGCTAACACCTGGTTCAGTTCTTCCTTGTCTAGCAGATTACTATTGACTATTCCACCTTTTGCCATTTGACAACCTCTTACAATCTCGTTAATAGTTTCCTTAAGGATCAGCACCTTGTTCAGCGTTTCCTGCCCCATAAGTTGGTCCTCGTCACTTTTCGCGATACGGTTGACCGTGGATAGCATCTCGTTTATTCTTTGCGTAAGCTGATGAGAGTTCTCGAGTAGCTGCCTGTTGATTTTGTATTGATGGTTGTTGTTCTCAATAACTTCTCCTTGACTCTGAAGCATCTTATCCCAATCAGTGGCGTCTGGATTTCCGGCGATCCACTTCCATGCCGAGCCGATCCAATTTATTGAACGCTCGCTCCTTGCTTTGACGTTACGTAGTTCATTCAGGCGTTCCTCAATTTGCCCCAGATGATACTCCAATACATGGTTCCTTGTATGTCCAACAGCGTCAGCCTTTTCGATGAATTTGGAAATCTGCTTTAGCGCTGCATCATATCTATCTAAATCTATTACGTGCACCAGTTTGAAGTAACCATCAATTGTCCATCCCTTGCCGTTGCTTATAGAGACGATGGGTGCGCTATACTCAAAGATGCTGACACCATGCACGCTAGCGATCAGCGTTAGTATTCTGTAATGAAAGAATTAGTTTCCTTATACCTAATATAACCTAAGGCTAAGCTTTCGGTTTTTGAAAAAGGAGGAGTTCATAAATATATACATTCGTTTTTCATGTTTTTTCTGAATTTTCCAAATAAGTATACATTAATAAGTTGTGCGCAGTCAGTGCTTAATTACTAACATTTTTTGTGAGGAATATGCGGACATGTTTTCTTTCTTTATAAGTACGTTCAAGCCATGCTTTTTACATGTTCAAAAGTATTTACAGATGTCACTTTCAAGATTTCTTTAAGTTTTAAGTTATGTGCATGAGTAAGTATGAATAACAAAAAATTGATTCTATATCTTCTTAGATTCGTGTGTCTCGCATTTCCGTTATATGTGTTTTCATAGGGGTCTCACAAATTTTGAAGGGGATTTTATTTGAAACTATGAGCAAATCCACCTTCCCCCTTTTTTATTTTTTTTTTTTTTTAAATCTTCATTCGATTCCGTATTTTTTAAATAAAAAAGAAAATTTTTTCAAATTTGTGTCTTATACAACAAAAATAAAGTGTTTTTCTAGCTAGAAATGAAGACTTAATTGATACATAGATTATAAAATTAATTTCTTGTTAATTAAAAAAATTTTTGCTCTTTTTTTTTGCAATAGTTATTAAAATATATAAATAGTTTATCTTTTTTTCAGGTGGCTGACATTTTTAATGTGGGTCTTGTGAATCCTTCTGCCACTTGTCGTCCTTACAGTTACTTTATTGTCCTTTTCCACAATTTCCTTTTTGAAAAGTGGTTTATTTTTTCCTTTAATTCGTTTGACCGCGACAAATATTTCCTCCCCTCTTCGATATCTCCTAGGTGGTGTTCGCCCCAGATTTCTTCTAGCATTACGAGTTCTCATATTTTTCTTAATCAAAGCTCTCAAATCTGAATTTATCTTTGCCCTAAAATCAACAAGGTTCTGGTAGTTAATCCTTTGTGACCTGTTAAGGAAAATATCTGAAGGTTTTTTCTGAGTCACCGAATGCACAGTATTGTTATAACGATCTACAGCGATTTCGATCAATTCCCTTACCTTTAACTCGGGGTATTCTTGTCTTATACACCTAAAAATTTCCAGTACCGTCGAATGAACCCTTTCAATTTGGCCATTTACCTCACTCCTTTGTGTTGGAGTCAGATATAGCTTAATATTGAGGCGCTTAATGAAATCAAATATAATTGGGCTAATAAAACTTCTTTCGTTATCGGTTACCAACATTCGAGGTACGGTAAAGTAGTGTAGGATCTTAATGATTTTTGAGCGAACGCGCAACACAGATCTGTCTTTGATTTGAAAAAACTTGGCAAACTTAGAAAATTTGTCCATGCAAGTGATAAATTTTTCCCCCTGTATCTCCATTATGTCCATATGAAGGATCTCACAAGGATACTTTGGAGTAGGCGTGGGCTGAAACTCGGGATGAACAGGGTGTCTATCATATTTACTCGCGTTGCATACTTCACATGACGATGCATATCTTCTTATCTGCGAATTCATGCTGGGGAAATAATAGTTCTCAAGGATTTGCAACCTGTTCTCCTTAGGGTTTCGGTGAGCCTCGATTATGTTGAACCGCCGCTCAACATTGGCCACATCCTCTACGACTCTTTGGGTTAAACGAATTTTGTATCTGGAAAAATTATTTAAATACACTGTTTGAAGCAAGCCTAAATGTTCCTCAGGAATCTCAATACCATTAATAACATTTGGATTTAACTTTTCCTTCAGTATTTGTATGAGTACCTCCGCGTTTAAAGTTACAACTGATATGTAATGGCGTGAAAAACCTGGATGAGGACTTTCATGACAAAAGGAATCATTCCCCTCCCTAATAATGAGCTGATTTCGAAACACGTTCAAGGGAGCCTCAACATGCCAAATCATGTCAGTCGAATCCTGTTCTGCGCTATGCACTGTTATATTCGAATCCTCGCTTGCAACTTCACTCGCCGTTTCCGTTCGTGACTCATTGCCCTCGCTTGCAGTGTCAGTTGCAGAATCGTTTGCACCCGGCAAATGATTCAACTGAGTTTTCAGCCTAGATAGAGCATCAGCCACAAAGTTTGATTTACCTGGTTTGTAAATCAACTCGTGGTTATACTCCTCGATACGAGCTTTCCACCTCTTGAGCTTTGCGTTGTAGTTTCGACTTCCCAAAGCAAACGTGAGTGGTTGGTGATCAGTAAAAATTCTGATTTTTTTCGCACCGTATAAGTAATTTCGCAAGTTGAAGACCGGCAGCTACCACGCACATCCTTTCGCAATTATTTTTCATTCTATTTTACTTGGAATTGTCTGGAAGCATCGTGTTATCCTTTTTAGTGCACAACACACTTACTTAGGCACAATTAACTTCACGCCCCGCCAATAACCTTTAAGCACTGTTTAAAGTTAATGAAGTGCACAGGAATATTGGTTGTGGAGAGACAATTATCCCTTCTTATTTTGTATAAGCTGGAGGGTCCACAATTTTTCCTAACTCCCCACAAGTTTATTTATATTTTTTTTATCACCAGGATGTGTATGGTTTGCCGGTCCCTGCTCGGGCGCCAGTTAAGGACTCTTGGTCCGTTACACTTAAAAAAATTAATCCTTGGCCGCATTGGCTGGCCAATGCCAGCCAATGCCCAACGGGCCAATAATATTACCTAGTGAAATTAAACAGCTGGTTCTCTTATAATTCCTTTAATATGTAAATCTTTACGATCAAAAAGCTTAACTTCTACCTCTGACTGCAGCACTAAGAATGAATTAAACTAAAATCCTATCGATACAAAATACTTATTTTCTATACCTTAAATAAATGCTGTGTAAGCGCTTCACAGGCTAGCCGTGGGACCGCTAGCATGCGTCGGTGACATGTGCAACGATTATGCTGATGGTGCGCAACGTGGTTCAAAGTAGAGCGGTGAACTTGCATACCTTTATGCAACTTGACCGCTTGCGCGTGTTAACTGCGATAATGGTTTCCTGGTTGCCCGTCGAAAAAGGCTCGCTGGTCAATAAGCTAGGTCCAAGGTACACACAGACAGCATGTTTTAAAAACTGTCAACACCCATAACACATGTTAATAAAAATACATATAAAACACACTTAAAGCTTAAAACAATAACTAAATTTCCTTCCTGACGTTGTAAAACTGAAATATTTCAAGTAAGTTCCTCACAAAACGTTTCGTAGCTTACTCCAAAAACAAATTTTTACACACAAAAAACACTTTTTCCGTCGCTTTTTATACACGCGTACAGCTTGACGGTCTGAAGTCTTTTTATATGAGTCACCGGTATGAGTGGAAAATTTCATAGAAGAACATTATCGTACACGTGCAACTGTTGAGTGGCAACCGGCAGTCGGACCGAGGTACACTCGGATCAAGGTACACACATCTCCCCTAATCTTAACAACTAACTTTTTACTGTACGATCGGAATTTTATAGAAAATGGTAAACAACATACCGTTACAACATTCGATGTACTAAAAGCAAAGGCAAAAAACAACCAACGTTAGTTTGCAAATAGTAATAAAACAGTAAAGGCAAAATTAAGTGTACATATTCAAAATAAAGTAATGGCAGAAAATATGAAACTTTAAATATTTTTAAGCCAAGGATTAAATATTGAGTTAGTCATGAACACCATTATACAATAGCCCATTCTTTGGGAAAAAGGGTCATATATACCCATAAAAACAGGTAATGATGGGTTAATATTTCTAAAAAAATGTTTCCTATGTGATTTTGCTGTGACCTTGGGACAAGAAGTTTTATCCAAAATATGTTTCTTGTGCGTATTTTAGCTAAAGAAAACAATATACGAGTATGAGCCATTTTATAATGAAAGTGAGGCAAGTTCAATGTCAACAATCTCCCCCGATTTTGCCGGACCACTGCCTAGATCTAAGCAACACAACTCTTCGATCCGTTTTTGAAATGAGCCGACTTAATCCCTATGCGTTAGGCTTCTGTAGTGCACATCATACAGGCACTCAAAGGAAGAGTGTTTGCGAAGTTTGGGGTCTCTAAGGTTCGCATTTCCGACAGCGAAACGCAGTTTAACATTCGCGTTGTTGAATGTTTCCTAGAGAAAATCGGTGGTTGCCAATAGATCACAGCATCATATGTACCCAGAAAAATCCCGATGAAAGGGCCAATCAAATAAGCAAAATAATGATTGAATAATTAGCAGACTATCAAGAGTGTTACTGGTATGGAATTCTTTCCAATGCTTCATTACCTATTAACAAAGCATAAGGCCCCGCGTTTCTCACGCAATGGTGGGAACTACGCCTACCCACGAGTCACCACGGGGACTGGCACAACAAAGCAAGATTCAACTGATCGTTCGGTGAAGCTGCAGGAGGTGTTCAAGCTGATGAAGCATCGTCCCTATCAAGCCGCAAAAGAAAAAGCCCAGAACTATAACCTGAAAGGACCTTACCACTTTGAAAACCAAGCGTCTTTCTAATCAAGAAGATCAACGGTCAGGATCAGTGCTGTCGTTTACACTTCAATTGAAGTGTTTTGCTCCTTTTTTATCAAAACCCCTTCGCCACTTCCCCTTTCATAAAATCACTTCACTTTTTCTTGAATACAAAATTTGCCTTAAAATTTGTCTATTCTTTTTATGAGAGTTCAGAAACATACTTTTTTGCATGCCCGAAGCCTGCCCTAACTGAAAAGTAATTTGTTTTTTCAATATATCAAACGAACAAAGCAAAATTTCGATATACTTCACAGGAAACTTTTTGTAGAGAATTAAATTGGCCATCGAAATATTGTTGTTTACGCCAAACCTAGCGAACACCCTGTATTTTGCTGTCGATACAGTGGTGTTCGTTTAGTTTGTCCTAATTCTTTATTTTGCTTTGTTTTCGTATTTTTGGGTTGCGCCTCTCGCTCCCAACTAACCATGTAAAACATAAGATAACTTGTACTTGTACAACCGCAGCTTAATAAACAGCGTCTCAATTGCGAATCCCGTGCGTTTTCTTAAATTTTCGAACAGTCGAAGTTTTTTAGTATTTTAAACTTTAATTTAAAAAGTAGTGTTTTTATAAAGTTTAAAAAGTGTTTTATTTCGGTCGCGAAATAAATATTGGTCCTTACGATCCGTCGGTTAAAATTCCGCGCGAGTGTAATAAGTGCTTTTTTATAACACAAAGATAATTTTCTGAAATTGAGAAAATTAAATTAAATAATTTATTCTTAAATTATTTAATAAAAACTATATATATTATAATTATATATAGTACATAAAAGTGATTTAGTGCAGTGGTTCCTGATCTTCATCGAAATCACCAGCAGCAACTTAAGCACCAGCAGCATCAACAACGACAGCAGCAAAGAATTAAAAAGTGTTTTTTGGTACCTTTTTAATCGAAAAGGTATGTGGTTTTAAATTAATTTTTTTTTGAACAAAAAATTAAGGGAAGGAAAAGTACAAAATCTCGGTTTTTTCAATTTTGTATTCGATTCGGTTAAAGTGGTTTTCAATTCTTTTTAAAAAGTGTTTTCTTTCGGTAGCGAAAAAAAAATTTGAAAAAAGTGCTAAATTTTGCTAAACTTTTCGTAGTCAAGTTTTGTCTTTTAAAATAAAAATTAAAAAGTTTGTCTAAAGTGATTTTTTATTTCGGTCGCGAAATAAAATATAAATAAACGTTGGTTTTTTTTAAACAAAAGTGCTAAAATTTTGAGCGCGGGAAAAAAGTATATACAGACATACATACATATACAGTACATATTGGGTACTTTATGTAAACTTTTTTTCCAAGGCTTGAGTTATATAGACATTGACCTGTCTCAAATTTTTAGCGCCTTTAAATTTATACACATAAAGTTGTTTGTGTGTACATAGAAAATTTTTATTTTGAGAGACAAACTAACCGTGAAAAAATCTAAGCTCTTTTTATGTAAAACCACTGTTTTTCGCTAAGCCGAATTACATTACATACATATTTACATATTTACATGCAATTTTTGGTCTCCTCTTTGTGTCGTGTACGTACTGACCAAAGCCAAAAGCATCGTTTCTGCTTGCAGCTATACTTACGTGCATACATATTAATTTTCTGTTGGGTTTGTTTTATGTGAATACATACATACGAACAAACCAGTTGCACATTGGGGTGGAAGCAATAATTTTTTTGACATCTCAAGAAAATTGTTGTTTTGCTAAAAAGTTGTACATTGGGGTGTGTACATTATTTTTGTTGACCGAAAATATAATTTTTAATTTGTATTATTTGAAATTTTTTGATCGATATATTAATTTTTTCTTTCCAAATATAGCAGTGTTGTTGTTGTGGCCTTCGTACATTTTTTTTTGTAGCCGTGAATCGGAATATTCTTTTTCTTGAGGTTTTTTTTAAACTTCAGTGACATTTTGATTTGTTTTTTGCTTTGTTGCCAATCTCAATTTAATTCAAATTTATATTTTTTTTGGTTTTTTTTCGTTGACGAGTATTTTTTTGTGTAATTTTTATTGCTTTCAACGAGCGCTTTTGTAAATTTTAATTTTTTTTTGTGTTCAAGGAGTGCTTGTTGTGGATTATTTTTTGCTTTCAACGAAATTAAATTAAATTAAGGTAAAATTTATTTACGTGGCATAAGTTTGAGGGAGAAAAAAAATCATAATGTCGCATTTAAAAATGTTTATTCGTTTATCCGATTCATTAATGGAGTTTGAAACAGATTTCCAGGCTGTTCAAACGCACGATCCATTTTCCCTTGAAGCACAAAGTACTGAGTTAAAAGCTCAATGGAAGGGAGTTAAGGCAACGTATGATACTTGTTTAGACAAGATATCAGATGAGGATGCTTCGGAGTTGGATGCTGTGAAACAAAAGTATCGAAAGTGCTATCAATCCTACCTCCGGGTGGCGGCAAAAATTTTTGAGCTTTCTCAAGCTGAGAAATCTCGGCCAAAAGGTACTGGGGACCTTGAACTTTCAGGTGGCCATAGTATGTCTGTACCACCATGCGATACGGAGGTGTTTGATGGGGATTATTTGAAATGGCCGTCCTTTAGGGACATGTTTACTGCCATTTATATTTCAAACAAACGTTTAAATGATGTGGAAAAGCTTTTCCATTTAAATCAGAAAACGCGGGGAGAAGCAAAGGAGATTGTGAGGAAATCTCCTTTGACAAACAGCGGTTTTGCTCAAGCTTGGCAGGATTTAAGTGACAGATACGAAAATAAACGTATTCTGGTTAACAGCCAATTGAAAATTTTATTCAATCTGCCTCAAGTACCAAAAGAATCTGGTTCAGATCTAAAAAAGCTCCAACGGGATATTAATGGTTGTATCTTTGCTTTAAAAACACACAACATTAATATTGAGAATTGGGATGCAATTTTTGTGTATCTTTGTTCTACTCGCTTGCCCGAGGTCACGCTTTCGTTGTGGGAGCAGTCAGTTGTGAATAAAACTGAAATTCCAAAATGGGAACAACTGAATGATTTTCTTACCAGTCGGTTTCAAACGTTGGAAACTGTGTCGGATATTCGTAGCTCAAGTGGTGCGATACCTCGACAAAACTCTCAACCTTCAATTTCAAAATCGAGCCAGAATTATTCATCTGGTAAAAAGGTAAATAGTTACCAAGTTAATGTAGTTTCTTCAAATTGCAAACTTTGTTCGTCGGAACAACATGCGCTAAGATTTTGCCCAAAATTTTTAAAAATGGATCAAAAAGAACGTCTTGCAATTGTACGAAAATTTCACTTTTGTGTCAATTGCTTAGGTCATTCTCACGAAGTCAAAGAGTGTAAGAGCCATTATAATTGTGCGACGTGCAAACAACGTCATAACACATTATTGCATCGGAATTCGACAATAACCCCTTCTTCTGCTTCGAGTGTTGGCTCAAGCAAGTCGAATTCTTCTCAAAACCCCCCGGGCTCAAATACTCAATCGCATTCTACTCAATTACAGTCCACTCAGAATGACCTTCAGACTTGTTTTTCCTCCAGTACCAAACAGGTACTGCTTGGTACTGCCATGGTGACCATATGTCACCTAGGTTCGGCGTACACCACCAGGGCACTTATTGACTCTGGCTCGGAAGGTACGTTTATATCTGAGCGATTACAAAAATTGTTAAAACTTCCTACTCGAGTCGTTAACGCTCAAGTTTCTGGGTTAAATCATACGGTCTCAGCGCAGGTGTCACAAGCTTGTGATATCATAATTAGCTCTTTTAGAGATAGACAATTTCAAATTGAAGCAACAGCTTTTGTGCTGTCTCGCTTGACAGGAAATTTGCCATCTTCTTCCATTGATCCTTCTACTTTTGAGAAGCTGCCTGACATTCCGCTGGCAGATCCTCATTTCTTCAGAAGTGGTCCGATAGATGTATTAATCGGTAGCGATTTATACCCCGCAATTATCCTAGAAGGAATCCAACGCAACATTCTTGGCTCTCTTTTAGCTCAAGAAACTGTTTTTGGTTGGATATTTTCGGGGCCTATGCCTCAGCAAGAAATCTCAACATTCACCACATGCTTGTCACATTTTTCTGAAGTTGATGTTGATCAACAGATAGCACGCTTTTGGGAGTTGGAAGAGCTTCCAAAAAAGCAATTTTTAACCCCTATTGACAAGGCATGTGAGGAAAGTTATCAACAGACTACTAAACGTGATGAAAGGGGTCGATATATGGTCACTTTACCTTTCAAAAGTGGCTACCCCAGTGAAATAAATCTAGGTTTTTCACGAGGTATCGCACTAAAACAATTTATTAGAGGCGAAGCTCGATTGCTCAAAAATCCTGGCCTCAAAGTTGAATATGATGAAGTAGTAAATGACTACTTAAAATTGGGTCATATGAAAAAGGTTTCTCCCCCCAAATATGAAACTTCGCCATCTCACTATTATTTACCGCATCACGCGGTGATTAAGCGAGACAGAGCTACTACAAAAGTTCGAGTAGTATTTAACGCATCAAGTCCTACGTCCAATGGGATGAGCTTGAATGATGTCCTGTACGCAGGTCCTACTCTTCAAGCGGACTTAACATTGTTGGTCTTAAAGTGGCGTTTTTTTAAATACGTTTTTAACGGGGATATCCAACAGATGTATCGCCAAATATTAGTGGATCCCAAACATACTGGGTATCAGCGGATTCTTTTTCGAAACTCGCCTGAAGATGAAATTCAGGATTACGAGCTTAAAACCGTCACTTTCGGCGTGAATTGCGCGCCATATCTAGCCATACGAACTATTCTGCAGTTGGCAGATGATGTTCAGGAGCAATATCCTCTTGCTTCGGAAATTTTACGGCATTTTACGTACGTCGATGATGCTTTAGCAGGAGCACACGATGTGGAAAGTGCACTGAAGGCTAGAGACGAGTTAATTTTGGCTCTTAATTCAGCGGGGTTCACTATGCGCAAGTGGACATCTAATTCAGCCAGCATTTTAGCGGGGCTTCCCGTAGAGCATCTCTTAGCGGAAAACTTTCTGCAATTCGAAGATGCAAGTTGTGTCAAAGCACTGGGTGTTCGCTGGAATGCGACTTCAGACCTATTCTATTTTACCACAAAACGTTTAGAGGTCAAAGCATCTTATACCAAAAGAGAAGTTTTGTCTGTTATTGCTCAGCTTTTTGACCCTGCAGGTTGGTTGTCACCTATAGTGGTGACTGCTAAAATCCTTATGCAGCGGCTTTGGTTGGACGAAATAGGTTGGGATGAATGTATTCCTTCACACAGTTTTCAATCTTGGCAATCTTTTTTGAAAGATTATGAGAAAATTAACGACATAAGGATTCCTCGTTATGTCAATTTCTCGCCAAACTCTGATGTCGAAGTTCACGCATTCTGTGATTCTTCTGAAAAGGCTTATGCTGCAGCTGTTTATCTTCGTGTCAGGCAAAATGATTGCATTGTCACGCATTTGCTTTATGCCAAAAGCAAGGTTGCTCCTGTCAAGACGGTTTCTTTGCCACGACTTGAGCTTTGTGGTGCAGCTCTACTAGCTGATATGGTTGACACTTTAGTGTCAAATTTGCAAATCAAGAGTCATCGTCTTTATTGTTGGACTGACTCTACAATTGTGCTGGCTTGGCTGTCCAAGCCTCCCTGCTCGTGGGCTACTTTCGTTGCCAATAGGGTTTCTAAAGTGTTAGAAAAAGTGGGAAATCAAAATTGTTTTCATGTGGAATCACATGACAATCCTGCTGATTTAGCAACCCGCGGGGTAACACCTCAAGAACTAGTTGACAACGCTTTATGGTGGCATGGGCCATCGTGGCTTTCGTTGGAAAGCTCTTTTTGGAAATGCCAACCTCAACCATCAGTTTTAGAAACTTCTCTCGAACGGAAAACTGTTAAGGTACATTTTTCTTATTTTTCCGCATATGACGATATTTTGGAACGGTTTTCTTCATTACCACGAGGACTACGTGTCTTGGCGTATGTCTTCCGTTTCCTCAATCGCACTCATCCGCAACGTCGTACTTCTTTCTCTCGTCAAACGACGTTTATAGACAGTGACGAAATCAAGATTGTTCAAACTCGTTTGATACTTTTATGTCAGAAAATTGGTTTCCCGAATGAATACCATCGGTTAGAAACTAAACAAATCATTGACCAGAAAAGTCAAGTTTTAGCTCTTAACCCATTTCTTCACCATGATGGGCTATTGCGTGTTGGTGGGAGGCTGGCTTCTGCACCTATGCTCACTTATGACGAAAGGCATCCAATCCTGTTACCTTATAACAGTCATTTTACACGCCTTTTGGTCAAAGATTTCCATGAAATTTCTCTTCATGGGGGGAATCAGCTTGTGCTTCGGCTTCTTCGAACGCAGTTCTGGATTCCACGAGCAAAGAACTTAGTAAAGACAACTTTGCACAACTGTAAGGTTTGTGTAATAAACATGAAAAAACAAAGATCTCAAATTATGGCTGCGCTTTTACCTGAACGCACCACTTTGTCGAGACCTTTTTCGGCTACTGGCATTGATTTCGCTGGTCCGTTTGACATAAAAAGTTATTCTGGCAGAGCTTGTCGAATTACTAAGGGGTACGTTTGCTTGTTTGTTTGCTTTTCTACAAAAGCTATTCATCTCGAAGCCACAAGTGATCTATCGACCGCTACCTTCTTAGCAGCGTTTACTCGTTTCGTTTCGAGACGGGGGTGCCCTGCTAATGTTTATTCTGACAACGGTACCAACTTTGTTGGTGCATCTAGAGCGTTTAAAAAGGATTTTAAGGAATATCTTAGCAATGCACATGATGCCGTTGTAACACAATTTGCGCATCAGGGGTTCACTTGGCATTTTATTCCTGCTGGGGCTCCTCATATGGGAGGACTCTGGGAGGCTGGTGTGAAATCATTTAAAACCCATTTTAAGAAAATTGCTGGGAGCCTAAAATACACTTTCGAAGAATTTACCACTTTACTTAACCGAATCGAATCGTGCTTAAACTCACGTCCGCTAAGTGCCATGACTGAAAACTCTTCAGACTTTCAGCCTTTAACTCCAGGCCACTTCTTAGTCGGTGGCCCGCTACTTTCCCCCGTTGAACCTGAAATAGCTGAACAGCCATTATCAATCGTTAACCGCTGGCGAAAGCTAAAAGCAATGCAGCAACATCTTTGCTGTCGGTGGAAAAACGAATATTTGAAGGAGTTACACAAACGCGTTAAGTGGAAAACTCCACAGAAAGATTTCGCTGTTAACGATTTGGTAGTGATACGGGATGAAAATTTACCGGCTAACGAATGGCGATTGGGTCGTATACTGAAAGTTTATCTTGGCAGTGATAATCGCGTCAGGGTTGCGGATGTAAAAACCGAAAGAGGCTGCATTACGCGGCCTATAGTCAAACTTGTGGCACTTCCGGTGTCACAATAATACTACACACTAACATATATATAAAAAAAAAACCTCCTATTTTTTGTTGTACTCTTTTCTTCCCATAACCATAAACCTTACCATTCCATTACAGAATGTCGTCGAACAGTAGTGTCTCCGATATTGCGGATGATCTCGCTATGTACACTAGCGATGCTGAAACTGTGCGTAGTTGTACGCCTCCCAGAGCGGCTTTATCTAGCGCTGTCGTCACAGTCAATCCGCTGAAACCAAGCGTCTGTTCTGACGCTAAGGTGGCATCGACATCCAGAGCACAGCCTCGCCACTGTCGATTGTGCTTCAAAGGGCATACCCTTCAGCGGTGCCGCCAATTTCTGTCGAAGGACTTGGCTGGACGATTACGAGCAGTTTTCCGTAACGGGATCTGCTCTAATTGTTTGGCTGATGGTCACTCGCGCAGTAATTGTGGAAGCCGCCATCGGTGCAAGCACTGCGGTGACGATCATCATTCTCTGCTGCATGATGATAACCAAGGCGGTACAAAGCCCGGATACCGGCGCGGTGGGCGTAATGCTCAACGAATGCGTCAACAAAAGGTAAGGCCTTGCCGTCAGTCCTCCTTCCAAACTGACTCCGGTATCTCTTCACAGAGTCATCGGCAGCACAGGGAGTCTCGGCCAGTTGTTTTGAGGCGGTCGTCCCCCTCTCCTCCCTCTGCAACGTCACTACAAAACACAGTAACACTTTTACCTACAGCCGTAGTGCGCGTGTTGGTACAGGGCCAACTTCGGAAAGAGCGGGCGATTTTAGATGGGTGTTCACCGAGCACATACATCTCGGAAGAGCTCGTCAAGCGATGGCGCTTGAGCACATCTCGGATGAATGGGGAGGAGGTGTGCACGTTAAAGATTCTGCCATGCACTGGGTCTGGCGAATCTATAGAGGTGATGGCCAGGGTTCGGCAGCGATATACGATTGTGACACCCTCACGATCGTTGAGCGAACGCCTTATCGAACCGTATTTCAACATGACGTTAGCAGATCCAGAGTTCTACAAGTCATCGCCGGTCCATCTACGCTTGGGTGTTGAAGTGTTCCAGCGTGTGTTGCGAGCGGGCGTCTTCCCAACCGGGATTGGTCAGCCCATCGCCCAGAGTACCATCTTCGGGTGGATCTTGTCGGGCTCTGGGGCCTGGTAACTCCCCACCCACCTAACCTGTTTCTTTTTTTTTATTTTTTACCTTAAATTTATTTTTTGGTTTTTTTTTACTCATCACTTAATTTTTTCTTCTTTACCATACTTGAAGTTTTTTTTGATTTTATGAATTTTTAATTTTGTTTCTCTATCACGTAGACATTGATTGCATTCCTGCAAGGTGGGCGGCAATGTTTACGCCAAACCTAGCGAACACCCTGTATTTTGCTGTCGATACAGTGGTGTTCGTTTAGTTTGTCCTAATTCTTTATTTTGCTTTGTTTTCGTATTTTTGGGTTGCGCCTCTCGCTCCCAACTAACCATGTAAAACATAAGATAACTTGTACTTGTACAACCGCAGCTTAATAAACAGCGTCTCAATTGCGAATCCCGTGCGTTTTCTTAAATTTTCGAACAGTCGAAGTTTTTTAGTATTTTTCAACTTTATTATAAAAAGTAGTGTTTTTATAAAGTTTGAAAAAGTGTTTTATTTCGGTCGCGAAGTAATTAATTGTAGTTTATAGACCAAAAAAAGAAAGTAAAAATTTCGAATTCTTGTGTTTTTTACTCTTTTGCCTATAACTGTTTTAGGGTCAGAGATAAGTAAAGATATAGCAGAATGTCATAAAAATAGTCATAAGCGCTTCATTATAAAATTTCTAGGTGAAAAATTGGCCAAAATATGGCTTCTAGAACATTATTTTTACTCAAAACAAAAGCGTCTAAAGAGAAAAGTGTATAATGCCTAAAATACTTAGAATCATTCAAAGAATACGTTTAGTTTTTTGGTACATTTTATAATTTTTAAAAAATTGGCTAAAAAAATTAAAAAAGTTCCAAAAAATTCCGAAAAAATTCACTCGTATTTCTTGGACTATTCTAAGCATTTTTTACTTAATACACTTTTTTCGTAAGATGCCTTGTTTTGAGTAAAAACCGTTTTTCGACCGCATAAACAAACTTTCTATGTTCGAGTGGCCGGCCATGTTTCGGTAAATTTTTGACCTAAGAAATTTTTTATATATTTTTTTCATATTTTTTTAAAATATATTTTCAAATTTTGTTACGTGTATGAATTACGAATGAATTGAATAAATAAAATTGTGATTTTTGTCTTCACTTCGCTAATATTTACTTCACTTTTTCAGAATTTTACTTCGCAACACTTCACTTTTTACAAAATTTCACTTCGCTTAAACTTTTCAAAACGACAGCACTGGTCAGGATAGTGGATGGTGCTACGCGCTGAAGGCTTTTTACAAATTTTCTAATACAGCGTAGGTCAAAATTATCCACTGTTAAGGAGGCGAAGAAAAACGAATTTTTTTAAAAAAGAAAAATCAATGTTCTTACAAAAGTTTCCATTTTTATAAAATATTCTATATTGATAATGAAAGCATATTAAATTCTGAAGAGTTCAAGACCAACTAGAAAAAAAATCCATGGTCTCTAAATGACAAAAAGTCGTTCAAATTTGAGATTTGATGTATTTTTTCAAATGTTCTTCCTCCGTTTTTTATACATACATTAAAAACTAAAGAAGGGTATTGTTTTAGTTTGGATCAATCTACCTAAAACTTTAATAACCTTCATTTTGCTGAACTGTGATTTACGTCGTACATATTGGAATTGACCAAACCAAGTTATTCATGGCCTAACAGCAAGTAGAAATGGTACACTCGGGGCCGTTCCTGGCGCAGATGCACAACGCCTTCCAGCCACCGACAAAAATATAGCTTGCGTTAGAGTAAGTCAATTGTGGTGACCTTTTTGGTCGCCTTAACGACACGTAGGGCTTGCGAGAGAAGCATATCAGGTTCTATTCAGTCGAACATTGTCCACCAAGACATTTAATACGTAATTCGTGATGAGCAAACGAAGACCATAGCAGTCTTCGTCTTGGTTTTGAACTTGAGTCTTGATCTTATGCATTAAGTCTTAGCCTTGAAAAATTTCTTAAGATTGATGAGTAGGTATTCAAAATTAAAAAAAAACAGCATTTGGGTTTTAAAATGCCAAGCTTCAAACTGAGAAATTTTTTTGTACTTGAAGGGGGCGTAATACAAACATTGACTACACCGTTCGACACAAAAAAACACATGAGAAAATCCAAAAAATTCTTAAAGAAGACGTTAAAAAAAATACCCGTGTCTCTTCGTTTTTCTCCAGCTCGTCAGATTTTTTTTTTAATCGATTTTTGAAGTTTTTTAAACCACTGTACATGAAAAAAACAAAAATAACACATTCTTGTGTTAAATCGAAGAATTTAACTATCATGTATGATCCTTACATCTGAGGTGTATCATGTGTTCAGCAAACTTATGCACTATGTTGCGGGGAATATGTTTGCAGAAAATTTTAACCCTCGACATCCCCACATGTGGGTCATTTTTGCGCTTTTCTTTAAAAGGTACAAAAATCACATATAAAACATTGGAATATTGAGTAAGTATTTGCTACAGAAATATTTACTTTAAAATTTCACTACTAATTGCTGAACACTTAAAAGTCAAAATTTTATCCTGAAACCCAAAAAACCGTTAAAATCAGTAAGGACTTCTTACAATCAATATTTTTCAAATTTCACCCTACTGTAAGACTCCAAAACTACATTTTGGGTAAATTTCTTTGCAACAAGACGAAAACGAGATCACACAAGGATCATTTTTTTAGAACACATTATCCCATTATTTCCTGTTTTAAGGGTCTTTTTGACCCTTTTTCTAAAAACTGGCTTACAATGGGTTAACAAATTCTGCCAAAGTTCTCTACGGAAAATTTCACTTGGAAATACTAAGGAAGAAAAATTCTTAAAACTAAAGGAAAGCGCGGCAGGGATGTAATAAATACGCAATGTGAAAAGTCCTAATTGATTTGAACGGTTTTTTGGGATTCGGGACAAATTTTCGACTTTTAAGTGTTCATAGCAAATATAAATTTCCAGCACAGAAAAGCAGGTCTTGGTCTTGATGAACATCGTGACCAAGACCAAGACCATAGCAGTCTTCGTCTTGAAATTATATGGTTTATGCGCCTGCACACATCCTTTAGGCTTTCGGAAGTATTTCCATCGAGCGCAATGGTAAGGTCTAGAATATACTGCGGGGCCCCAAAGTGCCAGAGGATATGGGTTAGCTGCAGACTGGGGGGCGTGATCAAAAAGTTCATTAACTAAGATTTGCACATAAAGAAATTGCTATAAATAAACAAACAGAAAAGAATTTGTCAAAATGGGACAAGAGTGATTGATACCTCCGATGCAATTAAAAATTTAGAAATGGAAAATTAACTTCGAAGGTTTAAATTGCTTACTGCAAAAAGCAATGCCGGAATGAAAAACTGAGAACCCTTAATTTTCTGCTAAATTTCCCAATGTACGGTAAATTTATTTTTTATTTGAGCGTCCATGACAAGAACATTTGTTATGCCAAACACATCCGAGTACTACGCAACAGAACGAAAATGCCAAATCAATTTTTATCGCATCTCCTTTGCTGCTGCTGCTGACAACTTCACAGCCACAACATAAACAGGAAATGCGTGATTGTTTCTTTTTTACCCGTACTTTCTGTTTCAACCCGGGATTGCTTCTTTTCCATTCTTTGGCTAAAAATTTTAAATTTTATTTTTAAACGGATTTGGCAATATTTCTGAACGATTAGGCGCCACTTGAAGAGCATAAAAATGGGACGTACAGTAAGAAATCGTGGAGAATGAAAAAAGTTATCCTTCCCCATACTCCCTCCTCGTCCTTTTGAATTTGTGCACACTCATCCTTGTGCAAATTAATTTTACACACGTTCATAATTTGCTAAATAAATTATTTAAATTTACTCGCGCTGATAAAATATTTGACACTTTGAATTTGTATTGACAGCGCGCGTACGTTGCGCAGTGTTGTCAACGAGTTTTGTCTACTAATTTTCCCCTCGAGGTGCGTTGACGCGAAAGCACACACGTGATATTTTTGACAGTGGCGGATGCCGCGGTAGAAATATGCACGTGGCTTATTTGTTTCTGTAGGATCAGTGTACGTAAATGCATTTGTACGTACGTATGTATGTGTATCTGTTTAGAATTTAAATTATTAAATTAGAGAAATTCTAATGAAATTAACAGAAAAACAAAAATATTTTCCAAGTGATATTTTAATCACATTTCGAGTTTTTAATAAAAATAAATTTAACCCGTTTTTCAACTGTCGCTAAATGTTCATCAGAAAAGTAATAACCTGAAAAAGTGTTAGCTTTCACATCATTTTAACCCGATACTTAATCTACAAACAGGATATTGATAGGGGGAATTTCCCATTAATTAACCGAAATTTAGCTCTCATAGTTTCTGAGGTATATCGTGAACTTAAATGTTCTTAAAATTTTTTGATGAGTATATAACCAGATAACTAACCAATATTTAACAATGAAAAAAAAAAAATATACAGGGTGCTCCGAAACGAGATAACGAACATAGCACCCTGTATTCTTAGAAAAAATGAAATTTTTATTCAATAATCTTATTCTACACTGAAAATAAGCAAACATTTCACAAATCGATTTTTCTATAAAATGTACATTTATTGTATTTCTAAAGTTAGACGCAAAAGCAAAATGTGGTCTGCAAACCTCTCTCCTACACGGATAGAAAAGTATTATAATTTTTGTAGCGAAAGCCGATTAAAAATTACTGAACTTTTTTTAACCTTCGTTCATTTTGTGTATTTATTAAGAACTGCCCATCAGTTTTATAAAAATTTCAAATCTCTTCCTAAGCAATTTTTCATTATTCGCTTAGTAAAAATTATCAAACAGGAATACAATTTTTCTTCATTTTTTTTTTTTTTTTTTTTCAAACATTTTATATTAAAAAAAAGGCAAACCACTAAAATAAATTGTTAAATATAACAAAAAAAAAATTTTTTTTTTGTGATATTTGAACCGGGGAAAATATCCCGTGAAGAAATTAGTTTAGGAATTCCGAGTTAGGAACAGACCAGGTATTCCTTAATACGGTCATCTGATCTGTTCCTCATCAGGATCTGATACCAAAAATCTTAATACAGTTTAAGTGCGTTGTTAAAATTAGTATCGCATCAAATTTGCAGAACTAAATAAATATTCCATATCAAAACGACCACAGAAAGTTTTCCCAAATACATTTTAGGTGGTTATCATGTTTATATCATAACAAATGCTACAAAATGTTTTAGGAAAGCGTTTTGTGGCCGGACGAAATTCAAATTAATTTATATGGATATGATCCAATCCTCAATAATAAATATATTATTTTTCTGATGAGGACCTAAAATATTCTGATCCGTTCCTGAAAACTTTATGGGATCCGGATCACGTCCGTTTCATATGAGGTGTGACGTTCCTAACTCGTTCCTGATCATTCTTCAAGCAATCCTGTTCGGTTCTCAACCTGATCTCAACCTAGTTGGGATGTAGTGTGATAAATACACACAGGCGCGCTCATAAGCCACCTGAGCCACTGCCATCATTATAATGAAGTTGACTGAAACTCTATTTGTTTTACAAAGACCTTTAGTGGAGTCAATAAAGACTTTAAGATGGAAGTCCTCAAGAACAGCTCCGATTTTGATGATTTTTTATTAAAAAATTTTGTTTTTTTTTTTCATTTAAAATCAGAAACATTTATGCAAATGAAAACATCAGCTATAAATATTTCCTGTTAGACATATAAAAATGAAGGATTCGGAATTTTTACAAAGCTTTCTTAAAATTTATTATACGATTTCTTATTTCTTATCATTTATTATAAAAGTCGTTAAGCAGCTGTCTAGTTTTTCCTGACCTGACTAATAATAATTTTTATATATTTTTCTTTCCGCGAAAACACAGGCCCGCAAAAAAAAAAGTAACATGCGCGAAAGATCAGACCACCTGAACTTTATGTTTTCAGTTTCGCTGAATCCGAACATGGTGCCAGATTAACGAAGTTGGTTCGCGTTTTTTCAGAAACCAGCAAAAATCAGTAATTTTCAGCATCATTGTTGATTTCTGAAAAAACGCGAACCAACTTCGCTATTCTGGCACCATATTCGGATTCAGCGACCCCGAAAACATAAAGTTCAGGTGGTCTGATCTTTCGCGCATGGTACTTTTTTTTTGTGGGCCTGTGAAATCCTTGCTCGTTGTTATTTTTCTTAATTTTTGGTTTTGGTAAGTTTTGCTTAGAATCGAAAGTGATCAGTGAGGACAAAATAGAACAAGGGTGTCAGCGTAGAACAAAAGTGAGCCAATTTTGGCTCGCCTACGTTGATGCGCAATTGCGAAAATGCAAGTCATTTTAGCACTAACGCGAGAACGTTCAATGTAAATATTTGCGCATCAACACGTAAATACCCCTAATTTTTGTGTATGTTCTAGTTCTCAAAAATTTTAAAAATTGTTTGAATATTATTCTGCCATCCTAAGAAAGAATAAATAAATTTTTATTTTTGTAAATAGTGGAGTGCCTGGGGCTTTTAACCTAGGATTTCTACAAGACCGAATGAATTTATATGGTTGGGATGGGGTTTTGTTTTAAATGCCATAAAAAAAAAGTTTACCCAACATTTTTTTGTGCTTTTGATTTGTGTATTAACTATAAAAAGTTAGTACAACACTACATTGAAAATAATTGTAACAAATTGCAAACCACTTTTTTCTAAACTAATTTGAGGTCGCTGAACACGAAAAACGCAATTTTTTTTGTTTTTCCTTTTAACCGTTCCCGAGTTATTCGGCCATTTTTATTTTCGAGATTATAGCATCATATACATCAATATATTTGTATAACGCCAAATCCGATCGATTTTATTTTACCACGATTACAAATAATGACTAATGGCGTTTCTAACGGGTATACCAATTATTATGCTCCGAATAAAATTAACTGAGTTATAGCACAAAAAACTTTTCAAAAAAATTTTTAAATTTTTCATACCAACGTCAAATGAAAAACTTAGTTTTTCGCATATATTTATTTAAAAAAATGTTTTTAACAATTTTATTCAATGGCACATTTAATTCCAAATATTTTAAGCCAACTTTGAGCAAAATCGAATGAAATCTCGTGAAGATATTAAGGTTTTAGTGCAATGAAGGCATATCGTTTTCTTTCAAAAATTTATATTCTTGATGCAATTGCAACCCGGTCCGAAATGTTCTTCTACAAAAAATGATGAGAGGTTCTTTAAAATGTTGAATGAGTGTAGAATGTCCGATGTGGAAGCAGAAAAATTGGATCTGTTGACTAAGGCTGAACATTTTGAAAATGCTCTGGACAACTTCTCATCATTCTTATTGCACCAAATCCTTAATATCTTCAAGAAATCGCATTCGATTTTGCTCTGAATAGACTTAAAATGTTTGCAATTTAATGTCCTATTAAATAAAAATGCTAAAAAAATATATTTAAAAAAATATATGCCAAAAACTAAGTGTTTCATTTGAAATTGATATGAAAAATTTTTAAAATTTTTTAAAAAGTCGAAGTTTTTCTTGCTATAACTTATTTAATTTTGATCGGAGCATAATCATTGGATTACTCGTTAGAAGCGCCTTTATTCACTCTTTGTAAACGTGGTAAAATAAAATCGATCGGACTTAGCGTTATGCAAATACTTATATTGATGTATGTATATGAAGCTATAACCGCGAAAATAGAAATGTCCGAATAACTCGGGGACGGTCCAAAGGAATAAAAAATAAGTGGTGTTTACGTGTTCAGCGAATCAAAATTAGCTTAGAAAAAATTGTTTGCAAAATGTTACATCTATTTTGAATTAAGTGTTGTATTAACTTTTTATAGTTATTGCTTAAATAAAGAATAAATGAAATGCACAAAAAAATTTTTGGTAAACTTTGCTTTTTATAGTATAAAAAACAAAATCCCACCTCAACTACAAAAATTCATTCACTCTAATAAAAATCCTAGCTTAAAAGTCCCAGGCACTCCACTAATCGTAAAATACATTGAAAATTACTATTTTTATCTCTGTGACGGGTACTTCTAGAGAAAAATTCTAGTAAATTTCTCGTAATTGTAGTTGTTTCCAACACCGACTAAGGTGTTTTGTCCAAAAAATCAAAACGAAGAGACATATTGCGTATGACTTTTCATTTTTCGACTAAGGTGTTTTGTCCAAAAAATCAAAACGAAGAGACATATTGCGTATGACTTTTCATTTTTCAATTATGTTCATTTTCAAATCGCGATATCCCATGAACGGTAATCGGACGGAAAAAGTGTTCATAGAGACATTCATAGAGAATCGCATGCTCTGCAAAATCCAAGAAAAAAAATTTTTTTTGCGGCATTTCGTTTCGGAATATTTTGCAAAAACAGTTTTTTTCTAAATTTTAAGTTTGCCAAAAGATATCTCCTAAACTTTAAGTCGTACAAAAAAAAAAAAAAAACAAAATGTTGTTTATAGAACAAACAATTCCCTATAACTGGTATTTTTGTTATATTGCTTTGACGCTCCGTTCATGTAATATCACAATTTAAAAGAAAAAATCAGTTTAAAAAACTTCGAAAAACTTTCCAGGTAAATCTACCAAATGACCGCACAACAAAACAGATCACAACTTTTTAATAGGTAAACTTTTTTATTTATATTACAGTAGACCCCGCTTAATTGACTTGATGAAAAATGCAAACTTTTCGGTTCAATTAACCGGGGAATCAATTAAGCGGGGCCCGCTTAATTGATCCGACTGATCAATTAAAAGAATCCCGGATAATTGATCGAGTGAGTCAATTAAGCATAGAAAAAATTTAATAGTTTTTTTATATGTTCAAAGCATTAATAATTTCTTAAAGTCATAAGCTCCATAAAGAGATAACGAATACAAAAATATGTATGTTTATTGTATTAAAAAGGGCATTAGGTACATAAAGGGAACTTCAATTCACCTTAAAATAAAATAAAGAAAATAAATACAAAATACGAGTATGTGCGTAGTAGACTTATAGCTGAGCATATAAATTTGGAAAAACTAGGTGTAATGGAAATGTTTATGGAAATCGATAGGATATGTTCACTACGAGTCCATCAGTCTGCCGTGCTGAATCGGATGCCTGAGCACATGACCGGCCTGAAAAGATTGCGCAAATCATTTTTTTTATATCTCGCAAACGGTAACTTATATAGAAAAATGTTGTGACAATTTTGTAATTGTGTGCATATAAAAATTTACTCAGCGTCAAATTTTTCAATTTTTTTATATTTCCCAGTGGCATCAGAAATAAAAAAGCAACATACGTGATTTTGACTATTTAAAACCTTTAAGGCCATCACCTCTTCTGGACATGGTATGTAATGCACAATCCACTTTCGTCGACGTCAAAAATATCAACTTGATCAAAATCCTTAAATAATCCGGGAAGAACTAAGTTATTGAAATCATTTGCTCCTTTTACGTTTTCTAAGGATTTTTCACCATGGACTTTACGAAGGACGACACCTTAACGGATTTGCCTTTGCCAAAGCCAGTTCGGAGTAGGATTAAAATCCTTATTGAGCTTTATTGAAAACTGTTCAGATTTTTCCATCAGAAAATTTTTTGTTACTTTTAATATTGTTGATCTTTAAAAGGGGTATTTTGTATGTATTTTTCATTTGGAAATAATTTTTTCCTATCAATTAACCGGGGAAACCAATTAAGCGGGAATCAATTAACAGGGGATTTGGGTGCCTTTTTCAATGAGGACAGTTTCACTAGGCTTTTTTTAGTTCAATTATCCGGGGAAGTCAATTAAAAGGGGGTCAATTAAGCGGGGTCTACTGTATAAGCTAAACATTTCACTTTTAAAAATTAAATTTCATGCGGTCTTGTAGAAGTCCTACGTATACGGTGTTTTTAACTCCCTGGGAACACTACTAAAAATGAGTTTTTGTGTTTATGTTTATGTGTACGGCTGGAAGAAACGACAAAAGTTGTAGTTGTTTTTATAGGGAAAATGAAGGTATAATGCAACCTATTCTTGTGGGTTGACGGACTGAACCGAGATGACCCAAAAAACGCCGTGAACTAATTTTTTGGAAAATTGGAGTTACGGCATTCTTGCTTAGGACGGCAGTATTGTTGTTGTAAACAAGCCACAAAAAAAAACAAAAAATTGTTTTTATGATTGTTGTCCTTCGAATTTGAAGTTGTTGTAAAAGCGAAAATTTTGCGCTGCCTGCGATTGGCTCAGTGATTTGAAAACGCTGACAATCTTGCACTATAGGTCAAAAGGCACACTTTTCTGGCCAAAACCTAATTTTTACAAGTGTTGCTATTGAATTTTTGAGGTACATTAAGCTAGCAGAGCGAAAATGGCAGATCTGAAAAAAAAATATGGCAGAATTATAGGCTAATTTTGGGCCCAAACGCCGAATTTAAGGCTCCTCATTTTTTTTTTAAAAAAAATAGCTCTGCTAGCTTAAGTTTAAGCCAGCAGAGCTATTTCGAGAAAACACATACAGGACGTTTATTGAACTTAAGTAAGTAGTCAATAATTATAGGCTAATTATAGGCTATTTAAATAACCAATCGCCAAATAAAAAGCTCTATTAAAAAAAAAAAAAAATTCTGCTAGATTAAGCTTAAGCTAGCAGAGCGATTTCGAAAAAAAACATTTTGTACTAAAGAAAGTATTCAATAATTATAGGCTAATTATAGGCTATTTAAATGCCCCATCGCCAAAAGAAAAGCTTTTCATTTAAAAAAAATGTACCAAATCAATTTTCTTGAAATAAGGAAGTTCGAATAACAACAATTCCAGAGAAAAAAACAACAACAACAACAGAACTTCTACAACAACAACAAATTTACTACTACTACAACAACAGTAATTTTACATAAAAGTAGGGGTAAGTGAGCGGCCTGCGGCCGCTGCTCAGGATTTAAACCCGTCAGACATCCAACACCGGCTTCGCGGCGGCCTTCGGCCGCGGATCAATCTTATTCAAGCGCAGTAGCTACTTATTATTTAAAAATATAAAAATTTTTATTAAAAATTGCGCTCGCAATTTGACTAGCAAAACTATTTGTTGGATATATTATAGATTGATCCGCGGCCGAAGGCCGCCGCGAAGCCGGTATTGGATGTCTGACGGGTTTAAATCCTGAGCAGCGGCCGCAGGTCGCCCACTTACCCCTACTTTTATGTAAAATTACTGTTGTTGTAGTAGTAGTAAATTTGTTTTTGTTGTAAAGTTGTTGTTGTTGGTGTTGTTGTTGTTGTTTTTTTTCGTCTGGAATTGTTGTTATTCAAAGTTCCTTATTTCAAGAAAATTGATTTGGTCCATTTTTTTTTTAAATGAAAAGCTTTTCTTTTGGCGATGGGGCATTTAAATAGCCTATAATTAGCCTATAATTATTGACTACACCAATACCTCACTTTGCGTCGGGGTTACGTTCCAAAAAAACACGACGCAAATTGAAACGATGCAAAGTGAATTAAGATTTTCTATAGCAAACCATGTAAAGATCGAAGATAGGTTCCAGGGTTACGAAAATACTACATTTTAAAAAGAAAATTGAACAAAGTAAACATTTGAAACACAAAAATAACATAAAATTTTATTCCATACATACAAAAAACATACTAAAAAAATTGGCCCAATGTTTGCTGAACAGCTTTTTCTTTCTAACGTAAAATAAATTTCCTTGTAGCAGTTGATATTCGTTGCTACCGCCTGGGACACTTTAAAACTCCTTCCGCTGTCAGGATCGTTTTTAAAAAAAATCTCCATAGCTCCGTCAATCAAACACATCGCAAAAAATTTCAAAAAAAAATTAAAGACTCGCACCCAAAACAACGCAACTTCGAAAATCTAACGACGCACAGTGAAAATTAGTACTAATTAAGCAGCGGCGCAACTTCAAAAAAACGCAAAACGAAACAACGCAAAGCGAGGTATTGGTGTACTTACTTTAGTTCAATATACGTCCCGTATGTGTTTTCTCGAAACAGCTCTGCTGGCTTACACTTAAGCTAGCAGAGCTATTTTTTTTTTTTTTTAAATGAAGAGCCTAAAATTCGGCGTTTGGGCCCAAAATTAGCCTATAATTAGCCTATAATTCTGCCATATTTTTTTTTCAGTTCTGCCATTTTCGCTCTGCTAGCTTAATGTACCTCAAAAAATGTTTTTGTTTTTGAAAAAAATAAGTTGACGTTTTTTAGCGATGCGTCAAAGTTAATGTATTTGCATTGTAGTGAGATATCGCAAACAAGTGACGATTTTTCTCCTTTTTCAATTTATTAAAAGGTAAATTAAAACAAAAGTTTTACCAGTATTGTATGGCATCTTTTAAGAGCTCATTTTCAAGAAACAGAATAAAAGTACGTGATTCATTTAGTAAAAAAAATAATGGAAATATTTTGCAGTTTGCATCTTACCTCAAATATTGTCAAAATAGCCATTTTCAATGAGTTTGCCCTAAGATATCTCCAAATCCTGTGGTAATGGGTCAATTCTGACCTCGGATTCTGATTCTTCGCATAAAGTTTCTTCGGAAACGCTTGGAATCAAAACCTTTCTGGTAAGTGTTGTTAAATTAGAAAATTTATTGCGCAACATTTTTGACCCAGTAATACAAGGGTTAAGATTTTTTCAGAATTGTTCTTTTAGTCTAGAGTCAACACAAAAAATACATTTGCAGTTAGTCACCATGATAATATGGACTTTATAGGTTTTGGCCAGAAAAATGTGCTTTTTGACCTATAGTGGTATGGATAAATTTTGCACTGCGATAGAAAGAACTTTAAGAAGCATAAATTTTTTCAAAATGAATCGCACAAGTGCTTTGAAAATTTTTAAACTTTTTTTTGATATAAAATGGGCTAAATATGAAATTTGCAAGCATTTTTTTTTTTTTTCAACGCCACTTCAAAAAAGGTACAAACAGCTAAAATCAATTTGTTTAGAAACCCCCGTTTCTCTTAATTTTGTTTTTCAGCTTTTATGACAAGCAGTCAATAAAATTTCCATAACCCCTAAAGCACAACCAAAAATAAAGGAAGGATGGATGCTCCCTCCACCCGAAAAATTATTGCGCCAGTAAATTGAATTTTAAATTTGACAACTGATAAATTCCTGTCACACAACAGCGTTGCCAACTTTGAAATGCATAACGGCATAAGACAAAATTACCCGCAATAATTTCGTTTGAGTGTTGAGTGACAGAGCGACAGACGAAACAAATAGACAGACTGCCGTACCTACCGTTACCCGCAAGTTGCCAGCGTAACTCACATTAAATGAATGACATTGAACCAAAAAATCAAAACAAAATGTAATTGGAATGAGAAGTATGAAGCGACGAGAT
This sequence comes from Calliopum simillimum, assembly GCA_951812925.1. NCBI lineage: Eukaryota > Metazoa > Arthropoda > Insecta > Diptera > Lauxaniidae > Calliopum > Calliopum simillimum. The sequence goes on along the minus strand of OX638369.1, from coordinate 62,925,772 downwards.
GAAGATGAGACGTACGTGAAATGGTTTCTGAAACGATGATGATGGCAAAAAGAGCAAAGTCACAAATTTTTGCGAGTTAATAGAAAAAAGGAGCAATAAAATATCTGCACATGCTTTTTAGACTGTGCCAAAAAAAAATATCATCTTTGAAACTTTGCTCTAAGTTGAAATTTTGTGGAAACAAGAAATGTTCTGGAGACAAAACCATGACTATAACCATGTGGCCCAAAAATCTTTGTGCTGTCAATAATAAAGGTCCGAATTCAATTGAGGAATACAGACCATATTTCTAGGCGGAGTTTCCAAATCATATCTTTGTAGAACCATCCTTTGATAAGAACAAAATCAGAAAATATTAATTTTACAATAAAGATTCAAACTTGATAAAATAAATTACACTTTTTTCAACAGTCTAAGACAAATAAAAAGATACAGGTTGGTTTATTTTTGAAGGCATGAACTTCTACTGCGGCAAGGGTCCACAGCAGGTGCGTTTCCTTCAAGTTTCTAATAAATTGGTTACAGTTGATAAAAAAAATTCTATTTTTTTACTCTCGATTTATGTGTTACGCATACTTTACATACTTGCATGGAACATTCAACTATTTTACATAGTAAAAGCATTTTTTTTTTTTTTTTTTGGTAAAAAATTTTACATTTGTTGCATTATCTGATTTTCAGCATTTTACTCACGTTTAGCAACAATTTCTTTTGTTTTACAATTTTAAACGATTTACAAATGTCGTTACACCAGATTCATAAATCCCACGTCTTTCGTCTGTAGGGCATTTTCAACATAAAATAAAATACTTACACATACATATAAAAAGATAAAGCATGGGGACAATTTTTTTGTAATATGTGTAGACAAAAATAAATTTTACAAAAAATTACACAACAAGAATGGAAAAACAATTTAAGGATTGAAAAATCGTTGATTCATGCTCTGCAATCAAATTACCATCATCACCACTGAGCGTACATGACAAAGTATAAATTCATATGTGATTTGAGCGTCTTGACTTTTCGAGAGGCAAAACATATCTACACCGTAAAAAATAAAGTTTACCCAAAACGTATATTTTATCTACGTGAGTGAAATCAATGGATTCATCGATTCATAAGAAGATGGTTGAATAGCACAGGTTTACAAAAAAAAAAATGTCATGGCGTTTTGATCAGACTATGTGTTTCCTAGTGACTTTGACGTCCTGAATCCGAATCCGAATCCGGGGTCCGTTTTTTTCCAGAACGTCTGAGAAAAAAGATTTCAAGGTCATATGGACGTCAAAATGGTCATGTGTCGTTTAGTGATAAATTCGCTAAAATTCTGAATCTTATTTCATATTATTGAATTCTTAGCCCTTAAAAAGAATATGTGAACAAAAAGGGCATTTCGAACCTAGTTTCGGAGATATAGCCATCGGAAGATCCGGATATATCTTCTATGAAAACCGCTATATGTTGGGAAACATTGGATGGATTTGGAAAATATTGGTGTCATATGAAAGGTATTTTGTTGTTGTTGGTGTTGTTTATGTATTTGTTGTTGTAATTGAAAAATTTCCAAAAAAGCCATAACTCCAAAACTATGAATCCAATTGAAAATATGCGGATAACATATATTTTTAAGGTTGTCAAAATATCTTTCATACGACACCATCCGGATCTTTCGATGGCTACATCTCTGAAACTAAGTCCGAGATATCACTTTTGATCACTATTCTTTTTAAGAACTAAGAATTCAATGATAAAAAATTAGTTTCAGAATTTTTGCGAATTTATCACCAAGCGACACATGAACCCCATTTTGACCTCCATATGACCTTGAAATCTTTTTTCTCAGACGTTCTGGAAAAAAACGGACCCTAGGAAACACATATTCTGGTCAAAGCGCCATGACATTTTTTTATTTTGGAAACCTGTGTAGTTGAACTGGACATTTTTTCTTTTTATTAATTTTTGCTAGCTACTGTACAAGGTGAGCTTGAAAAGGGGCACGGTGCTTGTGGGAGAATTTAAATAAAATTTTGATGTACCTCGGATTTTTTTGTAAATTCTTATTAAAGATGTCAATAGAAGTTATTCTATGCAAAAAATAAAATTATAGAGGTGGCGCTTTTTTAAAGATAATCCCTTTTCCAATTGGGGCATTTTCCCATACAAAAAAATAAATTTTTTTTTTTTAACTACATTAAACAAAAATCAAAATAATCACATTCGATGTGTTTTGCGATGCTTCACGCGAATCTGACCTCAGAATCGCTCTATCGTGTATAGTTTTTGAGATATTCTAATCTAAAAGCCGAAAAAAGTCGTTCGTTAAACATGCTTAAAATGTGAAAGAAATTTTAGTTTCGTTAAGTCTGGTAAGCAACTTTAAAGTCCTAATCTTTGCCTTTAAAACCTAATTTAAATTATGTTGATATCTTTTTTTTCCTCAAAGATATTCTAACCTAAAAAGACACAAAAGTGCAAAAAACCCGTTTAGCCAATATTTCGGTCTACGATATCTCTTAGAAGCATGAAGATATAAACATAATTTAAATTAGATTTTAAAGGAAAAGATCATGACTTTCAAGTATTTTAACCACATTTAACGAATAAATGATATGTTACATAGTTATATAGCTTCAAAACATGGCAAAAAACGACTTTTTTCGGCTTTTAGATTAGAATATCTCAAAAACTATACACGATAGAGCGATTCTGAGGTCAGATTCGCGTGAAGCATCGCAAAACACATCGAATGTGATTATTTTGATTTTTGTTTAATGTAGTTAAAAAAAAAAAATTTATTTTTTTGTATGGGAAAATGCCCCAATTGGAAAAGGGATTATCTTTAAAAAAGCGCCACCTCTATAATTTTATTTTTTGCATAGAATAACTTCTATTGACATCTATAATAAGAATTTACAAAAAAATCCGAGGTACATCAAAATTTTATTTAAATTCTCCCACAAGCACCGTGGGGGGTATGTGGAGCTAAAATGGATCCAAAATCGGCTAACGCAGAAAGTTTCTGTATTGTTTCTAGATTATAAAACTGTTAAAATTAAAATCCTAGCTGATCGTCTTCGGAAGTTATGCACATTTTTGTGTTCATGGTATGCACTTGAATGAAAACCATATAAAATTAAAAAAATTAAGAAAAAAAAAACAGAACAAACAAATATAAAAACAGTTATATTTAATGTATTTTGCAATGCTGAATCCGAATCCAGCCTTAGAATTGCTGTATCTCATTCGGTTTTTGAGATATCTTAGCTTTAACAAGGAAAAAAGACCGTTTTTGCTATATTTTGACGCTATATAGCTTGAACACGGAACATTTATGCGTAGAATCCGATACAATTACTCAAAGCTCTAATCTTTTGCTTTAAAACCTAATGTAAATTATGTTGATATCTTTATTTTTCTCGGAGATATCCTAACCTAAAATGTTGAAAAAGTGCAAAAAACATGTTTTTTCATTATTTTAGTCTACGATATTTCGGAGAAACATAAAGCTGTTGACATAATTTAAATGAAGTTTTAAAGAATAAAGATTAGAGCTTTGAGTAATTGTATCAGATCTTACGTATAAATGTTCTATATTCTAGTAATATACGTATGCTGCTCGATATATTTCTGGCCTAATAATGAAAATGCGAATATTTATCATCAAAAATGGTTTTATTGTTTTTTCTAGTATTCTCCAGCATGATTTATACACTTTTGCATGCGCTCAAACCAATTGTCGAAGCACTTTTTCCACTCCGATTGAGACACCTCCAAAACATGGTTTTTGAACTCTTCAACAGCATCTTCTGTCGACGAAAATCATCGACCACGCATTTTTTTCTTGATGTGCGGGAATAAAAAGAAGTCATTGGGTGCCAAGTCAGGGCTGCGCGGCGGATGCCTCATCAATTCGACGTTTTTGCCGGTCAAAAAGGCGCTGGTTTGAGCCGATGTGTGAGAGCTCGCATTGTCATGGTGAACAATGATTCGTCTTCTCTTGTTCGTTTTTCGAATTTCTCCGAAGACTTCAGGCAAACAAATTATGGTGCACCACTTAGAATTTACCGTCCTACGTTCCTCAAGTGGAACAGTCGCCACATGACCAGTTTTGCCGAAGAAACAGGCGACCATTTGCTTCGAAGTGCTTCTTCCACGAACAACTTTCGTTGGATTTGGCTCGTCTTCGAAGACCCACACGGTCGATTGCTGTTTTATTTCGGGCTCACACGCATAGATCCATGATTCGTCACCTGCGACGATCTTATAAACGTCTTTTGAAGTACCGTGATCGTATTTTTTCAACATTTCTTTGCACCAATCGACACGAGCCTTTTTTTGAGCGATTGTCAAATTGTGCGGGATCCAACAAGAAAAAACCTTTTTTACAGACAGGTGTTCATGCAATGTCGAATGTATTGGAGTGGAACTAATGCCCAAAGATGCTTCTATCTCACGGTATGTCACATGACGATCTTGCATTATCAGTTTTCGCACGGCATCAATGTTCTCAGACACAACGGCCGTTTTTGGACGACCTTTACGGAATTCGTCTTTGAGCGAGCGTCGGCCACGATTGAATTCATTAAACCAATTTTTCACAGTGCTATAAGATGGTGCTTTATCGCCATACAAAGATTTAAGTTCATCGATGCACTCTTGTTGTGATAATCCACGTCGAAAGTTGTGAAAAATGATCGCACGAAAATGTTCACGAGTTAATTCCATTTTTTTGCCAAATTGATTTTTTCAAGTCACTGTAAACAACACAAATGATGGTCGTAGGTCAAAACGTTCTGAGTACGTTTATGCTAAAAAATATCAAACTTTCCAATAGAAATGTCAGATTGCATCTGGTAACACTTAGTGTTGCCTAGGCCAGAAATATATCGAGCAGCCTACGTAGCTTCAAAATATAGCAAAAACGGTATTTTTTCCTTGTTTAGGCTAAGATATCTCAAAAACCGTATGAGATACAGCAATTTTAAGGCTGGATTCAGATTCAGCATTGCAAAATACATTAAATATAACTGTTTTTATATTTGTTTGTTCTGTTTTTTTTTTCTTCATTTTTTTAATTTTATATGGTTTTCATTCAAGTGCATACCATGAACACAAAAATGTGCATAACTTCCGAAGACGATCAGCTAGGATTTTAATTTTAACTGTTTTATAATCTAGAAACAATACAGAAACTTTCTGCATTAGCCGATTTTGGATCCATTTTAGCTCCACATACCCCCTTTTCGAGCTCACCGTGTGTACTTATGCAAAATATGCAATTTGCAATATTTCATTGCATAGACCTCAGGCGCAAATATAATGCTCTCAACTATTCTAGGTATTTTTTTTGAGAAGCTGAAAAAATTTCGGTAAACGACTTGTTTATGCATAAAAATACAAAGGCAAATGTCCCATAAAATCAGGGGCCTTACTCTGTAATGCGATGCGATAGGAAATGCGTTGCGAAAGCTAGATTCGATGCGAAAAATAATTGTCACTCTGTAAATCTTTCGCATTGGGAGTAGCGTTTTCAGTGAGACATAGTTGGCAACGCTACTCCCAATGCGAAAAATTTACAGAGTGGCAATTATTTTTCGCATCAGGTTTTTACATAAGAACTCGGAAGAGGTCAGTTAGTTTTTCATTTTATTCCGCCGCACAAAGTTTAGCTCAAAATCCGTGACAAGAGCCGACAAAAATAACCCAAATTTTAAAAACTGTACTTTGCGGAAAACATAAAAATAAAACTTGTGGAAAGCTAGATTTTTTAATATCGAAATAAATTCTGGAGAAAATTAAAAATATTTTCAACATAAACCCATTGGGTAAAAATCCCAAAATAAGTAATCGTGACAACTTGAGATTTTCCCACGGATTTTTTGAATAAGGAATGATGACCGCTTGCTATACATGGGGATTCCTACTTTTTCTATTTGGCTCATGAGAGATCCAGAAGTTTCTGAGCTTAAAATTATTTTGAGATTTGAATGTATAAAATTTTTTGTAGTTGACGAAAAGAAAAATTCAGAAACAAAAAATATTATTTTTGAAGCATTACAGTTTGACTTAATCTAAGGAAAAAAAATTTAATCAATCATTTTTGCAAATGAGCTATTTTATAGATTTCGATGTGCTCTTTCAGAATTTCAACTTTGCTACCTTGAATTGTGTTTGCTCGCGCCGCCATATTAGAAAAATGGCGTCCAAAATCTGTTTTTTTTTTCTCATAAGCGGCATGTACAATTTACTCATTTTTTCAAATTTTGAAATAGGATATCTCCCGAGATATAAATCGTACGAAAACAATTTAAAGATAATTTTTATAAAAAATTGTATAAGCTTCAAAATTGGGCGCACAATATTTTTCTCTTAACGTAACCGTTAAAGAGATATTTGCAAAAAACTGAACTACCACCCTAAAGTGTCATATAGAATTATAGCCCACAAAAATTCATAAAATTCATCTTTATGAAGTTTCCTCAAATTTTTGAAACTGAAGAAGTTATAGCGGATCTAAAAGCTCAGTACAAAATATGAAAAACGACCCCTAAGACTATGCAATATTTTTATACCCTACACCCAGGGTATAGGATACACTTTGTCCTTCCGTTTGTGGAGAAGAAGGCGTGGCAGATATAGAAAAGTATATATATTCTTGATCAGCGTCACCTCCTGAAACTATATAGCCATGCCCGTCTGTCTGGCTGGCTGGCCGGGTGGCTGGTTGTGCAGGGAAATATTTTTTAAGGGAAAACTAACCATGATAATTCAATGAAATTTGGTTCGTTGGCTTTGTCGTAAAAGTTAGCTCGTGGGATTGAAAATGAGCGAAATTGGTCAACGGACACGCCTACCGCCCATACAAAATATATTCAAAATGCAACTTTAGGAGTATTTTCCACAAAAATTCAACTAAAATACACTTAAATATTTCGAATTATTATCGCAAGCTCTGAGCAAAAACTGGGCGGATTCGGATAAGAGGGCGTCGCACCTTTAATGTAAGCAAAAGCTTTAAAACGCTATACTAAAAGCGTTTTTTGAGATAATCCAACTAAATTTAACTCAGACACTAAGAACTATAAATGCAAGCTCTCAAAAAGAACTGTGTGAAATCAGACAAGAGGGCGCGGCACCTCCCAAATAAGCAAAAGCTTCAAAACGCTATGCTGAAAGTGTTTTTTGGGATAATCCAACTAAATTTCACTCAAATACTGAAGACTATAAACGCACGCTCTGAGCTAAAACTAGACGAACTCGGACAAGAGGGCGTAGCACCACCACCGCAGATCTTTGCAGTATAAACTTTTTTTGCTTGGTTGCCAACCAATAAGAATTTGAGATCAGTTTTCAGTACTCATATTTAGGTACATTAAGCTAGCAGAGCGAAAATGGCAGAACTGAAAAAATAATATGGCAGAATTATAGGCTAATTAAAGGCTAATTTTGGGCCCAAACGCCGAATTTTAGGCTCATCATATTTAAAAAAAAAAAATAGCTCTGCTAGCTTAAGTTTAAGCCAGCAGAGCTATTTCGAGAAAACACATACGGGACGTATATTGAACTTAAGTAAGTAGTCAATAATTGTAGGCTAATTATAGGCTATTTAAATAACCAATCGCCAAATAAAAAGCTCTATTAAAAAAAAAAAAAATTCTGCTAGATTAAGCTTAAGCTAGCAGAGCGATTTCGAAAAAAAACATTTTGTACTAAAGAAAGTATTCAATAATTATAGGCTAATTATAGGCTATTTAAATGCCCTATTGCCAAAAGAAAAGCTTTTCTTTTAAAAAAAATGGACCAAATCAATTTTCTTGAAATAAGGAACTTTGAATAACAACAATTCCAGACGAAAAAAAAACAACAACACCAACAACAACAACTTTACAACAACAACAAATTTACTACTACTACTACAACAGTAATTTTACATAAAAGTAGGGGTAAGTGGGCGGCCTGCGGCCGCTGCTCAGGATTTAAACCCGTCAGACATCCAACACCGGCTTCGCGGCGGCCTTCGGCCGCGGATCAGTCTATAATATATCCAACAAATAATTTTGCTACTCAAATTGCGCGCGAAATTTTTAATAAAAATTTTTTTTTTTTTATATAATAAGTAGCTACTGCGCTTGCATAAGAATGATCCGCGGCCGAAGGCCGCCGCGATGCCGGTGTTGGATGTCTGATTGATTTAAATCCTGAGCAGCGGCCGCAGGCCGCCCACTTACCCCTACTTTTATGTAAAATTACTGTTGTTGTAGTAATAGTAAATTTGTTGTTGTTTTTTTTTTCTGGAATTGTTGTTATTCGAAGTTCCTAATATCAAGAAAATTGATTTGGTCCATTATTTTTAAATGAAAAGCTTTTCTTTTGGCGATGGGGCATTTAAATAGCCTATAACACTATGCAACAGCCAAATCTCCCAGTGACTGCCACTATCCATTTCATATGTAAAATGGGCTGCTGATTCCGAAAATCGCATTATTTTTTTTTTTGTTTTCGTGTCGTTTTCGAGATATCGGTCATTTTCGGTTTTCGGACCAAAAAAAGAGATAGTTTCATTTAAATACAAATATCTCAAGAACTAACGTTTGTATTCAAATGTATTGTATCTTCTCTTCTTATACGAGCTAAAATTGTATGTTTGTTTTTTTGTTTGTTTTTTTGTACTTATTTCTGTGCCAATATATTTTCTCGAAAACGGCTACAGCGATTACAATGAAACTTGGAATAGTGTTAGATATTAGCAAACAATGAATAATGAGCTAGGTTTGAACTTTGTAAATGCTCACCAGATGGCGTGGCACTGCACTAAATTTTAAATTTGATTTAGTCATAACTCGTAAACTATACAAGGTATTTTGATGAAATTTGGTCAGCGGGTACGGCTTAATATTGCCTTGTCACAAACTTAAAGTGGGCGGGATCGAAGAAGTGCCACGCCCACTTTTCAGCTCTTGAAAATTTTGATTCAATATTACTCGAAAACGACTCAAACAATTTTTATAAAAATTTAGGAGGTATTACCTCTGAAAACAAGGATTCATATGTAATACGCCGTTATATTGGGAAAACTCGTTGAAGGGCGTGGCACCGCCCACAAAAATATAAAACGGTATAAAAAGAAAACTAATAAAGCAAACATTCTGAAATTAACTGTGAGGAGCTTAATTGCAATAGGGCATCTCTGATTTGAAAGTGGGCGAAATGTCGCCATTGCGCGTGGAACCTCCCATACAAGCAAAATACGTTAAATGCTATTTCTAGCAAATGTTACAAGATATTTTAATGAAATTTGGTATGTAGGTACTACATATCAATGCCTTGTAATAACCGAAAAATGGGCGGGATCGAAGAAGTGCCACGCCCCCTTTTTAACCATTGGAAATTTTGATTCAATATTACTCGAAAACGACTTCAACAATTTTAATGAAAATTTCAAAGATTTTACCCCTGAAAATAAAGTATCCATATGTGATGTGCTGTTATATTAGGAAAACTCGTTGGAGGGCGTGGCACCGCACACAAAAATATAATACGCTATAAAAAGAAAACTACTTAAGCAATCTTTCTGAATTTAACTATAGGGAATCTTCTTTTTATTAGGCACCTACGACCTGAAAGTGGGCAAAATATCACCGGTGCGCGTGGAACCTCCCATACAAGTAAAACAAATTAAATGCTATTTCTCTCAAATGGTACAACATATTTTGATGAAATTTGGTATGCGGATCTGGATTACGAGCATCTAAAGCATAACGAAAAGTGGGCTTTGTTCAATAATTGTCAGGCCCACATTTTACCAAAATAAAAATTTTAGTTAATAACTCATGAACAAAAAAAAAATGGAATGAACTTTCCGAGGCATGATGGTAAGATATTTCAGCCCCCATACAAGAGGCGAAATATTTTGGGTGCGTGGCATATCCCATTTATTTATCTTAGGTCATTTTGATTCTCTTAAAAAATTTGGAGTTCTTGATATTTTTCTATACCATTCGATATTTTCCGAGTTTTTTCTTATTATTTTTCTCATCGGTTAATTTATCATTTTGAAAGCTTTGGAGGTAAAAAGGTACGAATTTCATTGAAAAAATAGCTATGAATAAAAACATCGACTAAAATGATAAGATAAGATTGTTGACCGAGCAGGGATCGGTCTCCAGGTACTGTCATATTAAAGGTAATTAAATTACCTACAAATAACATTCACATCACTTTTTGGTTGGTTTGTTAGTTTCGGCGAAATAAATTGATTTCTAAAAAAAACATTTTTTTTTTTTCGAAAAAATTATCAAAAAATCAAAATCAACTGCAGATTTATACAAGAAGAAATAACTTTTTCATGATTTTTTTTGTTTTTGTATCATAGACTATATATTTGTGAAGAAAAAAAGATACCACTTAAAAAAATCGATGGGAAAATGCAAAAGTTGTATACAATTCATTGATAAATCACTAAAATGCGTTTTTGCCTATTTTTTTTCGGTTTTTTTTAGTAAACTGTCCATAATTTGAAACTTTTTGTAAAACACATGAGAAAATCCAAAAAATTCTTAAAGTTAGCGTTAAAACAAAATACCTGTATCTCGTCGTTTTTCTCCAGCACGTCAGATTTTTTTTTTAATCGATTTTTGAAGTTTTTTAATCCACTGTACATGAAAAAACAAAAATAACACATTCTTGTGTTAAATCGATGCAAATAACTATATGATCCTTACATTTGAGGTGTATCATGTGTTCAGTAAACTTATGCAGGATATTACGAGGAATATTTTTGTAGACAATTTTAACCCTCTAGAACCCCCACATGTAGGTCTTTTAACCTAAATGTGGGGGGGTCAAAATGACCCACTTGTAAGGGCCTTAGAGGGTTAAAATTTTTTACAAAAATATTCCTCGTAATATCCTGCATAAGTTTACTGAACACATGATACACCTCAAATGTAAGGATCATATAGTTATTTGCATCGATTTAACACAAGAATGTGTTGTTTTTGTTTTTTTCATGTACAGTGGATTAAAAAACTTCAAAAATCGATTAAAAAAAAAATCTGACGTGCTGGAGAAAAACGACGAGACACAGATATTTTGTTTTAACGCTAACTTTAAGAATTTTTTGGATTTTCTCATGTGTTTTACAAAAAGTTTCAAATTATGGACAGTTTACTAAAAAAAACCGAAAAAAATAGGCAAAAACGCATTTTAGTAATTTATCAATGAATTGTATACAACTTTTGCATTTTCCCATCGATTTTTTTAAGTGGTATCTTTTTTCTTCACAAATATATAGTCTATGATACAAAAAAAAAAAAATCATAAAAAAGTTATTTCTTCTTGTATAAATCTGCAGTTGATTTTGATTTTTTGATAATTTTTTCGAAAAAAAAAATGTTTTTTTTAGAAATCAATTTATTTCGCCGAAACTAACAAACCAACCAAAAAGTGATGTGAATGTTATTTGTAGGTAATTTAATTACCTTTAATATGACATAGAAAGCGTTTGAACACAAGTATTGGTTCTTGAGATCTTTGTATTTAAATGGAACTATCTAAACCGAAAATGACCGATATCTCGAAAACGACACGAAATAAAAAAAAATAATTTTACCTATAAAATAAATAATGGCATTCCCTGGGGAAAAATTTTTTACTCATTTGTTGCATAGTGTAATTAGCCTATAATTATTGAATACTTTCTTTAGTACAAAATGTTTTTTTTTTTCGAAATCACTCTGCTAGCTTAAACATAACCTAGCAGAATCTTTTTTTTTTTAAATGGAAAGCTTTTTATTTGGCAATTGGGCATTTAAATAGCCTATAATTAGCCTATTTTTTTTTTTTTTTTTTAAATGAGGAGCCTAAAATTTGGCGTTTGGGCCCAAAATTAGCCTATAATTCTAGCATATTTTTTTTTTTCAGTTCTGCCATTTTCGCTCTGCTAGCTTAATGTACCTCTCATATGTATTTTGCATACTAAAGTCCGTCTTGTGCATACTTTTTAAGAAAATTCGGTTAAAATTAACTTTTAAGTAAAAAAGTATCCGATAAATTGATTAAAAAACTAGCAACTCGATTGCCAATTAATACATACTGAGCAAGAAAATATACTCTTGATGAGAAATCATTGATTTATCAGAAGTTAATAAGAGATTATTTAAGAAAAACACTTATTCCTCTATTAAATTTTCATTTAAACATTTTGTATGAAGCACTTAACCAATCCAGCAAAACAGTTAGCACCACAGAATTCCCCATACTTGAATTAAGTAGGAATGACCTTATCCCGTCAGACCATATATTGACGTAAAACAGTGTTATAAAGTAAATTGGTTTTTGCAGTGTACAAATGTATGTTTGTACATACTCGTAACATGACTTAGTTCAATTGAACTTATTAGGGAGCATTCAAATCAAGAGAAAATACTAAATAATTCGAAATTTGATTAGACATCGAATCTTACTTCAAATGAAAGTGAATTGGTTTCTCTTATAAAATGAAAAGTATTAAATAAATAAGTACATTATAGTTGAACAGACGGGGATACATTAAATTTGTGTACTTAGTTTATAATGTCCTACATATATTAAAGCAATGGAATGTCATTTCGATATTATGTGACTTTACCAAGGGATATAAACATTTAAAGTAGATTATCATTGCGATCTTCTGCGTTAAATGAAAAAACATGATGTGATTTTAGGCTGTTGTAAAATAATGATATAATATAATAATCAGATGTTTCTGAACCATCTAGAACAGCAGTGCTTAGAAAAAAAGTGAGCCAATTCTAGCAAATTTCTGCAAAATTCATCCAAATTGCAACAACAAAATACACAGGATATTCAAGAGCTTCCATTGCGTCGCACTATGGTTTTTATTTTGACAAAAAAGTGTACACTAAAATAATTCACTACAAGTACACATTTTCTTTAAAAAAATCAAACGCGAAATAAAAGGTTATACATTCACCTATCTGAAAAAATACCCTCTTTTTCCAGCATCTGATCCACAAAATAGTGACACGGGTCGAAATCTCTTGAATTTTGAAAAAATCGCATTTTTCTGTTTGAAAAAGGTTATTCGCAGGAGTGATATATGAATAAATATATGTGCATTCAATCAAATCAAGTAAGGTGAAAACAACTCAAAGTGAAAAAGGGCAGTGCCATGCCCCAGAAACAAATTCGTCATACTTTCGAAACTATTAGACACAGATAGATAATATTCGGTATGTTTGTAATAGGCACAGAGAGAAATAACATACACTAAAAAAATGGGCAGTGCCACGCCCCTAAAATATAAAACACTTCATATCTCCGAAGCTATTTGAACCATAGGGATGAGTTTCGGTATTCATTGCATATACCACATATAGTTGTAGTGGAGGTAAGAAAATGCTGCTTTAGTGACAAAAGTAGTATTTCGTTCTCTTCTAAATAATCTAATACAGTAGACCCCGCTTAATTGACCCCCTTTTAATTGATTTCCCCGGATAATTGCACTATAAAAACTAGTGAAACTGTCCTCATTGAAAAAGGCACCCAAATCCCATGTAAATTGATTCCCGCTTAGTTCTTTTCCTCAATTAATTAAAAGGAAGGAAATGGATTCCAAAGAAAAATACATGTAAATTACCCCTTTTTAAAGATCAGCTATATTAAAAGTCACAAAAATTATACTGTTGAAAAAATCTGAACAGTTTTCAATACAGTTTAATATAGATTTTACTCCGGACTCACGGCGCTGTTCTGAGAATTTAAATGACGATAACAACACCGCTCTGGGGTTTCTGTTTTTTATTGAATAACTCCTAAAGGGTAAATTGTATGTGTGCACACATTGCTTATCATTTATAGAGCATAAATTTCCCCATAACCTGATAGTTTTGTTTTTTTCGTGCAACTCATCGTTCATAAGTTATGGCAATTAGAAATCAACATATGTATGCATTACCAAGCTTTGACACGTTTTTAATAAGAATATCTCCTTAACCCTCTAACTGGTAAGAGGTCCCTGAGGACCTCTTCAATAATTTCACATCTGCACCGTGGGTCATGGGTTCCCATGGTTATGCTTTTCATGCCATGGTAAGCCCAGTAAAAATGCGTTATGCTGCATAGTTTTGCTTCCGTAATCAGTTGTGTCATCCAAGTCAAAATATAATCCCAAAAAATTTCTTCTCTACAAAAAATTTTTTCCGAAGTAATTTAGAAATAGTTATAATACCAAGATTTTAGTGAATAATTTTTATTGGGTAGAAAACATTTCCTATTTTCAATATAAATTGAAGTGACTGAGAAAAAAGTTTCACATTATGTTTTAGAAACGTAAATAGGAAGGGGTCCCTGACTTGTTAATTGTTTTCGTACGACTTATAACTCAAGAGATATCCTAATTCAAAATTTTAAAAAAATTAGTAAATTGTGCATGCCGCTTATGAATAGGCACAGTGATATGTTGTGCTTAAAATTACAATAACTCATGAACGGTGAGTCGCACGTTCAAAGTAAAAGCATCTATTTATAGGGAATTACTTCCACTATAAGCTTCATTTTATTTATTTTTCACATGACCTATAGTTTACGAGATATTTTATCAACAAACCTAAAGTTTAGAAAAAAACCGTTTTTCAAAATAGCTCCAAAACGGTTCGTTCCAGAACCAAAAAAAAATTTCTCGCATTTTATAGAACGTTCAATTCCTTTTAAGGGTCTCTTTTTCGTTCGACTTACCGTTCATGAGATATCGCGTCTTGAAAATTATTCAAAATTAAACATTGTGCTATGCTTCATACTATGTTCAATTTTGAATGATTTTCAAGTCGCGATATCTCATGAAGGGTAGGTCTGACGAAAAACCGTTTGGAGAGGTTCTTATAGGGAATTAAACGTTCTACAAAATGCATGAACAATTTTTTTTTCTAGAACGAAGCGTTTTGGAGCTATTTTAAAAACGATTTTTTTCTAAATTTTAGGTTTGTTGATAAATGTTTGAATTAGGATATCTCCTGAGTTATAAGTCGTACGGAAACAATTAACAGGTCATTTATATAGAAAGCTACAATACAATATTGCGCCACAATATTTTTCTATAAATGTAACCGTTAAAGTGATATTTGTAATAAACTGGTTTTGGACGCCATTTTTCCAATATGGCGGCGCGAGCGTACACGATTCGAGGTAGCAAAGTTGAGATTCTGAAAGAGCACATCGAAATCTATAAAATAACTCATTTGCAAAAATCCCGCAAAACATTCCAGGTAACATCATTTTATTCTCCTAAATGATTGTACTATGAGTATAATCATAAATTGTACACCGCGTTCAGCAATGTCGGGAACAAGGAATAGAATACGACAAACATCGAGAATATTTTAATACTTTTCGTTTGTTTCCCAAACAAACGGATCTTGCTGCAATATTTCAGAGCCCAAACCGCAGAAACTAAAGAAATATTTAGTTTTAAATGACCCAAAATAGCCCAACACATTCGAAATCGTATTAAAACATGTCTTTGGACTGAAACATTCTGTAACAAGCATACAACTTTTCGTAAAAATACTAAACTATTTTAATCATGCTCGATAAAAATGCACTGATCTCTTATGAAGAATTACATGCCCTACAAATAATTTTCATTTTATGTACAACAAAAACACTTAAGTGGTGATAAACGTCAAAAAATTGGTTTTTATTAAAAAACTTCTAAATGATTATATTTTTATATAAAGGAAATTCTTCCACTTTTTATCTTATGATTCCCCGTTCTTGAGTTATTGCAATTAAAAAATTAACACAATTGTACATCTGCATGAATATAGACAGGCCTAATAAGTCGGATCTAATAAAATATTGTATTTTTTTTTTCAAGCGATTTCTATAACACTGTTCAACGAATTTTAGACTTCTGATTTTATCCGAGGTCAGACTATGCTATTGACATAGTAGGACTGCATTAAAAAAATATGTCCATCACGTCTCAGTTTTCATATCCAAAATCAGGATTTTCATCCGCGCAAAAATAAATTCAAAAATGTTTAGCCGTCAGAATTAAAAAAAAAAAATGTCAGGCGATGCAGAAAGTAGCTAGAATTTCAAATCTGAAAAAATTTTTTAAATCAGACCAGCAGATTTTTTTATGCTCGTTTTATTGAGAAAATGTTGTAAAAAAATCAAAAACCACCCAATTACATGAATCTAGCTTAAAACATTATAAAATTAAAAATTAAAAAAACTATTCATTGTGTTGTGTGTGCCATTTTCACAGCTTTATTTTGGCACCAAAGTCTTAAGAGTCTAATGGAATGATAGAACGTTTCAACAGACAACTAAAAACTTCGATAACTGCAAGAAATTAAAGTTAGTCAGAATCTATGCCCATCATTTTTTAGGCTTACGATCAGCAATGAAAGAAAACTTAAATGCTCACTGGCAGAACTAGTTTACGGAGAGTCGCTTAGGCTACCTGAAAAACTTGCAGTCGCAGACTGTAATACAGATTCCGCCGAAACTTTTTGTCATGAGAACATTTTAGTCTAAGGTTCGAAATAAAGTAATTCATCATAGTCAAAAAAAAAACTATGTACTTAAAGCTGTAAGTAAGTAATTGCGACTAAGTTTTCATTAAAATCAACCGCAAGTCTGAGAAACAAAATCCTTTTGAAGATCCTTATAAAGTAATTTCACGAAATAATAACACTTTCACAATTTTGGGACGCAAATATTTAACGCCAAATTTTTTGTAAGAACATAGCCTTTATTTCTTAAGCAACTTTGAGTATCCATTTTGTAACGAAAAAAAAGTTATGACCAAAAAACATGTTTTTTTTTTTGCCGAAATGGGTTTTCAAGAGAATCAAATGGGCTCCATTGGTTTTTCTCGGAATCAATAAAAAATAATGCAGATATCGTTTTTAAGGGTCCTTCTAAGTTTTGAGTTTGTTGGTCGGGATGATTTTTTTTTTTTTTGCTTCATACAAAATCGAACCGGTCTAATCCTAACAAACAATTTTATAACCTTTTCAATTTTAATGCTTGGAAAAGTTAATTTCCAAATGTTTTCATAACCAATTTTCAAACATTTGAAAAATGTTATTTTTTTAGAATTTTTACACTTGTTGTTGATTTGATAAGATTGCAGACTCATAACTTAAAAGTCATAGGTTCGATTCTCGGTAAACATAAATTTTTTTTATTTTTAATTAAATATAAAAATGTTTGGAAAATGTTGTTTAATGAACTTAATAAACACTATAACAAAATATTAAGTGAAAAGTGAAAAAAACAATTTAAAAATATTGAATCAAAAACTTTGTAAAATATTGTATAAAAACATTTATAATAAGCTTGCTCCAAATGATTTTCGCAAGCTTGCTATGAAGGGTCCAGTTTCGATTATTAAATAATTAAAATTCAAGAATTTCCGAACATTTAGCATGTTAATTTCCAAACGAAATATTTGCTTCAATAAGCGTATAATAAGTTATTTTCCAAACATTTTTGTTTGTTAGGATATTATCGATCTAATGATATATGCATGTACATTAGGGGAACGGATTTTTTCTAACACCTACATATTTTACATGGTTCAATATATTGGGAAATGATACAAATAGCCGTGTGTAACAAAAGCTTTTTGATTACAAAAAAGTTTTTGCAATATTGTCCATATTAAATGAAAAATTCAAAAAATTTTAATAAAAAATTTTTATTCATTTCTAGGCTTTTTTTTCTAATTAATTTTAGAAATGGTCGTTAGTTAGGACATGAGTTTTTTTTGTAATCAAAAAAATATTGTTACATTTCGACCATTTGTGTCATTGTTGAAAGTCATACCCTTAATTTGCATTGTAATTTTGTATTCTGCTTCTCGTAGAGTTAACATTACTACAAAACCGTGAATTTTTTTCGATTTGCGTCCATTTTAACTGCCGAAGTATTAACGCCTTAGGCAACCTTAACATGTTGCAGACAATGGCTTTGACATTTGCTTTCAACATATTCGTTTAACACACTTACATGCATATATGTACCTACATATATTTAAGCAAAGTTACATAACAAAAAAAAAAATATTTTTTTGAAAACAAATATTGCGCAAACTTTACCAAAATTTTTCTAGGGTGTCTCAAATGCCGCACAAATGTGCCGCCTCTTCCTTTAAGAAAAATCAAAATACTGCAACATTCAAGTGAATTCCAATGATTTATCTGCAGTTCTCTGGGGAATATTGAACAACATTAAATTTAAATTGACAGAGACAGAGACTGGTGATGTTTTCTAAGGATAATCGAAGTGATTTAGGGAATTGTTGAGGGACTTGTTTTTAGTGTCATTAAAAAATTGTTAAAATATTGCAGCTGTTTTGATTTTCGCGAATATTTTGTATTCAATAATCTACTTTAATGTAAGAGGAGCTCCTTTAACCCTTTCGAACCGGTTGGGACAATATATCCCAAAAATTTTTGAATAAATACTTTTGAATAATACAACTCGGTTGCTAACGTCACTTAAATTGAATGCATTCATAAAATTAATGCGATTTTTAGTAACCACTGTTTTTTCTTATAATCACTCCAAGGACATTGTATCCCGAAAATTTAAATCAAAAACATCTGTTGGGAGTAAAGACCGGAAGCGCCTCTGGCGGTGGAAATTTGAATTTAGAGACAGTCAAACATTTTACTTAAATTTAGTTTCTAAGATTAACCTATCACAAATATTGTGTACCCCACAGTTTTTGTCCGGGTCGAAAGTGTTAAGAACACAGAAAAAAAAAACTGACGGCAAGAAATTACTATGAAATTTGTATTCAAAAAAAAAAAATCAATTAAAAATTTTAGAATTGTTTTTGGAAACTAAAAACATAAAAATATTGGCATATTTTTTAAGAATTTTATAAAGCACATTTGGAAGCTTGGTAAATAATTATAATAAAATTTGCTTTTAAATAAATATATTTATAAAAAACTAAAAAGGGTGCACCAAGCCCCAAATTGGCTTCAAAGAAGAAAAAAAGTTTACTTTCCCCTTAAAATAAAATTTTTCTTTAGTGTAATTTTGTTTTCAAAAGCTGATATTTTTCTGCACGAACCCTGAAATTTTAATTTAAATCGGATCTAAATCCGAAGAGCTATGAATTTTCAAACATCTGAGGATTTAAAAGTTGGATCGGACTTTATACGGCCGTCATCTTGGATTTTTTCGGAATTCGGAAAAATCATTTTACCACAATTATACGTATGTCAAATACTAACTTTTCACCAATTTTCATAAGAATCTTAATCGATTACGCAAAGAAACTCTCATATGATTTTTCACTCCATGATGTAATTTTGAAATGTTCATAACTTTTTAAGGAGGAATCATGCAAGATCAGAGCAAAACTTGTTTTGAAGATGAAAAATAGCACTAAGCGATTCGTAGCAAAGAGTAAAACAATTTCGTGCGTCCTCTATATATAACCCCAAAAAAAAAAACGATTCGCTTTTTTTTTGGGAATCTCTCCCGCCAACGGATCAGTAACGGATCCGTAACGGGTAAAAAAGCGAAGATTTGAACCGTCTGGCACACTGGGACCCCAAAAAACGTGTTTTTGAAGAAACAGGGCTGTTCATAAATTACACAGTCCTGTGATGAAAAAAGTATGAGGTCAGAGGAGATGATTTTTATAGATTTTTATTCGCTGAATCCGAATATGACCTCCGATTTGCTTCATCACGTCTGAGATCCGAGTTATCCTTGATATAAAGTGCAGAAAACGCTATTTTCAGACATATGGCGCACATCCTGAAAGTAGTCTAGTTCACTTTTGACAGCGGCATTGAATAGCCCTGAGCTTACTCTTTAAAGCGTGGTCTTAATTTTTCCAATTGAATCATTAATTTCCGAGATATCATCCATTGAAGAAAAGGTATACAAATTGAATATAGTCCTTTACAGGGATTAGCGATACCTTTACTTCAATCGATGATATCTCGGAAACTAATTATTCAATTGAAAAAATTAAAAGTACGCTTTAAAGAGGAAGCTTAGTGCTATTCAATGCCGCTGTCAAAAGTGAACTAGACTATTTTCAGGATGTACGCCATATGTCTGAAAATAGCGTTTCTTGTACTTTAAATCAAGGATAACTCGGATCTCAGACGTGATGGAGTAAATCGGAGGTCATATTCGGATTCAGCAATCAAAAATGTATTAAAATTACCTACTCTGATTTCATACTTTTTTAACTTTTTCAAAAACGCAGGACTGTGTTACATCACACTTTTGTGGAGGTAGGGGGGTTCACAAATTTGTGACAAAGTGCGACAGTGGGAGGTCTGGGGGTCTTGGAAAGTGTGATGTCACACAATTTAAATCGAAAAATTTCGAAATTTGCAAGCATATTTTGACAAAACACTTAGTTGACGTGTTAAAAATAGAATGTGTTAGTAAACCTACTTAATTTTAAGGTATAACAGGCCAGAATGTGATGTCACAAATAGAGGGTTCAATGAAAATGTGTCAGAGTGAGACAGGGGGGTCCGAAAATCGTGAAATTCGTTTGACGTAATTTATGAATAGCCCCTTTTCTGTATTCTAACAGGTGATATACATAATTAACTAACAAATTTAAAGCTGCATCGTGATGCAGAGTTTTTAAGGTGTCAATAAGAGTGCTTTTTGCATTTGAGCTGTGATTGATGTGAAGTACAGACCACTGGTTGGCTTTTTTAGGATTACACTTCTTGCGATGTCATTGCGCGTTTATTGGCGTTGTCCTTTTCTTCTCTTGTGTTTATCTCAATTGTCATCAATACCATGCGGCTTTTTCTGATTTTTTCTGACTTTCAAACATTTGAATTATTTTCACAAACAAAAAATTAAATGCAAAAGGATTTTCTTGACACTTGCAAATGTAAGCCATTTTAATTCCAGGAATTGTAAACTTTTATACGTCTTCTTGCTTTTATGGTACGTATGCATGTAAGTAAGTAGGTTTGGCTCGTGAGTCCACAATCGACAAAATTTTTATAAAACGAAGCTCAAAACTTTTTTGACTAGTGATAAGGAAACTTTTTTCTTTACATATTTGTAACATTTTATGTTGCTGCAATTTGTTTTTCTGGCGTTTACAAAATTTTGAGTTTTTTATACCGAAACAACAGAAAAAAAGACATGCATTTACATTCACAAACATACGTCTTTTTTTACAAACACACACACACACATCCCAGTAGCAATGGGTAATAGCTAGCATAAGAGTTGGTAATAGCAAAAGTGAGGGTCTAACCTATTACCGCATCGCTGAATTTTAACACAGCGATGTCATTGAAAACTCAGATGTGAACAACTCGCATAAAAGGGTGTAGGAGTGTATCAGCTCTTACCTATTCATATGCCAACTCCTATGACCTATTCACCTCTTACCTATTCATATGCCAACTCCTATGACCTATTCACCTCTTACCTATTCATATTACTTTGAAGAACAAAAATTACATAACTAATTGAATATTTTTAAAAAATTATTTTTGATTGCAATTTTACGTCTTTCGCCACAAAGATTCATCATATTGATGTAACTATAATTATTTTTATTTTACTAAATTAATTATAATTGAAAAATTGCAAGTTGAAAAACTTTTGTGTTTGGTCTGGGCCGGAGTTGAACCGAGGACCTCACGGTTGCTACAACTTTCAATCGCAGTGCCAGTCGCTAGACCACTGCTCCATCCTCGCGCTCTTGCGAAGCTGACTTATTGACTTATTTTGTTTTTGCTAGTGGGCTATTACCAACTCGCTTACGTTTTTCATAACTAGAGCAAAAGTAAACAAAAAAAAATCGCAGCAATAATTGTCTTATTACCAACTCGCTGAAATATTCAGAACTTAAACAATCATCCTCGTCTCTTGCCCCGCAAGTTATTACCAACTCAATTGCCATTTTCAGTATTGAATTCAATTGCTAATGGGATGTTTAATATATTGTATTTTTCATGTTGCATTTAAAGTTTTCCAGATTTTTTTTCCAAAATTGCAAACTTAAGAAGATACGAATTTGCATATTTGAAATTTGTTGACTGCAATGCATTAGGAAAAACTAGAGACTAAAAGAATATTCGAACCAACGGAGGGATTGTAACACCTGAGGCGGCGATTGTTGCAACAAATATGGTCAATACAGCAAAATACAAAAAATGTGGGGCGAATATTTAAGCTTTATTTGCATAGCATTCACCAATAATGGCAAAGTTAGTGGTGGAAATAACTTTTATATCAAACCGAATATCAGTTTTGGTTTTTGTCGGAACTGAATTTTTTATTTTTTACACAAAAACATGGACACCAACTAATAAGAGAAGACATGTAACTTTTAAAGAAAACGGAAACTTGCTAACTTTGATGTTTAATCCTTACGAGACGCATCTGGTGACATGGCTAAGCAATCCAAAATAAGTATCTCGGAGAATGATTCACTTTATAATTTAATCTTTTATAGTAGGTACATCAATAGTTGCTAGTTGTCAATAGCAATGGGAACCAAAGAAATGAATATAACGTCACCTGAAATGCAAACCACCTTAATATTGATTTGAATTTTTTCACAGGTGCTGCAAGAAAACTCGAAATATTTTAGATTGCGAGTTTAGGCAAGTATTGTCTGAAATAAAATCGGTGTTAAGAAATACCAGTCAAACTGGCTTTAAAATCCAAAATATTTGGAGTTTAAAGACGTTGTTTGCAACGCCAAAACTATAGGTCGTACGAAATATTATTTGTATTGTGTGAGCCGTCAATACCTGATTGGTAATGGTTCTACATCAGAATCTCGAACCTTGGTAATACAGCTCTGCGTCTGTTGTTGAAAAAGTTTCTTCAATCAAAAAGGGTGTCGGGAAAATAGTGCTGTCTGGAGATTCGTGAAAAGTGTGTCGGGGAAAAAGTGTTCGGGAAAATCGCTTGTCGGGAATACGTATATTGTGAAAATTGTTACCGGGAAAGTCGATTCGGGGAAACCGTCGGGTACAGGTGGAAACTTAAGAATAATGAGTAAAAAATTTAATAAAAAGGGAACCCTAAACTACGATTTTGATTTCGACGATTTTTTTTGACGACTATTTGGTAAATTGTATGGCAGATATTTCTGTTGTACATACCAAATCAATATTTTCCAGTTTTGGAGAAACATCTATATATAAAAAGTAGGGCGTCCGTTATTTACCAAGTTCTTTATTTTTTAAAAGGGAGCCATCAAAATGATGGTCAATAATCAGATAAAAAAAGAAAGATTTCAAAAGCTTGCAATATAGCGCGCCGCTCGGGAAATTACTTTTTTCATACAAAAATGTATGGGAAAAAGCCTTCACTCGGTTTTTTCCATAATTTTAAAGTTTTTATAAAATTGTAGGAGAATTCTAAATTTGAAAAAATGAAAATAAAAATGAACTGAGTATGCAGAAAGTTTGGAACAGGTCCCTGGAGTAAAATAATGGAAACCCGAAAGTCCTGACAGATCTCCTTCAGCATGTCTGTATTACATTTTAACAAATGTTTTTTTGAAGCTTTTATTAGAAAATTTGAATTTTTGCGTATTAAAAAAAAAGAACAGATAAAAATATATTCTTTCCAATTTATATTTGATGCTGAATCTGAATCCACTCTCAGAATTGCTCTATCCTACCTGGGTTTTAAGATATCCTAATCCAAAACGGTAGCTCATTTAATTTAAGGTAAAGATAAGTATGGAGATAGGGTTAGACCTAACCCAATGTGCACAAAAACGGATGAGGATCCGTTTCGAATCCATTACGAGTTCATAAAGGTATAAAAAACGTAATCCGCGGTAACGAATCCATTTCGAACCCGTAACGTACATCAAAAACGAATTCAAAACGCTTTGTTTCGATAAAAAAAAAACATTTTGAAGCGCTTATTAGCGAATAAAAAAAATTTAATTCCGCAGTGCGGGCCCGTTTCGAATCCGAAACTTATGTAAAAACGAATTCAAAACGGATTTGCTTTTAAATATGTTAATGCTGTATATTTACAGAAAAAAACCGTTTTGATGCGCCTATTAGCAATTAAAAAATAATAAAAAGGAAGAAAAATAAAGGGTAAAAATCCACCTCTGGTAGGATTCGAACCTAGGCAAATCCGTTTTGATTCCGTAAATACTTCAAATACGAACTCAAAACGGATTTGCTTTATTTAATTTTTATGATAAAAAATATTTTTGATTTGTTTTTTTTTTTTTTCTTTTTATTTTATTGCGTATGATTTTTTGTAAACTTTTCAAACTCTGTTTGAAAAAATGTTTTTGATTCCAAATTTGAGTATATAACATTTTTTATCAAAAGAAGGGAAGAAAAACAACACAGAATACTTATAAAAAAACAACAGAAATTTGTTTAATATACAAACTTTAAATCTCAACATCAAATAAGTCTACATCAGTTAAGTAAACATCATATCGGTCAATAGCCTAGTTGTCTAACGTCTCGTGTATGAAAGAGTAATACCCCGGGAGCCTGAGTTCGACTCCCGGCCGGGCTATTATTTTTTTATTTTTTTTTTGTTATTTTGTTTTTTTTAATTAAAAATAAGCGCTTCACCCTGTTCTCTTTTTTTTTTTTTATAAGCAGCATTCACATTATTAAAAGCGAATCCGTTTTGAATTCGTTTTTGATGTACGTTACAGGTTCGAAACGGATCCATAAAAGAAGAAAAAACGATTCGTTTTTTTTTTTAGGAATCCTTCCCGCAAACGGATCAGTAACGGATACGTAACGGATTCCGTAACGGATAAAAAGAACGAAAATATGAACCCGTTACGGATCCGAAACGAGTCCGTTTGGCACACTGGGAAGTAACGATAATATAGCCCTAATGTTTTAAAGTGGACGGAGCCACGGACCTAAATGGGAAAAACGCTCCAAGGCTAAGCCGCTGAATCAATTTTTCTGAAATTTGGTATGAACCTAGGAATGATGAAATAAACTTTATGTTTAAGTCAGCTCTAAAGAGAAAATACACAGACATTGTTACTGATTAGAATTTGTTTGCTTTAGTTATCAGTTGGGTGGTCTTTTTAAGGTCAAATCGAGACTGTCACATTACGGCCACAAAGCAAACTCTAGTTTCAGAAAATGGTGAAATGTCTCCCATATGTAGGGGATGTACAGGGTTAAACTTTTCTACAAAAATATTTCTCGTTATATCCTGCAAAAGTTTGGATCGTATACATAATTTAACATGTCGATTTAACACAAGAATGCGTTGAAAGGAGAAAACTTTGACCCCGCTTTTCCTCTGAACGGTCACATTTATAAAAAACCGAATATCGACAGATCCGAATAAGCACTGATTGTTTCGCTGGTTTTAAAACTTGTGGGCGTGTATCATTGGTGATGTTGGTGTTGCCACCAATTGATGCAGTCATGGCGAAGAGATATATTATCAAGAGACGCAAAGAAGCACTGGAGCAATTTTTTGAGGTTTGTATTGTTCACAGACTGTAGCTTTGACGAATTTAGAAGTAATACGGCAGCGTAATTCAACCAAAAAATCTATTTATATCTCTTCGCTTCCGGATGAGAAGAGATGTATACAGATTTTTTGGTTAAATTACGCTGCCGTATAACTTCTAAATTCGTCAAAGCTACAGTCTGTGAACAATACAAACCTCAAAAAATTGCTCCAGTGCTTCTTTGCGTCTCTTGATAATATATCTCTTCGGTCATGGTGGGAATTGTTTTTGCGTCAAAGTTACGTGCAAGAAAAACAAACTTTTCTTTTTTTAGTTTGCTTTGCCGAGTTTCTTTCCTTTTTTTTTTTTGTGTTTGTAGAGAAAACAAAAAGTTTTTGTCGCATAACCTTTGTCGATAACGAAGAAAACCATTTGCATAAAAAGAATTCTGGATGGGAAATTGGAGAAAATAACATGACAAGAGCAACAACGATTTCCATATTTATTTCACTGTTTTTGTGATGTATTTTTTAAATGGAAAAACGTAGCCGCAAATAAAAATTTCAAGAACAAAGATCAGTTGAGTTGATTTGATGTATGAAATAAAGTGAATTTTTGGACCTTAAAATATAAGTATGTAGGCTATATATGACTTCAGTGGTCGAGAAAATTGCCGCTCATTCGGATGACTGTTTTGATTAAATTTTTGGTTTAGAAATAATAATTAAATTAAAGTTGAAGCCTCTCAAAAAAAAAAAAAAACAAAACAAAACAGGCCCCGCCGAAATTGCAGATTTAAATCAAGAAATATTATTAGTATAATCGATATCCTTTCGATTTTTTATTTTTATTATCCCATGTTCAATATTCTCTCTGTTTCAAACTGAATATACCGTGCCAAAAATACGCATTTCTTCCTTAAAGTTATGCAATACAAACAAAGTTTTGCCAACATGACGCAAAATAAAACCAAGTGATTGCAAAACAAATTTGTTTTTCTTGTATTCTGTAAAATCAAAAGAAAAACAAACTGAAAAGTTTAAAAACACATGTGCCTAAAAGTTTAGAGGGCTGCGCCTCAAAGGTAGGAATGTGTTTTTTAAGTGTTACGAGTATAAATTTAATTTCATCTTCAAACACTTTCACTTCTCGTACTTAATAAAAAATGTTTTTATTTTTTATTTTATTTTTTATTTGCATTTACATATCCGCCCTATGAGATTCAAAAATGCATACATTTCCCGATTAGCTTTTTAACGTGCATGATTGCTCGCAAAAAATCATTAAACTTTTCCTAAGAAAGTATTTCGATTATTTCATTAGAACTATTTAAAAAAAAAAATGTTAAACTCTTTTCGCCGAACATTACAGTCTCTCTACATATTACCAAAAATAAAAAGTCAACCGTACAGCATCGAACCCGAAGCATTTTTACAAGGCAATTTCGAAAAAAAAAATTATATTTTGACCGAACGTCGTCATTTCTATGGCATCAACAGCCCGATCTTGAAGTATGATACAACAGTGCTTATGTCTTCATAAGACCTGTTTTTTGCTCCAAATGTCACTGTACCAAACACCCCGTTCTAGAACTGACCCACCAGATCTTAGTTCCTACTATCCTAATGTACCACCCTAATGTAAGAAAATTACAGATGTCTCTTTGAGACGCAAATAGAACAAACTTAAAGAGCGGATTGTAAATGCCAAAGGTATGAGGACACAAGTTTTTGTTTTGGCATTTTTAACTATTGGTAATGGTATACACGTAGTATGATCCTCTTTGTTCGTTTCAGAGGTCAGAAAGATCTCTGTGCCTAAAAACTCCTCTCATTTGAATTTAAAGTTCACCTATTCTTGCGAAGCATTTTTATACCCTACACCCAGGGTATATTCACTTTGTCCTTCCGTTTGTAACGCAGAGAAGGAGGCGTGGCTGATATAGAAAAGTATATATATTCTTGATCAGCATCACCTCCTTAGTCGATATAGCCATGTCCGTCTGTCTGGCTGGCTGGGTGGCTGGCTGTGTGTTGAAATACACTTTTTGGGAAAACTAAGCAAGATAATTCAATGAAATTTGGTACACTGCCTCCGTCGTCAAAGATAGCTCGGGGGATTGAAAATGAGCGAAATCGGTCAACGGACACGCCTACCGCCCATACAAAAAATATATTCAAAATGCAATTTTAGGAGTATTTTTCACGACAATGCAACCAAGATACGCATAAATACTAAAAATTGTAAGCGCAAGCTCTAAGAAAAAACTGAACGAATTCGAACAAGAGGGAGTAGCACCTCCCACATAAGCAAAAGCTTCAAAACGCCATTCTGAAAGCGTTTTTTGAGATATTCGATCCAAATTCGACTCAGACACTAAGAATCATAAATGAAAGCTCTCAACAAAAATTGGGTGAAATCTGACAAGGGGGCGTGGCACCTCCCATATAAGCAAAAGTTTCAAAATGCTATACTGAAAACGTTTTTCACTCAGACACTAAAAACTATAAATCCAAACTCTGGACAAAAACTGGGTGAACTCGGACAAGAGAGCGTAGCACCTCCCATATGAGCAAAATTTTAAAAATACTGCAGTGTAGGGTATTTAATGTTTGGCCAGGCCAAATTTTACACCCTTTCTAGTTTTTTTTTTTTTGTTTTTTTATGCCCTACACCCAGGGTATATTCACTTTATCCTTCCGTTTTAAACGCAGAGAAGGAGGCGTGGCAGATATAGAAAGGTATTTATTCTTGATCAGCGTCATCTCCTGAGTCGATATAGTCATGTCTGGCTGTCCGTGCGTGGAAATACATTTCTCGAGAAAACTGAGCAAGGTAATTCTATGAAATTTGGTACTCTGCCTCCGTCGTCAAAGTTAGCTTAGGGAATGAAAATGAGTGAAATCGGTCAACGGACACGCCTACCGCCCGTACGAAAAATATATTCAAAATGCAGCTTTAGGAGTATTTTTCACGAGAATGCAACCAAAATACACATAAAAACTAGGAATAGTTAGCGCAAGCTCTGAAAAAAAACTAGGCAAATTCGAACAAGAGGGCGTGGCACCTCCTATGTAAGCTAAAGTATCAAAATGCTATACTGAAAGAGTTTTTTGAGATTGAGCAACTAAATTTCACCCAAAAATTAAGGGCTATAAATGTAAGCTCTGAGCAAAAACTGGGTGAACTCGGAGAAAAGGGCGTGGCAAAGTTTTCGTAATGTAACAAACAAAAATTAAACTGTAATATAAAGCTAGTTTTTGTAATTATATTAATATCTATATACTTTTTTTTGACGCGTAACATCTGGTCAGTTTCTAATTTTGGTGAATTATTTCTATTCTTTTGGTTTTGTTTTATTATCTTTATGTTTAGTTCAACTCTCCTTAAATGACTGCTGAGTTATGCATTATTACTTTTTATTTAAAGTTGAATGTTTAGTTGCAATTAGACTTTGAAAATTTTAGAGCAAACTGTTTTATTTTTTTTTGACGCTCACTGTATGTATAATAGGGCGGGCCGAAAAATGAAAATTTTCGAAATTAATAAGATAAATTGTTTTGAAATTGAATTATATCTTGTGCTGCCTCGGGTTTGAGACATTTGGTCCAAAATAGACATATTTTCCAAAAAATATAACTTTTCCATTTTTTCAAAATCGCTATCAGACTTGTTCGGAAAATGTTTTCCTTGGACTGTTTAAACAATCTAATAAAATATATTTCACATTGAATAATATCTTAAGGCAGAAACTGACCCTCGAATTTTATGAATATAGGCCAAAATAGACCTTTTTTTTAAAAAAAAAAAAGCATTTTTCAAACTTTTTGAAATCGTTATTAACCAAATACGGTAAAGTTTCCTTGCATTACATAAATAGACGAAAAAATATTTTCGGATCAGATATCTGGAACGACGTTCATCATAGCTGAGCCGCCTATGCTGCAAAATATCAGTAGCAATAAGCTTCAAGAGATGGTTAAAGATGAAAATCCACCTTTGGTCATTTAAATATTTCGTTAATTGCTTAGAAACTTGCCACTAATTTTTCCAATTTAAGTAATATGTATGTATGTAAAAAATCTCTCACTCTACTTATTCTGCTTTTGCCTTTTTATACATCGATTTATTGTCGAAGCATGGAATCGTTTTTCGGGCTAAATCTTCGCCCTTATCACATCATCCAGTGCAATTTGCGCAATCACAGAAACAGATGCCTCGGTAACCATTCTTACGGCTCTTTCCACTGCCTGACTGTGACATGGAAAATTTGATATTTCCAAAAAAGGTGGGATTTTATCTTTAATTATCTCGTGAAACTTATTGCTACTGATATTTTGCAGTATAGGCGGCTCAGCTATGATGCAGTCGTTCCATTCGATAAGTTCAAAATAATCCTTAGCACTAAAATTAAGCAATGTAAACGCCCGTATTCCCTTCTGAATGTTCCTTTATCCCTGGACATCAAAATCTTTTTATAGCAAGCGCTTTGTTGTGATTTTTTTCATCCGTAAGCATTGAGGCTAAAACGTTCTCAGGATGGGCATAAAAAGCGTTACGACTTATGACAGCATCCACAATATTCTCCAAGTCGGCGGAGTAATAATAATAAAAAAAATAAAAAAAGATAGTGGGACAATACTATCATTTCCCACAAATGTCTAGGACCATCTTTACAGTAAGTCTTTAATTTGATTAATTTGATCAAAAACAACATTGGCGCATACACTTTAATGATAAGCTCTACCAAGATTTTCAAATTCTCGGACACATCTGTGGTTGCAATATACAAACGCAAAACCCGACTTGCTGCTGTCATCCAACGGACACGCGACGACTTTCCGCAAAAAGTGTTGACCAATAACCTGTTGTTATGACTTTGTAAATATCATAAATGTACTGCTGATGACTACTCAAATGTTTACGACATTTTGTCTGATATTGAAAATAGACCATTTCCTGCTAACTTTGAAAAGTTAACGACAGGCTCAGATTCACAAGTTTGGAGATCTTTTTCTATTGTACCGGAGAATGTTTCCACACCACTTGATTTCCCATCTAATTTATGTAGAAGGTGTCTTGGTGGTAGTTCATTCATATGCAGTAAGCATATGAGCCATTGCAGAGTTCTTCCATTATTTTTTTCCAATAATCGTAGAACTCTACTCTTGTATCCAGGGTTAACTACTGTTCCGTCACTTTGAACCACCACAAGGGTTCCTGTACTAATTTTATTTTGCGATAAGTATTCTATAATGCTTATCTTAATGAATTTTACTGTATGATTTGTCGGTGAAACATGCCCTAGATAGTGAGAACCTGGCTTTTGAATTAAAACTACATGCTCTTCGGTAACAGCTGTTCTGTATTTCTTTCCACTTTTTTTCTGTCTTCTAAAGTTTTATCTTTTCGTTTATCGAAAAAGGAGGCTTGAAGTTTTTCTTCGTCCCCACGTCTTTGCAACTCAGAGCGCATTTTTTTTCCTCTATCTATTTCTTATCTTATTCCTGTCTGTAACTTTTGAAATATCTGATTTATTTACCATATCCACATCTTCTAGGACTTCTTCGCCTACTTGATGCAACAAATTCAAAAGTTATAAATTATTCGTTACAAGAATGAATATAAAACCCCGTTAAAAAAATGTATAAGTTTTTTAACTATCGACACTTGACTCAGGAATATTTGGAAAATTTTTAACGATTGTACGTTCGGAAAAAAATTTTTGATATGGTCCAAATTCCTAAAAATAAAGGTGCGTGTGACACAGGTCGACGTTTTCAATTTATTTATTTAATCTTAGGGGAAACTTTACCGTACTTGACCAATAAGGAATTCAAAAAATTGGAAAAATGCAATTTTCTGAAAAAACTTCAGTTCAGAAAAAACTTCAGTTTCAAAAGTCGGCCTCAGCCTGAAGATATTACTCAATGTGAAAAATATGTTACTAGTTTGTTTAAACGGTCCAAGGGAAACATTTTCTTCACTAGTCTGATAGCGATGTTGAAATAAATGGAAAAGTTATATTTTTTGGAAAATATGTCTATTTTGGCCCAATGTCTCAAACTTTAAGGCCCGAGAGGCAGCACAAGATATTATTCAATTTCAAAATAATTTTGCATGCTAAGTAATAAGCCCGAATGACAACATTTCCGCACTAGGCTCTTATTAATTTCGAAAATTTTCATTTTTCGGCCCGCCCTAATGTAGAATTCTTACGTAAGATTGGATAGGCGGGAAGGGGTAGTGAAAAATCATAGGATTTCTTATATGGGGGAGAGGGGTCAAAAATATGGGAAAAACGTTTTACGTAATTATGGATGGCCCCCAAGTGAAACAACAAATTACAAATAAGAAATCTCCGTAAAAATTTATAAACGTTGATCTTCGATGTCAACAAAATAAAAAAAGTTTTTTCATACATTATTACAAAATGCTATATCTCAAACAATTTATTTTGAAATTTCCATTGAAGAAGTGTCTTTTTGTAAAAAAAAAAAAAATTAATAAATAAATTAAATTTGTTAAGAGAGATATTAATAAAATTTATTTAATATTTAATATTTGTGGTTTTAATCACTATCGATATGTAAAACTCTTCAAAAGTGGACACGATATTTTACTGACTAAATTGCGTAACAAATAACGACTGGGCGCACTTGTACATATTTTTGATATCAACAGAATATTTTCTGTCTAAAAATCCAGGAAATGGATTCTTCGACCATATTTACAAAAAAAAAAATATTATTAAAAATTGATTTTTAATTGTTTTGAACTATATTTTGTGCATGTAACCAGCCGATCTGTTCTGAACTAAAATTTTGTTCTTTGGTTTTTATTTCCTCTCACGTAAAGTCTAATGAAGTCTATGCATTCGCAATGCATTCAATTTATTTGAAATTATGGCAACTTACAAACACATAAACAAACACACATACAAACTGTCTCTCATACTTGTATCAGACATCATTCTGTAGAAGACTCTGCCCACAATTTGGCAACAAGTTAACAAAATTTACTTGAGTTTTCTGTGGTTTTTTGGGAAAATGTCCATCTTTGAAAGGCAAAATATAGAAACAAACTTTTTGATTTTTCCAACTCTTGTGGTTGTGTTTTTGCGGTGAAGTTGAAAATCAAACTGATGAATTGGTTTGTGTGTAAAGAAAAATACATATAAATTTTATATATGTGACCGTCCGGAGGAAAAGGGTACTTATCTTTACAAAATCAAAACCTTTTCTTTGCATTTTTTTGAATAAAATGGCACCTCGATCAAATCGACTGAGTTATAGCGTTTAGAAATCGTAAAATGAAAAAATCAGGTTTATAGATATCGAAGTTCAAAGTTTATCAATTTTTTCCACAAAGGGTAAGGGGTTTTAAAAGACCGCATTTATTGAAGTCTGTCATTTGAAAATTGACCTCAAATCATTTGTAAAAGTTCAGAACATGTCTGCATGGCACTGCATTTCACTTTAAACTTAAAACCGGTTAAATTTACCCTAAGTCTTATTTTTAGCTGAACTGCTACAATTTGTCAGTGAAGATAAGGTCCCTTTACCTCTGGACGGCCACATATACATATGTACAAATGTGAACATATTTACATACAAACGTAAGGCACTGCTATGCAAACGTCATTTATTCATAACCAAATTAAAACGTGATATGAATGTCATCGTTAAGTCACTCACTACCTTAATTAGAATTTGCTCAGATTTAAATTTATTCCGCTAAAAAGTGTTTTTTAGCAGTTTTTTTATGAAAACGTCAATCATATGTAGGCAAGAGCAAAAGCCACGCTGGAAAAGATTCAATGTACGGAAAATTAAAGTTTTCATACCCTAATCTGTACTTCTGTAACGCAAATAAAAGTACATATTTTCTTGATAAGCGTCACTTCCTCAGCTAAATCGTAGGCGCATTTTGTCGTGAGGCATAACTTAGTAAGAGTTACGAGTATTTGTTTAATTTTACATGCAGTCGAGCCTGTAAACTTTTCCCCTTTTTTTAAATTCAGCGAGGTAAAAATGAAGATACATGTATCAGTTGTACCAAACTTCATCAAATTGTACTGTTTCGTTTGATTAGGCCTCACAAAGTTGGAAAGCTAGTTCTTTTCCTAGTAATTCCTACTTTATCAGTTAATACGATTTTGTTAATTTATGCTTAATAACGTACAAGCCGAATTAGTTTTCATTACAACGTTTTTTCGATATTTATGAGAAATTTTAGTTATATACTTAGCTTCAAATGATTTAGATAGAAAACCAAATAAAAAGCCCAATTTCATCCACTCCAACTCTGAATTTACAAAATTCCCAAAAGGAAATTACGAAAAAGTATTTTTTTGTTCCCACAGAGGCGTTTTCACTTGTGATTTAAGACGAGCGCATTTATCCGTTTTTGCCGCACAATCATATAAAGTTATCTGTCTTCAACTGTTCTTTTCAAGTTTATTAAAATGCAGCTCTAAGTTCTTACGTCTTAATAATTAAATAATAAGTATTTACTAACTATTCAACAACAGAGAGAGAATGACTCGCGATAAAATGCTCAGACGAGCCTTTCACAACACCATGAGCAGATTTCGTAGGACCGTGACCGTTACCACGTTCGAAGCAAGGAAATAATATACTCTAGGTTTTCTTCGATAGATT
Source organism: Calliopum simillimum (assembly GCA_951812925.1). Classification (NCBI taxonomy): domain Eukaryota; kingdom Metazoa; phylum Arthropoda; class Insecta; order Diptera; family Lauxaniidae; genus Calliopum; species Calliopum simillimum. The sequence goes on along the minus strand of OX638369.1, from coordinate 62,891,653 downwards.
TTCAAAGTGGACTGAATTAATCCTTCTTAAAAAAGCGATGGTATTTGTCGATCACTTCGTGAAAGAATCTTGACCAAATTTGGAGTCCTTAAGGTCATGTTGACAGACAACAGAACACAGTTTAGCAGCCGCACCTTTCAGCAGTTTTTGAAAGAAATCGGTGTGAAACAACAAATTACTGGACCATACACTCCACGGGATAACCCAACAGAACGCGCAAATAGGATCGTGAAGACCATGATTTTACAGTTCTGTCAAAATGAGCACAACAGATGGGATGAGATTCTGTCGCATCAAAGCTAGCTTCAAAGTTTGATGGACCATACATAGCTTGAAGATTCATCTCACTAGTAATCGTTAAGTTACAAAAGGCAGGGGAGCGCCGTTTTCGTACAGCCCATATACGCGAAACCAAACCATACCATTCTGCAGAATAAGGTGCATGACTTTCGTTGTAGAACCGATCGACAACACTCATAAAAAAAAACCACAAATATATGTAATAACTTAATAAATTACCAATAGGCAAAACAAAATTACATCCAGAAAGATTGCAATGCCGTTAGCCGTGACATTGAAGGGAACTGCTTATTTGAAAAACAAAAAACCCGCTCTCGTGAGAGAAATAAAAAAAGCCTTTCCCTATACTGCTACGAATAACGGGACCTACAAGAATGTGTAAACAACAGAGCTCCCAATGCATGTAAAATTCATTCAAGCGATCAGTCAATTTTGTACACCGTGAGGTAAAAATCGAAGTGGTCAAAGAGAAAATTATTATCATTATGAAGCGAAACGCACACCAGCATCGCCTCAAAGAAGAAAAGAAAAGGTTGCGTGCAAAGGAAGCAGAAGCACCATTGGACGAAAAGATGCTCCATGTTCATCCACACTTCAAACTTATAGTACGAGATCAGGCAGTAAAAAAACGTATTGATTTTTTTTTTACATATATTTAGGAATATATTTTTGGAATATAATGTGCCCGCTAGTATTTTGAAATTGCGATAACTTATGAGCCGTGAGTCTCAAGGGAAAAAGTGTCTAGGAGTTATTTATTAAAAATACATAATAAACGTACTTATACAATAAACGTTAAAAAAATCGATTTTTAATAAATAATTCTTAAACAGTAAATTTTTTTTACATATAATGAATATTACTTGTAGAGCAGATGACTCTTCATAAAAAAACATTTGGGAACTTTTCCGCGTGAGACCCACGGTTCATAAGTTATCGCAATTTGAAAATACTAGCGGTCACATTTTGAAAGGCAACCCGGCAAAAATATATTCCCAAATTCCTAAATACATATGTATATGTAAAAATTAGATTTTAACTAAAAACTCGATCAATACTTTTTTTTACGCACGTGTTTCTTTGAACGACGAACCCAACGATTTCGTGCAAATTATAGACAAAAATGCAGCAGCTCCAGAGGTCATCCATATCGACAGCGACACCGATGAGAATCAAGAGAGGCGGCCATTGTTAATCTATCCCCAAGGGAATGGAGGTATCACCATATATGAAGTTGATTTCCAGCACCTAGGTATAGGAAGGTTGCTGAATGACAAGGTCATCAACTTCTACCTGCTATGGATGTTCGACCACAAGCTGAACACTGCGCTTGAAGGTAACATATGTGTTCGGCACCTTTTTCATCCCCAGAACTCCTGCGAACTAGAAAGATGGAAGCGCATAGTCTTTTGGACCAGGAAAATTGACATTTTCAACTAGGATTTCCTATTAGTTTCCATTAACGAAAAGAATCACCGGTATGTAGCCGCCATATGTTTTACCAGCGACATTGAAAGTAGCGAGGAGGGCCCAGTGCGCCCGCTGGGTGCCAGGCGTTCATCAGTACTATTAATGAATTGATCTCCAACATCACCAACGAAAATGTGGGTTCAATACTGCGGAGTTATCTCACCTGGGAATATAAAGAACGCCACCTAAATAGTATGTTTGAGGGATACACCGAAGAAAACATGCCTGACGCCGGAACCCCAGTAAAAAAATCGGACAGATTGCGGTCTGTACCTGCTGCTCTTTGTAGAGAAATTTTTGAACAACCCACCAGAAGCGATAGAAAAGTAGGTTTCCAGTGAAGAGGCAACACAACAACGCACCGTCATAGCTAAGGTCATGCAGCGGGTAATTAACAAACATAAAGATCTAAAGACATGATCTAAAGACACCTGAGAATGTCGTAACACAGCAACTGGCAAGCAAGGAGGAAGTAATTCCGCAAGCAGAGCTACCCAGAGTAGAAGCAGAAACAGATCTGCTAGTTCAAGATGTTCTTACTGAGTGCTGCAAAGACGACGAGGACATCTCTATTGAGCCACTACTAGCGTATTACGAAAACATCAATGAAATGGATATAGAAGAACTGGCGATGGAACCTGTCACCCTCGGGCAACTTGAACCTTCACTCGAGTGTGAAGAAAACGGACTTGGACAAATAATACAATCATTTGGAATAAATTGATGTTACCTGGAAAGTTTTGCGGGATTTTTCCAAATGAGTTATTTTATATATTTCGATGTGCTCTTTCAGAATTTCAACTTTGCTACCTCGAGACGTGTTCGTTCGAGCTGCCATATTGGAAAAATGGCATCCAAAATCAGTTTTTTACAAATATCTCTTTAACGGTTACATTTAGAGAAAAATATAGTGGCGCAATATTGTAGCTTATAAAATTTTCTATAAAACTGACTTAAGTAAAAATATCTATTTATAGGGAATAACTTGTGCTATGAGCTACATTGTGATTTTTTTCGTATCATTTATAGTTTAGGAGATATTTTTTTAACAAACCTGAAATTTAGAAAAAACGGTTTTTTCAAAAAATCTCCAAAACGGTCCGTTCTAGAAAAAAAAAATTGTTCATGCATTTGATAGAACGTTTTTTTACACTTAAAAATACTTTTGAATTTTTTTTTAAAAAAACCCCCCTTCGATTTTTTTTAAAAGTAGAGTAGAACGGGGTAATGTCGTGCAGGGGGTAATGTCGTGCACTGGCTGTTTTGGCCCAAAGAATTGAATGATTTACCAACTGTTCGTAAGGTAGGGACCTGCTGACCTACTGAGCTTATGCATATAATACTAGCAATTTTCACCAGTTCGTCTCTACAGAGTAACCTTTTTTTCAAAACGCACGCTTTCGGGACGATAAAAGTGTTTTTTTATCGGGTCAGAAAAATAATTTTCCTTCCGGGAAAATATACCAGGTAAATGTTTTCTGAAACAAAATATCCTGCCAAAGAAAAGAAGTATTTGGTTTTCGAAAAAAATTTTGGGCTTCACCGAGTTATCGAAGTTGACCTTTAAAACGACCATTGGGGTAATGTCGTGCACATTCACTTACACAAACACAATTTCTCGCTACACAAATGTTGTTACACATGGATGTAACCAATGAAATTATCTTTCGATCGGATGCTTACTCGTTGCATTCGCTTGATATGTACGGCTTTACGAGCATGTCAAAGTTGAGTGCACGACATTGCCCCGTTCTACTCTACACAACATATTATGTACTTCGCACTTGTACAATAATGAATACATACATGATAATGCTAAATCTCCACTAATAGAACCACTACCTAGCATTTCTCACACATTTTGGTACCTTTACTACACTCGGAAAACAATGCACGACATTACCCCACAAATTTTGAAGGGGGTAATGTCGTGGACATTTTTTTTTTCTTCACTTACACGAACACAATTTCTCGCTACACAAATGTTGTTACACATGGATGTAACCAACGAAATTATCTATCGATCGGATGCTTACTCGTCGCATTCGCTTGAGATGTACGGCTTTACGAGCATGTCAAAGTTGAGTGCACGACATTGCCCCGTTCTACTCTACTTTGAATTAAAGCATAATTTATAAGCTTTAAAATGATGTATGACTCAAGATGGGATTCGGACGCTAAATAGGAGTTTTTGGGTTTTGAACGCCCGCGGATCTACCATACTGCCAAATTTGAGCGAAATAGGAGAAAAAAAAATTTTGAGCTGGTACACTTGGCTTGTAGTGCTTCATATATATATTATCATGGTTGCGTCAAAAGTTTGTTGTCTCGTATATCAATAAACAAAATCTTTACCTGCCCGAAAGTGCTTCAATCGTGGAATTTAGTTATTCCGAAAAAAGTTTCTTGTGTTCCACTTGTGGCACTGATTTCGATACAATTTCTTGCTATCGTAAGTACATGCAAATTCTGTCATTTTCACAAAGTATTCTGCTGCATTAAAATATCTCATGTCACTTTAAAACTATTTCCAATTTGCTGATAGTGGGGATTCTTGAACCATTTTTTGTAAGGATACATGAACAACTTTTTAATTTAAACAAGCTGACAACATGGTGCGGAAATACAGATGTAAAACCTTATATGAAAGCCGCGTTAAATTGTCATCTTGAGAAAGGTATGTCAAGCAGCGATGCTTGGACCATTTGACATGAAAATTTAAACTGTGAATAATTTTATGAAAAAGTAACATATTATTCTTGAATAATACTGCTATGGAGGAAGATGTGGTGAAAACGTTGAAAGAACATACTCCTATTTAATGAAAATATTAGTATATTGATTATTTAACAAAACGCTGATAACTTGATTTTTGCTTACCTCTTCATGCTTCTAATTGGTCTTGTAGATCGCATTCTTCGCTATACAACTCCAAAAATTAAAAAATTGTTCCACCTTAAAACTTTGTGCACTCACCGCAATATTTACTCGTATTTTCCTTAAATGGTAAAGACTGTCCCATAAACATACAAACTTGGGAATAATGTGTTGGCTGCGGCCGAAATAAAACTTTTGTTACACTCGCAGTTATTGTTGTTCATATTGTTCTTTGTTGGCGGAGGGACTGTTGACCATTTTGCTTTTGAATTTTTTATGGTTGCATTTAAAAGTTTGCCCATTGACATTAGCAGTGCAACAACATGAGCAACACTTACAACAAAGTTAAGTGAAAAAAGTACTTAAAGTATGTAACTAAAAATAAGATATGCAGAAATGGAAGAAAATTTACCTGGTGATTTCTTAAAGAGACCAAACTAATTTTGAAACTTTCAAATTACGGAGTTTAAAAATGGACACTAAAAAAATGTAATGTACATGAATTTATCACTTTCTGTTCTATTCCTGCAAAGAATTAAAAGTGTTTTTTGACAATTGCTAAATTAAGATGTGATGGAGAATTTTCACATCTCATTCATTTGTCACACAGTGTTATCAATAAAATGCAGACCAGTAATGCTAAGAAAAGAAATGTACCTTTTAGGTCAATGCAACCCGGTCAGACAAGACTGCGTATGGACGACGTTGGACAACAAATTGAAGACTATTTGAGAATTTAAAGCATGGATGGAGTTTTAAGAAGACTGAAGATCGGCGTGTAAAGGCACTACTATGATTTCCTAAGTGACATCGTAATTTCATTAATATTTAAAGAAGCAGGTGTCATAAATTCACTGGAGAAAAAACCATAAACAACAAAAAACATATTTTCATATCGTCGGCTGAGTATTATTTTGCCGTAAACGCCACTTCGTTGAAAAAATAAAAGCAGATAACTTGTGCTCATCTCTACACAAGTTATGTTCTTTTGCTTTTTCAACAAAGTGGCATTTACGGCAAAATAATACTCAGCCGACGATATGTAACAACTAGTGTCCGACCGAAGGCCACTTTTTGGCCGAAGCCGAAGCCGTAGCCGATTAATCGGTTTTTTTTTATAACCTTCGGTCGTAGCCGAAGCCGAAGGTTCATTTATTTTATATTTTTACACCCTACTCTCAGGGTATATTCAATTTGTAGCGCCGATTTTGCATTGTTCAGAAAGGCCTTAGCGGGAATGGATCTTGAGAAGTGGTCCCTTTGTGAGATATTAGGTTCAAAAGGTTTTTGCAAAATGTTTTCCCTTATTTGATCCACGATTTTTTAGCTCAGAAAAATTGCATAAGTTGTTTTTGTACAAATTATATTCTATTTAAAGGTATTTTCTTGACCTTTAGCACTCGATTTCTCAGGAAGGCACAACTTCTCAAGGTATGACTAGAACAAAAGATCAAACATACTATCTGAAGACCAAAAAACTGATTTACTCGACCTTTTGTATCCGATATCTCACGAAGGCACCACCTTTCTTAAATAAAGCGGCCATTTATCATCCGACTTTGTTCTGCAAGGGCTCAAAATGTTTGTAATGAAATATTTAACTGACAAAAAATAATTAATAAAGAACTCTTTAATTTTTCGGTTCAGAAAAAATCTTTGTATGTTATTGAGTAACAACAAAGCATTACAAAACTCACAGAGAGTATAAATAATGTATAGAGGTGGAGTTCGATCGAGCATGTCAATCAAACATAAAAACCAACATTTATTGAGGTGTGAGAATTCTCTACTTCAAGGTTAATGAATTTTTATGAGTGCAAAGATGTGGCACTCTTTTAAGCGAAATTCATTTTTTAGCTGCCAAATGATCATAAAAATTAGCAAGTGGATTTCTTTAAGAAAAACCAATAGTCTAAGGTCCGGCAGTAAAAAAATGTATCGATCGAGTTTTTAGTTAAAACCTAATTTTTACATTATCAAACTGCGATAACTTATGAACCGTGAGTCTTTCGGGGAAAAGTGTCGAAATCTTTTTTATGAAGAGTCATATGCTCTACATGTAATTTTCATTATATGCTAAAAAAAATTTACCGTTTAAGAATTATTTATTAAAAACCGATTTTTTTACGCAATAAACAATAACTAAACGGTAATTTTTTTATTTAAATATAATGAAAATTATTTGTAGAGCATATGACTCTATATATAAAAGATCTGGACACTTTTTCTCGTGCGACTCACGCTTCATAAGTTATCGCAATTTGATAATACTTGCGGCCACATTTTGATAGGCAACCCGGCAAAAATATGTTCCCTCATTCATAAATATATGTAAAAACTAGATTTTAACTAAAAACTCGATCGATACGTTTTTTTACTGCCGGATCTCGTACTACAAAATATGTAAAAAAAAAAAATAAACATTACCTAACTCATTCACACATGCGCAGTTTAATCTGCAGACCATTTGCATTTCATTCCCTTCTACGTAGCAGTTGTTGTATTTGCAATTGTTTTTTCTTGTTGTTGGTATATTTTGTTTGCAGGTTTTTTTTGCTATGATCGTAAATGGTTTTTTTCTAAGAAGGAGTTTTTGCTTTAATTTTTTGTTGCTTTCTTTGTCTGTTGATACAAATCCTTTTGAAGCCAAAAAACAAGTTTAACCAGCTCGCAAGAAATTGAATAGGGTCAGAATTGATAAATTAAACATTATTTTTACATCCTACACCTAGGTTACATTCACTTTGTCCATCCGTTTGAGACGTAGAGAATGAGCCGTTTTAGGTTTCGAAAAATAAAAAGGGTGGGCGGGAGTCAGTAGAACACAGGCAAATGTAAGATTCTGAAATACTTTTCTTGGTTCCATTTTTCGAAATTCACAAAACGAACGGAAATATAGCCATCGGAAAATCGAGATATAGCGTTATGAAAGCCGGTATAAGTTCGGAACTCCGTGATAAATTTTAATAATATTGGTGTCGTATGAAAGGTATTTTAATTGGCTGCAAAATAGGAGTTTAAAATCCGAGTGATTTTCGAGATACGGCGAATTTTCGGTTATTGTAATGTTTTGCTAAGATTTATGAAAATTTCTTTGATTTACTTTTTAGTTTTTCTAAAAAAAAAAATGTGTTACTAAAACTGAGTTAATAAAACATTTTTTTGAAAAAAATAGTGCTTTAAAAAAAAACTGGTCGAAGTTTTCGAAAATTCGCCATATCTCGAAAATCATGAATCGGATTAAAAACTTTACAGCTACAATTTTGTAGCCAATTGAAATAGCTTTCGTATGACTTCTTTATTATAAAAATCCATTAAGGGATTCGGAACTTAAACCGGTTTTGATAAAGCTATAACCCAACATTCCGATGGCTATATCGCCGTTAGTTTTGCGAATTTCGGAAAATGGAACTAAGAATAGTAGTTCAGAATAGTCCCAAGAGTTTTACATTTTCCGGTGTTCTACCGATTTCCGCTCACCCTGTATATACTCATGTACAAATATTGTTTGAATTAATATGCATATTGTCAGAGCTAGAAGGAACTTTTTTTGTGTGCGGTGTAGGGTATATAATATTTCGCTTTATTTTTCAATTTTTAAATGCTGCTGCGTGCATGTTTTTTTCTGATTCTTTGAATGGTTTTTTTATTTTATTTTGTTATTGGAATGATGGTTTTGTTCATTTGCAACAATGTTGACAAATTTCGAAAAGAACAAAGGAATAAATTTATAAAATTTTGATTTCATGCTTATATTACAAAAATGGTCTAAATGATATATTCTTTCAAGATATTTAAAGGCCTGCCTTGAATTAATTAAAAGATAAACATATGTATGTATGTATGTATTCTCCTTTAACTCCTAGGAGGAGCATAGGGCCAAAAACATATGACAGTTATAAAACATTTGTTGTCGATGCATGAAGTGCTGAATTTAACTTTACTTTATATTAGAGGAAGGTTAAATTTCGCAAATTATAAGTACTTTATTTTAATTTAAAAAAAAAAACATATTAAGGGTACTTAATACTTAGTTGTCAAAATCAATACGAATTTTGACAGTTTTTTGAGTTTACAAGGTTTTTGAGGCATTTACTCGTTTTAAGAAATACCCTATTTGTCTTTATAAAATGATATAATTTTGATACAACTTTAATAAAAATAGGCTTTTTGTAATATCTTGTTTTCTTAGCGACGATCCTTGTAATTGAAGAAAAAGTCTTAAATCTCAAAATTATTCCAACTAAATGGTTTCACAAAATTTTGGTCTAAAACAAACCATTTCCCAGATATTCCCCAAACACCTTTTTTTTATTAAATCAGTGGCAGGAAGGAAAAACTACTTAAGTCTGATAAAAAAGCTGAGTAGTTTAAATTTATTTCATATGAATAGAATTTATGTTGCTTTGCTTTGTTATCGAATATCGACTTGAGCAGTTTTTCCTTATTGCCACAGAAATATAGACCAAATTATATCAATTTGCAAAGATAATTTCTGTGGACTTTTGACAAAACAACCTAACTCGAAATTGGCATCTTTTCAGGAGAGCTAAAAAACTATTGTACTTTGATGCTTCTCAATTTTTTTTTTGTGTAGGATTTGGGACAAATGTAAAAGTTTTTTATCAAATATTTTTTGATTTAAGAAATTCAGTTTTTTCCATAGGAAAAGTAACTAATTTCGAAGAAGTGCTTTTATAAAAAATCTTTTTGTCATTTAAACTGTATCTTATCTCGACTTAAGGTGTTTCGTGAAGGAAAACAACCTTTTTATACCCTACACCCAGGGTATTTTTACTTTGTCCTTCCGTTTGTAACGCAAAGAAGGAGGCGTGGCAGGTATAGAAAAGTATATATATTCTTAATCAACGTCACCTCCTGAGTCGATATAGCCATGTCCGTCTGTCTGGCTGGCTGGGTGGTTGGCTGGGTGTGTGTGGAAATACATTTTTTGGGAAAACCGAGCAATATAATTCAATGAAATTTGGTATTCTGCCTCCGTCGTTAAAGTTAGCTCGGGGGATTGAAAATGAGCGAAATCGGTCGACGGACACGCCTAACGCCCATACAAAAAATATATTCAAAATGCAGATGTAAGAGCATTACTTGCAATAACAGAAGAAAAATACACATAAATACTAGGGAAAGTAAGTATAAGCATATAAACAAAAGTTTCAAAATGTTATACGGAAAGCGTTTTTTGAGATAACCCAACTAAATTACACTCAAACACTCGGATCTATAAATGAAAGCTACACGCAAGATCTAGGTAAACTCGGACAAGAAGGCGTGGCACCTCCCATATAAGCAAATGTTTCAAAATTATATAATGAAAGTGTTTTTTGAGATAATCCAACCAAATTTCACTCAAACACGAAGAACATTAATTGTAAACTCTGAGCTTAAAGTAGGCCAAGTAGGATTACAGGGCGTGGCACCTCCCATATAAGCAAAAGCTTCAAAATGCTATACTGAAAGAATTTTTTAAGAAAACCTAACCGAATTTTACTTAAACACTCAGAACAGTGAATGCAAGCTTTACGCAATATCAAGGTAGACACGGAGGCGAGAGCGTCGCACTTCCCATATAAGCAATTTGTTCTTGTACTCTCCTAATAATATATTTGAAATGCAGTATAGGGTATTTAGTTTTTGGCCAGGCCAAAGATACCAACCTTACTAGTTTTTATTGCTTTTAACAACACACAAAGAATTGATTATCAAGAACAATCGACGACATGAAAGACATCAAAGCAGAGAAAGAGTCTAGAAAAAGTTGTTCGTAAGAATGTGCTTTTTGTAAGGCCATGGGAACGTCCTCCCACCGGAATGTATTTTGTTTTAAAAACATATCGAAAAACTTGTGAACAAGAAATTCGTCCGACCACGAGAGATATCCGCCTGAGGGAGCTGTCCGCGACGGGGGCTTTTACTGCTTATAGTATGTATATTTGCTGCTGTAGATCATAAAGAGTGTTAGTTCTGATCATTTTGTTCAGCATTTTGACAGTTGAGGCAATTCTTCTTATTTTTTTCATCATTTTTCATCTAACGTTAGCACTGTTTTTGCGTTTTAATAACAACAGTTTCATTTCAATTTCTTTATTATTTTTGTGTCAGGACAGACCCTTCTCACACTGCTCCTGAACAATCGATAGGTTGCATGAAAATGACACCAAAAACGAACAATGCCCCTTTATTCGTAATCATTCACTGAGTAAAAATCAACTTTATTTGAAATCTTAGCTGCTCCTTTTTTGAAAATATCTCGATTTTTCCAATAGGGTCATTTTCCCATACAAAAAGAAAAAAAAAATTTTTTTAACTACATTAAACTAAAATTAAAATAATCACAATCGATGTGTGATAATTTTATATTGAACTAATTAAACAGTCATATTTGCAATTTTTCAACAACAGACGAAAGCAATTTCAATTTAGAAAAAGCGCGTTGGTACTTTCATTAGTACTATACAAGCAATAAAAAAACAGTCAATAAACTAACTTCACAATCGATGTGTTTTGCGATGCTAAACACGAATCCAACCTCAGAATTGCTCTATCGTGTATAGTTTATGAGATATTGTAACCTAAAGACCAAAAAAAGTCGTTTTTTGCCATTTTTTGAAGCTATATAACTATGTTACATATCATTTATTCGTCAAATGTGGCTTAAATACTGAAAAGCCCCAATTTTTTCCTTTAAAACCTAAAAAAACCTAATTTAAATTATATTTATATCTTCATGCTTCTAAGAGATGTCGTAGACCGAAATATTGTCAAAACGGGTTTTTTGCACTTTTGTGTCTTTTTAGGTTAGGATATCTTTGAGCAAAAAAAAGATATCAACATAATTTAAATTATGTTTTAAAGGAGAATATTGGGCTTTTCAGTATTTAAGCCACATTTGACGAATAAATGATATGTAACATAGTTATATAGCTTCAAAAAATGGCAAAAACCGACTTTTTTTGGTCTTTAGGTTACAATATCTCATAAACTATACACGATAGAGCAATTCTGAGGTTGGATTCGTGTTTAGCATCGCAAAACACATCGATTGTGATTATTTTAATTTTAGTTTAATGTAGTTAAAAAAATTTTTTTTTTCTTTTTGTATGGGAAAATGACCCTATTGGAAAAATCGAGATATTTTCAAAAAAGGAGCAGCTAAGATTTCAAATAAAGTTGATTTTTACTCAGTGAATGATTACGAATAAAGGGGCATTGTTCGTTTTTGGTGTCATTTTCATGCAACCTATCGTTTGTTCAGGAGCAGTGTGTTCTGAAACCCCTCTGCTCTTATTAAATTTTCTCCAAATAAACAATTTTGCCGGTAAACAAAATACGAAATAACTAAATTTTATAAATAAATCAAGTAATAAAACAACGTACCAGAATCTTCGTAGTCACGATTATTGAAATTCAATCGATGATGACGCGAAGAAAGAAATATTCCATTTTAACTGTAACGCTACTCAGTCCCACGCAAATGGATATGAGAAACTTCGAAAACAAAAAATACGGTCACATCTGTCTAACGCTGTTTTAATTTCGAATCTTTTTGTTTGCCAACTTGCTGCATGCATTGTGTGCTGCCAGATAGAAAAAGCAGCCTAGATGTCTTATTTTCCTCCTTGTGGGTTGTTTCTTAATTCATGGAAAAACGTGAACGCATTATTTTTGTTTTCATGGCACCGACCTTGTCAAAGCTGCGTGTGGGTAAACCAAAAAAAAAAATACCCAAACTTTTGATAGTTGTAAACAATTTAACAGAGGGGGGTATTCGGTAGCCCTGATTGCTTTGTTGAATTTTTTTTTTTTTTTTGGTTTAAATTTTCTTTCCAGTAACAAGTGGGCACCTTCTATTAAGCCTGCCGCAGAACTCGTTTCAACCCTTTACTCTGTAGCACCTGTACTGCCATTTGTTTCAAATTTGCGCAGCATCTCTGTAAATCAAAATTGACAGATGACACTCGAAAGACATGACAAATTTCTGAATGACGACGTATTGATCAATCAATGTCACCTGACCCTCACAACGGTAGGAAAGGATTTCAAAAACAATATGCGCTCCACTTGTCACAACCCTAACAATGACGCGACTTCTTTTGGTTTCGTGTCCCCAATAGACGCATATACAGCCCTTGTGGTAGAATTTTATCGCTATTTGCAGCTTTTTTCTGTCCCATTCGTTTTTTCTTCTACTCGTTACTCAAATAACGATTACAATAAAACAGCGTCCAAACGCGCACTAACGCGTCTTGGCAGTTAGGGATACCAATCCTGGAAAAGAATGTTGAACTGTTGAAAAATTTAAAAACAACCAAAGTTTGAATCAAATGTCAAATGCTATGAGTAAAGGTATACATTGAGGTTTGCCATTCTATTTTAATGCCCTACACCCAGGGTATATTCATTTTGTCCTCCCATTTGTAACGCAAAGAAGGAGGCGTGGCAGGTATGGAAAAGTATATATTTTCTTGATCAGCGTCACCTCCTGTGCTGATATAGCTATGTCCGTCTGTCTGGCTGGCTGTGTGTGGAAACATATTTTTTGGGAAAACTAGGCAAGATAATTCAATGAAATTTGGTGCACAGCCTCCATCGTTAAAGTTAGCTCGGGGGATTGAAAATGGGCGAAATCGGTCAACGGACACGCCTACTGCCCATACAAAAAATATATTCAAAATGCAACTTTTGGAGTATTTTTCACGATAATGCAACCAAAATACACATAAATACTACGAATCATAAGCGCAAGCTCTGAGCAAATACTGGATAAAATCGGTCAAGCGGACGTGGCACCTCCCATTTAAGCAAAAAATTCAAAACGCTATACTGAATACATTTTTCGAGATAATCCATCCAAATTTCACTCAAATACTAAGAACTATAAATTCAAACTCTGAGAAAAAACTGGGTGAATTCAGACAAGAGGGCGTGGCACCTCCCATATAAGCAAAATTTTCAAAATACTGCTGTTTAGGGTATTTAATGTTTGGCCTGCCCAAAGGTAACACCCTTACTAGTTTTCTTTCGTATCAAAAATTTGTCCACAATACAAGCAAAACACGCCAAGCGTACCAGCTGAAAATTAGTCATTTAGTCATTTTCATGAAAAGATTTTTATTGAGAGCATTTTTTTTCGGGAATGCAACCAAACTATAAATTACAAATGCTAGAAACGGCGAGGGCAAAGTTCTGAAAACTTGGTGAAATCGGACAAAAAGACGTAGCACACACAAACAAAACATTTAAAATGATGTAATGCATGCGTAATTTGAGATAATGCAAAACAATATCGCACAGAGACTAGGGATAGTCGGTGTAATCTCGGAACAAAAATCAGGTGAGTTTGGTCATAATAGCGTGGCACTTCCCATACAAATAAAATTTTGTAAGTGCTGCTTTATTTGAGATATGTGATGCGATGAAATGACACGCTTTATGTTACTAAATTTTTGATTAGGCCAAAAACTTTCTTAAACCTTATTTATTATACATAAATTGTTATTTTTTAGCCTCATAATCTTTGCACCAGTCTGAAAATTTCTAACATATACCAGTTTCTAGAAAAGGTATATCCACATCTTTCGCAACTAGATCCGAGCACGATTTTTAACAACATTGTTTATTTCCCCCTCAAAAACTTTGCTTTCTTTTTCATTCCATTCATTTTGTGCAATGAAAGTTCACTTATTCCTCCGGTTTGTAAAGCTGGAATAGAAAAGTATATCAATTCAATATAGAAAACATTGAGAGAAAATGTGTTGCCTTTTGGAATTATCTGCCAGAGCCTGTGTTTGTTATAGGACCATGTTTTAGTTTTCGTGCACATGACTGCAATATATTTTTCCCCAAATTTTCTTAATTTAGGGATTGTAATCCCTGCAAAATACGCAATGAAATTCGCTACTACGGAAGGGTTCGTTTTGATTGAAACAAATTTCCAATTTCACCCCACCAGCTATGTGTAGGTAAAGAAGCAGCGTTGAAATGATAAAGTGGTACATGATGGAAAAGGTAAAAATTGGATGGTGGCAAAATCAGTCTACGTTTGTCTAAAGATACATCAGTGCTAAATGAGTGGGGGATGGCTGACGAAGGTCGTTAGCCGCTGAAAAAGAGTCGTCTTTCTTTTATTATGTGAAAGTGTCATTTTTATGAGTAATCATTTATTTTGGTATCGCAAGAGGCGCAAGCATGGGTTTTTTTATGATTCCGAGTAAAACAAATGAATTCTGTGACAAATGTGAGTTTAAGTGGATTACGCAACAAATACCTAAAATCTACAACGATGGTATATCCAGGAGTGCTCAGATATGGAATTGATTGTAATTAATTAATAAATCATGTTTTGTGATAAAGAAAATAATTACATAAAATATTAGAGTTTTTCGTGTAGGAACCCTAATTAGAATGATTGTGCAGAATAATGAAGGCAGCCATAAATCAGATTAAACATCAAGGAATTTACTTCAATCAGGAAAAAAAGAAAATTTTATGTTGTTTTTCTGCTTAAGATTTTGTTTATAAATTCCTTAGCTACAAACCAACTTCACCTGCTGATTTAAGGATTAACATTTATTTATCTTAGCACAATTTACTGAAAGCAAATGTTAACAGTTCATTTACATGCATCTTCAATTTAAAACCACCCACTTTACGATCTAATCCTACAAAGAATGTTTGAGCCTCTTAATTATATCGTAGGAGTAGTGTTTTTCCTAAGATGCTTCGTCAGAAGAATCTAATTTACATACTTTTGTATTCATTAGAGATTTCTTTTGAATCTTTTTTTGTGTAGATATGTAGTATGTGTCAGTGTTGTTTGTAGCAATCTGAAATCTTTGTAAAATTTTACGTTGTTATGTAGGTCTCAGATAAACGCTTATTAGAAGATTTACACAATATAATTAAAATTTTAATGAAATACCTAATGTCAAGGGCTCAAAGTAACACAGCAAAGAGTGCAAATAAAGTGCGAGGGTTTAAGTGTTTAAAAATAGGTACTCGTATCTATGAAAACTGATGAGTGTGTTTCAACTCAAGGGGAAAATAAAACACTACGAAAGGCTTTCAAAAGCGCTAATTTTTCAGCAATAAGTGTTGTTTTTTAACATTTCAATGTTTTATTGCAAATTGGATGTAAGCGTTCTGAAACTTCCAAAAAAAGTGCCCTAAAGCAATTATTTATAAGGCTGCGAACAGTGTTCTCTTCTTAAAAGAAAGAGAAAAAAATAGGAAAAAAACCTATTCGTATTATTATGCAAAATCGTGCTGTATGGTTAAAAGTGAAAAAAAATAATCGGAAATATCCTAACCTAAAAAGTTATTGTAAAACAAAGTGCCAAAAACATGTTTTTTAATTATTTCAGCCTCAGATTTTTCGGAGAATAATACAACCATTGACATAATTTAAATTAAATTTTAAGGAAGAAGATAAGGACTTTCAGCTACTGTATCGACTTCAGCATCGCAAAACACATTGGCGCATATTAATAGTCGTTTTCAATGTTCAAACTAATTTCCACCCAAAATTTGGTAACAACTCAAAATTTCATTCTATTCATAGTTGAATTTTAGTATTAACTAGTAGCATAGAGGAGATGTGTATACCTTGGTCCGCTTTTCAGTTTTTTCAATGTGCTGGATTTTCCAAAAAAGTTTCTTTAGTTTTTTGATTAAGTTATATTTCTAAAATGCTTGCAGCATCAAATGACGTGACAATCATATTTCTATGTCTTACCATTGAGTAGAATTATTACTTTTTCCGTTGCAATCTCAAACGGTCCAAGGCACACCATGCAAGTGTACCTTGGACTATTTTGAATAAAAGAGAATACATTGTATTTAGGTAATAAATTATGAAAGAACCATTTATTATGTAATCAAACGTAACATTTTTTTCAATAAAAAAAAAATTTATCATAAACAAAAATTAGAACGCGAAAAAGTGCATTTAGTAAAAAACAAATAATTAAACAAAAATGGTTGCAAATAAATACATTTATTACGTAAATAATAATATTATATTGATAGACGATTATGGCTTCCTGGTTGCCCGTTGAAAAAGGCTTCATGGTCAGTAAGCATAGGTCCAAGGTACACACAGACAGCATGTTTTAAAAACTGTCAACACCCATAACACAGTCGATTTGATCATCATGGTAAATAAATTTTAATGTTTCTCTAAGGCAATATCATAAAATAATAAGTTTTTAATATTTTGGTCAAAGTGGACCTTTCGGCGGAAATGCCCTTGTCATTGTACCGACCTCGTTAATCAAACATTTAACGCTAATTGAATAAAATTCGATAAATCTACGTAGTCTAGTTTTGTAATGTCTTCTCTTTTTATCTTAGTCTTGTTTTCCAGACTGAGCGACAAAAATAAAATTTAATGCACATTTAACTACAGACTGAAAAAAAAATGTGTAAATGAAGTTGTTAAAATGGATGATTTACATTTCAAATGCGAGGTTGGTAAAGTCAACGTCCAATTGCAGTTAACAACGCCCTCTAGACGCTCACTGTCCAGCAAGATAAAGAATAACAACAACGAAGCACTAGCCGAGGCAAGGAACTGTAAAGAATATATGAATAAAAATTCAGCCATTACAAGGATTTTAAGTACTAGAATTATGCTGCTAAATGTAAATTTAAGCAAGGAAACAATTGCAATGCAGGATGCTCTAAAATTAAAAAGTAAAAGAAAAGAAAAAACTTTAAATTCAAACATAAAAAAATTATCTTATTTGGGTATTGAAGATATCCTGCTGTCACACTAAATTATTTAAGACATCGTTTTATTATCCTTATCGCTGTTCAT
This sequence comes from Calliopum simillimum, assembly GCA_951812925.1. NCBI lineage: Eukaryota > Metazoa > Arthropoda > Insecta > Diptera > Lauxaniidae > Calliopum > Calliopum simillimum. The sequence goes on along the minus strand of OX638369.1, from coordinate 62,874,171 downwards.
GTAATTTAATTAAAGAAACACAACAGGCAATATTTCATTGTTGTTGTCTCCCAATGAAAGAATCTGAGCTGAAACAGCCAGCAGCTATTGGAATGGGTCCAACGCGAAGTAACACCTGCTGATAAGGATCACAAATTGAATGGCATCTCCCTTAATGGGAAGGAGACAATGCTGCAGCAGATGAAACACAAGAAATAGACGATGATGAAAATCAATAATGACGCTTATTCATGATGTATCTAAAAGTCCGTCTAACACATTCCTGCTGAAGTAAATGATGATGGTAACATCATCTTGATTAGGATGACACGACAAGTACTAAAATATGATGGAGAATATTTGAGGGGAGAAATTGAATTGCTTGAGGCATGACATCATTTAATTTAGGGGGCGCTATATACTTGTCACTTAGTGCTAAGTGCCTTACTGCACAATGAGAGACAAAAACTTGAAGATTAAATTTGAAATTGAAGTTGACATCGATTTAGTGCAAGTAACTGACTGACATATGCAGACATTTTTTACTCTTTCCCTTTTTTTTAATTGCTGAATTTTGTGAGATAAGGTACATTTTCCACTGGACCGTCACAAATATGCATCCAAACATCCAAATGTTTAATTGGAATGTGTAGACGCAAGAATCACAAAAATGCAGATTACTTTCTGCTACCAATAAAAGGTAGATTTAAGAACATGACATTTGATCGTTTAAGATTATGCAAATTTTAAACTTATGAAAGATGAATGAACAGTCAAAGTGTTGGTCGACAATTCTTTTAGCTGAAGAAATTTCCTATAAAAAGGTGCAAGAGTCCCTCCTTACGGTTTAAGAGATATGGCAAGTGGGATAAAGGCAAGTCAAGTATACATGCCGCATAAGAGTGTGCATTATGGTGTTCCTAATTTTCAGATTTCAAGCGAGCATACTGCTCCTTATATGTTCCTTTTGATATTAAGAAACGGTGTAATACATATATTAAATCGTTGGTGGGTAATTTATGGCCGTGTAGCTTCTGAAGGTTTTTACCAATTTATTTTATTTATTTATTTATTTATTATTATTCTTTAAACCATCGTACAAATAAGATTTCTCTTTTAAAGGTGTACAAACTTATTTTTACATACAAATGAAACATTCAATATACTTAAATATAAAACAATAGAGGTATTCACGATCTAGAGTAACGTCCTGAGTAACAGAGTAACAGGGTAACTGTGCACAACCACAACAACAAAATATACGTAAGTTACTCTGTTACTCCCCTGTCGGAAGAACATAAACCGGTTACAAAAAAAACCGGTTGGAAACGTAGTTAAAAAGCAACCGGTTTGAAACTGGTTTAAATTATATGCAGCAAAAACCACTTTGACTTTAATTTTTAAAATTTAGTCTCAAATCTTTTTATTTTCCTTGCTGAGATTGTCAAATTATCAAGAAATTCAATTCAAATTCATTTTCACAATATTTTTTTTCTTTAAGCTCCTATTTAATTTTCATTAATGTTCTAACTTAGAATAATACTAATTCTAAGATATTTTTTATTATTTATCTTTGAAACTTGAGTTCCCATATGAATCCACAATGAATGTTTCAATTAAATTGAAAACATATATGTATATTATTGAAGTTCTTGTAGTGGAATTGCAACTACTTAACTAGTTTTTAAATCAGATTTGGTCAATTGACTATTTACCAATTGAAAAAAGATAAATTTTAAACCAGTTGAAAATATATGCAGTGTAGGGCAATTAACTATTTACCGATTTAAAATAAACCGGTTTTAAACCAGTTGAAAATATATGCAGAGTAGGACAATTGCCCTGCCCCTATGACATCGCCATGTTAAATAAACCAGTCTCTTGCAAGGAAAAAAGTCAGAATTTCAACCGGTTGTGGTTGAAAAAAAGTAGTTTTAAACCGCTTTTAAACCTGTTGAATTTCCTATAGGGTCTTTTACCCTTTTAGTCAAGCTATTTTCTAGTGTAAAATAATCTTACACTTTTGCCTTTTTTTTACTATTTCTATTTCTATAGAAACGTTTGAATTTGTTTATAATTGAGAGGCAATTTTCGTTCATCAAAAATAAAAATTTGAATGGGAGAAAAATATTCATTTAAAAAATTTTTTTTTTGTTGTCAGCTAAGATTATTTTGAGAAACAAAAAGCAAATATACGTGCAAAGTATTGAGTATGCTCACTATTCAGAGTAACTGAGTGCACTTTTACCCTGTTACTCAGCTCGTTACTCTAGATCGTGAATAACTCTAATATGTATTAAAAAAGGAGAATAAAAAATTAACATGAAAATTATAATGCTTATAAATTTTAAATTGAAGTTTCAAAGAATGAATTTTGAAGATAAGAACTTTTAGAGATGTCCAGAAAAATGCTTTAATAGCTTTCGCTTAAAAATATTCGTGTTGCTAATTCTTTTCAAATGAGTGGGAAGCTTATTCCATTGATCTATTGAATGCACAAAGAACTGGCGAGATGTTGAGAGGTATTTGTGCCGTGGTAGTATAAGTTGAAATGTTCTTTGAGTTCTAGCAAATTGTAATGATTCAAAAAGGTAGTCTGGTTCCTTAGTGTATATTATTTTATGTAATAACAGTGTGGTTCGATAATTAAGTAAATCATTCAATGAGCACCCAACTATTTTTTTCGTGTACTCTGATATGTGTTCGTACCTATTTATGTTAAAAATATATCTCGCGCAATTATTAAAGGCCACAGATAGTTTTCTGTAAGAGTTATGGTCTAGGCTTGAAAACAACTCACAACTGTATAATATTATTGGTAATACGAATGATTTAACTAGCCTTAGCTTAACTTCAAGTGGTAGATATTTTGAAGTAGGGCTGAGTCCTCGCAGTGCGCAATAAACCTTCGAAGCAATATTATTGATGTGACTATTCCAAGTAAAATTGTTATTAAAGTAAACTCCCAGATTTTTAATTGTATCAACGTATTCTATACGATCGTTGCCGAGAAAAATCGATGGAAGTTCAACTTTATCCCTACTTCTGTTAACAAGCATTGCCTTTGTTTTTAGTGGATTGAGCGTAAGACCATTAGCATTAGACCATTCGAAAACCTTACATAACTCTGAATTCATATCATTTATCGCAACAGTTATTGAAGTTTTTGAAAATAATCTATAGATTTGTATATCATCAGCATAAATATGATGACTACACGACGCGAATATATTAGCAACATCATTTATAAACATCGTAAACAGTAGCGGTCCTAGAACTGAGCCCTGAGGTACTCCGGATAAAACATTTAATGGCGATGACGAATTACTTTTATAGCTAACATATTGAATGCGACCATAAAGGTACGATGAGAGCAAATTACAAAGAGACGAACCAAAAAAGAACTGTGACTTTAATTTATGTATAAGGATATTATGATCAATGCAGTCAAAGGCTTTGGAGAAGTCAAGAAAAACAATGAGTGCCATCATATCTTTATCAATACCTGATCGGATATCTTCACACACTTTAAGCAGAGCTGTTGTACAGCTTCTCTTTGCACGAAAACCTGACTGATATTTTGTAATCAACTCTTGTGAATTCAGATATTCTTTTATCTGATCACTAACTATAGTCTCAAAGACTTTGCTGAGAAATGACAATATAGAAATAGGTCGATATTCAGTTTTATTTTTAGGCAAAGGCAAAATTTTTGAAATTTTCCAGGTGTTAGAAAATTGAGAAGTCATTATTATGGTATTAAATATATGAGTAATGTGATGCAAAGTGAACGGAAGGATAGTTTTTAAAAAATCAGGGTGAATATTATCTGAACCTGTTGCTTTAGATTTTATTTTGAATATGGCTGATCCAACGCTATACATATCAACTCCTGAAAGAGCAAAAGTTGGTTCTATTACCGATCCTGGAGTAATGCCACAAATAATTGGATTGGAATTATTCGGGATCTGCAGAAACTTATTATTAAGTTCATCCAAATTTAAATTTTCAGGAATATCTTCAATATCTTTTTTAATACCAACAGATCTAACATGCTTCCAAAATAAACTGCTTGAGGTACACTCCGCAAATTTACTTTCGAAAAAAGATTTTTTATTTCTGCGTATAATTGCAGTTACATTATTGCGTGCTCGTTTGAAATCTTCGTAAAGAATCCCTTCTTCTAATAAGTTCATGTACTTCATGAGTAAGCCATGGATACTTGGTCGGTTTTGTTCTTCTAATTTTGATAGGCACATGAGCATAAAACAAGTTATGAATTACACTGTTGAAAAAATCTAATTGTGTATCGACGTTATTTGTATTATACAAAGTCATCCAGTTAACCATTTGAAGTTCACTAAATAAACTATTCAAATTGATCTTTGATAGGACTGGTATTTTAATAGGAACATTCTTGATAACCGTGCAATTCAAATCAACGGACATAAATATCAAATCATGATGGGAAAAAGAGGGTGCAGAGCACTGATCGTAACGCATTATCAAGTTAGAGTCAGACACTAGAAACACATCCAATAGAGATGGTACACAATTAGGCCGAAAATGTGTAGGAATGCTAACATTAGCAAATTTAAGATTAAATGACTCAACCATATCAACGAAATTCTTATTGTTTACACTCAAGGTGTTTAAATTAAAATTTCCACAAAGGATTATATCGGTGTATTGGGAAGCAAGTTCCTCCAAAATATTTCTTATTAATATATAATTGGCAACATTAGGAGCCATATAAATACAACCGATTACAAAATTTCCTGACTGGTGTAACACCTCGATAAAAATAAACTCTAACAAATCATTGGATGAAGATCTCCTTACGACATGGAATTTATAACAATTTTTTACATAAATTCCGACTCCACCACCCATTTTATTTTGCCGATCAGCGCGAACTAATTTATAATCATTAAGCTTAAACAGATCACTGCACATTTCACTTTTCAACCAGGTTTCAGACAAACAAACAATATCAACCATACTACCGTCGACTAAAAGTCGGAGCTCATCAATTTTGTTTTTTAGGCTTTGCACATTTAGATGACAAACATTGAACCCGCTACTACAATTACACATTATTTTTAGTAGTGCATTCGTTTTATCAATGATGCCCCCCCTAGTATTATTTGGACTACTCATTTAAACATTGAGATAAAGGTGACATGCACACAAAAAAGTCAAACGAAAACAAACAAGCAAAACTGGATTTCTCTTAAGTTCAAAGGGCTGTTGAATGGGAGGAAAAAAAAGTTTAGATAGAATAAAGATATTACATATAAGTATAATAAAGCTAATACATATAATACTAATAACAATATATATAACATACGAGTAAAAATATAATTCAAACATGATAAAAAAATTACACTTCATATGGGATTTGGTTAGTCTTCAGTTGATAAGTCTTCAGTTGGTACTTCTTCATCTTCATCTCCTGCATTCTTATATTTCTCCTCAATTTCTATTAGTGTGGCTTCGCAAATTAGTTTTGTAACATCACCATCTGCATACTCTGATATAAAAATAGAGCCATTTCTCGTTAACACGGAAAAGAGTTGATTCTGGCGTTTTAAGCGCATAGCACGAATAAAGAGTGAATGATTTATTTTCGTAAGACTCTCATTTACATATATGTGCTTGTGCGAATCCAAACCAATATCTCGTAGTGAGAGATGTCTTTTCTCTTTCTGCCGAAAATTGTTAATAGCCCTTAAAATCAAGTTCCGCTCCTGAGCATTTTTAAATTTTATGATTATTGGCGGGTCTTTTTGACTCCGATTATTACTTGCACGTCGAGGGCGAAAAATTGAATTTAAAGCTGGCGGCCTGCATTCTACAGTTTGGCATATATTAAGGTAGATCATGTGGAGATTTTCATCTGGCAACTCTGGGACATCAAAGAGAATGGCATCAGCTGCGAGACTGATTCTTTCCAAGTTATCACATCTTTCGTTGGCTCTTGCAAGTTGCTCTTGTAAGTGTGGAATCTCATTTTGCTCTAATTTGTTGCATTTTTGTTTCACATTTGTCAGCTCTTCATTCATCTCCTTAATGGTATTTGAATGCTCTGCCAAAACCTCATTAGTATGGAGTTCAAATTCCTCCACTCTAAGTTGTAAAGCATTGAACAGTCCGCTAAAATTTTTTTCCATCTGCAAAAGTTGATCCATAATATCACTTCTTAGCTTTTTAAATTCGCATGAAAGTATAGTCATAGCATTAGTTTGATTATTTAACTTTTCAGTGAAGGAGTTAGTGGGAGTGTTGTTAGATGTTGCGCTCTTTGTGTTTTGACTTGGTGTTGAAACAGCTGACCCGGACGAAGAGTTTTTTATTTTGTGAGTACTGCTGGATGTTCCGCTCTTTATGTTTTGAGTTGGCGTCGAAACGGCGGGCCCGGACGGACAAGTTTTTGACGTTTGTGATCTTGTTTTAGTCGTTCCGCTCATCTTGTTGCTTTCGGTAGTTAGGGACGGTTGGAAATTGATAAACGCGGGAAAAATAAATAGATAGATATATATGTATGTATATATTTCTATTGCTGTACAGTGAAATTGTTTAGAAAGGAAAGAAAAACTTTTCAGTCGAATTTTCCGGCTTTTAAAATCAATATACAAAAAATGGTTAATGCTCGCCCTTAACTAAACACAAGTGCTTTTCAATCTGCCAGGTTACACTAATAACAATACGAAATTACGATTAAATTTAACTTTTATGCAGGAGGCGAATAAAAACACGTCTACTCCATTGTTCGTACGTTATTTACATTTGAACACCATGTTCACACCATATGGTTGTTTTTGGTGCTTCCGAAGGATTTCCTTCTTTAAAATGACAGGGATTAGATAAGGGGCTGTTGCACCCCGATGCAAAAAATGCTTATAACGCTAAATTATGGCACCCGAAGCAGCTATCGTTATTAAATTTGGTACATTTGAATGTATCCCCCCGTGAAAAATTAAACGAATCTCGTGTTATGGCACGTAAAACAGCTACTGTTTATTACAATGCTGAGCAGATTCCGAAAATCCACTTGAGCCCCCGCCAGCAATAACTACATCCGCCACTAGACCTTAGTGTAATGTATTGTAAATTTACATAAATAATTTTTATCGGTATGACATAATACAATTTAGTTCTTTCTACTGTGAATTTTAATTTCTGACATTTGGCTTCGAAAGTGTTGCCAAACTTCAATCAACTCAACTAACGAACCATATTTCGTTCGACTTTAAATTTAATTTTCGTTATTAAATCATCAATTCCATCACACAATTTAAAAGTTCAGAGTTGAAAACTTCTAGAAGAATAAACTTCTAACATACATCTGAATACGCACATACACACGCATAGATTCATATACACACAAAACTTTATTATGCACATATATAAGTACATGTGTGCAATTCTTGTGCATGAAGAATTTTCAAAAAGGAAGTTTCTAATTCAAGTGAAAATCGGGCGTAAAATCATTGTCAAATTTAAGATGCATATCAACTGAACAAGAGTTTTTAGTTTATATGATGTATGTACATAGAGTTATATTGTATACATTCACATATTAACGTATCGAAAATTAAGCGAGAAATTTATTAAACAAAAATAATCTGAAACAAAAAGAAATTGATATTCTTTTGTATTCACGAAACAAAAGCTTTTCTTAATTGCAGCAGAACAAGCGAACTGCAGGACATCGTTGATTGTTACATAGAACAACTCTAGAACATTAAGGACTCTCCAATTGCTGTACTCTTACATTTGGGACCAACATTTGACATTCTATTGATTGCTTTTACATTAACGCTTTTGTTGTCTGTCAGCATTGTCGTTTAAGTCCATTGTTTTAAGGATGTTGTGTTTACTTGGTTGTAACTGACAGTGAACGGTAACGTCATCACTATGCTCAGAGCAGTAGTAGAAGCATATCTTCAGGTCAAAGGATCAATTCTAAGCAACTACAGTATTTGTCCTTTAATTGCATTTAAAGCGGTGGTCTTTAACATTATTCAATAATTTGGTACGATCACCTTAAATCTATGTAAGTATATATGCATATAAGCGGAAACGTGGAAAGGAAAATCTCAATGTGGAAAAAAAAGTTGTTTTATGTGAAAATGTCGAAAATAATTGGAGGAATTTGAAATATATTTATTTAACCCTTTCAATACTGACGGGACATATGTATTCCATTGAGTGTTCTCCTTTATCTAGCAAAATTACTCATATCAATTGCTTCATATTTTTATCCCATCAGTTTTTAACATTCAATGTGATAACTTTCCCATGTTTTGGTTTCACTATTTCTTAAATGGGTTTTATATGGATCAGAATAACGAACTACTGTTGTCCCAAAAGTAATGGTGACTAAGCGTACCATAATAACATACACAACGTTACTATTGAGACAGCAGTACGCTTAGTACCATAAATATTGGACCTACATGTCCCAGTAGCTCGTTATTATACTATTGGGACATATATGTCCCACAAACAGTACTGATGGGACATCCGTGTCCTAGGACATATTTCTTGTCCTGAGAGAAGCTCCGAGTCGTGCCAGCACCACAACGATGCACAGTGGATCGAAAGTATACTGTAGGGGGACTTAGGAACTTTTTCGTCCGATCTTTTTTTAATTTATGTTTGATGACATTTTTTCCAAAGACAAATAGTTAAGTTGAAAACATAAATTTCCTTTTTTTTTGTATGTAAAAGCTTGGGTTTTTAGATGCCTATTGCTACAAAGTCTTGGACGATCTTTCTCTAAAATCTTCACGGGAGTAAGAACGGTTTTGGGTTTAATTTTTGTACCTGTTTAAGAAAACGGTAAAAACTACCCTTATGAAGGGGATGTAGAGGTTAAAGTTTTCTACAAAAAAATTCCTCGTATTACACTGTGGAACAAAATTTGGTCGAAAAAAGTTAACTCGAATCTGACGCTGCGGGGTGAAAATATAGGTAAAAAAAAGACCATTTGGCCCATTTTGTTCAAGTTGGCTCTAGTTTTCGAGAAAAGGCCGTTTGAATTTTGGACCTTGAACTATGTGGTCTCTTAAGCAAATTAAGTTTTATTGCATCTGATGATGAGGTTTTGTTCGTCTCGTCTATATCTACAACTTTTACCAACAAATTGGTCGTTTAAAATGCATCTCCGGCAAGTTAGAGCACAAAATTCCCAAAAAAATTATATTTTTCGCCTTTTATGAGATTCGGCTCAATAGTAATCACCCGAGTGGTGGATTTATGCCTTTTAACCTATAGCTGAGATACATACAAACAATTTGATATAACACATGTGGCATATGGGCAAGAATTTCTCAAGTGAGCCACCTAAGAAATTAAACGTAAAAAACGCTTTAACAAAATGATGTTAAGAAAGATTTTGCAAAAAATGTTTTTTTTAGAGATATTTAGCGTAGGTCGGGAAATAAAATAGTACTTTTTTTTTGGACCAAAATTTTTAATTTATTATTGAAAATCATTATTTCAAATAGGTACATAAAACTAAAGCAACTTCTCCGCCTCTGAGAAAACTATAAAAAATATCAGGGCACTCTCCACTTGTCAAGAAACTATATCATGGAAAAAAACTTGGGATAATCGATATTGGTTCAAAAGTTATTAACAATATAGTGATGTCGTGCAAGTCTTTTTTCAGCATTAGAGAAAAACAACGCATCTTACGAAAAAAGTGTATATGGCATAAAATGCTTAGAATTATCTAAGGAATATGTGTGAATTTTTTCAGAATTTTCTGAGACATTTTATAATTTTTCAAAAGGTCCGAAAAAAAAATTTGATATGTTCCAAAAAAACTCACACGTATTCCTTAGATAATTCTAAGCATTTTGTGCCATATACACTTTTTTCGTAGGATGCCTTGTTTTTCTCTAATGCTGAAAAAAGACTTGCACGACATCACTATATTGTTAATAACTTTTGAACCAATATCGATTACCCCAATTTTTTTCTATGATATACTTTCTTGACAAGTGGAGAGTGCTTACCTATTTTTTATAGTTTTCTCAAAGGCGAAGAAGTTGCTTTACTTTTATGTACCTATTTGAAATAGGGATTTTCAATAATAAATGAAACATTTTTTCACAAATCAAAAACACCATTTTATTCCCCGACCTATGCTAAATATCTCTAAAAAAAACATTTTTACAAAATCTTTACTAGTTGTCAGAAAACATCATTTTGTTAAATCCTTTTTTACGTTTAATTTCTTAGATGGCTCACTTGAGAAATTTTTGCCCATATGCCACATATATTATACCAAAGTGTTTGTATGGATCTCAGCTATAGGTTAAAAGGCATAAATCCACCACTTGGGTGATTACTATTGAGCCGAATGTCATAAAAGGCGAAAAATATCACTTTTTTGGGAATTTTGTGCTCTAACTTACCGGAAATGCGTTTTAAAGGACCAATTTGTTGGTAAAAGTTGTAGATATAGACGAGACGAACAAAACCCCATCATCAGATGCAATAAAACTTAATTTGCTTAAGAAATATATCGAAAAAACCACATAGTTCAAGGTCCAAAATTCAAACGGCCTTTTCTCGAAAACTAGAGCCAACTTTAACAAAATGGGCCAAATGGTCTTTTTTTTACCTATATTTTCACCCCGCAGCGTCAGATCCGAGTTAACTTTTTTCGACCAAATTTTGTTCCACAGTGTTATCCTAACAAAGTTTGTGTTCGATCACGGGCAAACTTTCCGTCACCATCCCTACTGGGGTATCAGCAAGTGCAATTACATATGCACATACATATGTAATTGCAGAAATTAACATCATCGTAAGTTAGTCGTCGTCACTATGTAGCTACTCTTTTTTCGTCGCACCACCCGCACTTTCGTCTTCGTCATCGTCATAGTTTTTGTCAACATAGAAAACAACATCTCTTTATCGTGCTATCAACAACAACAACACAATCAACGTCACCACTCTTCGCCTTCGATTGATCTTCTCGCATTCTTCTTTACAACAACAAATACATACAGTCCACTAACGCTTTAATCGTATGATTTTGCCTTGCACCGTTTAGCAGCACATAATGGAAAAGTGCGTGCATAAAAAATAGAATTTGGGAACGACTTTTCGCCGCAACCTTGTAATAACGGTTCCTTGCTAATGCAAGTTATGCAGCTGCTAAATAAATCATAATTTTAAATAACTATAGTCAGTATTTCTTCGTCTTCGCAACCGCATCATCGTCGTCGCATCAATCTCATCGTCATCGGTATTTCGTCGTGGTAATTAATTTTAAATTTAGAGTAAAACAATAAAAACTAAAATAAGTGTAGTTTGTAATATTAATAAAAAAGATAAATTAAAACTAAAATAAAATCAAAAGAAAAGGTGAACTTAAAGAAATTATAAAAATAAAAGTGAAATTAATTTGAAAACAAAATAAAATTTATAGTTTTGATTTTTTGAAATCTGGACACTGCACCACCAGCTAGGAAAAAGCTCCTAGCTTTTCCAGTTTGCTTAGCATATGATAGATGTAAGGACCGTATACTGTAATATGTCGATTTAACACAAGAATGAGTAAAAAGGGGAAAACTTCGACCCCTCCTAAAAACAATTCAGACGGAAACTTTCAAAACGCCGAAACACGTGTATTTTTTTCCCAATCCATTGTCAGAACTTATTTTGAAAAAAAAAAAACCTGAAACCCACTTTTTAACTTTGCCTCACTTTTTCTAGTTTTTTCTAGTAGGTTGGTGTTTTTTTCAAATTATTCTCTTTTTATTGTTTAATACACGTAAAAAATGTCATCAAACATAAATTGATAGTAGTAATGAGTTCTATCGATTGACATATTTTAAAAAAGATTGGACGATAAAGTTCCCAAGGCCCTTTCGATCCACTGAGCAACGTGTTCAGGTTAGATTAGTTGTAGAACTGAGCAGCAACGACGAGGGCACCATGAAAACAACAATCATCCTGGCGTTTTGTGGCTGTGACATGAACTGCCTAGCACCAGGTAAATAGCTAAGTGACTCATTTGCCGATTTTAACGTGTTGTGGCTTTGACAAGAAAATAGGCACGGGAAAAACAACGTGCCTATAATCAGCGCACACTTTTACCCAATGATGATACAGGTAGGCCATCCACGAAAAAGAAATGCAATGGAACGGATGGCCTGCTTCCTCAACGCTGCCGACGTACGTTAGCGGGACTCTAGGTGATTCCCGTCTGCCACAATCACCACTGGTATGCCGTCCCGGCCAGCGTGCTACAAGGAGTTATCCATCGCTTCAATGGGATTTGGATCCTCGATTCAAGGGCGACTTGCTCGCGTAATACAGAGGGCAAAATAAAAAGGACAGTGCTCACAATATACCTTGAGAAACAAAGAGACGCAAAGGCCGAAGTGATCAAAAATATGCTAATCCATCAGGCCAAAGTAGCGCGGCAAACAAACTGCACCGACTGCGGGATTTTTATGCTTAAAAATATTGTGATGTTTATGCAGGATCCTGAGGCATTTTTCTCGCAGTCGGAACAAAAAGAAACATGCTATAAGATTGAATGTATTGCATATAAATGAGAGGAACTAGAAACACTAATCCAAACCCTGTCTGCCGACCAAAAAAAAGAAGAAAAACTCGAAGCAAGCCCCCGTCCATCTTTTAAAATAAAAACTTCAGGCAGCAGCAGCGATACTGGCGAATAAAACCGAAGATGGAGGTAAAGCCGAAGAAGAAGATAAAGTCGAAGACGGAATAATGCCGAAGATAAAGCCGAAGACGACGCCAAAGCCGAAGATAAAGACAAAAACATAAACGATAAAAAACCACAAGACCCAGGCAAAAACATCGACAATAGCGAAGGAAGCAACGATCAACACTGCAGACAAGAGAATGATAACAAGGCAAATACAATGGACACTAACAACGTCGAGTTACGAGAACTCATTGAAAAACATAGTGGCGAATTCGGGAAACAATACTGGCGTTTCGAGACAATTGGAAGTGAGAGGTACGTAATCTCATATAACAAGAAGGGTCAATCACCGTAAGTAAGAAGAAGATGTAAAGAAGATTTTTATGCAGAAAAAAATTATCAACTTGTGAAGAGGAAAGTCAGCGGAGTATCATTTATATTTTCTTTTACTTATACATAAGTATCATCATATATACACTTGTTCTTGTTTTTTTTTTTTTTTGTTTATTTTATTACTGGCTTTACTTCACAATGGACTGATTTCTACATTTTACAGTATCGTTATTATTTTTTTTATATGGGACGTTTCTTGATAGCGACCCCGAAAACCCCCGAGTGATGAAATTTATGTCAAAATATTGAAAAAAATACTTTTACGCCCTCTTTCGGGGCGTATTAAAACGATGCGTCGCCGTATTGAAGTTTTTAAACACTTCTCTCACTTTCGAAAGATTTTTAAATAACAAAAATTTTGACTTCCAAAACTTTATTTTCCGACCAAACAATACATATACAAATGAAATGTACCTAATTTTTTTATAATCATTATTAAAAAAACTAGTAAGGGTGTTACCTTTGGCCTGGTCAAACATTAAATACCCTACACTGCAGTATTTTGAAAATTTAGCTTATATGGGAGATGCAACCCCCGTTTGTCCGAGTTCATTCAGTTTCTGTTCAGAGTTTGCGTTTATAGTTCATATGGTCTGATAGAAATTTAGTTGGATTATTTCAAAAAACGTTGTCAGTATAGCATTTTGAAGCTTTTGTGATTTGGGAGGTGCATTTATAGTCCTTAGTGATATTTGGTTTGAATATAATTATCATAAAAAACGTTTTCAGTATAGCGCTTTGAAGCTTTTGCTGATATAGGAGGTGTCATGTCTTCTTGTCCGAAGTCGCCAAGTTTTCGTTCAGAGCTAGAACAAACCATTCCTAGTATTTATGTGTATTTTGGTTGCATCGTCGTAAAATAAATCCTTAAGTTGCATTTCGAATATATTTTTTGTATGGGCGGTAGGCGTGTTCGTTGACCGATTTCGCTCATTTTTAATCCCACGATCTAACTTTCACGAAGGAGGCAGTGTACCAAATTTCATTGAATTATTTCTGTTAGTTTTCTCAAAAAATGAATGATAGACGGACAGGGCTATATGGACTCAGGAGGTGACGCTGATCAAGAATATATCTACTTTTCTTTATTTGCCAAGCCTCTTTATCTGCGTTACAAATGGAAGGGCAAAGTGAATATACCCTGGGTGTAGGATATAAAAATGAATAAAATTAATTTAACTATTAATTAATTACTCAAGGAAAAAAATAAGCCTACATTTAGTTTAGGGTAAAATCCCCACCACACCAGCAAAACCAGACGCAGCGGCAACACTGCGCAACAGCTGCTTTTGACATGCAGCTGTCGTTCGATCTATTTGCTGTCACAGAAACAGAATATAAATTCAGACACACAGCAGTTGATCAGTTTATCATAGAAGACGTCAGAAATACATTGTACAGCACTAGTCCATTTCTGGAAAATTTATGAAAAATAAGCCTACATTTAGTTTAGGGTAAAATCCCCACCACACCAGCAAAACCAGACGCAGCGGCAACACTGCGCAACAGCTGCTTTTGACATGCAGCTGTCGTTCGATCTATTTGCTGTCACAGAAACAGAATATAAATTCAGACACACAGCAGTTGATCAGTTTATCATAGAAGACGTCAGAAATACATTGTACAGCACTAGTCCATTTCTGGAAAATTTATGACGAGTTAAAATAAGAGTTCTTTATCTGTTGTTATATAGTTTTAGGTAGTTTTAAGATATTGTTTAGTTTTAAGTATAAAACCAAATAATGAAATTTCCTTTTTTTTAATTTTTTCGGAAAAATAGAACTTAATGTAAACAATGTATTTTATAAATAATGTTATGTAGCAGAATAAGATATGTATTATTTTTACACATTTATAAATATAAAATTTTTGGATATTCGGGCTTTAAGGTCAATTTTTAAATTAAAAATTGACCTTAAAGCCCTCCAAAAATTTTACAATTAAAAAGGTCACTAAATCAACTTTATCATTTATAAATATAATTAAGAAACTCTTAGATAAATACGTGTGTATGTTAAGAAAGAATATATGTGATGTTATGTAGTATTAAGACAAAATTTATATTTAAAGTAATTAAATAAATGCCAATATATGTAGTTAGTTGATCGGGACAGACTTTGCGTGGCCGGCGACCGGTGAACAACAGCAGCAGCAGAAGTAGTGGACAAGGCGGTAAGCAGCAACAGAGAATGAAACAAGGTATTTGATGAATTAAAGTAGTAGTAGTGCGGCGCTCGACGCTACGAGACCGCATTACTGAACACATGAAGCCTGATAATAAATCAGTTGCCTGTGGTTAGAACAAGAGTGAGGGGGTCGCACAAACGAGTAGCCCGATAATATATCAGTTATTCGTGGTTGCAATCTAATCCCAAATGGAGTGGAGTATATAAACAGCAGTTTAGTAAACGGAAGAAAGGGAATTAGGTCGCGTACAGAAGAGCATTGTACACAATAGCGCGAGCGCAGTATAGGATAGTGCTCGATGGCGGAAACAGAACCACCACTTTCGACATGGGTACCCCGATAATAAGTCAGCTGCTCACGGCTAAAGTGCAAGTGGGGGGAACAGCATCCCGATCAAGCCCTAAAATAAATCAGTTGGTCACAAGTGTGCTCTTTCTCTCTCCGAAGTACAAAGGAGATACAGAAAGGTAGACAAAAGCGTATGGTGTCTTAAAAGGTTTTAATGTTATATTTCATATATTCGCATTTAAATTTCTTAAATTTTTATTAAATTTTTTTTGAATAAATTTTAAACTCTGAATATTCTATAAATGGGCATGCAATTTAAATTGTACGAATGTGCATGCTTGAGAAGAAACTTTGGTTGCAATTGTTGATAACTGAAAAACCTTGCTCGTATGCACTCACTACTTGCACATGTGGCACTTTGTGTTCAGTATAGTATGTTGACGTAGCTAAAAGTTGGTTAACAAACCAAGTTATTGGGCAACGTTTGAGTTTAGATTATAAAATTAAAACTTGATTGTTGAAATATTCATAAGCCGATTAGTTCACCGAAGAAGAAATTGCAAGACAAAGTTTTCTTAACAGAGTAGTAACAACCTACCAAAACCCTAAAAAAAGAGGAGTATAAATTTTGCAAATTTTAGAGTAACTTTTTAATGCTAAAAGGTGGTGGCCATAGTACATTTCAAACCATTACTTTCAAAAATCAAAAGAAGAACTTCGACCCACAATCGTATTGCGGTCACTGTCAAACAAAGTCGTGCACAAAATTTAACAAGTCAAGTTTTATCCACTTCCAACACAACCCATTGGCCAAACGCAACTATGATAGCCAACATCTAAAAATTGCCAAAGTGCAATAGTAAAAAAAAAATATTAAGACTTAAAGGAACTTTATTTGGAGGTGGAAAAACGTCTGAGCGTTCAAACCAAAAGCAAAAAAGAAACAGGAATCAGATTGTGGCCAACTTAAGTTCAGCCATGGAGTTGAAGACTAATTAATTAAGTTCGTCTCAGTGAGTCAGCAAGAAATACCAAGTTTTTTACCCTGTAAGATTTTATAAGGACAGCATTTGAGTACTTGATGAAGTAAACAGTAGGAACTCTTTTTCTAAGGACTGTTAAGAAATATTTTAAGCTTGCAACAGTGTTGCCGCTTTGTTCATTCGACATTTTTTTATAGGTTTGTCAGCCATTAAAAATAACAAAAGATTTTAATATTGTACTTTAAATTAAAACTGTTAACGTGTCAGGGTGTTATCTGTTGCCAGGCTAAAAATAAACTAGTAAGGGCGTTACCTTTGGCCTGGCCTAACATTAAATACCCTACACAGCAGTGTATTGAAAATTTTGCTTGTATGGGAGGTGCCTCGCCCTCTTGTCCGAATTCACCCAGTTTTTTCTCAGAGTTTACATTTATAGTTCTAGAGTGAAATTTGGTTGGATTATCTCAAGAAATGCGTTTTGCAGCTTTTGCTTATATGGGAGGTGCCACGCCCTCTCGTTCGAATTCGCACAGTTTTTGCTCAAAGCTTGCGCTTACAATCCTTAGTATTTGTGTGTATTTTTGTTGCATTGTCGTGAAAAATACTCAAAAAGTTGCATTTTGAAGATATTTTTTGTATGGGCGGTAGGCGTGTCCATTGACCGCTTTAGTTCATTTTCAATCTCCCGTTCTAACTTTGACGACGGAGGCTGTGTACCAAATTTCATTGAATTATCTTGCGTAGTTTTCCCGTAAAATATATTTCCACAGACGGACATGGCTATATCAACTCAGGAGGTGACGCTGATCAAGAATATATATACTTTTCTATACCTGCCACGCCTCTTTCTTTGTATTATAAACTGAAAGACAAAGTGAATATACCCTGGGTGTAGGGTATAAAAAACCTTACGAAATCAATAATAACTTCAGAACATAACATTTTTATAAGAAAAAATGTCTTATAACTCGTTTTTTGCTTCGCATGTGAAAAGACAAAAAATGTTATTTTTATACCATACTTCTAGGGTATATTCACTTTGTCCTTCCATTTGAAACGCAGAGAAGGAGGCGTGGCAGACATGGAAAAGTAAACATATTCTTGATCAGCGCCACCTCCTGAGTCGATATAGCCATGTCCGTCTGTTTGGCTGGGTGACTGGCTGGCAGTGCGTGGAAATACATTTTTTGGGAAAACTGAGTAAGATTATTCAATGAAATTTAGTAAATGCTAGGAATTATTAGCGCAAGCTCTAAGCAAAAACCGGACGGATTCGGACAAGAGGGTGTGGCACCTCCCATATACGCAAAAGCTTCAAACTTATTTCACTCCGACACTTAGAACTATAAACGCAAGCTCTGAGCAAAAACTTGGTGAACTTGAACAAAAGCGCGTGGCACTTCCCATATAACCAAAATTTTCAAAACACTGCAGTGTAGGTTATTTAATGTTTGGCCAGGCCAAAGGATACACCCTTACTAGTTGATGTTCACAATGTTATCGTCAACATAAACTTTTCTTCATATAAAGTTGTTTTGTATAAAAGTCTGTTGAGTAAACAGCGGTTTATACTTATTATAAGACAATGTGTCATTATTGAAGTAGTTCTGAACTACTCGCAATAGCTCTCAGTAACTCAAAATGAGACGCAATTGTTGGTAAAAAGGTTAAATGTAATTTTAAAATAATACGAAAGATCACAATAATTAAACTTAAGTTTTTGCAAATTATTTCAAAATATTATCAAGACCATAATCGTTGTCGAAAGACTGTGTCGATTCTGTCGAAGTTGTTACATACTGCCCAATACAATACAATAACATGGATGAATTACAGAAAATAGGTCAGGAAACAAAGGAAATACAGACGCATTTTTAGAAGAGCTGGAAAACAATCGATAGTACCGATGTTTTCAGAAATTCACTACTATGGAAGTTTTTTTGCTACAATTGATTGTTTTCTAACTAGCTCTATTAAACCTTAAAAACAAAACAAACAAATTTTTAGGATTTCCAGTAAGAACTAACCGTGTACGGGAGGTGCCTCGCCCTCTTGTCCGAATTCACCCAGTTTTTTCTCAGAGTTTACATTTATAGTTCTAGTATTTGAGTGAAATTTGGTTGGATTATCTCAAGAAATGCGTTTTGCAGCTTTTGCTTATATGGGAGGTGCCACGCCCTCTTGTTCGAATTCGACTAGTTTTTGCTCAGATCTTGCACTAACTACTTCAAGTTTCATAATTCTGCAGTACAAGCGTTATTTGAGGTAATGAAACCAAAAACAAAGTGAATTTGGTCAAGAGGGTGTAGCACCTTCCATACAAGCGAAATTTTAAAAATATTGCTGTGTAGTGTATTTAATTTTAGGCCAAGCCAAAGGTAGCACCCTTACTAGTTTACTTGTAGCTCGGCAACTCTAGCCAAAAATCATCATTTATTTGATCTTTAAATATTTACTTTTGCATGAACATTTTCAGAACATCATTGAAATTTCGTTTTAACAAATTGTTGCTCCTTCTTTTCACAGGTTAATTAAATTAATTGAGCATGTGTTACTGTGACAACAGGATCCCAATTGCAACCCTTTTTCGAATGCCAACAGCCAACAGCCTTTGTATCGTTTTAATCAATTTTCGGTTGTCATTATTGTAAGAAGCCCGTACACTGCCTTTGCTGTTATCCTTTTTTTTTTAATTTTTTTTTTTCTTTTGCCACCAGGCAGTGGATTTGCTGTTTACCACAAGGATTTTGTTCGTTTATAGCTGCGTCTGTGCTTGTCTACGTACGACAACTTCGGTGGAAATGTCAATTTCTGCACATGCGATCAGAACGACTTGTACACAGAACCACAAGTGTTTAAATGTGTAAAGGACGAATTAATTTAATTTCACGAAATGCAATCCTGTACATTATAGGGGTTTAGTAAAATGGGCACAATTGAATAAATCAAATGTATCAACTAACTTACTTGCATCTGGGCAGATAGTGACGAGGAAAAAGTCTTGGACTTAGTAATTTTCGAAACCAAGTTTCTATTATGATTTCAAGGACAAGCTCAAGAGTAAGTTTTCAAGATCACAACGAGGACTGGGGTACCACAACCAGTGGCGTAACGATAGGCTGATTTTTATTTATTTATTTATTTATTAATTTATTTATTAATTTAATTTGCTTTTAATTTGATTAGGTTAAGTTAGATCCGGGAGATGATCATGTTGTCATCATTAATTTTGGCCTCGAAAATGGACCCATTGTATACTAAGAGCTTTAGCAAAGAAAGTCTAAGAGAACCACTTGGATGTACATTGTATGTATGTATGTATGTATTCTCCTTTAACTCCTAGGAGGAGCATAGGGCCAATATGAAATCTCTCCATTTGTCACGATCCCTTGCGATGACTTTGATCTCTTGCCACGATTTTCCCGATTCTTGGATTTCCTTTTCCAACGACCTTTTCCAGTTGGTTTGGGATGTACATTAGAGTGGTCCAAATGCCAAAAGTGTTAAAATGTCAAGATGCGCGTGACATTTCTGAATCCTTCTATACTGCTGATTACAAAAATTGCTTTGGAACCAAAAAAAATTGCGTTTAGATATTCCTATACGAACTTGAAAGTACTTTTTTAGGAATTTTTGAGTACTTTACTTTTCAATTTAAATGCTATATCTTTTGAACAAGACAAGGTATTTGCAAAAATTAAATTGGATCTTCTTAAGAATTCTTTTTTTTTGGTCAAATTTGATTGAACTTTAAGGTTTTTAGTATGTAAAATGGAACTAATGGCTTAGTTGTTGGAGTTGTTGATAGATAAATTAATGCCTAAAAACATCAAATTAATGAAATTTTTCAAATCAACTTCAAATGAAACACTTTGTTTATGGCATTTATTTTTTATGAATAATTTTTTTTTTTAAATTTGATTAAATGGCGCATATAATTGCAAACATTCTAAGCCTATGCTGAGCAAAGTCTAATGACATTTTCAAAAGATATTAAAGTTTTAGTGCAATAGGGACATTTCGATTTCTTTCAAAAATTAATATTCCTTGTACAATTCACAATGTTTTCCACAATGTTGTCTAGAGCAACTTCAAAACATTCAATGAGTGTAAAGTGACCGATCTGGAGGTTGAAAAATTGGATCTGTTGACTTAGGCCGAACATTTTCATAATGCTCTGGACAACATCATCCTTATAGCACTTTATCAGTCTTTGTAAACGTGGAAAAATAAAATCGATCGGACATACAACAATATTGTTGTGTATGAAGCTATATCCTCGAAAATAGAAATTATCGATTAACTCGGGAACGACCCCAAGAAAAAATAAATAATTGCGTTTTTCGTGTTAAGCGACCTCAAATTAGTTTAGAAAAAATGGTTTGCAAAATGTTTCAATTATTTTTCATTTTAGTTTTTGCTTAAATAATAAACAAATCGAAAGCACAAACAAATTTTTGGTAAACTTTACTTTTTATGGTTTAAAAAACAAAATACGCAGTTTCCGGGCGCCATTTTTAATTTCTCCAACATCATGTTTGGATTCAGCAACCTCAACAACCCCCTGAATATCATAATTTTCCTTTTTTAAGCATTTTAAAACAGTATTATTGAATTTATCGAATTTTGGGGTTCACGGTGGATTCAAAAAGTTTTGGGGAAAAATGCAAATGTTCTAAAATTTATTATAAACAAAATGAACCATGTCGGATCAAAATCGGTGCATGTCCAACAAAATTAGAAATAATTACCTAATTTGCCTGCACTAGGAACTCAAATGGGCATATTTACTTCTTTTATAAACAATCACATTGGGACTTGACATCAAGAAAATTATGGCTAAGCCGAGAATCGCCCCAAAATTAATTGGTTTGAGATTGTTTTCAGCTCAAAATTCTCTCCATGTACGTGTTTCAAGAACACTCTCAAGCTCAATGAGCAATAGTTACATTCAGTGTTGCCAACTTAGTGCTTTTCGCACTAGATCTAGTGCTTTTTTGGGATTATTACCCGTAAAATTTTTGGCCTAGTGATTTTTTATTTTTAGTGCTTTTTCTAGTGCTTTTTTCTTTCTTCTTGAAGACTTTGTTTTGCTCGTTGAATAAAGTCCATAAAATGCTGATGTAAACAGGCTTTTAATTTGGAATTAGAAAATAGTGCTACGTCCTTTTGGATCAATGAAAAAGGTTTCAAAGATTCTTTAGACCTAAACCCTTTTGAAGATCTAGCAAATTTAGTTCTACGTGTGTTGTCATTGCCATATTCCAATGCTGAAGTAGAAAGAGTATTTAGCTTATGTCAGCGCGATTTTAGCGTTCGGTGAAGTTCTTTTTTCTAAAAAAGAGTTTGGTGATCATTTTTTTCCAGTAAGTAAATTTCATTATTTCACTTTAAAGACATGGTGTTTTTAAATAACTGGTTAACTATATAAAACCAGTGAATATCATTTATAATTTATCAGCACAAATATGTTCATTGACCACAAGAGTTTTTGATAAAACACCATTTATTTCACCAACACATGGTGCGGATAATATGGACCACCAAAGAAAAAAGCCTCAAAAAACAAATGTATTTATCATCTACTTTAGATGGAGAATCTAGTGGCCGTTTTCATGAAGAGTCTGATTTTCATTATTTGTAATTTGTAAGCTACAAATGAATAGAAGATGAAAAATACATACAATGTAATACCTTTTACTCAGAAGATCACCCTGGCAGATTTTGGTTTGAATGTGTAATCTGACGTTCTTGGAGTCATGAAAAATGCGCCGGATATGGAAGTGATATTTTTATATGCAACTTCTGTACCAAATAAACATGTGGGCCAATATGGACTATATAGTTCACATAACACTACACTTTTTGTATCTTCATTTTGAGTATTTTCAGTTTTTTATTTTTTTTTTTCTTTATCCTGATGAGATATTTATCTAAAAGTGAATCAAAAGAAAAGTGAATTGTTTCCTTTAACGAATGAGAACCTGGAGACCGATCCCTGCTCGGTCAACAATCTAATCTTATTATTTTAGTCGATGTTTTTATTCATAGCTATTTTTTGTTATGAAACTTGTTTCTTTCACTTCTAACGGCGGAAAATAAGAATCCTATTGGAAAAATCTGAAAGGATATTTGGATAAGGAAGAGTGTGACTATCCGATGCTATTAATAGAAAAGAATTTCACCTTTTCTTGTAGCTACGCTGTAAGACTGAACACAGCGTTTTCTTTAACTTCAAGCAAGGATATTTCAAAATCCTGCAGGTATAATGACAGTTCTGCTGATGAAGACGGATTAAGCGTCAAAAAGTACATAAGACTGCATATAAGAATTAAACAGTTCATTCCATTTTTTTTTTTGTGCCTGAGTTATTAACAAAAATTTTTATTTTTATAAAAAAGTGAGCGTGGCAATTATTAAACAAAGCCTTCTTTTTGTTATGCTTTAGATACTCCTGATCCAGATTCGCATACTAAATTTCATCAAAATATGTTGTATCATTTGCGAGAAACAGCATTTAATGTGTTTTACTTGTATGGGAGGTTCCACGCGCACTTTCGATATTTTGTCTAGGTCGTAGGTACCTAATAGCAAGTAAACTCCGTACAGTAGATTCAGAAAGATTGCTTTAGTAGTTTTCTTTTTATAGCGCATTATATTTTTGTGGGCGGTGCCACGCCCTTTAACGAGTTTTCCCAATATAATGGCATATGACATATTAATACTTGTTTCCAGAGGTAACAGATCCTAAATTTTTATCAAAATTGTCGGAGTCGTTTTCGAGTAATATTGAATCAAGATTTTCAAGGGTTAAAAAGTGGGCGTGGCACTTATTCGATCCCGCCCACTTTTCGTCTGTTACAAGATATTATTAAGCAGTACCTACATACCAAATTTCATTAAAATACCTTGTAACATTTGCGAGAAATAGCATTTAACGTATTTTGCTTGTATGGGAGGTTCCACGCGCAACGGCGATATTTTGACCGCTTTCAGATCAGAGATGCCTTATAGCAAGTATGCTCTCCACAGTTAATTTTAGAATGATTACTTTATTAGTTTTCTTTTCATACCGTATTATATTTTTGTGGGCGGTGCCACGCCCTTCGACGAGTTTTCTCAATATAATGGCATATCACATATTAATTCTTGTTTGCAGAGGTAAAATCTCCTAAATTTTCATTAAAATCGTTGGAGTCGTTTTCGAGTAATATTGAATCAAAATTTTCAAGCGTTAAAAAGTGGGCGTGGCACTTCTTCGATCCCGCCCACTTTTTGTCTGTCACAAGGTATTATAAAGCAGTATCCGCCTACCAAATTTTATGCAAATACCTTGTATGGTTTGCGAGTTATGACCAAATCAAATTTAAAATTTAGGGCGGTGCCACGCCCCCTGGTGAGCATTTACAAAGTTCAAACCTAGCTCATTCTTCATTGTATGCTAATATCTAACACTGTTCCAAGTTTCATTAAAATCGTTGTACCCGTTTTCGAGAAAAAGTTTTGCCCGTTCCAAACAAACATACATAAGTACATAAGTACATAGGTACATAAGTACATACAATTTTATCTCGTATAAGAAGAGAAGATATAAATTTAATTGTTTTGCTTTATGTTTTTTGAGTTTTATTTTAAAAAGAAAGATTGGTGGTCCATATTTCCGTCCCTTACCCTAATAATTATTTATTGAAAAGTCTTTTTATAAAGGAAATGATTCATAATTAAAATGTTTTTATTAAAATTTACTAAACTTGTCTGTACACGTACGAAACTTTTTCGTTTTTTTTTGTAATTTTTTTTGCAAATTAGAATTTTGTGCTTTTTTTGGGAAAAAACGCGTTTTTTTTGCCGGATTTGGTGCGTTTTCAAATTTAAAAGTTGGCAACACCGCACCAACGCACAGTGCGAAATTTGGGAGGTTTAGCGGAACTTTATTCAATTTTTGAAATACATAAAACGCATCAGATTATTCGTTATTTCGTTAGCTTAATATCCCACCTTAAAAACCTCATACTCAGTTTGGTGAATAACCCTGCGAAACAACTGCAAAATGCAACTGAAACTTGCATTACTTATTCATACATACTTTTTGACTATAGAAAGCTTTTCGATTTGTTTTAGTTTATATATTGGTACATAAAAACGGTAAGTCGGTAGGCCGCGAAAATTTTTTCATTTATTTTTTAATAAAATTGTCACTTATTGGCATTCAAATAATTGCAGAATCTTTTCTTACTCGTGTGTGATTTGTTTGTGAAAATTGCGCTTTTTAAGAAGTTCATAAGATTTACATTTTCAACTTCATTGGATACTTTAAAAGGTGTTACCACAAATTGCCATTTTGAAACGTACAAAATTTGAAAGGTAGGTTTATCCTCTACTGGAAACACAAAACATCTTTTGCGATATTTTGCGATCTTATTTTTAACTCAACCTTTTCCAGAATGTCTTTGGATATTTCATATAACACCGAAATTTCATGAAAAACCGACATCGGACGCCATCGTTGGTTTTGTTTTGGAAAAAATAAGCTCACCAACACTAACATCTGACACTCTCTATAGTTTAAAGGTAACTATTCATACGGTAGTTTATAATATACTAAAAAGGTAGGGGGAATCCTCTCGAAATTCAGAAGCATTTCTGAATAAAAATGCAAGAAACAGCAAATACCCCTTGTCTTACCCCCTTCATTTTTTATGGTGTTTTGATAAGAAAATGGTTATATCTATCAAGTTTCATAGCGATATCTGGTATGGGAGCAGAAATACAACGTTTTAAGTATTTCCATATATGGGGGGTATAATAACCCCTTGTCTGATCCCCCTTAATTTTTGCATGGTGTTTTGCCAATTAAATATATATCCAAGTATTAAGTTTCATAACTTTAACTGCTATATATGCTGAGATATGAATTAAGTTCCGCTAGACTCTGAAAATTTCGCACTGTGCAACGGTCGGAAAGCCATAGCTCAATTGAGGAGAAAGACTTCACACGCATTCTTATGCTCTTTCATTCAGTTGTCGCAAAACCATCGGCAAAGCAACATTGAGCGCATCTGTAGTTCTTTTGTCTTTTTATGCACATGAAAAAATTTGTTTAGAGCTATGACAAATTCTGTAAAATATCCTATTTTATATATTTTGTCACTAGATTCAAATTTTTTAGTTTAGAAAACGCTCAGATAAACTATTTCTCTGGTTTACTTTTTTGTAATCTTGACCATATATATTTCGTCTTAAGTTTGCAGTTTCAAGAGTTTTTTAAAAATGTATTTTCTATATTTATAGAAAGATATTAATTAAGTTTATGGACAGTTCCAATATAATTAGCCTTAAAATGTTCCCACAATACCAGCAATATTTGTCACAATTAAAAAGGTGCCCAAAATTAAATATCTACTCGGTGGTAGTCTTCACGTTCCACTGATGCACTGTTGATTGAATAAATGTTGATTTTGTCTGTAACACAATGGTCGCCAACGACATTACGATATCCGCGTATTAATATTCATGTCCATTAAGCAGACAGACAGATATAAAGGTACCTATCGTTCAGGTTGCATTGCATTCGGAATTTTCCTTAATTGACTTCGCTGCAACCGTGGTAACACACTCAGAAAATATAGGAAAAATATAGCTTGTATCATTGATTCAATTAAGGAACGCTTAAGCTGTCTGTGTACTCATATTAAAGAAAATGCTTTCACTCGGAGCAAAAACAAAAGATTTAAAAACTGTAAAGCAGAATTATTGCAACAACCTTAAGTGTCAAATAAATCACTCATAGCAAATTTTGCGGAAAGTACGGGACTTATGCCAGACGCATAAGATACAGTTTTCGAGAAAAACATTTCGGACTTAGAATGAGATTTACAACAAAAATGCTCGTGGGACATTATTTTACAAACGGAATGTGATTTTTTTTTTTAAATGATTAGTTTTGAAAATATATGCATTTTAAAATTCAATGATGCACCCGTTCGTTTGCATCATTAAATTTACATATTTTCAAAACTAATCATTTCTGAAAAAAAAAATCCCGTTATAGGTGTCAACTAAACAAGCGAATAGATGTAAAAAAAAATTAAGGATCTGTTTCACCGGTCTCAGATAAAGGTCCTGATATAACAGTAATCTAGCAAATAAATAATCTGGTAGATAAATCTGCCTGATAAATTTTTTCTGTTTCACACTCGAAGTAACGGATAAAATTTCTGTCAGATTTCATTCTGACATTTTAAACGTAAGAAACGTAAATGTATGTTTCCAATACAAAATATAAAAAAAACTCTTGCCCGAGTTCACCCAGTTTTTTTGCAGAGCTTGCATTTATAGTCCTTAGCGTCTGAGTCAAATTTGGTTGAATTATCTTGAAAAACGCTTTCAGTATAGTTTTGAAGTTTTTTCTTATATGGGCAGTGCCAGCCCTCTTGTTCGAATTTGCCCAGTTTTTGCTCAGAACTTGCATTTATAGTTGCTAGTGTCTGAGTAAAATTAAGTTCGATTATCTCAAAAAACGCTTACGCTTACAATTTATAGTATTTACGTGAAAAATACTCCTAAAGTTGCATTTCGAATATATTTTTTGTATGGACGGTAGGCGTGGCCGTTGACCGATTTCGCTCATTTTCAATTCCACGAGCAAGCTCTGAGGACGGAGGCAGTATGTCAAATTTTATTGTGTTATCTTGCTCAGTTTTCCCAAAAAATGTATTTCCACGCACACCCAGCCAGACAGACGGACATGGCTATATCGACTCAGGAGGTGACGCTGATGAAGAATATATATACTTTTCCATACCTGCCACGCCTCTTTCTCTGCGTTACAAACGGAAGGAAAACACGAATATACCCTGGGTGTAGGGTATAAAAAAAGTGGCATTGGATGGCATGAAATGCCGGACCTAAACTAGAAAGAAGCAGCTGCATCAAAAAACCTGTGACCCGATTTGTTGCTACTCAATCGTTTTTTTATATGAAAAAAATGAGCCAGTGTATTTTGTACTTTTATATCGTACTTGGATTGTTGGTACAATACTCACTTGATAATCTTCACGAAGGCAAGTTTAAAATTCATGAAAGCAGGAATTTGATCTTCTTCGTTTTTACTTTTTGTTTATAGGGTCTGTTCTCAGAAGGTCTTAACTTCATTCACTTTCGGGAAAATATTTGTGGGATTCATATTAAAAATGACTCAATATAAATATGCAAGTCAAAAACGGAAGCAGCCTTGGACACTTTCGTATATTCGTTATTTTGCGTAGATCGGGCTTTTTAAGCGATACATTCCGTTTTCAATGTCATAATTTAATTAGGCATATTCTGAAATCTTTATTATAACTATAAACCTCCTTTTTCATATTCAGGGAATTAGCTTTTCAATAAACCAAAATACAATTTGTAATTTCAAAAAATTTTTAAAATATCTAGTACAGTCATTTGGTAGTTTTACCTGGAAAGTTTTGCGGGATTTTTGCAAATGAGTTATTTCAACTTTGCTACCTCGAATCGTGTTTGCTCGCGCCGCCATATGGAAAAATGGCGTCCAAAATCAGTTTTTTACAAATATCTCTTTAACGGTTACATTTAGAGAAAAATATTGTGGCGCAATATTGTAGCTTATAAAATTTTCTATAAAAATTACCTCTTAATTGTTTCCGAACGACTTATAACTCAGGAGATATCCTAATTTAAAATTTTAAAAAAATTAGTAAATTGTGCATGCCGCTTATGAGTAGGCACAGTGATGTGTTGAGCTTAAATTTACAGTAACTCATGAACGGTGAGACACACGTTAAAAAGTAAAAACACCTATTTATAGGGAATTACTTCCACTATAAGCTCTAGAAAAAAATTTTTTCGCATTTTGTAGAACGTTCAATACCCTTTAAGGGTCTTTTCAAACTGTTTTTTCGTCCGACTTACCGTTCGTGAGATATCGCTTCTTGAAAATTATTCAAAATTGAACATTGTATGTACGGAATTACATTGAATTGAACATTGTATGTTCAATTTTGAATGATTTTCAAGTCGCGATGTCTCGTGAAGGATAAGTCTGACGAAGAAACAGTTGGGGAAGACTCTTATAGCGAATTGAACGTTCTGCAAAACGCATGCACAATTTTTTTTTCTAGGAGCTATTTTGAAAAAACGGTTTTTTTCTAAATTTTAGGTTTGTTGAAAAAATATCTCGTAAACTATAGGTCATGTAAAAAAAAATAAAAATGTAGCTTATAGTGGAAGTAATTCCGTATATATAGGTGTTTTTACTTTGAACATGTGACGCACCGTTCATGAGTTATCGTAATTTTAAGCTCAACACTTCTCTGTGCCTACTCATAAGGGCATGAACAATTTACTAATTTTTTTAAAATTTTAAATTAGGATATCTCCTGAGTTATAAGTCGTTCGGAAACAATAAGGAGGTAATTTTTATAGAAAATTGTATAAGCTACAATATTGTGCCACAATATTTTTCTCTAAATGTAACCGTTAAAGAGATATTTGTAAAAAACTGATTTTGGACGCCATTTTTCCATATGGCGGCGCGAGCGAACACGATTCGAGGTAGCAAAGTTGAAATTCTGAAAGAGCACATCGACATCTATAAAATAACCCATTTGCAAAAATCCCGCAAACATTCCAGGTAACATCATTTTATTCTCCCAAATGATTGTACTAATCTACCATATAAAATTTCATCAACAACATGATGTGACAGTTAATTTATCAGGGACTTTATCTTACAGATATCTTTATCTGTAACTTGTGAAACAGAGTTTTTTGTCTATCTGTCACATATCCGCTAGATAGCGCTATCAGGAACTTTATCTGAGAGCGGTGAAACAGGTCCTAAGTCATTCAAAGAAGACAATAATTTTTTTTTACAAAATTCGTACCGTTTGTAAAAGAACGTCCCTCGTGTAAGAAATTTATTTTAAGAATCGTAAAAACTAAAAACGTAAAACCATCTGAATGTGTGCATGGTGGTTTTTGGCTATCGCCTTAGCATGTAAAGTATGTTGCTTCAAGTGAGACCATTAAGGATATCTTCTGAACATTCTTCAAATTTGGAAGATGGACTTGTCGACCTCAAAACTAACGAGGTACCAAGAATTTTGGCTTCAAAAATCAAATGGCCAACACACATTATCTTCTGAACCTTGAAATACTTAATATGCCTGAAAAGAACTTATTATGAAATCAATCCTTAATATACATAGTTTAAGTATACAATTTCCAAACGAAATTTTTTATTTAATTAATTTTTATTCACTCTAAATGAAACTGTGTAAAATTTTAGCACATTCTGTGTAAAAATGACATATTGTAGCGTGTGTACAATATGTTGAATTCTCTTTTCCTCTTATAAAAAATGTGTGAAAATTCAATGTTGGAACATCCTCGAAAATAAGGAAAGTTTTGGTGTTTTTAGCTAAAAAAAAAAAAACATAATTCTGTTGATATTAAATCTGTGATATTATATTTCAAACAAGATGAAAATTTTGGCACTTCGTATTACTCATTTCCAGCTTTTTGAGATTGTAATGAAGAGGAAACCCAATAATGGGGTCACGTTGCATGAGACGGCTTAGCATAACCTATAAACGACTAAAGGAATCTACAAAAATTTCAGCTGACTTTCAGATTTTCAGAGGTGGTTATAGAATTCCCAAATTAATATTTCTCATCAGTCTGAATTGCATGTTATACTTTATTAATCATTTAGTTCTCATGAACAATACATTTTTTAAAGATGGATCTAATGTAATTTTCGATGGAGCTTAATATTTTTTTTTTATGTTGATAAAATCCATACACCCATTCGTCCTAAATCAGATCAAACAAAAAAATCCCAACTCAATCTGTCGTAAAATAAAATGAAGTGCTAAAAATTTCACTCACTCTTTCCCAATTTATACGCTTAAACCCCTACTGGTGTTGTAGCTGCTGTCCAACTGGGCGCATCACGATTGTTGACATTGTCAAAGCCATAAAATTAGGGCCAAAAGTTTAATCAAAAACTCTTTGCACGACATTTTCGGCTTTTTGTCAATTTTTCTTTTGGCAAAATTTCTCGTCTTCATGGATGCCAAACGCAATAAAATTAATGCGCAAAGTTTTTCTTCTTCGCAGCTTTTTTGCGTTTCTTTTATTTTTATCAAAAAGTGTCCTTTCCAACTGCGACTGTCCCAAGGCAAGGAAGCCGTGAACGGCTTTGTTTTTTTTCTGGTCTTCCATCTCTTTACTTCTTTAATTTTTCTCACTTTCCGTTGAGTGTCACGCTGGAATTTGTAATGAGTGACAAAAGTTTGTCATTTTAACAAAACTTTTTTTGTACACATTTTTATTGTAGATGTCTGTTGTTGTCAATAATGGAGGGCAACACCTTTGAGGTTGTAAAAAACTTGGAAAGAAGAATTAAGCAATTTTGTAGACAAAAATAAAAATAGCAGTAGATAAGCCCTTTTTTTGGGTCAGAACAGCACAACAGCAAAGCAAGGGACGAAATGCGAACTTCATTATGTTAATCACTGGAAATTTAACCGGAAAGAAGTTTTAAATTTACTGTTAATTCTTAAATTAAGCATTTGCTAAGGATAGTAAATTAGAAAAAAAAAAGGGTTTCAATTAAATCCAGCTTTTTATAGGTTCTTAAGCTGCTTACGAGCATAATGGCAGGCATTAAAACGCAAAGTCATTTTCAAGTGTGCTACACTTTGCCATACTTCCTCGTAGGTATCTACAGAGAAATGGACTTGACTTTATTTTAAGCCTACTCAGTTAATAATTCGTAAAGAACTTGAGCCTTTTGACAGCTTTGACATGGCGACAACTTTTCAATGTCACAGCAAACTGTTCACTTCACATGTCACAGCTCACATCCGGAACATCACTTCCCTCTCGTCCAGTGAATGAATGCACCCATAAGCAAAGAGAAACAAGAACAACGGCGACGAAGAGAATTGAGGCTGACAGCCAAAAGATGTCAGTGACAGCAGCTTAACTGAAGTATAATGGACTGACCAATGGATAAAGTTGCCAATGGCAAGGGCAAGCATGATAAAACACATACATATAAACATACATGAGAAACTTAATTTAATAACCCAGAACACGCGCAAATGACATTGATTTA
Organism: Calliopum simillimum; assembly: GCA_951812925.1. Taxonomy (NCBI): domain Eukaryota; kingdom Metazoa; phylum Arthropoda; class Insecta; order Diptera; family Lauxaniidae; genus Calliopum; species Calliopum simillimum. The sequence continues at coordinate 62,842,496 of OX638369.1, read as the reverse complement.
TTTATGTATGTAAACAGAGACTCAAAGGATATTGAAACGAAAGGTTATGCTCTCAATTTGAACTTGGTATTTATGATTTAAATTTTGATTTTGCGAATGCTAAGAACTCTATTGTTTATTTTTAATAGAAATATTTTGAAGTTTTCGTCGTTATCCTTTGAGAGATTTAATAGTTTCCGATCCTATAAATGTCATACATTAGCGCATTGCCTTTTATTAAAGTACATTGTATATGATACCAATCTTACCGACTTTTTCAGATCCTGGAATGCTTGTGGTTTTGGTAATAACACCCACCGACAAAATTTAACTTTGGTTGCACAACTAAAAATAAACAATATATTGGTCCAATATACAGTAGACCCCGCTTAATTGACTTCATGAAAAATGCAAACTTTTCGGTTCAATTAACCGGGGAATCAAGTAAGCGGGGCCCGGATAATTGATCCGACTGATCAATTAAAAGAATCCCGGATAATTGATCGAGTGAGTCAATTAGGCATAGAAAAAATTAGCATTCGGCGATTTTAGTTTTAATTTAATTGTTTTTTATGTGTTCAAAGCCTTAAGAATTTCTTTAAGTGATAAGCCCATAAGGAGATATCTAATATGTTTGTATCATATATTGTACATTAAAAAGTGCATTAGGTACATAAAGGAAACTTCAATTCACATTAAAATAAAATAATGAAAATTAATGCAAAATTCGGATATGTGCGTACTTAAGTAGTAGACTTAGAGCTGAGCATAAAAATTGGAATCGATAGTTTAGGATATGTTTACTACGAGTCCATCAGTCTGCCGTGCTGAATCGGATGCCTAAGCACATGACCGGCCTGAAAAGGTTGCGAAAATCAGTTTTTTTGAAATATCTCGCTAATGTCCACTTCTATAGAAAAATGTTGGGACAATTTTGTAATTGTGTGAAATAAAATAGCAACAGACGTGATTTGACTATTTAAAACCTTTAAGGCCATCTGCTTTTCTGGATATAGTATGGTCTATAACTTAATTCGTGCGGATTTTTTATTTTTTAAATTTAAACGTTTATTTAAGAAAAACATGTAAAATAGTATTATTCAAAGTATTGTTCATCATTAGCCACTACTTTTTCCCATCTTTCTGGTAACATATGGATTCCGCGCCAAAAGAACTGCTCCGGTTTTGAGGCCAAAAAAGAATCAAGCCAATTTCTGATACCCTGTTTTGAAGTGAAGCGTATCCCGGTGAGAGCGTTTTGTATAGACCGAAATAAGTGATAGTCGGACGGGGCAAGGTCCGAGCTTTAAGGCGGGTGAGCCAAAACTTCCCATCCAATATTTTCCAAATCTTTTTAACCGGTCTTCCAACATGTGGCCGAGCGTTGTCATGTTGAAAAATTATGACTTCGTGTCTGGTCGCATATTCCGGTCGTTTCTCGGCTACGGCTCTATTTAAACGAATCAATTGTGTTTGATAGAGGTCACACGTGAGCATTACAGCACCATGGATATTTGCCTTTGGCTGGGAAGGTCCTGGTTGTCCGGGCTTCACATATGAATGTTTGCGTTTCGGGTTGTCGTAATGAATCCATTTTTCATCCCTAGTCACGATCCGATGCAAAAATGACTTTCGGCAACAGTTTTCTTCATATTAAAGTAATGAAGAAGAACTCCTCGCAAAAACACTTTTTAAGGCACAAAGTTAGACATATTTGAGTGAAAAAAAAAATTTTGTTGTTTACGCTTCAAATAAATGACATTTACTAAAAAAGACGCACAATGACAGTAGCTTTCGGAATATTGAAACGATGGAATAATAATCAAGTAACGCCATCTCTTAGCAAACCGCACGAATTAAAAAAAAAAAAAAAAAGTTATAGACCAAAGCACAATCCACTTTCGTCGGCGTTTAAAATATCAGTTTGATCAAAACCCTTTAATAATCCGGGAAGAACTAAGTTATTGAAATCATTTGCACCTTTTGCGTTTTCTGAAGATTTTTCTCCATTGACTTTACGAAAGACGACACCTTAACAGTTTTGCCTTTGCCATAGCTAGTTTGTAGGATTAAAATTTTTATTGAGCTGTATTGAAAACTGTTTAGATTTTTCCGTCGTTATATTTTTTGTTCTTTTTATATAGTTGATCTTTAAAAAGGGGTATTTTATTTGTATTTTTCATTTGGAAACTATTTTCTTCCTATCAATTAACCGGGGAAACCAATTAAGCGGGAATCAATTAACAAGGGATTTGGGTGGCTTTTTCAATGAGGACAGTTTCAATAGGTTTTTTTTAGTTCAATTATCCGGGGAAGTCAATTAAAAGGGGATTAGCGGAGTCTATTGTATTCTTAAAATATGGTTAAAATAATTTATACGCGTCTTCCGGATTTTCTGGATCAGGTCGAAATTTTTTTTATCGGTCTTTGAAGTTTTCTATAAATGTGTTGAGTCGAAACACTAAATTTGACGATCCTTAGATCTAAAGTATATCATGTCTTCTGAGGGCTTATGGAGGATGTTAAGGGGAATATTTTTGTGAAAAGAATTTAATCCTCTGCATCCCTCACAAATGTGTTATTTTTGACCATTTCTCAAAAAGATACAAAAATTATCCCTAAAACAGGGGAATAATGGATCAATATGTACCACAGAAATATTTGCTATAAAATTTCACAGGCCAAAAAAATCCTCAATATCAACCTTTCACATTTCATGTTAATAAAATTTATTAACGTATTATTCTTAAGTTTTAAGCATTTCATGACTTCGGTGACATTTAATGAAATTTTTCGTAGAATTTTTTGTGTAATATTTTAACCCACTATAACCCGTTTTTTTTTTTTTTTTTGAAAAGGGGTCAAACAGACCCAAAGAAATAGGATATAATGGATTAATATGCTTTAAAAACTATACCTAAAGTGATTTTGTTAAGACCTTGGGAAAACAACTTTTATCCAAAACGTAGTTTTAAAGTCTTACAGTGGGATGAAATTTCCAAAATACGTTTCTTGTGTTTATTTTAGCTAAAAAACAATATATTTATAATGTTAAGTATCAAATACTATTTTTTTTTATACCTTGACTCCAGGTTAAAAATTTGAGATATCATACGCTTCATTCCGAGTATTTTTGAGATCTTATTAAAATAAAAACCGCATCAAGCCGTTAAATTTTAAAATATTTATTTTGTTTTAAACCTGCTCTACTTAAAAATCTAGAGCAGAAAAGAGCAAACAGAGCAGTTTAGAGCAGACTTATTGAACACTTTTTAGAGTAGAATAGAGCAAGCTAGAGCAGAAAAAAGTATCATAGAACACTTTTGACTGCTCCAACTTGATTTGGAGTTTTCTAGAGAAATCATCAAACAAAGCTAGGGGTATTCACGCATTGATGCGCAATGCCCTTGCGTCGTTGCGAAAGTGCAAATTGCAAAAGTTTGACATTTGTCCAACAACAAACACATTGCCGGAAATTTCGCAATACTTCTGCATTTTCACAATGCTTCGACCCCAAGAGAATTTGCGACGAGCGTGATTGCGAATTAGGTACAGCTCTTCAGAACAATGTTGCCACCTGTATTTAATACAAAATTTTAATTTCGTATAAGAATTAAAAAATTGTTCATGTTTTTCAATAAGCTGGGATCACTGTCAATGTTTTGACATTTAATGAATTTCGCAAGATGGAAATATTCGCATTGAACGTTCACGCGTTAGTGCGAAAAAGACTTGCATTTTCGCAAGTACGCATTAACGCGTGAATACCCATGCTATTCTCTAAATTGTTAGCAATATTTAACGTCAATTACACTGAGGAGCAAAACTGTCAGCATGTTTTCTTTTTTCTGCAAAAAAAAATGCTATAGCATCCGTTTCAAAAATATTTATTACCCAACCGAAGTAAGAACCAAATTTTTAACCTTTCCTCTCTTCAAATATGTAAACAATTTTACCGAACTTCACACCATAAAAATGGAACGTGAAATTTTCTTAGTTTAAAAAAACGATTCCAATAGATTTCGTTGTGTTGAGTCAAAACTGGCCACAGAATCTCTCTACCTTGTCAGGATTTCGAGATATCCTAACCTAAAAGTGCAGAAGTTTTCAGTATAACTAGATATGTACATAAATTAATGACATACTTAAGCTTATAAGTGAAAGAGTGTCATCTATGGACTTTTCGAAAGTTTTTTTAAGTGACGCTAGTTTTTTGAAAGGGAACGGTTTGTGCCTAAAGAGTAGCAAATCAAATAAAAAAAATTCTTTTATGCTTGCGAGATTAATTTGACGTTTCATTTTTACTCACGTTCATCACGCTTTGGTCCAAAGAATCCGAAAGTCACTAAGGTTTTTGCACATCTCGCTATTACTGATTATCCAATTAATTTTGTCTATGGACTTGTATGTATAATAAGGACTGCGATCGATTAAAATGTCCGATACAAAATTCAAAAAATCTCAGCATCTAGTATTTCGATTTTAAAAACAAAACTCAATTTTGAACAGCCATTTTATTATGATTATATATATATATATATATATTAGGCCGGGTCAAATTATTTTGCGGCAAAGAGTATAGCAACAAAACAATCTACGAAAAATTCCAAGAAACTTTGCCCAAGAAACCATGGGTCTAAAATCAATATCGAGCCGCCGTAAATTGCGTTGAAGTTTTGTATGTAGTACTTTAAAATTCAATAAAAAAAAAAACAAAAAATTCAAATACTTTGAATAATTTTATATGAAACAAGTAAAAAACTAGTAAGGGTGTAAATTTTGGCCTGGCCAAAAAATAAATACCCTACACAGCAGTATTTTGAAAAGTTTGCTTATATGGGAGGTGCCACGCCCTCTTGTCCGAGTACACCCAGTTTTTGTTCAGAGCTTGCATTTATAGTTTTTAGTGTCAGAGTGAAATTTAGTTGGATTATCTCAAAAAACTCTTTCAGTATAGCATTTTGAATCTTTTGCTTATATGGGAGGTGCCACGCCCCCTTGTCTGATTTCACCCAATTTTTGCTGAGAGCTTTCATTTATAATTCTTAGTGTCTGAGTCAAATTTGGTTCGAATATCTCAAAAAACGCTTTCAGTATAGCGTTTTGAAGCTTTTGCTTATATGGGAAGTGCCACGCCCTCTTGTGCGAATTCGCTCAAATTTTTATCAGAGCTTGCGCTTACAATTCGTAGTACTTATATGTATTGTGGTTGCATTGTCGTGAAAAAAACTCCTAAAATTGCATTTTGAATATAATTTTTGTATGGGCGGTAGGCGTGTCCGTTGACCGATTTTGCTCATTTTCAATCCCCCGAGCTAACTTTCACGACGGAGGCAGTGTACCAAATTTCATTGAATTATCTTGCTCAGTTTTCCCAAAAAGTGTATTTCAACACACAGCCAGCCACCCAGCCAGCCAGCCAGCCAGCCAGCCAGCCAGCCACCCAGCCAGCCAGCCAGCCAGACAGACCGTCATGGCTATATCGACTCAGGAGGTGACGCTGATCAAGAATATATATACTTTTCTATACCTGCCACGCCTCCTTCTCTGCGTTACAAACGGAAGGACAAAGTGAATATACCCTGGGTGTAGGGTATAAAAATTTGAATTTTTTATTTTTCTTATTGTATTTTAAAGTCCCAGTGTGCCAGACGGTTCAAATCTTCGCTTTTTTACCCGTTACGGATCCGTTACTGATCCGTTTGCGGGAGAAATTCCAAAAAAAAAAACGATTCGCTTTTTTTTTTGGGAATCTCTCCCGCCAACGGATCAATAACGGATCCGTAACGGATAAAAAAGCGAAGATTTCAACCGTCTGGCACACTGGGGTACTACACACAAAACTTCAACGCAATTTACGGCGGCTCGATATTGATTTTAGACCCATGGTTTCTTGGGCAAAGTTTCCTGGAATTTTCCATAGATTTTTTTGTTGCTATACTCTTTGCCAATTTTTTGCCTCCCGAACAAATTGACCCGGCCTAATATATATATATATATATATTATACATTGTACCGTTGTTTCTAAATCAATGCTCAAAAACCGAAAAAAAACCTTTAAAATTAATTCCAACCCCTTTTTATTACCTACCTACAATTTTAAAATTTATTTTTTTTTTTACAAATTATTGTAACTTTTCTGGCACCCCTTCCATGGGATTATTTGATATCTTTCTAGCTACTGAACACCACTTTCCTCGAAAATCTTTATTTATTAATTTATTTAAGTCTTTGGAACAGATCCTTAAAGTCTAAGACAATTTTAATAAATATGAAGTAAAATAATCTTAATTTTAATAAATTATTATAAAAGCCTTACCAGCACAGATGTAAATTGAAGTTTATTCAAACTGAAATCAATTAAAGCATCTTTATATAATTTATTTAGTAATAAAAGAGTTTTACTAATAGGCTCATTAATGGCATAATTTGTTCTATGGCATTTAATGAAAAAGTAGTCAGAAGACCTTAAATTTCTTATGGGAACATTGAATGAAATCAGCTGAAGAATATCAGGACAATCGATATTTCCATTAATTATATCGTAAATAAACATTAAACTATGCAGCAGCCGCCGCTTTTCAAGACTATCAATATATAAAGGCAAACAACGCGCTTCATATGATGGCAATAGTTCAGTAAAAGGTAATGCGCCTAGAGCAAACTTAATAGAACTTCTTTTGAATACGCTCTAAGCGCTCTTAGGATTCCAAATAAAAGATGCATGTTCTAAGTTAGATCTTACAAAGGCAGTAAACAGATATTTAATGGTAAAAGGATCTAAAAATGCGGAGCTAATACGTTTAACCTTTTAACTGTTTATGTCGAGTATACTCGTCAAAGCGAAATGAAAATTTTTCGCATTATGTCGAGTATACTCGTCGTGAAGATAAAAAAATCGCATTCGTATTATTATTAAACGAATCAACTGTAATTTTGTTTTCCTGAAAAAGGGCAAATAAAGATCTTTTAAAAAATGTACACTTTAGAATATTCGATATTTTAATTCACAGCAGCTGAAATAACAAATTCTGGGGAAGTACCGTTACAAAACTATTTTATGTGATATTTTTTTATCAATGAAATAAATTTTGTTTGTTAAAATCGAATAAAAATATATACTTTTAAAAAAAACCAACACGCAACTTTTGATCATAATTGCCTACATTTATAAGCAGAAACATTTTACTCTGTTTATGTCGAGTATACTCGTCTTCGATGGAAAATAACTAAGCAGGCAGAAAAAGTTTTTCGAAACAAAATTAAACAGTTAAAGGGTTAACAAACGCTTAAAGTGAGTAAGCTTTTGGTTAGATATGATTAACATGATTAGAAAAATTTAAACGTTCACCAAAGAAAATACCATCCTTGGCTACTATTTTTTGTTGCTTTTGTCTCTCTTTTGAACAAAGCCCAGTATCTTTCAATTGGCCTGAGTTCTGGACAGTTTGACGGGTTTGCTTTACGAGGTACCAAAACCACATTACTTTTTGTGTACCACTCCAATACCATTTTACTGTAATGACAAGATGCTAGGTCTGGCCAAAAGAAAGTGGAAACTTCATGCTCTAATAGGAAAGGCTTAAGTCTTTTTTCTAAGCATTCCTTAATACACGTATAGAGTTCCGAGTTTATTGTTTCAATGGTTACAAAAGAATTGCTTCTGTTGCCACAACTGCAGATTGCTTGCCAAACCAAGAACTTACGAAGAAATTTTTACTGCTTTTTTGACTTCAACTTTTCGTCCGAATTGCCCCACGAGTCTGCAGAGTAGAAGTCTTTACCTGGAAGCTGCGAAAAATCGGTTAAAACATACATACTCGTCCATTCGAATTTTCGAAAAAAAAAAATTAATTTTTAATTTTATGGCGCGCTGTTTTGCCTCCGTGTTCTTCACTGCATTTCTGTCAGGCGCCTTTTGTACCTTGAACGTCTTCAAACCAGCCTCCTTTTTGACCTTGCGAGCAAAACACTCTGAATACTCCACCTTCTGTGCCAGTTTTCTGCATGAAATGTTGGGGTACTTCTTTCAAATTGTAACGAGTTTCTTCTTTTTATTTTGGTCACGAACGCATTTTCTTTCTTCCGGAACCTAGCTTTCGAAAGACATCCAAGTTCTTTTTAATTTTTCTCAGAACTCTTGATACCAATTTCACATTAACTTTGCTATTCCGAGCAATTCTATTGATAGTCCACTGCGGGTGGTCTTGAAAAATTTTAATTATTGACTCTCGAACTTCTTTTTGAGTAAATATGACTAAATATGAGTAAATATGGCTAAGGAAAAAATTTTAAAACAATAATTTTGGTACATTCATTGCAAAGCCTACTGCGAAAAAAATTTTTAAATTGAGTAATTTCAATACAAGTTATTGGATAAAATTTATCGGACAATTTTATCAATCTTTGATTTTGATTAAAATGCAAACGTTTTAAAATCTTTTCAAATATTTTATTTCGTTTGAAAGGTCACACAATAGAATGTGTGGAAAATTATTTCGCGTAGATATCTCACTCTCTCGGCCATATTTTCGATGAAATTTTGCAGTAAGGCCTCCGGAATGGCCCGAATCATCGATGTAATATTGCTTTTCAAGTCTAGAATCGTCTTCGGATCATTCAGTCTAACGGCGTCAAATCGCATGATCTGGGCGGCCAATTCGCATCATCGGGAATTTGCGACGCAAAAATTCCAAATTCAGGCGAGTTGTGTGTGGTGTAGCGCCGTCTGGTAGAAACCGCATATCGTCCAGACCGTGAGATTCAACCTCCGGCACAAAATAGTCCTCCAACAACGTTTTAATTGTGCTCTATGTTTGAGTCTTCGTTTTATTTCACAAGTGAGAAAACAATTTCTTTATGTCTAAAATTAATACAAAATTATTAAATTCAAATGTTGTATTATATCATCTCTGCATCTTTCTACTACTTACTTTGATGCCTTATTCTACATATATGATTTCTGTTACCAATTTTGCGACATTGAATGAGGCAGCTTTATTTGAATCTGCCTTATAAATTTCTCAAGCGTTAACAAGATGCTTGTACTGCCACTACTTTCTCCTGTCCAAACGTCAGCCCCTTTTGTGCCACCCCACTGCCGAACTGCGAATATTGCAAATGTCATAAAATGTCATTTGATGTGAAAAGCAGCAATAATGAAAGCAACAAAGTAGCAAACCATGAAATTGAAAAGCAACGAAGACGAATAACTGAAGCTGAAGCTATGAATACAATTTAGCCCAGATCCTTTGTAGCTGTTTATAATTTAATTCTTCTTATATTTTTTGTTGCCATTGTTGCTTTTATTGTTGTTATGTATTTTTCGTTTGCCTAGTGACAGACAGAGGTTGGCTTTCTTCGATACTTCACCACACATGATAACTACAAAATTTTGACTTTTTAGATTTGAGATTGGTACACGGCCTGTGCTTGGTTTAACACAGATAAATAAGAGTGCTTATGACAAGCACAGATAAACTGTAGTCAAAAACACTAATATTGTTTATATGTGACCTGGTCTATGAAAACCGGGCTTACGTGTCAAAAAAAAAAATTTTCCAATTTTTTGCCGATTCGCATAAATTGACTTTTAAAAGTTGTTTTCACAGGCTATTTTAAAAACTTAAAAGTGCTCCTAAAAATAAAAGGATTTAAAATTTAAACTGTTTGACTACTAATATGGATTTTACTTAAGTAATTTTGAGGACATTTATTGTCCATTCAAGGTGGAAAATTAAGATGCGAAATTAAATATCTTCAAAATCATAGAACTTAGGGATAAATAAATTGTGGATTTGATCAAGAAGTTGAACAGTTCAGCCTTAAAACAAAAAATTTGTCCATGTTTAGAACCATTTTTCGTTTTTCACAATAGTTTGGGATGCAGCAAATGTTCTCTAAAATGGACCAAGTTTTACATGATGCTTATCTACATCAAAGGGAAGTTCTTGGTGTCTTGGGAGTGAAATTCCAAACAACTTTAGTATTTTTCATACAACTACAATATAAACCAATCTATTCTGCAATATATGTACTTAATTTTAAAAACCAAAGAATTAGGGGTCTAGATATTCGTAACGCTTTTAAATGCGCTCAATTAAATGATTTTCGTACACACGATAGGTATCGATATTATATCGCAAGTATTTTTACCTCTATGGCCTGCTACGGTGGCAACTCGCTGCTGAAATCATTGCTGAAGTGTTAAATTCAATGCCCTGGAAACATTTAAGTCTCCTGTGGATTGGATTGAGTTTTGGGAATTGAGCCAATTGCCTCAAGGGACAGAAGGAAAAAAGAAAATATCAAGAAAGTGGTGTCGTATCGCGTTGTGCTAAGCTGACTGCCTGAACTGCCTGGCAAAAAGTCAAATAAACCAAAATTCGCGAACATTGACATTTATAAAGTTTGTGCCTCAGGATTTTTAAGGGTTTACATTTTTCTTGTTTACCATGTAACAGTTTTGTGAATCGGTAAAATTATAGCATTAAATCATTTTATCACTTTATCAATGCTTAAAAAATGAAAAATCTTCAAGCAGTAAAATCCCTAAAAACTTACATTTTGTTGTGATATATAATGGTATTTTTAGCCTACTGAAGAAAAAATGGTGGTTACGTTCAGAATTCATATTGTCACCTGAACTCCAAAGAGGCGTAACATGATTTTGAATTATTCAAGGGCTTTTCAAAACACGTCTTAAAACTCCAAATATTTTAGTTTTGACTAGTATTGCTTAATACCGATTTTAAAATATTTGAAAATTGAAGACGTTTTTTGCAACGCAAAAGTGGAGTTTTAGTAGAGTGAGTTCCTTTTTTTTACACTCTGGAGTTTTTAAAATGTGAAGAGAAATAAAGAGCGATAAGTATGAATGCTTCAAATAGATTGACAAAGTAGATAAAGCTCTTAATAATTCCAAATGGAACTTGACCAAACAGTTAGATGATCTCGGCTACGCTGACGACATCTGCCTATTATCGTCCAAACATTTAGATATGTATACAAACTAGTGATGAGCCAAATTAGTCTTGGTCTTGAGTCTTGTTCTTGGTCACGATAATCGTCAAGAACAAGACTGCTTTTCACTCTTGGTAATTTATACTTATTAGGTGTTTCACTTCCGTTTTGAGGACAAAATCATCCCTCAATTTGAAATTTGGCGTCTTAAAAACCCAACTGTTTTGGCAAAATAAGGTTTAGAAATTTTGTATGCTCATTAATCTCTAGAAATTTTTTCAAGACCAAGACCGAGACCAAGACTTAATGGCCAAGATCAAGACCAAGACTCAATGTCCAAGATCAAAACTGCTATGACTGCTATCACTAATACAAACCAAGATTGAAGACCTTGTCTTGGGATGGCAACCGGCCTCAACATCATTGTATCCAACATTATAAGCATAGCGTTTGCCCAACTGAACAAAATATGGTTATCTTCCGTTGTCTCCACCAAAACGAAAGTGCGTATATTTGATTTAAATATGAAATCGGTATAAGAAATATGAGCTCAAAATGTGGCTTATTACCGAACAATTAATAAACAAGCTCCAAGTACTCGTAAACCATAGAGGTGCATCAGCTTAATTATTAACCGATAAAACTGTCACCGAAGTCATTCAATTACGTTAAATGACGTAATCGTTTTTATTTTCTTTGTATTGCAGATACCTCGTTGTTCACATCTCTTCTATGTACCTTCGCGTATCCAGTGATGCCAACTTAGTGCTTTTTATACCCTGCACCCAGGGTATATTCACTTTGTCCTTCCGTTTGTAACGCAGAGAAGGAGGCGTGGCAGGTATGTATGTATGTATTCTCCCTTAACTGCTAGGAGGAGCATAGCGCCAATATTAAACATCTCCATTCGTCGCGATCCCTTGCGATGACTTTGATCTCTTGCCACGACTTTCCCGATTCTTGGATTTTCTTTTCCAGCGACCTTTTCCAGTTGGTTTTGGGTCTACCACGTGCTCTACTGCCTTGTGGATTACACTCAAGAGCCTGGCGACAAACTTCGCTGTGTGGTTTCCGGAGAGTGTGACCAATCCATCCCCAGTTGCGCAGCTTGACCTCATTTGCTATAGTCTTCTGATTGCATTTTTGATGTAGCTCGGCATTTGATATAGTGCGAGGCCACCAAACCTCCAGTATACGCCTTAAGCATTTGTTGACGAATACTTGCAGCTTGTTCGTTAGTTGTTCAGTAACAAGCCATGTTTCGCACCCATAAAGCAAAACTGATTTCACATTCGAATCAAAAATGTGCACTCTCGTTTTAGTGGATATAACGGATGAAGACCATATTTTGTTCAGTTGAGCAAACGTGCCTTTTGATTTTGCCGTTCTTGAGTTGATATCCTCTTTTGCTCCACCATCCATGGAGATAATGCTGCCTAAATACTCGAAGCTATCGACGTTTTCGATATCATCACTGCCAGCTCTAACTTCATGCTTTTAGTCTTGGATACATTGATTTTTAGGCTGGCCTTTTGTGATTCCAAGACAAAGTCTTCAATTTTGCTTTGAATATCTGAATGTTTGGACGATAAGAGGCAGATGTCGTCATGATTCTGAGGGTGTTGATTTGATCCACGCATGATCGGTTTCGCCTGAATCCTGCTTGCTGCTTTCGAATGGCTGAATCAAGTTTTTCGTTTACCCTGTTCAGAAGCACTTGCGTCAATACTTTTGATGGTACTGAGAGCAAGGTAATGCCTCTATCGTTTCGGCACTCGCTTAGGTCACCTTTTTTCGGCAATTTGACTAACATGCCATGTAGCCAATCTTCTGGCAAACGCTGATGTTATGGGGCATGCCTTTAGCAGTTCAGCTGTTATTTGATCTATACAGACGCCGTTGCTGTTTTTCATGCTTTGGATAGCTTTCACTATTTCATAGATTGTTGGCGGTGGTGTTTGTATTCGACTCCTACTGCGGCAGTTGTGGTCGGAGCCTATGTCAGCGGCCCTTTTTACTCGTTCGTCCAGAAGACTCCCTCTCCATTTTCTGCTAATGCAGAAGAGGTCGATTTGGTTTTCAGTGATGTTGTCTGGAGACACCCAAGTAGTTTTATGGCAATTTTTGTGTGGGAATAGCGTACCTCCAATGACAAGACCGGCTGCATTGCAGGCGTCAATGAGAAGCCCAAACCATGTCTTGCAATCACGTGCTCAAGGTTAAGGTTTTCTGAGCCTACTTTGGCATTTAAATCGCCCATAACCATTATGATGTCGTTCTTGTGAGCACTGTTTATTGCTGCAGCGAGCTGGCTGTATTCATCTTTGGTTTCTCTCTCTGCCAACTCGATTGGCGCGTATGCTTGGAAGATGGTAATATTTCTTGCGGGGGTTCGAAACCTGCACCAAGTGAGCTTTTTGTTTACAGGTTTCTATTCCATAACTGCCTTTACTGCAGTTTTACTTAACAAAAATCCAACTCCATCCCGGTGGATGTCAATTTGCGCTCTACCGGAGTATAGAAATTTTTCAACGTCAAAAAGTACATATTCGCCGGCACCGTTCCATCTACACTCTCTTAATCCCAATCTCTCAAAGTTGAATTTTTGAAGTTCAGTGATCCAAAAATCATGAGTAAAAATTGTAGGACTAGATAAGTCCTTTACAACGAAATATGATTTTTGCACATCGTACAACATTTTGACTGTCTTTAGAGTGGTCAAAAAAAAAAATTTTTTTTCTTCCCTAGATACTCTCAAGGTAAGCTTTCAAATATGGGGCGGTTTTTTCAAAGTTTTGTTTTTTTGTATACAGACTGACCCGGCCTGCTGTGCATTGTTGCTGCAACTGAAACTTTTTTCTGTTTATTTTATACCTACTTATATCGTCAACTATTTGAAAAAAATTAAAATTAGGCCGGTATGAGATAACATGGAAATCAATTTTCAATCACGACTTCATCACATTGCTATGGAACGGCCCGCTACTGGACCAAATTCACTTTCCTCCTAAGGATCATAAATCTGAACGAAATGACTATCGAATATTGACCGCTACCTTCTGAACTATATTGTTACTTGGCTGTAGTCGTAGGTTGAAGTTTGGTCTTCTTTAAGTTTTGTAGTCAATTATTAATATGTAATTGCATTTTCAGCTCTCTTTACCCTTTTGCTTTATCATTTAAATAATTTCACTCAAGAATTCTTATAATGCTCTTTTTGTTTTGTCATAGGACGAAATATCAGTCCTTTTGCTATAGTACACTGACTTATACCGTTACGAATCCTTCAGCGACGTAATGATGAAGTAAGACCATAGTCGTAAATTAAGAAGCCAACGGACAGTGACAAATGAAGTGTTATGTATGTGAAACTCTATTCCAAAAGTAGCTACTAGCAGCAGAGTTACAATTGAAGATAACGTACATTCTAAAGGACAAAAACTTGAACAAGTACGTTTGTAAAAGAAAAAAAAATAACAATACTGAGGACACGCAACTGGAATTGATGGCTTCTCTGTGACGGTTCATATAATGCGTATAAGCTGCAAGGATGGTAAAGTCGCTGGCTCATATTAGAATTTCAAAATTCAAAGGAACAATACAAAGCTGATGTAATAAGACTTTTGGAATAGAGAAGCTGCATGCTGTACCATTGCGCATCATGGTAACCCATTCCTGCAATGGTAACACTTAATTACACTCGGGGAAAAAGGATTCGCTTTGTGAAGACGACTGACATTGTTCGCGCAGCTTTCTCGTCGCTACTATGCGACTATCTCAGAAATATTATCGTTAATGGCGAAAATGGAGAATGTGCATTCCTGGCAATTGTACACAGTGGGTAGGTTCCATAAAAATACAAATATTAATTTGTAATGAAATATTTTAGTAGAACGGCTGTTGTAAGTATGTACATTTTTCTGAGCTCTTCGATCCGGATAAACATTTTTATAGTTTGATAACCTTTAGCAAACCTTCGAGAGCACAATCGAAGATATATGGAGAAGTTCAAAGTTTTTCACTAAAGATGCGTCTTAAGTCTTTCACAAGATAACAAGGGGTAAGCAAGGTTTTAAGTGCAAATCTGCAATTTGGGAAGTGCGTTTGCAGTGACGAAGTAGTCTTCAAAAAGAAAATAAGTCGCAAGCTGATATGCGCGAATTTTTGTCTTATTAAATCATGATCTGATTGCTCTCTGTTCAGTTCACCATAAAGGCATATAGAACTGGTGCACGGTTATAATAAAACATATATATTACCATAAAATCTATTATGTTCTTATACTATATATGATCAATTAAGAAGTATTTGTGCATTCTAAAACATTACTCCTAGCTATTAATTATTTTACAATATTTTCAGATAAATTGCTCTACTGTGTTGAGGTGAGAAAATGCATTTTTGTTTTATCTTGTAGGTAGAGATGGTTTTATTATCTGGCATCGTTTTGTTGCACCTTCATTTGACGATTTTTTTGTTGTTGAGCTTTTGTTTCTTCGATGATGTTTTTTGAGTTGTTGTTTTTAGGATGTATGTGCAGTTGTTTTTGTTTATTGTTGCTCTTGCATTGTCTGTTGCATGTTTTCAGTTGAAATAATTAATTCTCCTGCTTACAAGTGTTACCTGTCTCTCTCCCCCACCTTCTATCCGAAATAACCATAATTGCCATGGTGCATTGATGCCACACTACATCTTCACGCGACTTTGCAGGCGCTGTTTATCATACGCCAAATGGGAGTTCGCAGCGTGGTTGAAGAGGGAATCCTTGACAGGTACGCTCACGTGTGTTTGCTACGCTTTTTTGTGGCTGCAGTCACATTTGGCGGAAGACACTTTTGTTGTCGCAGTTGTCATGAAGCCTGGTGTTTTTAATTAGTTTTTGCTCTTTGATAAGGAAGATGAATTTGCAACTACAATATTACGCTTTTGTTATAACTCATTTCTTGTAAATTTTCAGACTGCTTTTCCTTAAGGAAATTATGTTTGAGATTGTGAGAAGCTACAGAAAAGGGAAGGGTTTTGTACCTTGCTCCTACTTTTTTTAACCGCCACACATAGTCGCGAGCCCATGTATAGAGCGGCCAAGGCTAGTAAAGGTTATCCGATTTTGATGAAATTTCGCACAGTGCTGCTCTTTGATAAGAATAAGAAAATTTAAGAAAATGGACAGGGTCCGCCCCGTTTTAGGCCTACTCCCAATATAAAAGTCTTAGTATTGGGTGATTTTTTTGAAGGTTTTTTATACAATCAAAAAGATTAAATATTAACTTTCTAAATGCTTTTCGACCATTTACGATCGGATAGAAAAAAAAAAGGTAATGGCAGTTATGTATAACTTAAAATTAAAGTGAAATATTTCAATTTGGGAAATTCGCTCATTTTAGAAAGCGAACAAGAAGACTCTTACTTGAAAATATTTAATTTAAAAACTAAGCAATTAAAAAGACTGACTTCTAAGCTTTCATATGCTTGTTGATTTTTTCTGATCGGTTGAGAAACAAAAAAGTTATAGACGCTAGAACTTAAAATTAATATAAAATATTTACAATTTTGGTACTTAGCCCAGGAAAATAAGAATATTTCTGCGAAAAAATTCCAAGTGAATTCTTTTCACCGGAACTATATTTATTAATGCATGATTAATAATGTGTAAATAGTCCATTGAAGTCCATTGTGCGCATAAAAAGTAATTCAGGCTCAAAGGTCGCTAAAATCAGTTTTTAGCAAATATCTCGCAAGCGCAAACTTTTACAGAAAAATTTTTCTCCACAATTTTGTAACACAGGAAATTTCCCATTTAAAGATGTAAAAAATGTTTTCGTGTAGCTTATAGTTTTGGAGATAACCCAATTTAAAAAGTTGTTCGCAGTTTTTATATGTAAATGCTACGTATAAGTTCATATTAAAATATCTTTGCAAACTCTCAACAAAAACTTGGTGAAATCGAACAAGAGGGCGTGGTTGCTCCCATATAAGCAAAAGATTCGAAACGCTTTACTGAAAGCGTTTTTTGAAATAATCGAACTAAATTTTAATCAGATACTAAGAACTATAACTTACTAGTTATTTTTTTGGGTATAGTTTATATTCGGTTCCAAAAATCGATTCTTTACGTTTTTCAACAACGAGGTCGGAAAAACGATTTTTTACCCAAAAGCAAAGGAACTTACGAAAAAGTGTATATGGCATAAAATGCTTAGAATTGTTCAACAAATACGAGTGAATCTTTTGAGGTATCAAATAATTTTTCAAAACTTAGTCAAAAAAAAAATTCTGAAACATATATACCTATTTTTTGAAGGATTATATGCATTTTACGTCTCATGCAATTTTTCCGTAGATGCCTTGGTTTTAAGTAAACCAAGCATTTTGCTGACAAACGTGAGCTTGACAGCTGAAAACTCAATTTGAAAAATTTTATGAAAAAATAAAAAGAATCCTGAAAAAATGCACACGTATTCTTTGAACAATTCCAAACATTTTTTGCCTCAGACACTTTTTTCGTAAATTCCCTTGCTTTTGAGTAAAAAATCGTTTTTCCGACCTCGTTATTAAAAAACGTAAAAAACCGATTTTTAGAACCGAATATAAACTATACCCAAAAAAAAAATAGTTTTAAAACGCTTAAATTTTTGTACAATCATAATCTTTATTTCTAAAGCATTCTTGGGTATCTTTTTTCTAGTAAAAAAAAGTTATGCCCAAAAAAACATGTTTTTTTAGCTAAAATAGGCCTTCAGTAGAATCAAAAGTGCACCAATAGTTTTTCTCCGAATGAAAAAAAAAAAAAAAAAATGATGCAGATATCGTTTTTAAGAGTCCTTCTAACTTTTGAGTCGGTTTCGGGATGATTTTATTTTGCTTCATACAAAATCGATTCGGTCTAATGTAGGTGTTGTGGAATGTATAGATCCCTTGATGGTGTCTATGACTCTAGAGCCAGAAAAAAACCAGGGACTACCTTGGATATGATTTTTGGTGAGCACAATGCGGTTCTAATGGCTTTCTCCGGGGGATTTATGAACCTTATAAATGTGAAGGTGTGCAATGAAGTGAAAGTTCTTCTCAGCTTTGGCCCTTAATTTTTACCACCATGTTCTTAATCTAATTCATGTTTTTGACTTGATGGCCCATTTTTCCGATAAATGTAATCAAAATACAATGGTGTTGGTGATTTTAACAACATCTATATAAATGTGTTGAATGAGTATTTTGGTGCTATGACAGACATTTTGGCATTGAAAAACCATCAGTCTTTGACCACTTATGTATATGTTTTATAAAATGCTACGTAAACTACAGCACTTCATGACCCCTTATCATCACCCCCGATATTTGTATTGTACAAACGGACAAAAGTTAAAGTACTGTCCTAATGTAAAAACTGAGTACGATAAGGAAATGAGTGTATGGATAGGTAAATGCATGAAGGAGGGGTCTTATACCCGTTATGAAGGGACATTTGAGGATGTAATTCTTTCGTGACTCTTTATGACAAAGCATTTAAAGAGTAGAAATCGACACCATTCTCTGTCCCAAACTTACTGCTCTGCATAATTTTAATGCAGAAAAAGTAGTTCATCCATTTATTTAGGGGACTGTGATGGATCACAAGCCAGAGCGGTCAGTGCGACGAATATGTGGTACGATCTAGTGGTGTACACATACCTTGCAAAAGATATGTGCCACAGAACTGGACATGTGAATGGGGGTCGCATGCGGGATCGAAATTTCAAGAATATTGACAAATTAATACTAGAGGTGTACAATATTCCACTTAGCGACTGTTGGGTTATTTCTAAATTCGACGTTGAAAATATGTACCCGAGTATGGGCCTTGTAGAAATACAATGAATCTTTCGGCAGATAATAACGTGGGATTAATACTTACAAAAAACTGTGATACCTACTGCTATAATTACGGTGACCAACCGTACTGTATTATACAGAACAGTTCTGTATTTGAGGCCTCTGTTCTCTATAATTTTGTAAACATAGAAATGTTCTGTATTTTAGAAGATGTTCTGTTTTTGTTCTGTAGGTCGCAAAATTTTTAAGTGGAACGATTTCCACCAAAAAATTGAGTTGAACGAAGAGGTGTTGGTAACATTGTTTAATCTAAAAATGTACAGTGTGAGCCAAATTGTTCGGGTGGAAAAAATATTACCAAGCTTCTAACGGAAAATTAATCTACGGAAAATTCTACAAAAATTTGACCAGTAAGCCATTGGTCTTAAATATCTAGCTTCCGATTTTTAACGTGAAGATTTTTCTTCGACATATTAATATTAAAATAACAACTTCTTTAGAAACACTATTGTATCATCTTAAAAAAAAAAAAAATATCTTTGGTTTTGTGTACTTTCTGAATCGGTTTTTATCTTCAATGAATTTTGAATACTTTTTTTTTTTTAAAAATGATAATAAAATTATAGCCACCAATTTTTTTGGGATCGCTTCGTTTGGTATTTTATAACAAATGTCAAAAATTGACATTGACATTGGTTTCAAAACACCAAAAAATAAGTGATTTCAATTAGAAAATTGCTGGCTATAATTTTTTTTAATCAGAAAGTCTTACTTCAACCAAACCTGTTAAAACTCGGTCTGAAAAAAATCGTTCTAGATAAAAACAGATTCAGAATTTTTCATCAATGATATTTAATTTTTTTAGATGATATAATAGTGTTATCAAAAGATGATTTTTTGGTTAAACATTTCATGGATAAAACTTCTCGTTAAAAAGCGGGAGCTCGATATCGACCTTAGACCCATGTTTATTTGATAAATTTTCTAAGAACTTTCCGTAGATTACGTTTCCGGGTGGTTGTGGAAAAATTTGGCCCACACAAATCTGTGGTTTTTTGCCAAAACAACCTAAGTCGAGATAAGACCATTCTCCAGGAATTTAATCCTGAATATAAAATTTAAATACGCTTCTATTGGTATAATCGCCATGTCTCTATAATTTCTTGTTCCAGAGATATAAAGGTGTCCCATAGTTTTCGCAAGTTTTCAACTTAGCGCCATTCGTGCGGTGAAGTGTTATGAACCAAAACAATTTGACAGCTAAAAATGTATGGGAAGAGGAGATTCAACGCTGCATCAACGGAATCGAGCCACATTATTGAAAAGTAGTTAATCAGTTTCTAAGCTCTCCAGAAAAGTTGCCAATTTCGAGTTTAGTTGTATTGTCCACCGAAATGTACATTTACATAGAAATACGATAAAAAATAAATATGTTTATGCAAAGTGCTTTCAAGTATGTATGTATGTACGTATTAGGCCGGGTCAATTTGTTCGGGAGGCAAAAAATTGACAAAGAGTATAGCAACAAGAAAATCTATGGAAATTCTAAAAAACTTTGCCCAAGAAAAACCATGGGTCTAAAATTAATATCGAGCCGCCGCACAGTGCGAAATTTGGGAAGTTTAGCGGAACTTTATTCAATTTTTGAAATACATAAAATGGGTAAGATTATTCATTATTTCAGTAGCTTAATATCCCACCTCAAAAACCTCATACTCAGTTTGGTGAAAAACCCTGCCAAACAACTGCAAAATGCACCTGAAACTTGCATTACTTATTCAATCATACTTTTTGCCTATTAAAAGCTTTTCGATTTGTTAAAGTTAATAGAGTGGTACATACAAACGGTTTTTTTTTTCACACTCTCCGGAAACCACACAGCGAAGTTTGTCGCCAGGCCCTTGAGTGGAATCCACAAGGCAGTAGAGGACGTGGTAGACCCAAAACCAAATGGAAAAGGTCGTTGGAAAAGGAAATCCAAGAATCGGGAAAATCGTGGCAAGAGATCAAAGTCATCGCAAGGGATCGTGACAAATGGAGAGATTTCATATTGGCCCTATGCTCCTCCTAGGAGTTAAAGGAGAATACATACATACATACAAACGGTAAGTCAGTAGGCCGCGAAATTTTTATCATTTATTTTTTAATAAAATTGTCACTGTTGGCATTCAAATAATTGCAAAATCTTTTCTTACTCGTATGTGATTTGTTTGTGAAAATTGTGCTTTTTAAGAAGTGGATAAGATTTACATTTTCAACTTCATTGGATACTTTAAAAGGTGTTATTTTGCGATCTTCTTTTTAACTAAACCTTTTCTAGAATGTCTTTGGAAATTTCATGAAAAACCGACATCGGACGCCATCGTTGGTTTTGTTTTGGAAAAAATGAGGCCACCAACTAAAAAGGTAGGGGGAATCCTCTCGAAGAAGCATTTCTGAATAAAAATGTAAGAAACAGCAAATACCCCTTGTCTTACCCCCTTCATTTTTAATGGTGTTTTGATAAGAAAATGGTTATATCTATCAAGTTTCATAGCGATATCTGGTATGGGAGCAGAAATACAACGTCTTAAGCATTTTTATATATGGGGGGTATAATAACCCCTTGTCTGATCCCCCTTAATTTTTGCATAATGTTTTGCCAATTAAATATATATCCAAGCATTAAGTTTCATAACTATAACTGCTATATGTGCTGAGATATGAATTAAGTTCCGCTAGACTCTGAAAATTTCGCACTGTGCGCCGTTAATTGCGTTGAAGTTTTGATGTAGTACCTTAAAATACAATACAAAAAAAGAAAAAATTCAAATTTTTTATTCTTGTTTCATATAAAATTATGAAAAGTATTTGAATTTTTTCTTTTTTGTATTGTATTTTTACCAAAGTATTATCTGCTAGGTGATGCAGCTCATCCCCTTCGAGAATATTTGTTGACGCCATTTCGAGATTATGGCAGTTTAAGCAAAGCGGAAAAATTTTGCAACCACAAATTTTGCCAAACGAGAGTCAAAATTGAAAATGCTTTTGGGTTGCTTAAGAACCGCTTTCATCAGCTAATGCATTTGGATTTTCATAATGTTGAAATCATGGCCATAATTCATATTAGCTTGTTGTACTCTGCATAATATCTGCATTGATAGAAATGATGATTGTGAAATGGACCTGGATAACGGTTTTGCAGATTGTGAGGATCCTGAAAGCAGTCCTATCGAGCAAAGTGACAAAAGAGAGAACCTGCTAACACAGCTAGGACGAATAAAAAGAGACGGAATACAGAACAGTTTTTATAGTTTAAGAGACTAACTTGTTTAATCAACCATAATAATAAAAGAACAAAATCAATTCTAGTATTTCATTTATCAAAAACTTAAAGAAATAACGGAACAAAGCCTAAGTCCTCTCTCCACACAACCTAAGCAGCAAGTTGTGACTTGTAGCCACCGCTTCCATTTTTTCCCGATGTCTTCTCTCTCGAGCTTCTTCTTTTTTTTCAGCTATCTCAATTAACGTTTACTGTATGGTTTTTCCTTTTCTTTTTATTGAGTTCTTTTGCTTTTCCATAGTCGTGTTCTTCCGCACCGACATCTGGCTGCTTATTTGAAACTAGGGTTCAATCGAGTCATCCAGCATACTAATCCGTTGGAGTTTTTCCTCGAATCCAACTTTTTGCCTTTTGGCACCAGACATATTGTTATTTTCTACAGCGGCTTTTTTGCTTCTTATGACGGTCTTATATCTTTCTTCGCACTGTTTGGGACTTTTGTCATGCAGTTCAGTTGCAATTTTTACCCACATTTCCTTCTTATTCTTCAAAGTTTTAAGTGAGCCAATTTCCGTCATGTACCCAGCATATTTATCCAGAAGCAAACGAGTTTCGCCATCCGACCACACTTTATAAAAAATATAATGGTTAGGAATTATACAAAAGAATTATATGTGACCTGGTTTATGAAAAATGTTTCCAATTTTTCGCCGATTCGCATAAATTGACCCTTAAAAGTTGTTTTCCAGCTGTTTTCACGAAATTTTTTTTTCGCACGTAAGCCTCCTTTTCATAGACCAGGTCACATATACGAGTAGTTGTCGTTTTACTTACGCCTCCCTTTTTTCAATTTTTGAGGCTCGTCGTGGCATTGCTCAAATTAATTCCAATTTTTTTCAGAATTGTCAATGAAAATTTAATTTTTGACAAGGTTGGTTTTTTTTTTCTTTTTTTTTTTTTTTGTTCTATCCCAGTGTGCCAGACGGTTCATATCTTCGCTTTTTCACAAAAAAAAAAAAACTATTCGCTTTTTTTTGGGAATCTCTCCCGCCAACGGATCAGTAACGGATCCGTAACGGGTAAAAAAGCGGAAATTTCAACCGTCTGGCACACTGGGATTCTTATATGAAAAAATGTAACATTTTATTCGGGTAGAGTGCAAAACTAAACGGGTAACATTTTTTTGAGAAAAGAAAACGCTATTAATCAATATTTTGGGTAATTTAGGGTCGCTTATTCCGAATCTGGATCCGTTTTTACCTATCCGCCCAAAATCCTGTTTAAACCATTTCTTGTTGCCTTGTTGGGGTAAATTATAAGTCCCCATTTCAGAATCTGCCTATACCATGCCAGCGGTTCGGAAGTTACCATTGTTTTTTTTTTTTAAATGCGGCCCTTAAAAATATAGTTAGAGTCACTGAAGGTGTCAACCATTTACCGATTCTAACCAATAGGTTGCTAAAAAGGCAAAAAAAAATTAACAAAACATCACTACATTATTTCAGTCAGTTAAATATCCTCAGGAATTTATTCACTTACTCCGTAGTTTGCAAATGAAAAAAAAAAAAATTCTGGAATGGCAAAATTCACTGAAAAATAAGGCTTTGGGCAATAATTTGGGCGGGATTATTCTAACGTTTATTGGAAAAGCTTATTCTCAACATATTACTAGGGAGTAATGATGTATAAATTAATAAGTAATGCTTGACAAATTAAATTCTTGAATGAATTTTGTAGCTTTTTGAAATAACTTTCATATGACGCTTGTTAGCAGTTGTTTAAAAAATATTTGAAGTAACAAATACAATACCAATGTTGAATAGAAGTAAATGAACATCAATTTTCCAATTCCAAATTTCACAGCATTGCAGATGTTTTTCTAAAGAGTCTTTTTGCATGATATCCTTATTTAGTTGGAAGTCGCAATAAATTTTCAGTACAATTGTTTTTAAAACGCCAAGTCCCTTGTTTAAGTTTTTCAACCACAAATCATTCTTGGTAGATGCTGACAAAGCCATATACTCCTTATCACTCCGGTTCGTGGCATTTTCAAACAAATACGGTTCATCATCATCATCTTGAAAAGCACCACACATGTAAAGGGTGTTTTTTTTAGAGGTATAGAACTTCGAATTGAAATAAAACACAAGAAAATCGTTTTAATGTCCATCAATTTGGCTTTATTGGAAGGATAATTTTATGCCATTGATGTTTAAAAATGATTTCGGGCATGAGGCCGCCGCGGCTGGCTCGAATAAAGCCAATTCTACAGGTCCAATTTTCAACCACTTTTTCGAGCATATGGGGCCGTATGTCGGCAATAACGCCACGAATGTTGGCTTCCAAGTCCCCTAACGTTTCTGGTTTGTTGGCGTAGACGAGCGACTTCACATATGCCCAAAGAAAATAATCCAATGGTGTCAAATCACACGATCTTGGTGGCCAATTGACAGGTCCATTCCGCGAAATTATGCGCTCATCGAATGTTTCCTTCAATAAATCGATTGTGACGTGCGCTGTGTGGCATGTAGCGCCGTCTTGTTGGAACCACAACTCATCCACATTCATGCCATCCAATTCGGGAACAAAATAGTCGGTTATCATGGCTCTATACCGGTCTCCATTAACGGTAACTGACTCTCCAGCATTATTTCGGAAGAAGTATGGCCCAATGACTCCACCAGCCCATAGAGCACACCAAACAGTCAGTTTTTGTGGATGTAATGGCGTCTCAAGAGTCTCATGTGGATTCTCTTCACTCTAAATGCGGCAATTTTGCTTGTTGACGTAGCCATTCAACCAATAATGAGCCTCATCACTGAACAAAATTTTGCGATGAAAATCAGCATCGAGATCAATCTCATTTTCGGCCCATACACCAAAATCACGACGCATTGCATGGTCTCGCGGCTTTAATTCTTGCACAAGCTGGATCTTGTAAGGTCGCAAGCCAAGATCTTTGCGCAAAATCTTCCATAAAGTTGATGGACAAAGCTCCAATTGCTGTGCACGGTGGCGAATCGATTCATTCGGGTCCTCTTCAACATTTTGCTCTACAGCGGCAATTGTTTCTTCGGTGCGCACTGTTCGACGTCCCTGCGGATGCGTATTATCACATAGAGTAAACGTAGTGCGAAAACGACCCATGGTTAACCGATTTAATTGCTCTGATGGACGATTATGTCGACCATAAAATGGACGGAGCTTGCGGTAAACTTCGCGAACTGAACCATTATTTTCGAAATAAATTTGCACGATTTGCAAGCGTTGTTCTTTTGTCAACCTGTTCATGATGAAATGACAAACCAAACTGAACATATATGACATTAGAGGTGCCAGATTTGACCACAAAATGCCAGTTTTATCTCTATTCGAAAAACAAACCTCTAAAAAAAACACCCTTTAATTTATAATTGTTGATTTGATTGCTATTGCTTGCATATCTTGTTTTTTTTTTTTAAGTTGGCCGTCAAAATCCAGTGGAAAATGGAAAAATATGTCAACGATATTGGAAAGATTCAGCGCTGCATACTGGTTAATTTGGCAAAATGTCAACGATATTTGAGAAAGTCATGGTTGCATACTATTTTTTTGTGGATATGTCAACGATAGTAAAAAAAAGTATCCCTGTTGGAAAGGGAGTTTCCATTCATAAAATATTCATTATTGCAAGTACTTCCCCTCAAGAATGAATTTTCCAGGCAGATTTACGATCAGGACCAATGTTGCATCGATGCGTTATAGCGAAAATTTATTATTGCGTTGATTCGTTCAAAAATAAAAATATTTTATATAATTCCCAGATTTAATTCAAAATTTAGGGAGAAGCCACGCCTTCCAGTGGGAAATTACAAAGCTGATACTTAGTCCATTCTTCATTCCATGCTAATGTGCATCATTGTCTAAAGTTTCATTAAAATGCTCCCATCCCATTTTGAGAAAAAGCTTTGGCACAGATATAGAAATGTGCATTTTTAAGAGAAGATATCTCCTAAACTATAAATCTAATGAAAATAGCTTCTTCATCGTTTCATAGTAGAGTAGAACGGGGCAATGTCGTGCACTCAACTTTGACATGCTCGTAAAGCCGTACATCTCAAGCGAATGCGACGAGTAAGCATCCGATCGAAAGATAATTTCATTGGTTACATCCATGTGTAACAACATTTGTGTAGCAAGAAATTGTGTTTGTGTAAGTGAAGAAAAAAAAAATGTGCACGATATTACCCCCCTCAAAATTTGTGGGGTAATGTCGTGTATTGTTTTCCGAGTGTAGTAAAGGTACCAAAATGTGTGAGAAATGATAGGTAGTGGTTCTATTAGTTTAGATTTAGCATTATCATGTATTTATTCATTATTATACAAGTGTGAAGTACATAATATGTTGTGTAGAGTAGAACGGGGCAATGTCGTGCACTCAACTTTGGCATGCTCGTAAAGCCGTACATCTCAAGCGAATGCAACGAGTAAGCATCCGATCGAAAGATAATTTCATTGGTTACATCCATGTGTAACAACATTTGTGCAGCGAGAAATTGTGTTTGTGTAAGTGAATGTGCACGACATTACCCCAATGGTCGTTTTAAAGGTCAACTTCGATAACTCGGTGAAGCCCAAAATTTTTTTCGAAAACCAAATACTTCTTTTCTTTGGCAGGATATTTCGTTTCAGAAAACGCTTACCTGGTATATTTTCCCGGAAGGAAAATCATTTTTCTGACCCGATAAAAAAACACTTTTATCGTCCCGAAAGCGTGCGTTTTGAAAAAAAGGTTACTCTGTAGAGACGAACTGGTGAAAATTGCTAGTATTATATACGAACAGTTGGTAAATCATTCAATTCTTTGGGCTAAAACAGCCGTGCACGATATTACCCCCTGCACGACATTACCCCGATCTACTCTACATTTTTTTAACCATAAAACTGTTGAAAATTTTTCTGAGAAAGTAACCGTTAGCGAATATTCCAAAAAAAGTTATGCGAAAAATCGATGCACTTTTATTTTGATATTACCGCCATTTTGTCAAAAATAAATTTTTTTGATTTTTGTTTTTCAGATTCTTGTAGCATTTTACTTAAACGCTACTTTGATTTCCATTTTTAAATTACGAATTTACAAAATGGCGGCCATGTTTTGAAAAATCTTAAAAGTTGATAAAATTTTTTTTTACAGAAAGGTGGATGAAAAATAAACGTGTGGTCCATATTACCCTCGCTTACACTATTAATATTTTTTAAGAAAATTTTAATTTTTTATTTGTAGGTACGAGGTAGGTATGTGCATAAGTTCGCTGAACACATAATACATTTCAAGGATCGAATAGTTTAATTGTACATTGTAATAAAAAAGTATCTGACGTTCTGGAGAAAAGCGACGACACACGGGTATTTTCTTTTTAATATTTAGTTGCTCACGTAGCTTGTAAGTAAAATTTGTATTTTGACAATTTTTCGTAACTTTTCTTAACATTTTGCAGAAATAAAAAAAAAAAACGAAATTGACACTACGATTCCAACGAATAAATAGCTGTGACGATTTATAAAACTAGTTGTTGAATCCTACTCGTTTCCACCCGCCGAAAGACATTTATTTTTGACAGTAAATGACATAAGCGGGAAAATGAAAGTGGTTCGTCCTTCTGTTCTGAATATTTTTCTTCATTTCACTCTTTTTAATGACATTTAATGCCAATTCCCAAAGTTGAAGGATCGAAATTACCCAAAATCGGTAACCCTGCCAAAATTTGGATGAAAATTTAAAATAAATCTTGTAGAAGTAGATTTATTTTTGTATGGTAAATCAAGTGATTTTCAGCGAGATTTAGAGCTAAAACTCAAAACAGCCATAAATAACCTCATAACTATGTAGACTGCGGATTATATTCCACTTTTTTGGTGATCATTAAGAAAATGTTATATTGTTTGTAAAATATGTTTTCTGTGTTCTAGAATTGATTTATAGCGGCATATCAGAATATAACAAAAATTTGCAAAACATATTCTTTGCATATTCTAAAATATTTCAAAAATATGCAAAATTATTCTGAAAATATGCCACATTTTTATACGTTTCGGGGAATTATTGTAGAAAACAAATGTATTTTATTTAGTTTTATTTATTTAAATTTGATTAAAAGGTTATGGTTTCGATTTTGTAGTAATAAAGTTTAAAAAAACCACAAATTAAATTATTTCTGTGCATTTTATGCAGTAAAACTTATTGATTGTAATTCAGTTGACAGTAAATAATAAATATTTTGTCAAAATTTTCTGAAGTAAAATTTTGCCGTTTATCTGTAAGAATCATTTTGTAAGCAAAAAATTATCTTTCTAAATCTAAGGGCGTACTTGTATTTAGACACTACTTCTGGACTGACAGCAGTAATTTCATTTGTTGTCACACCATTCAATACGTCATTAATTTTTGTAATGAAATTACATATATCCAGGATTTCTCTCCAAAACGTTATCTAATTTATCTTGATATATTGTAACGAACTTTCTGATGCCGGAGTGATGCTCGCCGGATTGTCCAGGCGTTTCGTTAGAAGAAATTAGAAAACTTGTAAATTTCACTTTTCAATTCTAGCGTTTTATTTATATCTTTCTCGTTACAAAAATATTTATTTTTGTAGGACTCTAAATTTTCTGCTGTCTGCCTTTTCGTTCTAGATTGGTGTCCAAAACCTCCATGAAGCTTCTCTGACAACTTCCAAGTTTCAGATTTCAGGCGCGAGACGTCGAAACCTCCGGATTTGTAGTTGGACTGGTCGCGATAACCAGCTTGCAAGCTCAATTATCGGTGGGAGATCCACAGCGATTCAATTGTGCAACCAAGCAGGCCACACGGCTCCAATTCTCCTACGTCTTAGGGCTACAAATATATGCAGTGGCAGAAAAATATCGTTATCAGTCACAACCAACGGTGGGATACCCACAGCGATGCGATAGATCAGATAAATAATATATTTCAACCACCAATTTATATTTGCTTCCCTTACTCTTTTGGAAAATCGTTCCCTTACCTGAATCTGAATCCTGGGTGGCTGCCTTGTCTTCTCCACTCTGATCCTTGGTTATTTCCACTATGTTGTTCATTTGCAGGGTAAATGCGATGTCACTTCGACGACGCGCACTGTACTTTTGACCGTGATGTTACAAACTTTTTTTAAAAAAAACTCTACGTGTTGACGCGCCTATGAATACTCCGAGACTGATCCCTCTGCCACTGTTGCTGCTGTATTTATTACAAACCAATTTGCACGTACAGCTGTGGATTAACGGTAAACTCGTCAAACCGGTTTTCTGCACACGATCACATGATGCTGCTGCTAATTGTATTTGGTTTTTATTTACCGCTGTTGCAATGGGGTTCTGCTGCAAACTCGTCAAACCGGTTTTAAGGTGATATTGTTGCATTCTATGTTTGCAGTGGCTGTTGATTTTATTGACTGCTGTTGCTATGAGGTTTTGTTGTTGTTGCTGTTGGTGATGTTGTTACTGAAGTGCCTGTTGTTGTTTTTGTTATGGTTGTTGTTTCTGCTATTGATGTTGTTTCAGCTATTGTTGTTGTTGTAGGTTTTTGTTACTTCTATGGTGGTTGTTGTTGTTATTGTTGTTATTTGGTTTTGTAATTGCAGGGGTTGTTCTAGTGGTGTTTCTGATTTTTTCCCCGTTGTTGCTCCTGTTGTTGTTGGCATTGTTTTGACGGGGCTGTAGCATGAAAATATGTGGGTGCAAATTGGGAACTTATTTGTTCCTCACATCACCTCCCTTCTCAGCGGGGCTTGAGAACGATTGATGTCCTGGTGATGATTATGCGGTACCGAAGCTTTGGTTTCTTCACATTCACGAGTTTAACCATGCGCTCAACGCATACTTGGAGGGTTTCCGGCAGTACAGTGTGCTCGGCATTATTCAATTGTGCTGTACATCATCACCCTCTTACTGTCGCTTGCTGCTTGGGCCGGTTCCTCAGTTTCTTCGCTGGCTAATCGTTGACGCTTTTAGGGTGGCTCGACCTCCTACTTCTCGTGTTCCGGTTCTGGGCTTGAAACGGGGAAGTGCTGGCTGATGAGGGCAGTGGCAGGCGGCGCTTGTCCCAAGTTAATGCCTCCATCAGGCTGACGATTTTTCCTCGTTTCACCACGGTCTTCTGTAGTTGAAACCACTCTTTTGCCTCATGAAGGTTTTTGTTAGGCTGCTTAACCAGGAGCGCCATGAAATGAAGCAGGAAGATGCCACAGTCGAACCCGTTCTCTCGCTGCGGTACGGTGGCACAATATCCTGGGACCGAGACTTTGGCGAACTCTTGTCCCGTTCCTGCCATCCTGGTCACATATTCCACCGCCAAATACTCCCTTATGGCGGGAATGACGTGATCTCGGCGTTTAATGGCGAGTGAGTCCAGTACAATAATCTCGGCCCCAGTCGGCCCTCCACGGATTCCTCCTGGATTCCGTACCACCACCAGGAACCAATGCTGCTGTTCGTTTACGGGAACAAAAATAAGGTCTTTTGTGAAGAGGTGTCCAGCGTGCTACCCTCTGGTGATGCTGTAGGGGATCCAGTGACCCATCTCCGATTAGCCGTCTATAGAAGTGACCACGTTGACCTGCTCCAGCAGCCACTTCCCCTAAAAATCGATCACCAGATCGTCGAGGAACCGTCCAGGACCCAACCGTAGGTAGCTTCCTGGGAACACAAAAAGAGCACCGCCGGCATTAGTTGTCATTTTAATTATTTTTTTTTTTTTTGTTCTTACTTTGGAAATTCGCGATGTTGTCACTTGCGTATTATAATTCGGAATGACGATCTGTGTTAAATTGTGTTTTGAACTGTAACGGTATATATTTTAATTTTATTTTTTTTTTTTTTTTCCTATGTGAGGCCTAGGTTTTCTGGGCTAAGGAAAAGCCTCAAATCGCGGATGTGAGCTCTCCTACTAGATTTTCTTCCGGGTCCAGCGTGCTTTCTCTCTTTCTCGAGCTGCACAATTACGGCCGAAATGAAGCCAGCTACCCGAAACGGCCCGTCAAACTTTGGTGCAAGCTTTGCGCTAAGCCCATCGATCGCTTTTGAGAGGTGGTGTTGTTTCACTAGTACCATATCTCCCACCTTAGGCGCCCACTGCCGTCTTCGAAGATTGTAATTTCGTGCCTGGTCTATAGCTGCTTTCCCCAAACTTGCTGGTACGATTTCGAAAACCTCTTTCAGACGGCTCGCTTTACCCTCTGGTGTTTCTGGGCTTCTCCCTGTCCCAACGTTCGTTCATCGTACAAGTTGTGTGGCAACCGTGGCTCGCGTCCTTGTACCAATAATGGGGGCGAAACGGAAGTTGAGTCTGAAGCACTTGAATTTATCGCAAGTGATATCTTAGGGACAAGTTGTCCCACTTGCGTTGATCTTCACCAGAAACCTGTGCGATAATCCTTTTGACGGTGCGATTTGCTCATTCTGTTGGATTCTCTTGCGGTGTATACGGAGCGGTGAATTGTTGCCTCACTCCGTTCTCGTTCAAAAAACGTTGAAACACTCTGCTCGTAAATTGGGAACCGTTGTCCGTCACAAAAACTTTGGGAACCCCACATCTGCCGATGATACGCTCTCGGAATGCCTTTTCAAACTCTCAATCGAAGCTTTCCTCATGGGGATTAACTCCGTCCATTTATCGAAAAGGACCAACAAAACTGTGTTCCCATACGATAGACCACGGCTCTTCTGGTATCTGGGTGAACATTTTTCCTGCGGGTTTTTGTTGGCTTTCTTTATATTTCCGGCAAGACTCACAGTGTAGGACATATCTGCGTATATCCCTAGACATACCTGGCCAGTAATATCTTTGGTAGATTCGGGCGCAAGTTTTCCTTATACCCATTTGCCCCGCTGATGGGCTATCGTGGTTTTCAAAAAGTACCCTCTTTCGCTGTGGCTTAGGGATGCAAAGTTTCCATGGGTTGGTTTCCCCGTCTCCAGTACGAATTGGAATGTGCCGGTATAACTGGGAACCTTCAATGTGGTAGCCCGCGAACTTCTCAGGATTTGCTTGGACTTCGGCCATACGCTTTTCCTTCCACGAGCATCGTTCTTCCATGTCCGAGGTGTCCGTGATTTGAAGGAGTACTTCCTGCGGTTCTCGTGATAGTCCATCGGCCACGGCGTTTAATCGGCCACGGCGGTATTCCACCTCAAAAGTATATTGCTGCAATTCTAGTGCCCAGCGAGCCAATCCTCCAGATGGGCTTTCGTTGGAGTTCAACCATTTTAAAGCGAGATGATCGGTGATGACTTTAAAGTGATACCCTTCGAGATATGGCCTCATTTTGCGAATGCCCCAGATAATCGCTAGACACTCTTTTTCAATAGCTGTGTAGTTTTTCTCCGCTGGATTCAGCGATCGGCTTGCATAAGCTATAACCTTCTCCTCGTTATCTATTTCCTGGGTCAATACGGCGCCAAGACCACAATCGCTTGCATCCGTTTGAAGAGTGAACATCTGTGAAAAGTCCGGGCAGGCTAAAATTGGTGCTTCAGTAAGACGTTTTTTCAATGTTTCGAAAGCCTCTTCTTGTTCTTGGCTCCACTTCCAATGTTTTCCCTTTTTTAACAGAGCAGTTAAGGGTTTTGGCACTTCAGCAAAGTTCGGCACAAATCGTCGATACCATGAGGCCATGCCCAAGAAACGACGGATAGCTATTACGTTCGTTGGCGCCACTAGTGCTTGAATTGCGCTTACTTTACCAGGGTCAGTTTTTGTTCCTTCGGGGGTTACCACGTGCCCAAATATTTCAACCCTTTTCTCAGGAACTGGCACTTTTCTTTGTTAATGCACAAATTTTCTGCACGTAGTCGTCTAAAAACCTCTTTTAGTAACTGCAAATTTTCGAAGGCCCTCGGGGCTAGCTCTGGTCCTATTACGCTATCCAGAGCTCTCTGGTCCTATTACGCTATCCAGAGCTCTCTGGAACGTAGCTGGGGCAGAGTGCAACCAAAAAGGCATGACTCGCCACTGAAATAAGCCCCTTCCGGGTACTGTGAACGCTGTAGATTTTCTGCTGTCTGGGTACATTGCAATTTGCCAGTAACCACTTTTGAGATCGATACTACTAATATACTTTGCTCCTCTTAAGTTTTCCAGGATGTAATTGATTCTTGGTAACGGGTACTCGTCTAGGCGAGAGTTTAACTGTCGATAATCGATGCACAATCTCCATCCTTCTCCTTTAGGGACTAACACAACAGGTGCACTGTAAGGACCCTTCGATGGTTCAATGCAGTTTTTCTGTAGTAGATCATCCACCTGTTCGTTGATTACTGCTTGCATGGCAGGATTCTGTGGATAATATCTTTGTTTGATAGGTCTATCGTCCTTCATCACAATATTGTGGGTAGCAATGGTAGATGGTCCTTTGACTTCGTCGAAAGAACGGATCACTCACTCCAGGAATGTTTGAACTCTCGTGGGCTCGTTCTCAGATAGATCTTCTATGATTGTCGGATACTTGATATCTGTTGTCGTTGAAACGTTCGCGGTAGGGCTCTCATTGACACCCATCGAGTTGATTTCTGGTTCATACATATTTTGTTGCCTCCAGCACTGGTTGTAACTGAGTAAATATTGCCCTTGCTTGCGCTCGGAAGTCCATCCCTAACAATAAAGGGTCCTTAGCATCCGGCATAATCAAGCATTCCAAAAATACTTAGGCTGCTCCAAGTCTGACATCAAATCGAACGGTTTCACGTACCTGGACTCTACTGCCGTCCGCCAATTTGACTTCCTTCGTGCAAGGCAAAATAAAATTTCCCAAATTCATTTCTTGAACGAAATGAACATTTACGAAACTCCGCGTGGCTTCCGTGTCAATGGTTGCTGAAACGATGTGCCCCTCTACCTCAACTCATGCAAGCAGGTTGGTGTTGTCGTAGCGAATTTCTTTTATTGATTCTGAGGATGGGATGACGGCTGGGTCTCCGCCGCTCCTCGCTCTCGACGAAGTCCTTCCTCGTTTCCCGAACGCCAACAACACTCTACTGATCGGATATTCTGTCGGCCACATTCCCAACAAAAGTATATTTGCCGATTTCGACAATTTCTTGCCATGTGACCATTCTGTCCGCATCGACGGCAGGCTGTTCTGGGGTCTATCGTTTGGGCTGCGAAATTTTGTGGTATGCTGGACACACGATTCTGCTCCGTGCGACCACGTGCTTGTGAAGCTCTTGTTGGATTATTCGCCTGATGCAGATATTCAAATTCTTCGCCTAATGCTATGAGCTGGTCCAAGTCCTCGAAGTCCTTCCGTTTGACGTAGAGCTGAAGGTTTGTTGCACTATTTCGATAAATTCGCTCCACTTTTTGATCCTCGGTGAAACTTACATGCATCAAATTTTGAATCTCGAGCACAAAATGAAGCACTCACTGCCCTCTATTTGCGCTGGCGGATATCATCTTCAAGACGCTTGAAGTATCGACTTGGCAGGAAAAATAGTATAAAGTCGTTTTTGAAGTCTGTCCACGATTTCGATTGTTTGTTGTTATTTCTTAGCCACATTAAGGCCTTCTCCTGCAATAGTTCTGGCATGGGTCTTGGCAACGTATCGTTAGTAATTCGATAGGACCTTTATGGCCATTAAACTTTATAGACCATATTCTTATCTTGTCTTTAACTTGGTGATGCGAACTATCCGTAGCTTCCACGGGTTCGGCACGTGATGATGAGGCTCTGCTGAGTTCAGGCTCGTGTGCATCCGTGTAATTATTTCCGGGACGTGGGTTTTCTCCTCCCCCGTGCGTTTAGCTATGGCTGATGGCGAAGAAGCACGAGTGTGCCTTTTCTGCAGCTCTGTTAGGCGGTTTTCTTCATCTTTGTCATGCGTATTGTCACGTCGTGAGCAACCCAAATTCCTCGCAGTACTGGATTATCTCCGTTTTGTCTAGGGTATAAACCCAGGATGTTTTCAGAGTCATGACGCTGCTGTTTTTTTTTTCCACTTTTCACTTTCACCTGTGCTTGACGTTTGTTAATTTTTCTCTTCGGGAACCTTGATTGCTGTCAGGTTTCTTCATCTTAGTGTTTAGGGGAGATTTGGGTTTTCCCGCCTCTGGTTTTTTTTGCTGGAAAGTTTTCTCGTAATTAGGCTTTCTCTGCTTTTCTTATCTTAGAGTCCCTGCTCGGGCGCCATTTGTAACGAACTTTCTGTTGCCGGGGTGATGCTCGCCGGATTGTCCAGGCGTTTCGTTAGAAGAAATTGGAAAACTTGTAAATTTCACTTTTCAATTCTTGCGTTTTATTTATATCTTTCTCGTTACAAAAATATTTATTTTTGTGGGACTCTAAATTTTCTGCTGTCTGCCTTTTCGTTTTAGATTGGTCTCCAAAACCTCCATGAAGCTTCTCTGACAACTTCCAAGTTTCAGATTTCAGGCGCGAGACGTCAAAACCTCCGGATTCGTAGTTGGACTAGTCGCGATAACCAGCTTGCAAGCTCAATTATCGGTGGGAGATCCACAGCGATTCAATTGTGCAACCAAGCAGGCCACACGGCTCCAATTCTCCTACGTCTTAGGGCTACAAATATATGCAGTGGCAGAAAAATATCGTTATCAGTCACAACCAACGGTGGGATACCCACAGCGATTCGATTGATCAGATAAATAATATATTTCAACCACCAATCTATATTTGCTTCCTTTACTCTTTTGGAAAATCGTTCCCTTACCTGAATCTGAGTCCTGGGTGGCTGCCTTGTCTTCTCCACTCTGATCCTTAGTTATTTCCACTATGTTGTTCACTTGCAGGGTAAATACGATGTCACTTCGACGACGCGCACTGTACTTTTGACCGTGATGTTTCAAACTTTTTTTAAAAAAAACTCTACGTGTTGACGCGCCTATGAATACTCCGAGACTGATCCCTCTGCCACTGTTGCCGCTGTATTTATTACAAACCAATTTGCACGTACAGCTGTGGATTAACGGTAAACTCGTCAAACCGGTTTTCTGCACACGTCACATGATGCTGCTGCTAATTGTGTTTGGTTTTTATTTACCGCTGTTGCTATGGGGTTCTGCTGCAAGCTCGTCAAACCGGTTTTAAGCTGATATTGTTGCATTTTATGTTTGCAGTGGCTGTTGATTTTATTGACTGCTGTTGCTATGAGGTTTTGTTGTTGTTGCTGTTGGTGATGTTGTTACTGTTGGTGATGTTGTTACTGTTGGTGATGTTGTTACTGTTGGTGATGTTGTTACTGTTGGTGATGTTGTTACTGGAGTGCCTGTTGTTGTTGTTTTTCTTATGGTTGTTGTTTCTGCTATTTTTGTTGTTTCTGTTATGGTTGTTGTTTCTGCTATTGTTGTTGTTTCTGCTATTGTTGTTGTTTCTGCTATTGTTGTTGTTTCTGCTATTGATGTTGTTTCAGCTATTGTTGTTGTTGTAGGTTTTTGTTACTTCTATGGTGGTTGTTGTTGTTATTGTTGTTATTTTGTTTTGTTATTGCTGGGGGTTGTTCTAGTGGCGTTTCTGATTTTTTCCCCTTGTTGCTCCTGTTGTTGTTGGCGTTGTTTTGACGGGGCTGTATCATGAAAATATATGGTGCAAATTGGGAACTTATTTGTTCCTCACAATATTTAACCGTCTTTTCCTTTGATTTTTTCCACAGCTTTTTTAACTTCATTTATCAATGCCAATGAATAAGAAAGCATAACCTCTCTTGTCTCCAGTTTTTTAATAATTTCCGAAAAAAATCCAAAATGTGCTTTCACGTATGCGTGATCTGCAAAGAGCTGAGGTTTTCCGATAACTGATCTTGCTTTAGCTTTTGCATCGTTCTGGTCGAGTTGCCAGATAACATCTTTAATTTCATTTAAATGCCCTGCATTAAAAAATAATGCTACTTCCAGCCAAGTTCCCCATCTAGTGAGTATTAGCTCAGGGGGCAAAGGAACATTGGGTAACTTTTCCCGATGTAATTGAATCCGGAGTGGAGCCTTGCGAAAAATTTTATTTACAGACGATATTAATTTGTTGAATAATTTAAAATTATTTCTTATCGTTCCCGCCAATCGATGTTATCCATGAGCTGCGCAGGTCAAATGAATCAAATTCGCATAAAACAATTTTAAATGGTCTCCAGCTATTGCCATGTAGGCTGCAGCATCTGTCACAAGCAACAGAACTATTTTATTATTTCCTCCAGGCCAAAATCTTAATAATGTTTTTGATTTTATGAAGATCAGATTCTTCTTCCTGTGGATGGTCACATTTTCTTATTCTCCTTACTATTTTTATACTCTACATTCAGGGTATATTCGCTTTGTCCTCTCGTTTGTAACGCAGAGAAGGAGGCGTGTCAGTTATGGAAAAGTAAATACATACATTCTTGATCAGCGTCCTAATACTTTCATTAAGCTTGCCAAGGAACCTTAAAAAGTTTAAACACTTCCAACATGTTCATGAACCAGAACTGTGTCAATTATGGTGAATATGCACTGAATATGCAAATATGCCAAATATGCAAAATTAAATGTACTTGAATATATCCCAATTTTGATGAAACTTATTGCCTTAAAACTCCCATAAAAAAGTAATAAAAAACAAAAAATATGTTTTTGCATATAATCCGCAATCTACTCATAACTCTCCGGTGGAAACGTAGTATTTTTTTTATAAATATTCCTCGAAACCCATTCAATATATTTCAGAAAAAAACCTCCTAAATGTAAAGTAAAGTATCACGAAATAGGTTTGTATATGAAATTGAAAATTGTTCTATTTATTCAGAGAACAAGAGGTATTTTTTTCTGAAGTAAAAATTACATTTTTTTTAAAACACAAAAAGTTTTCAAACTTGCAATTTTTCAATTATAATTAATTTAGTGAAATAAATATAATTTTAATTACAACAAAAATAGTCTGATGAGTCTTTGTGGCGAAAGACGAAACATATGTCACTATAGCCGTGTTTTTAATCCGTTCCTTGATTTGTCATTATTATGTGTTAGAAAATGCATTGATAGATTTATATGTAAATCGATCTTTGCAAATATATGACTAAAAGTTTAATTAAAAAATCATTTTTCAATGTATAAATGTCATAAAGTAACACTCTTAAAAATTCTTAAAATTAATTTTTTTTAACAATCTGCGAAACGTTGGCAAATTTTTAAAATTAAAATTTAAATTTGTTTAATTTATTTGTTTTTAATTAAACAAAAAAAAAATTTTCGGTTACTAAATAACGCCTTAAAAAATTAAATAATTAAAATTAAAACGTAACCATAAAATGAAAAACTTAAAAAAAATTTTTTTAAAATAAACATCTTGCATCCGAAAAAAAAACGGTCCATAATAAATCTATACAAAAAGCAAATCCTTCAAAAATACATTTATTTTTTTTTTTTTTTGTTTTTGATATTAATGAGGACATTTTGTTTCTTCTATTTGAATTTACACCAAATGACAAAAAAAATCATATCATAAGCTTTTATATAATTTAACTCTTTTGCAACAAATATGTAACTTTCTTAAAAAAGCAATCGCAACACTGATTTAAAGTATTTTTTTAGAAAGAAAATAATTTTTATCTTAAGGCTTTGCCAGTTTTGTAGAAAATGATGAGTTATCAGATGTCGGGTTTTGCAACTGGGCTACTCATCAAACCAATGCAAAATACTGCGTTAAGTCAAACATTACTTGATATTCGTGCAATTCGAATTTTGGGAAGGGCCAAATTGTTAAAATTGTAACCATCTTATATTACTCAAGAGAGAAATTCCGCATGCATTAATCCAAAAATACAACGGTGCGTGGGTTGCAGATGAGCAGGAAACGGTGGAGGTTCTTTTGAGCACTAATTTTCCTGGCTGTCTTACAAATCCGACACCTATAACGAACTCTGAACAAAATTCTTCTTTAGATTGCCGTAGTATGCAATCGCGTTATTAAAGTAGAATGGGCAGAGTGTCTGCCAGAAATACGCAACGAGAGGTATTCCACAGGGAGGTACTCCACAGGGAGGTGTTTTATCACCACTTCTGTAGATACTTGCTATCAACCCCGTTTTACGGGCACTTAATAAAAGAGTGTCATAGTGGTAGCCTATGCACATGACATTGTTATTCAAGTCAAAGGGAAATTTCTAGACACAATGAGTGAACTTTTTGAAAGTGCTTTCGCTTTAACCAGCAAATGGGCTTAATGTTAATCCTTCAAAAACAGAACTGGTATTATTTACAACACAAAGTTCCTGTATTCAGAAATATTTTTCTTGATAATATCAATTTAACTCTAATAGAGTTACTCTATCTCATGAAGCAAAATTTTTAGAAACAGTTCTAAACCGCAAACTAAACTGGAAACCCAATATATGGTGCTTTCTTTGCTTGTAAAAAATTCTACGGAATCACTTGGAGCTTTGACCCTAAAATTACCATGTGAATCTACACTGCAATAGTTAGGCCAATTTTATTGTACTCAACACATTTGTGGTGGACAGCGTTAAGCACAGCATACATACAAAAGAAACTAGAAAGATTACAACGTCTTTTATGCATCGGCATCACGGGAACCTTGACGTCCACTTCTTCAGAATCTTTAAACGCTATACTTCTTTTGTTGCCTATCGATCTTTTTGCCAAAGGAGTGGTCTACAAAACTATACTTAGACTTAAAGGATCGGGAGGCTTCAAATATAGACACAGTAACATAGGTAACATCCGGCGCAGGCTTCTATGTATCTAACTTACGCGAAGAACAATCATTTAAATTACCAGATGAATGCAGCATTTTCTCGATTAACAAAGCTGTCGACTACCTTAAGGAAAAAGTAAACAATATGGAAATCGCTTTGTACGTCGATATTCAAGCCGCCTTAAAGGCCTTAAAATCAGACTGTTTTAAATCAAAGACAGTTTTTCAGTGACCGATTTAACCGATTTAACTTTCCTCAGCGAAAAATATCAAGTATCTCTAAGGTGGGTGCCATCGCATTGCAAAGGCATATCTATTAGCAAAAACCGGAGCTCTTCTAGAAGCTCAAGCCATTAAAATTCCAGCCCCGGTTCAACATTTCTTCTCTTTGAAGAACTCGCAATTGCTAACAGTGGCAAACAGACGCTGGGAACAATCTCCTACTAGCGCTATAACAAAGCATTATTGGCCTCGTTTTCACAGAGCAGAATATTCCAAATATATGCTATCCTTGACGCTGAGTGAGTGTAGCTTACTGACCAGAATTATGACTAGTCATTGTCTAATTGAGCATCATGCCTTTAGATTGGGCATAGTCTCAAACAACTGGTGCAGAAACTGTCACGAGCCTGAAGAAGAGGAAACAATTGAACATATTTTATGTCTCTGCCTTGCTTTGGCAAGAACTAAGCTAAAATGCTTTGGACAGCCGTTCTTCATCTCCTTAAAGGAACTCACTAAAATTCACCTAAGTGACATTAAAAGATTCGCTGTACTGACAGGATCTTTTAGTTTGGACAAACATCATACTGAAAGAACCAGATTTTATGAATAGATTTTAATAAGAGAGTTTGTGGTATCACTATGGACCCTTGTGGTCTATGTGTGGCAGTATTGCTGCCACCCTAACCTAACCTAACCTACCTTTTAATTGTTATTACTTATTTTCTATTGATATATTTGCAAATTTAATTTGGTGTCGCTAACTTTTACTCCAAAGTCAAGCTAAACACCATTCAAATTTATTTCTTAACATACTTTCGTTTGCTGCATCAACAGCAAATTACATTGCAAGAAACAACACTTGTACCTCGTAGATAGTTATTTGCGCTATAATTTACAAATAGAAAACTTATCTTGACATTTTCAATTAGTCGAAACTTTATTTAATTTTGATAGCAAAAACAATCCCTCAGGAAAGCACCGCAGTCTTGTAAGTTCCTTAGAAACTTTAAAAGATTAATTACAATTTCAAACAAAGAAAACTTTAGGGATAAAAATACGTAAGGATTTATAACAACAATCACTACGTTAAGGAAATCCCTGTATGTACATAAAACACAAAATTCATTTTCCGATTCAAATCCAAAATGAAAAGTCAGAACTTTTCCAATCAAGATAAAAATTTTGCATTTCGTAAAATGTGCGCCTCAATCAAAACCGATGAAACTAATGTTTACACCTAAAATGAATAGAAAACTTTCGAACAGATCGCCAGCAGATGAGGGTAGAATGGCAACAAACATTATATCAAAACGTAACTCGTTGACCAAGGCTATGTTGGGTGCGATACTGCACCATGTTGTACTGCTTTTAATACAAACGAGAGAGAGAGAGAGAGTGAAAAGTTCGTGATGCTGTGGCATCGACTGAGTAGCCCAGAGGCGGGTTATTTTATGGGCTTCGAACGTGACATTTTTCGGGCGATATTTATGCTGATACAGTGTTGCCACTTTTGTACTTTACATGCCGGCCGACGACATTAACACCATTTAACTTGGCTTTCCTGGCTCGACTTGGCCAGAACCAAAAAGGCCAAAGGCTAGGCACGTTTCAATATAGCAAAAAATGAAGCGTTACGGACTGAAAATAGAAATGAGTGAAAAAAGTGTTGAAAGTTTTGCGTATAAATCAAGAAATTAATTAAATTTGACATACATTTTGCAAGTGGTTCTTAAAGCGGCGCAGTCGTTGTCTGCAAAATGAAAATGAAATGAAAATAAATTTAAGAAAACTCCAAAGTAAGCGGAAAAAGAAGAAATGATGTAGAAAGTTCTCGTAAGTATTTTAAAGGAAATTGTTCAAGAGCGTTGTGTTAAAAAAAAGCTGATTGTGCAAGAAGAAGTACCTAAAAGTAAGTTTGAAATATGAGCAAAATTCATTGTGGCGAAACTTGCAAAAGTTTAGTGAAAGTTATTTGAAAAAAAAAAAAAAAATTATAAAATAAAATCGAATATAAAAATATGTAAAGAAAAGAAAACTTAAGCCTAAAACGAGCGGTATTACATTTAGTTATAATTAAGTGAGTTTTCCACATTTATGTGGCATATTTCTTTATGGGAAGCGGGATATATTCTGTTAAATGCTTCATCTTCAAGATGAAAAATTATTTTTCATTCTAATGTTATTTATTGTTTTCATGCAACATTTAACTTATGTATTTGATTCCTTTGAAATATTTTTCTTTTACTACGTATATTTGATAAATTAAGTTTTCCATTTCGCCAATTTGAATTTACCACAATATGGATTCAATACAAAGGAGCTGCCAAAAAACCAGCAATGGGAAAAACCAATGTTTTGGAAAGTACTTAAAATTTATTATGGCATTAAAATGTTTATGCTACTGAAATGTTAAATGGTTGTTTTTTACGCTTTCATTTGATTGATGTTCGATAATAAAAGGTGTTTTTTCCTGGTTACTTTTGTTTTGAGTTAGTCGGTCGAAATCAATTTATATTCTATAAAATATATATTGTGGATTTTCCTGTAATTTAAAAAATCTAAATCAAATTGTGTGAAATTTTAGATAAATTGCGTAAAAATTTCACACAGAAACTGAATACAATGTTAGTCTGATATGAGAGAGAGGGTCATTGATACTTTATAACGACTAAAACGACACAGGCTATGGATTTCGTGATGCCATCTTAAAATATCTATAACTTTTAAAAGAAACATCTTACGACACTTTTCAAGATAAAATAAAAATTTTTTTTTTTAGACTTTTTTTTTCTAC
Source organism: Calliopum simillimum (assembly GCA_951812925.1). Classification (NCBI taxonomy): domain Eukaryota; kingdom Metazoa; phylum Arthropoda; class Insecta; order Diptera; family Lauxaniidae; genus Calliopum; species Calliopum simillimum. The sequence goes on along the minus strand of OX638369.1, from coordinate 62,799,775 downwards.
TCGAGACTTTCATTGAAATTTTTGTCGAATTCAGACGTGTTTTCAGAAATAAAAAAATAAGAAAATTTAAATTCAATCTTAGAATATGAGAACTCCACATTAATTAAATATAAACATCCTATCTCTTGAATGCTACCAAAAAACACAGCCTCCAGATAGCGCAAAAATAATTGAAAATCTTAATATGACTGCAAGCTTTGAAACTATGCAAGTGAATGGCGATGTTCCTGTCCCTCACCTTCCAGCAATTTAAAACGCTAATCCTGATCTGTATCCGATGTCAATTGACTCGACAAATAATGCAGAACTCTCTGATGGAGAATTTGAAACATATCACAAACGGAAAAGGGCAAGCCCTCCAGAAGCTGTTAGCATCGATTTTTCGAATTTCCGGAACTGCTCTACAACAAACCAGGTCATTTCGAATAATAACAATAATGTTTTTTTCCAATAGATTTGCAATTTTAGGAGATTTAGATTTTGAAGTTTCTGAAAAATCAAATGTAAATGTAAAAGCAAATACTGGTAGAAAAGTTGTAGTGTCCGCTCCGACTAAATATATGTGTCCTCCGATATTTCTTCAATATTAAAAATTTAGAGGACCAATTAAATTCAAAATCACCCAAAATTTTCTTTAAAATTATTAACAAAAGTAAGTATAGAAGTAAACTGTATTTAAATGATGCTTCAGCACATACGGAAGTGATACAGTTATTGAAAGAAAAGCACATAGATTCATTTTCTTACAGCCCAAAAGAATTTAGACATATTAGCTTGGTTTTAAGAGGTATAATTTTAAAAAAATGTCGATTTCGCAAGCTAAAACCGAATATTTCAAATAATTATCAGAAGTTAAAAATTGTAATGGTCCATAAGTTTATAAATTTATTTACTTCTAATGCAAGATCCCTCATTGAAACAAGTAGAAATACGAACTATTACGTATTTTGCATTATAACAAAACTGACGTTGCATTTTTTCAAGAAACTCATTTATCACATTCTGATAAATGTTTGTTAGAAGACTTTGATTTCATCAGGGACAAATCTTCCCTAGGTGAGGCTGAGGCTGTTGCAACTAAAAACAATTACAAATATAACATTGTGCATATTAATGGTGTACTTTTTCCAAACTCTTTTATTGAAGCTGAATTACTTATTGGTGGTTTAGCAAAAAATTTCTTAAAAATTTACTTAATGACTTTGCACGAAATTTTGATGGAACGTTCGTTGGTGGAGATTTAAATTCAAATAATATATTTTAGGGCTATGATATTGACAATTCTAATGGCAAAACTTTATATAACTGGCTGCAATTTAAGAGTTGTACAATCTTGCATAGCTTACCGTCTTGCCCCTTAGGTTCTTCATTCTTAAATCATTTCTTAATAAGCTCATATTCACTCGTTTTGATAAACCCAAATTTTAGTATTAAAAGCTTATCAACTTTTTCTGACCATTATCCTCTAAAGTTAAAAATTAATTCAAATGATTTTGACTTCCTATTAAATCAACCGCGAAGTTTTATTTCATTCAAAAATTCTAACTGGATTGAATTTAAAAATGATATAGAAGATTCTTTCATTAATAATATGCCTCCTATAAACTCAAATTTAACTAATGTTGAGATTGATAGTTATATTTATTTTTTCACTGCAAAAATTAACTCAATTACGATTACTTACACACAAACATTCGATTTCAAAAATAGAAAATTCATTGTTTCAGATAATATTAAAAAATTATTCAAGCACGTTCTGAAATCCGATTCACTTCGGAATCGGAACGAAAGCAATTTTAGATGATTAAAACCAAATCGGATTTATGTTTCGGACAATATAATAAGAACCTTTAGCAAATTTTATTTGTTTAAAGACAAATCCGTTTCCACCTTATTTGTCGCAATGCAGAGCTCTTGAAGATTCCTTTCATTACGATTCCGAAGAGAATCGGATTTCAGAACATGCCCGATTCAAAATTAAGTATGAATGGCAAAAACAACTTAAGAGGATTTACCATAGAAATTACAATTAAAATTATAATATTCAAAGATTCTACTTTCCTTAATATTCAAAGTTCTAGGTATTTTATTTCAGAAGAAGATCTCATTACTACCTCTAAAAGAATAAATAAGAAAAAATCTTCAGGCTTACATAATGTTTACGCACAAACGTAAACCTTAAGAAATTGTCATACCCGTGTGCACATCAAAGGAAATCTTAATAAAGTCGAGTCTCAAAAGGCGGCAACCCTATCTATTCCCTCAACCGAATGATCACTCGCTACTCATATCTAGCAATATTTTATTTCGTTATATACGCTGACTGACATGCGGAATGACATTCAATGTCAATGTCAAGGTTTTTTGTCATAAGACACTCGTTGAATATCCACCGTACAGAACAGCAGCCAAGCAGTCTCATATTTTCTTTTTAATAAGTTTCCTTTTGTGGTAGTTATTAAAAACCATTATAAAGTGTTGAAGCAATAAACCGAAGGTTCAAAAGAACCACTGAACGACAACGAGATTTGACGTGTTTTTTATTTCACTGAAAGTGAATTCTGCGTAGGCAGGTGCTCCCAGCAAGAACAACGCCCATCGGTGACATCTCCGGCAGCAGCAGCAGCACCAAGGTATTTGCATTTTCCTTTAAAGAGACTCGTATAAGTCCTCATGATATATGCTATATCTTTTATTATGTTAAAAGAAAAACCATAAAAGACCATTCTGTAAATTATTTTGAAGTGTACCTCGGTCCGAGTGTCGGTTGCCACTCAACAGTTGCACGTGTACGATAATGTTCTTCTATGAAATTTTCCACTAATACCGGTGACTCATATTAGTAGACTTCAGACCGTCAATCTGTATGCGTGTATAAAAAGCGACCGAAAAAGTGTTTTTTGTGTGTAAAAATTTGATTTTGGAGTAAACTACGAAACGTTTTGTGAGAAACTTACTTGAAATATTTCAGTTTTACAACATCAGGAAGGAAGTTTAGTTATTGTTTTAAGCTTTTAGTGTGTTGTAGATGTATTTTCATTAATATATGTTATTGGTGTTGGCAGTTTATAAAACATGCAGTCTGTGTGTACCTTGGACCTATGCTTATTGACCAGCGAGCCTTTTTCGACGGGCAACCAGGAAGCCATAATCGCCCCTCAATATAATATAATTATTATTATTTACGTGATTAATGTATTTATTTGCAACCATTTTTGTTTAATTAATTGTTTTTAACTAAATGCACTTTTTTGTGTAATGATTTTTGCATATGATTAATTTTTTTTTTTTTTTTTTTGAAAAAAATGTTACTTTTGATTACATAATAAATGGTTCTTTCATAATTTATTACCTGAATACAATGTATTTTTTTATTTTTAATAGTCCAAGGTACACTTGCATGGTGTACCTTGGACCGTTTGGGATTGCAACGGAAAAAGTAATATTTTTAATCAATGGTGAGACATAGAAATATCATTGTCGCGTCATTTGATGCTGCAAGCATTGTAGAAATATAACGTAATCAAAAAACGAAAGAAACTTTTTTGGAAAATCCAGCACATTGAAAAAACTGAAAAGCGGACCGAGGTACACACATCTCCACTACTAAATGACGCATTTAATAGAAAACACCAAAACGATTTCGTGCGTGTTCTATACGACCTTAAAAATCGTGTTTTTTGAACATTAGGGGTGTGATATCTCACAAACCATAAGTGATGCAGCAATTTCGCGTCCAATTTCGAATTCAACATTATTAAATACATATAAAATGACTATTTTGGTTTGTAGTCGTTTTTTTAAAATACCGTTTTTCGACCTCATTTTAAAAACCATGCCATGAACCGATTTTGAAAACTTTTTTTTCATATTCAGTAAATGCTCGCGTGCAATTTCACATCTTTGTGCAGTTCACGACAACTTGATTGAAATTTTTTCCGGGGCTGCGTGCATGAAATTCGAAATTTTCGATTATCTCTGCTTAAACAGCCCAAAAACGCACTAAAACCAAAATAAATGCTATTTTCATGTTCAGCGATCCTTAATTAGTTTAGAAAATATGACTACCAAAATGGTTTCTTACCAAATTAAAAAGAAAAAATATAAAAATAAATTATTTTTCGTAACTTTGAAACGGGGTCCATTTCTTAAAAACTAATATTTTTTAATAATTTTTCATTTAAATTAATAAACATTTAATTCCCTACAACATAAAACCTCTAGAACAAATATCCCGCCCTTTGAAAATTACAATAAACCAGTTTACAGAAAAAAGTCACGAAAATTTTCTTAAAAAATTTAAATTTTTGTACCGAAACAACAACAAATTTAATTTTTGGATCAAAACTTTTTTAGAAGATAATGTTGACCTAGTCATGCTCTACAAAAGTTGTCTTAAAAATACTATGAAAAAATTAATAGTTTTGAAGTAACGGGCAGTCAAAGTGACGTGCCTTTTTTTAGTCACGCGTTGCTAAATGGGTTTCAACTACGTTTATGAGTGATTTAACAACGGGCGTTGCTAAATAAAATACAAAAGAAAAAAAATGTTTTTTTAATTAATTTTTTCCTGTCAACAACGATAATGAAAACTGACGTTATTTTCTTTTGTTATTTTCAATTTTATGCTTTAAATAAAATTTTTTCTGTGCTGTTATTGGAGAGATTTGAACCTGGAACCTGTCGTGTGATAGATGCGGACGTAAACAACTCAGATACGTGCATCATTATTCTGAAGTTGACTGAAAGTCTATTTGTTTTGAAATGAGCTGATTTGGATTTAACTACGTTTCGTGAGTGTTTTAACTACGTTTCAAAGCTGATTTTGATTTTATTACGTTTCATGGTGTTTTGACTACATTTCGTTGCTGATTTGGATTTAACAACGCTTGGCAACCAGCGTTATCAACGCACCATACAAATATGAGCTTGGAGCGTTTTTAAATCCAAATCAGCAACGAAACGTTTTCAAGTTTATTAAATAGCAAATATTTGAACTTAAAGACTAAAATTTTAATCTAAAAAAGTTTGTATTCGTCCATCCCTTTTGTGTGCGTTTCCAATTTGGTTCACAATTTCACCTTCCGTCGATAAAGAACTAGAAATAATTGAGAGACAAATTTTTAGATTATGTGTTGATAGAGAATATGAATCTTATACCAAACGTTTCTCCAATAATAACATATCGCCGGTACTTACGAAGACTATCTCTTCTTTAAATGCGGACAAGAAAATCCTTTTTTTTTCAAACTGCGGCAAAAAAGATGGTTTTTTTTGCGAAAGCGGACAAGAAAATCACTTTTAACAAAATGCGGCGAAGAAAATCACTCTTTCGATGTAATGCAAATTTTTTCGAAAAAAGGAATAGGAAAAATTTCACTAAATAAAGAGATTTTCAGGAGGTACTCAAAAGCGGCCAAAAAATAGCGGCCAACAAAAAGGGGCCAAAAAATAGCGGCCAAATAAAAAAGGGGCCAAATATAAAAAGGGGCCAAAGGAAAAAAGAGGCCAAATGTGGAATCGTTGGATGTTATAGACTGATCCGCGGCCGAAGGCTGCCGCGAAGCCAGTGTTGGATTTTTGGGAGTTTTAAATCCTGAGCTGAGGCCGCAGGCCGCCCACTTACCCCTACTCTTATGAAAATTTAATGTGGCTAGCAGAAAGACTGTAGTTTCTGGATTTGAACCCAAATGGGTAACTGAAGATCTCACTCATGCTCACTCATTGTACTTCTTAACTAACTTTTTCCATTCATTATTTACACAATTTGTCAATTTACTTTACTATTTTACCTTATGTCTTTGATTTTTAACAAAATAATGATAATTTAACACTTTAACCATTTTTGGCCTCTTTTTTCCTTTGGCCGCTAATTTTTTGGCCCCTTTTTGTATTTGGCCCGTGTTTTTCTTTGGCCGCTATTTTTTGGCCCCTTTTTTTTGGCCGCTCTTTTTTGGCCGCTTTTGAGTGGAACCATTGTAATTTGCTTATAAAAGAAATTTATTATTCACATAATAATTCAAATTGGTCCACAAATTACTATTTGTCACCAATTGTTTTTATAAATGAAAACATTAACGTTGATATCGACTTCACTGCACCACTTTTACCAGAATTTTATAGGCTTGCAAGTCCCAACACCCACAGAGGGTAGTTTTATTAGATTTAAGTTCCAAGTTTCAAGTTAGTTGTAAGTTTAAAAAAAAAATCTTAAGTAACTTTCTAAAAAATGTTAAAATTTGTAACTGATCAGAAAAAGACTCAATAAATATTACTTGCTTACTTACTTACTTACTTTCTTTATACTCTCGTTAGAAGATTATGTCAACTTTCTATAAGCCTATTGTGCCGAAAAAAAAAAAAATGAAAGTTTTTTGCGAAGAATTTTATTATTCAAGAGATTTGGGGCTAATGACAGCAGTTTTAAAACTAGCACTTCTGTCGTCTTCAACCAAATGCTGACCAGATTCCTTGCGGAGGTTATTAATTTCTTTATCGCCAACAGTACTCCTTTCGATAAAGCCGACATCCAAACGCACCTTAATCCGGTCGTTCGCTGTATAAACATTGTACGAAATAGTTTTAGTAATTGAGAAATATTATTTCTTTTTTGGTTAATGTTGTTTCTAAAATTAATAATGTCAACTTTTCACATTCTTTTCAATATTGAAGATATGTTTTTTTTATGCTTTAATCCACTTAAATTGTCAATGTTGAAAAAATTTCTACAAAAAAGCCACAAAGGAAAAACTGAAAATTTTTAACGAATTTAAATGTTGACAAAAAAAAAAACACTTCAGACGGGCTACGATTTTCATTAAAAGCACAACTTTTCACATTCCATTTTTAATATCCAGCAACTGGTTTTAAAAGAAATACTGAAGGACACTCGCTCATAGAAACAGTTTTAATTCCACTTCATATTGACTAAAGCTACTTCATGAAAAAAAGAAAAAACATCCAAAAAAACTGAAATAAAAGCGGCTTGAAAAATCGTTTTTGTGCAACGAAGGAAACGGGAAACTCTGTTTCAAAATCAAGTGAAAATTCACTCGACTGGATTAAAAGATTAGAGAGAGATTACGACAGAATGTTGGAACGAGTTGAATAGTCAACGCAAGCTACAATTCAACGCCAGTTGGGTTGTTCAGCGAGTACCAACATGCACGCGCTCACAAACTGCTTACCTCATATTCCCTTAAAACCCTTTTAACAAGTTGTAGTTTTGGTTTGATTTTACAGCACGAAAGGATTTCATAATGAACTGTTCGTACAATAAAGTTGGAGGTGGGAAAAGTATGTGGATTATTTGTATGTTTTGGCTTTTGGTAAATTGTGAACATTTCTGGAACAAATATGAGATACATAGATAAAATACGGATGATAATTTCACATTAATCTATGCGAAATATTGAAGTCTATTTAAGTCCTTTTAAGTCAGAAACATTTAGTTTATAGGGAGTAAATTAGTGATGTGTGTACTTATTCGTAATGATTTTTACCACTTAATAATGCAATAAATTACGTTTTTTTTTTATTAATTTATTTGAACTGATTTAAACCATAGAGAAGACTTTTAAACAGTTGTTTTTCAATTATTAACAATAGATGCAACAAATATTAACATAGAAATTGTTAACATATGTTGGCATTTTGACAAAACAACCTAACTCGAAATTGGCTGCTTTTCAGGAGACCTAAAAAACTGTTTAACTGCTTTTCAATAATGTGGCTCAACTTCATTGATTTAGCGATGAATCTCCTCTTTCAATACATTTTTACTAATCTTCAACTGTCAAAAGTCAAATTATTTTCTATATTTTTCTTCTTTAGCAACATATCACCGCACGAATGCCGCTAAGTTTAAATCTTGCGTGAATTATTGGACACCCTTATATCTCTTGAGCTGGAAACTATAGAGATATGGTGAACATACCAAAAGATGCGTATTTAAATTTTGTATTTATGACTAAGATTCTCGAGAATTGTCTTGCCTCAAGTTAGGTTGTTTTGTTAAAAGCCCACAGATATGTAAATAAATATTTCCATATAGGTAAAATATATAGGTACGGCCACTGTTTGCAGCAATACGTTCGCACTCAAATTTTTGCTCATATCCCTTAGAAAATAATTAAAAAAACAATTTCTTAAATGCATATAATAAAGCTCCCTGAGACTAATATTTTTGATAGGAGCAAAGTTTTTGACTATCACTTGTGACTTTGGAGTTATAATAGAATAAGTGGCGTCGGTATCGTTACTATATTTTGGAAGTGAATTTTGAGGTCAGTGCACATTTTCGAAAAAATCTTCAAATCTAGTAATGTATTTTCGCAAGCACCCTCTTCAACTTGAAGGTAGAGGATCAAAGTTAAGATTGAAATGGTAATTGTGTTGAAAAAATTATTATTGGTGGATTTACAGACGTTAAAGCAGCGTTGGTAACGTCACACAAAAGCGTTGATAACGTTACGCATATGAATTTCTCAAACTAAATTGAAGGAAAATACAGCAAAACAGTCTAAATATTGAAAAAGATGCAAAATATGTGAAAATTTCATTTCTTGGTAGGTTTCAGTTTACAATACATTACAAATTTTATGCTCTAAGATTACTATAAATCTTTTTATACCCTACACCCAGGGTATATTCACTTTGTCCTTCCGTTTGTAACGCAGAGAAGGAGGCGTGGCAGATATAGAAAAGTATATATATTCTTGATCAGCATCACCTCCTGAGTCGATATAGCCATGTCCGTCTGTCTGGCTGGATGGCTGGCTGGCTGTGTGTTGAAATACACTTTTTGGGAAAAGTAAGCAAGATAATTCAATGAAATTTGATACACTGTCTCCGTCGTTAAAGGTAGTTCGGGGGATTGAAAATGAGCGAAATCGGTCAACGGACACGCCTACCGCCCATACAAAAAATATATTCAAAATGCAATTTTAGGAGTATTTTTCACGACAATGCAACCAAAATACGCATAAATACTAAAAATTATAAGCGCAAGCTCTGACAAAAAACTCAACGAATTCGAACAAGAGGGCGTGGCACCTCCCATATAAGCAAAAGCTTTAAAACGCTATACAGAAAGCGTTTTTTGAGATATTCAAATCAAATTCGACTCAGACACTAAGAATCATAAATGAAAGCTCTCAACAAAAATTGGGTGAAACCGGACAAGGGGCGTGGCACTTCCCATATAAGCAAAAGTTTCAAAATGCTATACTGAAAGAGTTTTTTGAGATAATCCAACCAAACTTCACTCAAATACTAAAGACTATAAATGCACGCTTTAAACTTAAACTAGACGAACTCGGACAAGAGGGCGTGGCTCCTCCTATATAAGCAAAAACTTCAAAACGCTATACTGAAAACGTTTTTCACTTAGACACTAAAAACTATAAATCCTAACTCTGGACAAAAACTGGGTGAACTCGGACAAGAAAGCGTAGCACCTCCCATATGTGCAAAATTTTAAAAATACTGCAGTGGAGGGTATTTAATGTTTGGCCAGGCCAAATTTTACACCCTTACTAGTTTTTTTTTTGAAATTACAATTACGCCCAAACGGATAAAGCTGTATACGTAAAACTTGGTACACTGAGAGCCGTGGTCTGATTAGGGTTAAAAATGAGCGCCATCGGTTGATGTTCACGCCTACCTCCCATATAAGCTAGTTGAAACATTGTATGGGAACTATGCATGGAGATAAACCGATCACGTCCAAGGTAGCCCAGTAATATTGTTGTTATCTGTACCAAATTTCATGCATCTAGCTTAATCCGTAGTTTTTGAAAGTGTTTACGTCCAACGTGAACAGTGTGCATCCCGATTATCTGCCTGCCTTTGCAACCTGCCGAACAGCGCTGCTGTCGTTTACTCGTTATGCTAACAACGAGTTAAAATGACAAGCTGAAATTCGTCATTCTTTTGCTTAACACAAAAATAGAAAGTCTGCGAACTGATCAATATAAAAAGTACATAAAGATAAAAACCCAAAATTATCGACAATTCTTATATATATGAACATATGAAGAACATCAAACTGATAACATCAACGTGAACACCACACTATCCCACAGAGAAGACACCAAAAACCCAAAGATACGTTCCAGAAGACTGCACACAACGGTGGACAAAAGACGTCACATCGGTGGACGAATTTACACAAAACACATACATATGTATACCAGAGATCTCCAATGAAGAGCTCGCGTTTACTTGCTCTTCGGTTATTCGTTGTCTTTGCCGTGCTTTCATTCAGAATCGATAGCAGCGAGTAGTGTGCTGCAGTGTTGACGCTTGCTCAAAATAAAAGCAATGAGCTTCGGCAAACACGAAGGCGAAAGCAATAAAGGCAATGGAAAAGGCAACGAATATTGGAAAAAGCAACGAGTAGTCTGTTAGCGCTCATGTTTTGTACAAACTTACTGTTAAATTTAAAATTTGCCGTGCATTGCGGACAAAGTTAAGTAAATGCAATGTAAAATAGGAAAAATTCCTTTTTTTGTTTTTGTTGTTCATATTCCAATGTTGGACACATTAGACTTCAGGATTAAAAAAAGAAAAAAACAATTTTTTTTAAATTCCAGAACAACCCTCAAAAATCTGAAAGAGAATGTCAAAAAAATTAGCTGAGAGTTTTGTAAAATTTTTGGAATTGCATTTAGAGGTCGCTCAACGCCGTTTTATGCAAAACCTCGGATTGATGCAGTTTTTCTTTTATAACAATTGCAAAAAAGTTCGGAATGAGTTCTGAGATATGACAAATATTTCGCCTAAGGTATAAAAAAATCATATCTGGAAACTTAAATCAACCAGATATTGTTTTTTTTTTTTTTTGGCTTAAATACTTACAAAAAATTTATTTTCGAATCTCTAAATCTTCATTTTGGACAAAATATGTTGCTACAGAGTAAACATGAAACTACGCAATAAACATTTTTTAACCATTATATCTTGTCTTTTAGAATCTTTTTGACCCCTTTTCGGAAAGTGGGTTATAATAGGTTAATGTATTCTACAAATATATTCTACTTAAAATTTCGTGAGGGGTCACCAAAGACAAGAAATGCTTTAAACTTAATAATAATGCATAAAAAATTTAATAAAACGCAATGCAATGCAGTGGTGCTTTTTCCAATACTCGTTACTTTTTTCACTGCCTTTATTGCTTTTAGGCTTCGTGTCAGCAAAACTCAGAACATTCGTTGCCTTTTTCACTGTCTTTATTGCTTTTCGCCTTCGTGTCGGCGAAGCTCATTGCATTTTTTTGTCTACTGTCGTGCTTCCATTCGTTTCGTGCGTTTGCTGTCTAGTGATGATTCTCGGTTCGTTTTTTTGCGAATGTCTCATAAAAGCGTTTGAACACAGAAAAAAAAAACTGACGGTAAAATTAACTATAAATTTTGTATTCTATAGTTTTTCAAATTTTCTATAGGAAACAAAAACAAAAATTCAAAATTTCAGAATCAGCTTTACTTTTCTACAGTTGAATTCAACTGTACATTTTGTATTCCATAATTTTTTTTTTTTCATATGAATAATATTTTGAATTGAGTTTTTAACAGGTTCATAAAATTCTCACATTGTTTAAGAATAAATCAACATAAGTTTGCTAGAGTTGTACTGATATTTTGCCATTTGAAATGGTGTCGCCGTAGAAGTTGTTTGCTATAATTTCTACGAGTTTTTGGAAACGGGTAGTTACAGCCCTTCTGGGGTGCTAACTATTAAACCGTTTCAAAACAGTTTTAACTGTTTGGAACAGTTTATATTGTTAGGTTAAATTAACTGTTTTCACAGTACCTAAACATTTTAACAGCAACTGTACAGTACTATTTTTACAGTAATTTTACTAGACTGCACAGTCAATTTAACCTTTACTGCGGGTTGGTGCAATTTCTATCGTTGAAATCGGTTGGATTGACCGATATTTTTTTTTCTGTGAATGGACATCGTGCACATCTCTGATGTATACTAGAGCGCCCATATGTGCGAAATTCTGATTTTGTTTGCTCCCCGTCCATTTCCTGAAATTAGAGGTCAAAAAAATAAGATCTCAAAAAAAAATTTGGAATCGGTAGTGGAAAAAACCCAGCCGGTTTTCGATCAAAGGTCGAAAAATTGACTAAAAAAAGGCAAGTCGCTTTGACTGCCTGTTACTTTAAAACTGTTAATTTTTTCATAATATTTTCAAGACAACTTTTGTTGAGACTGACTTGGTCTACATTATCTTCTTAAAAAATTTTGGTCCAAAAATTAAATTTGTTGTTGTTTCGGTACAAAAACTTAAATTTTTTAAGGAAATTTTCATGACTTTTTTTCAATAAATTGGTTTTTTGTAATTTTTAAAAGATGGAATATTTGTTCTGGAATTCCTATATTGTAGGGAATTAAATGTTGATTAATTTAAAAGAAAAATTACTAAAAAATTTTAGTTTTTAAGAAATGGAGCCTATTTCAAAGTTAAAAAAAAAAATTTTTTTTTTTTTTTTTTCTTCTTAATTTTTAATCTGGAAAAAAACTTTTTACTAGTCATATTTCTTAAACTAATTTGGGATTGCTTAACACGAAAATAGCATTTATTTTCGTTTTAGTGCGTTTTTGGGCTGTTCCAGTAGAGATAATCGAAAATTTCCAAATTCGTGCACGCAGTTCAGGAAAAAATTTCAATCAAGTTGTCGAGAACTGCACAAAGCTGTGAAATTGCACCCAAGCATTTACTGAATAAGAAAAAAAAGTTTTCAAAATCGGTTCATGGCATGGTTTTTAAAATGGGGTCGAAAAACGGTATTTAAAAAAAAAACGACTACAAATCAAAACCAAAATAGTCATTTTAGATGTAGTTATTAATGCTGAATTCGAAATTGGGCGCGAAATTGCTGTACCACTTATGGTTTGTGAGATATCTCACCCCTAATGTTCAAAAAACACGATTTTGCAGGTTGTGTAGAACACGCACAAAATTGTTTTGGTCTTTTCTATTAAATGCGCCATTTAGTACTGTTCTTCTTCTTCAAAATGAGTTACAGAATAGTCTTGTATGATTTTTCTTTAAAAAGTTATGACCATTTTAAAATAACATTATAAAAGATATAGTAATATGGCAGTTGCTATAGAAAATCCATACATGATTTTCAACTTTCATGATGTCATTTTAAAATGATCATAACTTTTTGAAAAAATGTCGCACAAGCCCATTTCATAGCTCATTTTGAAGGCAAAAAGCAGTTCTAAATGACGCATTTAATAACAACTAGCAATATATTTTCTTGCATCCAATAAAAAAGCGATTAAAAGAAAAAAATTAAAATACTTCATTTTTTTCCAAACTTTGAGACCGGCTCCATACCTTAAAATTTAATATTTTTGTAAAATTTTTTTTTTTCTTTTTAAATTAATGAACATTTAATTTCCTTTAACATAAAAATTCCATAACAAATATTCCGCCCTTTGAAAATTACAAACAACCAATTTATAGCAAAAAAGACATGAAAATTTTCCTAAAAAATTTAAATTTGTGTACCGAAACAGCATCAAGTTTAATTTTTGGACCAAAACTTTCTAAGAAGATAATGTTGACCTAATAATGCTCTACAAAAGTTGTCTTGAAAATATTATGAAAAAATGATTAGTTTTGAAGTAATGGGCAGTCAAAGCGACTTCCCTTTTTTTAGTCAATTTTTCGACCTTTGATCGAAAACCGGCTGGGTTTTTTCCACTATCGATTCCAAATTTTTTTTTGAGGTCTTATTTTTTTGACCTCTAATTTCAGGAAATGGACGGGGAGCAAATAAATTCAAAACTTTGCACATTTCATACATCTTGTGGGCGCTCTAATGTATACAACCAAATCCATTTGTAGGGGAGATGTGTGTACCTTGGTCCACTTTTCAGTTTTTTCAATGTGCCTGATTTTCCAAAAAAGTTTCTTTAGTTTTTTAATTAATTTATATTTCTACAATGCTTGCAGCATCAAATGACGTGAAAATGATATTTCTATGTCTTACCATTGAATAGAAATATTACTTTTTCCGTTGCAATTTCAAACGGTCCAAGGTACACCATGCAAGTGTACCTTGGACTATTAAAAATAAAAGAGAATACATTGTATTTAGATAATAAATTATGATAGAACCATTTATCATGTAATCAAAAGTAAAATTTTGTTTCAATAAAAAAAAAAAATTTTCATAAACAAAAATTATAACACAAAAAAGTGCATTTAGTTAAAAACAATTGATTAAACAAAAATGATTGCAGATAAATACATTAATCCCGTAAATAATATTAATACTATTACAGCGGTCAAAAAAAGTATTCGACATTGACTGAATTTTTTAGAAATCCTGCTACAACGGCAAAACGGAACGAAAAAATTTGAAACAAATAATTGAACTTTCAGCAGATAACATATTTTTATTCATTTTTGTTGTTTTTAAACCAAAAAATTTCATACAAAATAACAAAAAAGCAATTCTAGTGCGAAACAACTTAAAATAGGTCAAAAAAAGTATTCGACATTTATGCAACACTTCTGTGCAGCACTTCAATATTGGCAAAAATAAAACGGTGAAATCCCGTTACTTTATTTCCTATGAAAAAGTAAGCGTTTGGTTTCATGTCGTGAAGTGTTTTATTGAGTGAACTTTTAATTGTGTCAAAATGGGTCGTAAGCTAAAAGAAGTTTCAGATGAAGTTAAAGTTTTGATCATTAAACATTTTAGAAGTGGATTAACGGAAAAAGAAATTAGCGAAATCGTTAATAGGCCAAGAGGCACAATTCATTATATTATAAAAAAGTGGAAAGAAACAAAAACGGTGGAAAACAAGCCGAGATCTGGTCGACCCAAAGCACTTTCCGTAGCGGATAATCGTTGGCTAGTACGCCAAGTTCAGAAAAATCCAAAAACGAATGCAACGATTCTCTGCAATAACGTTAAGGAATATTTAGGAGTGGAGGTTATTCCACAGACGATTCGAAATTCCCTTAAAATTCATGGTTATAGAGGAAGAACAGCACGGAAGAAGCCATTTGTGAACAAAATTAATAGAATTAAAAGGCTTAAATTTGCAAGAGCGTATGTAAAAGAACCAGAATCGTTTTGGACGAATGTAATTTTTGCAGACGAGAGCAAATTCAACCTTTTTGGATGCGATGGCAAGGTAATTGTTTATAGAAAACCAATTACGGAGCTTGAAGAACGCAATACAAATGCTACTGTTAAACATGGAGGTGGCGGTTTAATGGTTTGGGGATGTATGGCGGCATCAGGTGCGGGAAATATTGAAATAATAAATGGAACAATGGATCACAAATACTACATCGACATATTGAAGAGAAACTTGCAGGATAGTGCAGACAAACTGGGCATTGGTAACGATTTTCAATATTATCAGGATAACGATCCAAAGCATTCTGCGTTAAATACTAAGCTTTGGATGTTATATAATTGCCCAAAAGTAATAAAAACACCTCCACTAAGTCCAGACATAAACCCCATCGAACATCTTTGGGAACATTTGGAACTAAAATTGAGAAAACGCAGTTTCTCAAACAAAACACAAATGCAGCAGATTTTATTGGAAGAATGGGCCAATATAGATCCAGCTATTACATCAAAATTAGTTCAATCAATGCAAAGGCGTTTGAAAGAAGTAATTAGACGTGGAGGACGCATAACAAAATATTAAACATATTATTTATAATATTTTTGATATCTTAACTTAAGACTATTACATAAATGTCGAATACTTT
Source organism: Calliopum simillimum (assembly GCA_951812925.1). Classification (NCBI taxonomy): domain Eukaryota; kingdom Metazoa; phylum Arthropoda; class Insecta; order Diptera; family Lauxaniidae; genus Calliopum; species Calliopum simillimum. Next base: position 62,784,012 of record OX638369.1, on the reverse strand, counting down.
TTTTGACCTATTTTAAGTTGTTTCGCACTAGAATTGCTTTTTTGTTATTTTGTATGAAATTTTTTGGTTTAAAAACAACAAAAATGAATAAAAATATGTTATCTGCTGAAAGTTCAATTATTTGTTTCAAATTTTTTCGTTCCGTTTTGCCGTTGTAGCAGGATTTCTAAAAAATTCAGTCAATGTCGAATACTTTTTTTGACCGCTGTATATTGAGTGGCGATTATGGCTTAATGGTTGCCCGTCGAAAAAGGCTTCCTGGTCGATAAGCATAGGTCCAAGGTACACACACACAGCATGTTTTAAAAACTGTCAAAACCCATAACATTTATTAATGAAAATACATCTAAAACACACTAAAAGCTTAAAACAATAACTAAACTTCCTTCCTGATGTTGTAAAACTGAAATATTTCAAGTAAGTTTCTCAAAAAACGTTTCGTAGTTTACTCCAAAAACAAATTTTTACACTCAAAAAACACTTTTTCCGTCGCTTTTTATACACGCATACAGCTTGACGGTCTGAAGTCAAATAATATGAGTCACCGGTATGAGTGGAAAATTCCATAGAAGAACATTATCGTACACGTGCAGCTGTTGAGTGGCAAACGGCACTCGGACCGAGGTACACTTGGACCAAGGTACACACATCTCCCCTACTGTAAAGTTTATTTAAGATTTGTATAATATGGAAAAATTTCAAAACACCCATTTGAATCCACTAATTATAATAAATTATTTTACACTGAATTTAGTTTTTGGCGTCCGCTTTATTTGCCCCTTCAGCTAAACAGAACGCAAATAATTCGATGAAATTTGTACACTGCCTTGTCGTAAAAGTTACCACCTACTTATACGAAAATAAAATATTTGAAACGCGATTGATCATTAATACTAGAAATACTCGGGGAATGCTCTAGCATCGATTATTCGGATGGTCGTGACACTTCCCATTGAAGAAAAATTTTCAAATGCTGAACTGAAAGCGCTATTTGAGATAATCCAACAAAAATTTCCTCAGGCACTAAAGATAGTAAATGCATGCTCTTATCGGAAACTTTGTTGATTCGGACGAGAGGACGTGGTACCTCTAATACACTAAAAGTTTTGAAAATTCTGTAAAAAAAAGCGTTGTTGCAGTAATGCAACCAAATTTCCCACAGAAACTAATAAAAAAAAAAAAACCAAGGTTGTGTTCATAAATTTTTATCTAATGGTGGAATTAGCCAAGAAGTAGCGTTTCGTAACGTAACTTCTGTCAAAATATATCAAATGGCAGAAGCTTGTAAGCGATTAGTGAAATCGTAAAGTAGCGGTACGCAACGTTGAGACCTGTTGAAATTAAATCTTCAAACGTCGCACTACGTTGTTGGATAAAATAAATTAAATTTGGATGTTATAAATGGAATTTTTTGAACAAATTAATTAAAATAAGTATGACAATGGATGCTTGTTTACAAAAACTGGAATTTTTCAAGTAATTTTTAAGTTGTAAGGTGACATTTCGAACATTTCCTACCGTTTTCACTAATCGATACTACGTTGACAAGCAACCGTGAGGTTACGTTACGAAACGCTACTTCTTGGCTAATTCCAGTATAACTTGAAATCCATTGAATTTGTGATACTTCCCCTCTCTCAAAATTTTGTCCAACTCGACCTGGACATTAAATGCATGAAGTCTCAGCAATGTGTTTATGAATATTTTTTGTTGTACGCGGGTTCACGGACTAAAAGCTATATTTCATTCTCAGGACAAAGTTTTTAAACCTTAAATTTATCAAATTTGTTCTATGATTAATGTATTCTTGCGTTTCAACTTTTAAGAACATCAATATTTGCATTCATGTGGTACAAATATTTGTAAATACTCGTACATATCATTTTGTTTTTACATAATCCGGGAATAACTGCAATAATGTGTCTTAGCCGAAGTACATCCATACTGAACTTTCCATAATTTTTACATATTCGTAATAAACATAGGTCCATATAAAGGATAAATTTGAAAAAGATACATGCTTTTAACAAAATTTGACTTAAACTTTTAAAATTTCTGAGAAAAAAAAAAAAAAAATAAACACAAAAAACAAAAAAGACCTCTGACCACGACGTCTCCCAAAATGCTGTCATTTGTGGCCAAATGAATGAAAGTTGTTTTTCCAACAAAATGGCCACACGGATATAAATCAATATGGACAGTCGTCAGCACACATAAGCGGATTAGCAGGACTTTTTTTTTCGTCGAAACATTGCTTCATATGTTTCTCGTTTTTTTTTTTATTATTTTTATTTTTTTTTGTCATTATGTTGGAATGCTTCATGCTTTTTTAGTCAGATTTTGTACGTTAAGCCTTTCGGACAAATGAAAATGTAAAAAATTTTTTTTATTTGTTGTAAAATTTTTTCATTTACAAATGCTTTTCAAGTTGTTGCTGTTTGCCTGCCTACCTGTATGCTGCCATTAAGCCTACCGATGGTATTAAAAAGAATTTCGGATAGTAATGTGCAGAATTTGCTTGGACAGCATAACGTTTGACAGCCCAAAAAGCCTTCAGGTTGGATGTTGCTGTGCTCTCACATGTAATAATAATGGATTAGAGAGCGTTGAGCAGGTTTTGCTTTGAGGTCCTTTAAAAGGCTTATGCGGTGAAAAAAATCCAATTTCAAAAACTGCCACATTCCAACTTAGTATTGACAAAAAAATTCCATCAAATCAAATTGAATCGAAGGATAACAACTATGGGATGAGCGTGCAAAATGACAATGTCAAAATTCTATGCGAACTTAAATGTTTTGCATTAAGAAATGTTTCTTTATTTCATAAGATATTACATTATACTTAAATCTACACTTTAAAAAGTTTAAGGTGAAACTTTATCTTTAAGTTACCTTTAACATTATCTAACAAATATTTTTAAAATTATTGAGCTGTAGACTATTCTATGGAGTCTATGAGACTAGGATAAATATTCGAATTTCGAAAGTTCAAAACAGATCTACATAATCAGAAACAATACGTACAATTACAACTAGAGCTCGAAAACTATTGATAGTGGACTATAGTTTGCTCACGAACTATCGATAGTATGCAGTTCAGTGCAAACTTCACCTATTTCAACATAAAATTAAAATTATATAAGAAAAACATATGTTATGTGCAGTAAATACATTACTTTTTGTAACTTAAAATAAAAAGTCTATATTTTAAACTTCACCCACGGAATAAAAGCTTGGCGCTCTTTGGCTTCACTTTAACATAAGTAAATAATTTTGCAAAGTTGTCAAAATCAAACGCATTTGAAGAAATGAAAATAGTACTAAAACAGTTGTGTTATTCGATATTATCTATGTATATATGAAGCACTCCATGCCAGTGTACCAAAAAAAAATTTTTTTTCTCCGATTTCGCTCAAATTTGGCAATATAGTCGATCTGGTGTGCAAGAACAACAATCCGGGAGGATTTGGTCCTAGTACCATTTGTTTTTAAAAGACAGGGTGTTAAAGTTGGCGTTTGTAGTAATTTTCATGAAAAGGGTGTTTTTTCAAAAATTTATAGCTTACACTAAAGTTTGTAAATTGATAAATCTAAGTTAATGATCCCATTCATTTTGAAATGTTCTTTTTATAAAAAAAATATTTCTTGGTGAAAAAAATTTTTTTTCACCAAAATTTTTTACACTTAAAAATACTTATGAATTTTTGTTAAAAAAAGCCCCCTTAGATTTTTTTTAAAAGTACTTTAAATTAAAGCATAATTTATACACAGAAAAAAAAACTGACGGTAAAATTAACTATAAATTTTGTATTCTATAGTTTTTCAAATTTTCTATAGGAAACAAAAATTCAAAATTTCAGAATCAGCTTTACTTTTCTACAGTTGAATTCAACTGTACATTTTGTATTCCATAAATTTTTTTTTTTCATATGAATAATATTTTGAATTGAGGTTCATAAAATTCTCACATTGTTTAAGAATAAATCAACATAAGTTTGCTAGAGTTGTACTGATATTTTGCCATTTGAAATGGTGTCGCCGTAGAAGTTGTTTGCTACAATTTCTACGAGTTTTTGGAAACGTCTAGTTACAGCCCTTCTGGGGTGCTAACTATTAAACCGTTCCAAAACAGTTTTAACTGTTTGGAACAGTTTATATTGTTAGCTGACCTTTTAAGAAGGTTATTTTTACTGTAACTGCGATTGATAGTTTCTAAACCGAGTAAACTGTACATTTACATTTACATTTACAGAGTTCAACGGTCAAAATACAAAAACTCCGGGTTGGTGCAATTTCTATCGAAAATTTAGGTTAAAATAACTGTTTTTACAGTACCTTAACATTTTAACAGCAACTGTACAGTACTATTTTTACAGTAATTTTACTGGACTGCTCAGTCAATTTAACCTTTACTGCGGGTTGGTGCAATTTCTATCGTTGAAATCGGTTGGATTGACCGATATTTTTTTTTCTGTGTAAGCTTTAAAATTATGTATGACTCAAGATGGGATTCCGTCGCTACATGGGCGTTTTTGGCATTTGAAAGCCCACGGCAGGCAAAAATCTTTTTTTACTCGAGAGGAAAACATCTTTCGTAAAAAGTGTACATAGCAAAAATTGCTTAGAATCGTCCAAGCAATACGTGTGATTTTTTTTGGAGTTTTTTGAAAAGCTAAAAAAAAAATTTTTTTTCCCCTCAATATTTTTTGGAAAAATTTTTCATAAAAAAAATTTTTCAAAAATTATTCAAAAAAAAAAGTTTTAAAAAATTCCAAAAAAATTCACACGTATTTCTTAGACGATTCTAAGTATTTTATGCCTAGTACACTTTTTACGTAAGATGCTTTCCTCTCGAGTAAAAAAATATTTTGTCCTGACGCGGGCGTTCAAAAACCAAAAACTCCCATGTAGCGACCGAATCCCATCTTGAGTCATACATAATTTTAAAGCTTATAAATTATGCTTTAATATAAAGTACTTTTAAATAAAATCTAAGGGGGCTTTTTTTAACAAAAATTCACAAGTATTTTTAAGTGTAAAAAATTTTGGTGAAAAAAAATTTTTTTCACCAAGAAATATTTTTTTATAATAAGAAAAATTTCAAAATGAATGGGACCATTAACTTAGATTTATCAATTTACAAACTTTAGTGTAAGCTATAAATTTTTGAAAAAACACCCTTCATGAAAATGACTAAAAACGCCAACTTTAACACCCTGTATTTTAACAACAAATGGTACTAGGACCAAATCCTCCCGAAATGTTGTTCTTGCACACCGGATCTACCATAGTGCCGAATTTGAGCGAAATCGGAGAAAAAAAAATTTTTTTTTGGTACACTTGGCATTCACCACTAATTCAGGCGTACGGCAGGGGTGTTTACTATCACCATCACTCTTCCTTATCGTTCTTGATGATATCCTAGATAAAGCTCTTAATAAGGCCAAAAGGGTATTCAATGGAACTTTACCGAACATCTGGAAGATCTCGACTACGCTGACGACATCTGCCTCTTATCGTCCAAACATTCAGATATGCAAAGCAAAATTGAAGACCTTGTCTTGGAATCACAAAAGGCCGGCCTAAAAATCAACGTATCCAAGACTAAAAGCATGAAGCTAAATGCAAGCAATGACATCACGTTTAAAGCTGGCAGTGATGACATCGGAAACGTCGATAGCTTCACGTATTTAGGCAGCATTATCTCCATGGATGGTGGAGCAAAAGAGGATATCAACTCAAGAATAGCAAAAGCAAAAGGCGCGTTTGCTCAACTGAACAAAATATGCTCTCCATCCGTTATATCCACCAAAACGAGAGTGCGTATTTTTGATTCGAATGTGAAATCGGTTTTGTTATATGGGTGCGAAACATGGCTTGTTACTGAACAACTAACAAACAAGCTGCAAGTATTCGTCAACAAATGCTTAAGGCGTATACTAAAGGTTTGGTGGCCTCGCACTATATCAAATGCCGAGCTACATCAAAAATGCAAACAGAAGGCTATAGCAAACGAGATCAAGCTGCGCAAATGGGGATGGATTGGTCACACTCTCCGGAAACCACACAGCGAAGTTTGTCGGCAGGCCCTTGAGTGGAATCCACAAGGCAGTAGAGGACGTGGTAGACCCAAAACCAACTGGAAAAGGTCGTTGGAAAAGGAAATCCAAGAATCGGGAAAGTCGTGGCAAGAGATCAAAGTCATCGCAAGGGATCGTGACAAATGGAGAGATTTCATATTGGCCCTATGCTCCTCCTAGGAGTTAAAGGAGAATACATACATACATTCATACACTTGGCATGGAGTGCTTCATATACAAAAAAGAAATGGTGTCCGTATGTAGCTTATGAACGCGGAAACAACACGGCCGATTTACATAATTTTTTTTTTAAATTGTTTGTTCTGGTCTGTAGAAGGTTCTTAAGGGGGTGAGATGCCACTAAGGGGAACGGGGGTTGCACCCCCCATACTAAAAAAATGCTTTATCTCTACAGTTATAGAAGCTATGATTATGAAAGTTGGTGAACTTATGCATAATGTATGTACCATTCACCATGCAAAGTTTGAGGGGGCTTGAACTAGGGAACGTTGCACCCATCATATGAAAAAAACACAACTACGACTATAGTAGCTATCATTATAAAAGTTGGTGCATAAATATATATTTTATTCACCTTGAAAAACCTGAAGGTTGGAAAAGAAGGATGACGGAGATAGATGGGACTTGGAACATATGTAAAGGGCATCGGGAACGGGCGAACAAAGTCGCTTCCGGGCCAGCTAGTTGTTTATGTTTATTTCGGTCTTTCGAATAAGAATTTCTTACAGACTAGATAACAAATAATTCGACAAAAATTTTATTAATAAAATAAAATATTTATAACAGAAGCAAACTATTTCTCAGTTTGAAGCAAAATCAAAATTATAATCACCAATAATTAAAAAACTATAAAGGGTTAAAGCCCAAGTTAAATGGTCATTGAGATCCTTCAATAGCAAACAGGTTATTATGTCGCAATAGCCGAGAAGGAAGATTAAAATATATAAATTGCAGTAAAGAAAAGTAGTATTTTGAAAATTTTGCTTATATTGGAGTTGTCACGCCCTCTTGTCCGAGTTCACCTAGTTTTGCTCAGAGCTTGCATTTATAGTTTTTAGTGTCTGAATGAAATTTGGTTGGATTATCTCAAAAAACATTTTCAGCATAGCTTTTTGAAGCTTTTGCTTCAATTTGGTTCGAATGTATCAAAAAACGTTTTCAGGATAGCGTTTTGAAGCTTTTCCTAATATGGGAGGTACCACGCCCTCTTGTCCAAATTCGCCCAGTTTTTTTTAGAACTTTCGTTTACAATTCGTAGTATTTATGTGTATTTTGGTTGCATTGTCGTGAAAAATACTCCTAAAATTACATTTTGAATATATTTTTTGTATGGGCGGTAGGTGTGTCCGGTGTGTCCGTTGACCGATTTCGCTCATTTTCAATACCCCGAGCTAACTTTGACGACGGAGGCTGTGCACTAAATTTCATTGAATTATGTGGCTTAGTTATCCCAAAAAGTGTATTTCCACACACAGGCAGACAGACGGAGATGGCTATATCGACTCAGGAGGTGACGCTGATCAAGAATATATATACTTTTCTATATCTGCCACTCCTCCTTCTCTGCGTTACAAACGGAAGGACAAAGTGAATATACCCTGGGTGAAGGGTATAAAAAGTGGACCAAGAATACTGCCTTGAGCAACTCTTGAAGATACAGTAAACCGATAAGATTTTGCATTACTTATTTGAACAAAACAAATTCTGTTATTAAAGTGATCGTATCCATTTTAAAAAGTTAAATGAAAGCCCATTTTTCCAAGTTTAGCAACAAGACCTTAAGACACACCTTGTCAAAGGCTTTTAAAAAATCTGTGTAAACTGATGCAAACTTTTAAAAGAGAAACAGATAAATTTGTCAACATGTAGCGACCACCAAAAAAACCATGCTCTTACATACAAGTATGGTTTTTAACCAAAAAAAAAATATTTTAGTTTTATGATCCTTTCAAAAAGTTTTGAAACATTTAAAAGTTTCAAAAGATATTTTATTTTTACTACTAAGTACTTGAACTTTCATTCGGTGACACACTGACTCTCTTTAACTGTACTATTGGATGTATGTATGTATGTGTGTATTAATATTTGATTTTTCTCTTTCATATTAACACATTATTTGCTCGGTGTATCATTGCTAAACTTTATGAGTTTCTTTCAATTTCGCTTTTGAGAAATTTCCTTTTCTTTCTCCTTTTTCTAAATTCCATATGGCAGAAAACTCATAAATTACAGCGTGGGAAATTCTGTTTTTGTTTGCGTAAGGCAAAGGATTTATTTTGCTCCAAGGCTTAGTTTATCGAGTTACTTGGAGGTATTGGTGATGATAGTGACAGGGATATAATGTAACACACAAAAAAAGGTGCAAGACGTTGATAAGCTTCTGGAAATTGAATTTTGTTTATACTCATTTTTATCGGATTTGGTATTAAATTTTTTGTTTTTCTTTTTATTCGATTATTTTCTGGTACTTATGAAATTTTCACGCACTCAATGAAATTTGACAAAAGCTGGCCCTTTTTTTTTTTGTTATCAAGTCTTGCACTTATTTTTTTTTTTTTTTTTTCTGTTAAAAGGAATGTCTGCTAAAATTGTTTATTCTTTCTTTTCGTTCCAAATCCATATTACGTGGAAAATTTTCAGCCTAACAATCAAAAACTTTATTTTTTATTTGCGTTGATGATTGTTTATTCAACAAAATTTTATGAAACTTCAGAACACCGCGTAGAGTAATCCCAAAAGGATTACAAAATATATTCAAGAATAAACGCTTAGGTACTTATGAAGAAATGTTTTAATTTCTTAAGAAATGGTGGTCAAATCTGAAGAAAAGGGTGAATATTCGACATATGTATTCGTACAACAATTTGTTCAATTCCACCATTGTCAAAATAATTTGCGAACATCTTTAAGATTTTTTTTCACAAATTTTTACATTTAATCGATGAAGGGAATAATCAATTCCGACATCTTATGAAAACTTAAAGAAGGTAAAACTTGCAATTAAGTTGAAGAGGCTTGCCCGGTAGGCAATATCGAGAAAAATTGCAGAACAGTTCTTTTAAGATCGAAATCTCCCGCAGTTAAACGGTTCACCTGTTTTTAACTTAACTGATGCCATTTTATAAAAGATTTCAGTCAATGAGATGTGGAGGAACAATCAAATGCTTAGAGATGCGGATGGGAACTCTTATAGAAGATGGTAGAGTTTTTTTTTTTCAAATAAATAAAATAAAAATACAAAAGAAGAAGGTCATGAAGGATATGAAATAATAAAAAAAATAATTAATATGGGTGATTCTTTTTCAATTCCACCAATGGCTCTGTACATTCTATTTCTCAACCAATTTGAACGTACCAGGTCTCAAAATTTTCGTGTGCTTAAGATCTTTCGATTAAACACACTCCTTTTTGTAAATTTCGAAATTCAAAATGGCGACTACCTTTAGAAATTTAACAAAAAATAGTTCGTATTTCTGTGACAAGAAAAGCCAAGTGAAATTTTTTCACTCAAAAAGTTTTTATTTATGCTTGGTAAATAAACTGCTGCGAAATCGTGTTCGCATAAAAACTTATTCAAGGTCAATGGCCGAAAAAATCAGTTCTTTGCAAATATCGCGCTAACGATTACTTTTTCAAAAAAATAGTGCAAGACAATTTTTTAGCCCAGGAAATTTCCTATAAAAATAACCTCAGGTTTATGTTCGTACGACATTTAGTTATATGTTTACGAGGGGCCTTACAAAAGTTCGCTTAGTATAATTGAAAAAACTGGATAAAAAATTTTTTAAGTTTATAACTTTATTGTTCATCTATTTGCATTTTTTCAGCGTAATCGCCAGTTATTTTGATACATTTTTGAAGTGGATAAATCCAATTTGAAAAACAGTCTTCAAAATCGGCTTTATACAGTTTTGCAATTTCATCATTAACCGCATTTAAGTATTATCTCCTCATTGCTGTTGAAGACTCTCCCTCTCAAATTTTTTTTTCTTTTTGGAAACAACCAGAAGTCAAAAGGAGCTATACCTGGGGAATAAGATGCTGGACGAATTTCTTCGATGCCTGAAAGCGTAATAAAATCGGTCGAAAGTAGCGACGTTGTTCCTTTTTTTTGGCATTTTTCCAATAAATTTTGGAAAACTTTTGGTAAACAGGTTTCAGTATACTACTCAACAACCGTCTGACCTTTTTCCAAAGGAATAGCAGCTACAACTTTCTCTCTGGTGAAGTAAACTGATATCATTACTTTTTTTCCTTTGCTTTAATAGGTGGATTTGCACTTTCTGGGCTCCATACTATGGATTTTTGCTTGGTTTCAGGGTCGTGCTTCTTAAACCATGCTTCATCACCTGTTACTATTTTCTTGAAAGTGTTAGACTCTCCGTTGTTGAATTTTTCAAGAAAATACTTGCAGATTTCTTCGTGTATCCAAGATCATTTTTTGATATTCGCGATACAGCCATGGCATTCAAACCCAGTTCCTCAGCAATGATTTTCTGGGTCAATCTTGGATCTTCGTCAATTTCACCAGCTCTTCACTTGCATAATCAGTCGAAGATTTTGGGCGGCCTTCTCGATGGTCGTCCTCCACAGAAATATTGCCTGTCTGGAATTTTCGGAACCATGAGGGATGGTGCATTAACTTCAAATGCTATTTCACATTCCACAGGCTTGAGCTTACGCCGGAATCCAAAAAGAATAGCAAACCGAATCTCTTGCTGCGTTGGCACTGGAATATCTGCAGACATTGTTTCACGAATTTTACGTTTTCTTCTCTCCATTTTGACCGATCTTTCTGAAAATTAAAAATATATATCGTAAGACTATAACAAATAGTACGCAATTTTTTGATTTACTTAAAATATATAACATGACACCTACTAAGCGAACTTTTGTTAGGCCCTCCGTATACCAAGGCTCAAAAGAAAACTTGGAACTTGTGCTTTTGGTTGCCGAGATCCCTTTTCTCACTTAAAGCAAAATATGTCGTATGTAGCCCCAAAAATGGAAATTGACACCGATACCGACATCTTAAATCCCCACCAGTTTACAAAAATTCAAGCACATTGAACCCGAGAGATTGGTGTTGCACTGAAAAATGCTCTTCCGGGGGATTAGATTTTTCAAAAAATACGTTTGGTACAAAACTTACTTGGTTTTAAGTTTGCAATCGTTTGACCACTGAGTCATCCCTCAACCCATCACCCCCATGTTAGGGGTAGGGGTGACTTTGGAATTTCAAATGGCGACCCCATTTTCTTTTCCGTCAATTCGAGTTCAGGGAGCAAAATTAGGCAACTTTTGTCCGAACAATTTTTTGATCCGGATAATTTTTTGCAGAGGTTATGATGAAAATGGGTCGTTAGGAAGCAGGTAAGTAAACTATGAACTGCAGATATTACGGGAATAATTTTTAATTTCACAGACTTGAATATTTTTCCATGATAATAGTTTTATCACCGGATATTCTGAATGAAAGGTTCATCATTATTCCTTCAATTAATAATTCTTATGTCCTTATCATACTTGGCTGTTGCCCATCGAAGCAGACCATTGGTATCCAAAATACTTTCACACGGTCTGGCTTTCAGACCAAGTCATCGCATGCACTCTTGCCTTGTGCAGATGCCGAAAAATGCCACTCAGCTTGAATGCCAAAGTCTTTCTTGTGATTTAATAAATTGGCCATCTGGAATCTATTCTTGAAATGCTGTTTTGCCCCGTCCGAGAAGTAAATAATGGGGCCAATAAACTTCTTCATTTCAGGTATCAGGCGCGATTGAATCGCGTAAGCCGTATTATGTTGTCTACTTTTGGAGAGGAAAACAACACTTCTCTGCATCAATTCTGTACGTTTCTTTATTGGTCGTTGTTAAAGTGATATACCTAGATGCATTCTGTACAGTATAACCATATCTAAACAATGCTATTATTGGGCACTTTTCACATTCTTCAAGATGCCACTCTTCATCTGGTGCAGAGCACACGATCATGCTGATGCAGTCGTGGTAATCTTGCAACTTAATGCTGCATTTTTCAGTCAATTTATCTATCTTAATCGCTTTCAACATCATGACGAAATTGTTATGATAAGTGCATACACAAACAGCGTGTGTTCTATTTTTCCCGGGCAGTATGCAATTTTTTGGCCTCAGCTTAGCAACCATGGAAAAACTAACCGCTTTTTCGTTTTCCTCTTTGAAGAAGGTGTAAAGCTCATTTAAATTGAAAAACAACAAGCGTTTTTGTACTTGTTTTTTTTTCTCCGTCGATTTTTATTTTGACGGAATCCTTCATCGACGGCATTACCTAATTACCTACTTTTATGATCAGAGTTGAAAAATCTAACAACAGAGTCGACTACTCCTTGATTCAGGTTCTTTTCTCTCTTCGACCGCACTTCTTCGAGGATACCAAATTCATTCCTTACTTTTTTTGCCCTTTGCACCACATGCCTGTCAGTTTCAAATTCGCTAGAAATTTTACGCTCACTCCAAGAGTCTGGTGCAATCGTCAAAAACCTGAGGCGAAAGGTATAATTTTTTTGTAATGAACTAAATTTTGTTTTTAATTGCGTCAACATGCCTTCCAGATCTTTGTCATGCTCACTTCTAGAATCGACACTTCCTGTATCACAATTATCAAAATGCTGATTTGGTGATTACTCTTGCTCCAAATCGACGTTAGTTGGCGAATCGTAATTTTCCTTTCTCGAATTATGTTTCCTACTTGTGTGACACATTTTATGTTTTTTGCATAGATCTGGGAAAGATTCAAACATTTTTTTTTTGTCACCCTCCGCAAACTTTTCCGCTCATGACTTTTGAAGCCAAATGGATTACAACAGTTATGCCAATGCTGGACCCTAAATAAAGCTTTCGAATCATTATGCGTTTTACTTTGTCCTTTTCGAGGAGCCATTGTCTTATCAAATTTCAATTACTTATTATTGATTGTTCAATCACGACTATAGTCGTTGAATATTTAATTATAATAAGCAATTCGAAAATAATGCGTAGATAAACGTAGAAAGAACATACCTAAACACCATTTTATGTAAACATTAGACTGACCCAAAAAAACTAAAGGTGTTCCGATCTTAAGTGCTCAGCACTCCAAATGTTCGGTAGGGTCTCTAAATTACGTGTGTAAATTTTGTTAAAAAAATATTGAGATTTAGCTGTCGCGCAAGCTCGATAAGTGGCACTGCCTTGACCGAACGAGAATGGGGTTCTTTCAGCCCGTGGAAATTGATAAAAAAGGATAGGAACAATTTTTCTTCTGTCCTACTTTATGTTTTCGAGGTTGCTGAAGACAATGGCATTGCCAGTTTTTGGAAAAGATTCCAAGATTTCAAGATATTTAAGATATCTCTCGAAAAAAAAAAAAAAAAAATTTAGATTTTTGTTAGATTAAATTGCCATTAATCGTAGGATAATTTTTTATTTTTTTTTTCTCGGACACTAGTCTTGTAGCCTAGATTGTGGCGAACAAAATGAGTGGTCGCACAATATTTTTTGACAAAATCTTCTCGAGATATCGGCCACAGACTGAACCGCCGTCCTAACGTTTTATTGTTCATTGCCGGTCACTGGGGATATCTGCCGATTTTACGCTATTTTCATTGATTTTTGAGATCCTACCTTGTACTTTCGACGTCGCTGGAGATGCTGGAACATTTATTTTCACGACAAAATGCAAGTGTTTCAATACATTCAAAATATTCCTATGATAAATTTCCCTAGTGGGATTTCCAATGAAAAGCAGAACTAGCTCTTAAACCTCGACATAATTTTTCCGCGCATGATTCATCTGAAGCTAGTGATTGATGACCATCGCGGTTTTCTTCTGGAAAGGTGCCAATATCTCCCAAATTTTTCAGTGGAAGATAGAAAAATTTTGGACACATTGGCACCTTTCCAGAAGAAAACCGCGATGGTCATCAATCACTAGCTTCAGATGAATCATGCGCGGAAAAATTATATCGAGGTTTAAGAGCTAGTTCTGCTTTTCATTGGAAATCCTACTAGGGAAATTTATCATAGGAATATCTTGAATGTATTGAAACACTTGCATTTTATCGTGAAAATAAATGTTCCAGCATCTCCAACGACGTCGAAAGTACAAGGGAGGATCTCAAAAATCAATGAAAATAGCGTAAAATCGGCAGATATCCCCAGTGACCGGCAATGAACAATAATACGTTAGGACGGCGGTTCAGTCTATGGCCAATATCTCGAGAAGATTTTGTCAAAAAATATTGTGCGACCACTCATTTTGTTTGTCACAACCTAGGCTTCAAGACTAGTGTCCGAGAAAAAAAATAAAACATTTTCCTACGATTAATGGCAATTTAATCTAACAAAAATCTCATATTTTTTCGTTTTTTTGTTAGAGATATCTTGAATATCTTGGAATCTTTTCCAAAAACTGGCAATGCCATTGTCTTCAGCAACCTCGAAAACATAAAGTAGGACAGAAAAAAAAAATTGTTCCTATCCTTTTTTATCAATTTCCACGGGCTGAAAGAACCCCATTCTCGTTCGGTCAAGGCAGCGCCACTTATCGAGCTTGCGCGAGTGCTACATCTCAATATTTTTTTACCAAAATTTACACACGTAATTATGAGACCCTACCGAACATTTTGAGTGCTGAGCACTTAAGATCGGAACACCTTTAGTTTTTTTGGGTCAGTCTAGTAAACATGAAGCTCTCCCAATTTTTCTAAAAAATATTGACGTTTAGAACTCGCCAACTCGCGTTTTATGACCGAAAACTGGTTTTTCTATAGCAATCAAGTCTATAGGCCCACCAAAGTCACCACCTTAGGTAATTTTATAGGAAATTTCCTGGGCTACAAAATTGTCTTGCACTATTTTTTTGAAAAATTAACTGTTAGCGCGATATTTGCAAAAAACTGATTTTTTCCACCTTTGACCTTGAATAACTTTTTATGCGAACACGATTTCGCAATGGACTTTTCACAGTTTAGAGAAATAGAATGGACAGAGCCATCGGTGGGACTGAAAAAGAATCACCAATATAATAGAAATATACTTTTATCCAAAGTTTTTAATATTCCCAATCGAGAATTTAAATGCGCATCCCCAAAATACAATTACGATGCCCGTCCTTCTCGTATCTAAGAGCTGATTTTGATGCAATGCAACGTAATAGGCAGCACTATTTTTCAATTTCTATAGAAACGTTAGAATTTGTTTATTATTAAGAGACATTGGGCCTAATCGTAAATCTGAAGGGAGTTTCCATTCTCGAGAATATACACCCTCCCGGGGAGGAAGCACTGGAAGTAGTGACAAATTTATGAATGAAAACTCCCCTTCCTGCAGGGATACTTTTTTATTTTAATGGGGGTTATCGTGAATCAATATTCCCGGGGAATTTTTATCAAACTGCAATAGAGAATGAACGGCAGTCTGAGAAAAATTCCCCGCGGATATTTATTCACGATAACCAATATCGTTGACATTTTCCGAAATAACCAGTTTGCAACGCTGTGTTTTTCCAAGACTGTTGGCATTTTGCACAAAAACAACATCTGGCAACTTTAATACTTTCCCATATCTTTGACGTTTTGTGCAAACAACCAGTCTGAACGCTTACTTTTTTCAATTCCGTAGACATTTTGCACAAAAAAAAATCATGTGGCAACGCTATTTTTCATAAATTGTTGACATTTTTTTCCATTTTCCACTGGATTTTGACAGCTGACTTAAAAAAAAAACAAAAAAGATAAACAAACAATTGCAGTTCAAGTTTAATAAAATTTGTGATAATTTATTTTTATTAGTTGGTTTTATAATTAAATAAAAAGGATTTTCAATAATCTTGTAGCCAAAAAAAAAAATTTAAAAAAAAAAAAAATAAAACCACTTAATGTTGCATGTCTTTAGCTTAAGATTTGAGATGCACCACTTGCTATGTATTTAGCTTGAGATTTTTTTATTTTTTTTTTAATCAATATTACTATATATAGATGCATTCGTTACTGCGTTATCTTGCTTGAGATGAATCTTGTGATAATATATATATTTAGCTTGCGTTTTAAGAGTCAATGCAACATAATAATTCGGTATCCCTGCAGTAGTGACTCCGTTTTAATCCAATTGTGCAAGCCCAAATTTTTCCTGTGATTCCCATTAAAAAGAATAAAATTCTTTTCATAAATCAAGCAAAAAAAAATTTGCTTCTCCTTCCAATCAATTTCAAATTTTCAATCCTCAAAAAATTTTATTTTTTTTTAGATCAAAAAACAAAATCTATTTTATATATATTTTTTTTTTTAAGTAAAAATTGCGCAAGTTTCAAAAATTAATTTTTTTGGCTACAAGGGCTACTACATTTTAGAGCGCTTCAGTTATTCTAGCAATCGTCTAACATTTTGATACCTTTCCTGTAGAACGATTTAAATTCGACCTCAAAGCAGTAGTTTTTTCGGCGACCACCTCTTTTTAAGCCAAATCATTTTGCAGTGAGCATGTCTGCAAACAGCTAAAAATCGCATGGAGACAACTCTATTGAATGGGGTGCGTGGAAATTGCTATTCGACAAAATTGAATCAGTCATTTATAAAAGGGGATATGTGACAAAATTTAAGCTTCTGGCAAATTTAATAAAAACTGACATAAGTTTGGTAAATCGTATTTTAATGCAATTTTAGTGATGGGAATTAACTAACATCGGTATTAAGTAGTAATCTGCTTACTTGGAAAAAAGATGAACCAACCAGCGCCATAGCCACAATGGCATAAAAGCAAAAAACATATTCAAATCATTCATTTCATCAATCTTTTTCATCGAATTTTGGTACGGAGCATTGTCTTGTAAAAGCAGTAAACGCGGCACTTGTTTTCCAAGTGATTATCTGTGTGTTAGACTACTGAGTTATCAACCGATGTGTTAAGGTTAAAAAAACCAAACAAAATACGAATATCTAAATTTCATTAAAAGCAATCATTTAATCAATTTGTAAATTTTGTGAAAATTAAGTTAAAAAAATGAATAGCTTGTTTGCTCGTCATCTTATTCTCGAGGAAGAAGAAAGGAAGGAGCTGCGTGAAATGAGGAGAAATCAAAGGGACAAATCAAACCCATTGGAGTTGCCACAGACCGTGTAAGTAATAGAGTAAGTTAGGGAAATGTGGACTATGCTTTTATTTCCCATATTAAAGACAGTATAACAATTCTGGTTATTTGTGCACATTAAAACTCGAAAAACATATTTTTTAAGCTCTTCCGCTTTTCTACTATGTTCCTTACACGTGATAAATTTCTTAACATATGCTGTGAAGTCAAGTTGATTTTTTAGTACGCTCTGAATAGCTCAATAACTTCCTCAGAACTCTTAATATAAAATTTAAATAACTCCAATGCAATTATGGAACTATTATTCAACAAAAAATGCATAAGCAAGTCTGATTTTACATTTCTTTTATATATTCAATAGAGTTATTCACGATCTGGAGTAACGAGCTGAGTAACAGGGTAAAAGTGCACTCGGTTACTCTGACTAATATTCATAACGTTGTCAGTAATGGTTTGCACAAACATTTTTTTTTGTAGATAAATAAATGAATTTTTGTCCTATCATACCCTTGTTGTTTTTGTTTTCAAAGCATATGAGAAGTTCAGTTAGCTTGCAATTGCATATTTTAAAATGCATTTTTGATTAGTAAAAAACATTAAAAAATTTTGATGCCATTAAATTTTGTGCTCGTATCATTTACGGATATACTGAGAAAAAAATTTTTCAATTCCATTAAGTATTTACTGAGCAATAGCAAATGAAAGAAAACAACTCACGAAAGTTCTACTGTACGCAACACATACAAAAATTAAAATTTTGAAAAATTTAAACGCCAAAAAATTTATTATCCTTAAAAGTACCCGACAAGGAGAAAAAAAATGTTCATTTCGAAAAGTCCGTTTTAGATGGCTCAGTTGAAAAAATTTTACTCGTATACATACA